>HG992315.1:9022500-10272500 GCA_905220615.1 Tinea trinotella
TGGACGTTATCACCTTGCAACGTACAAAGGTACTTGTGACACTTACGAAATTGCCTCTGTCGTAAAACAATTTTCTATCTAGTATTTTCTTAGATTTAGCGCGAAAATTGATTATTGAATTAAACAAATTTTATGCGGCTTACGAGTACTGTCACGTTTATTTTTGGTTATAGGTCAGTCTCTCCGTGACCACGATGCATAGCTCTCGAATCGTCGGAATAATGAAAGAATGTAAAATTTATAACCAAAAATAAACACGATGGTAAGCCGCATAAAATTTGTTTAATTCAATTTACTATCTACAAAATAAACCTAAATATAAATGGAACTTGTAAATAGTACGCTCTGCCAATTCACCTTAGAGACCAATAGATAGAATAAAATAAAGGATAAAGTGAATAATAACAAGTATAAATACTCATCTACAGAAAAAACACACATAAATAAATATTAAAAATGATAAATAAAATACGGCAATAATACTAGGATCGGAACTGGAAAATTATTAAATGAAAATGAGAAAATATGGTATAATGTCAAATACAGATTTTCCAAACAGTTTAAAATCAGTTGAAAATCTTGATTCATGTTACCTGCATTATTTCAATTAAATTTTTCTAAGTAAATACAGGTTGAGTAAATGAATAGAAATAAAGATATATTACTTCTCATTTCTAACAAATGAATGCGGTGAGGTAATAACAAAACCTGGCTGATGTATTAAAACAAGTAAATCAACACAAAATTATATTTTACGAGCGCCCACACACCGACTGGAGTCCTCCATCTTGCCACATAAATAATGAGGGAACAACCAAACAAAATGTGATGGCTCTATTCCACGCCTTTAATTTTCTACCCTCGGACCACTATAGTAACAGACAAAACCCATTAGTGAGGTGATAATGCAAGTTCATCCGGCATTGCGCAGGTATTGTTTTCTGAAGCTATGGCACAAACAAAGGAGGTTTTGCTTTCTCATTGGTACAGCTATTACCGATCTATTGTTGTTCCACGTTGGATATGCGAGTGAGGAAAATTAAAATGCACGTCGTAGGGGCTTAATGAAAGCCCGTGGTCTCTCCTACATTAACTATCTCTTTGTAATTAGTGTTGCATGCAACATATGGCTGTTTTCTCAGTGGTAATAACGTGTTTAATAATTTAATTTTAACGTGTCTGTAGTAGTATTGTTCAGCTCATAAAAGGGTGGAAGAACGTGAGTTTATGTATTAAGTATGCGTATATATAAAAAAATAAACGGTTATTGCAACCGAAAACAATGCATACTTTTCGCATTTTTATATAAAAAACCAAATTAAAAGTCCCCATAATTTTTACCCTTCCGACCAAACAGCCGTACGTTTTAGCATCATAAAGTACCACAATTTGTAAGCGCACCTTTTTACATCAGAATTTCGTACGTTGCCATGGCAACTCCCTCTGTGGTCCCTGCATTTGGAATTGTTTTGAAAATTTCCTCTCAACAAAGGCTGTTAAATCCGTATTAAAATAATAAAATAACTCGATACAAGGCTTAATGTCTCGAGGGATTCCGTTATGGGATTTGTTTGGCTACACCTTTCTATTGTGGCTAATATGAATTCCCTGTATTAATTTTCCAAAGGATAATCCTTTCAAGGCTGTGGAAAATTATTTTTAAACGATATATTTTACGACAAAAAAAAATGAAAAAGAAATATATCGAAGAAGTATTTACTTCTGATTCATTATTCATCAGTTAACCTACGGTTTGAATTATTAATTAAGGATATCGTCTTTGTTTTTTGAGTGATATTCCATATATTAAGTATTGAAGCCGCGACAAAACCAATCAATTTAGATATACGAGGGTCTTCACGAAAACGGTAGTAAAGGAAACAGGGGATTGATAATTGCTCGTTAAATTCCATGAGCCGTGACGCGCCGCACGCCACCTAATATTATAGGGACCCACTCGAAGCACGCTCTCGACTTGAAATTGTTATCGATATATCGCATTACTGCCTCTGTTACTATAGGATACCACTAACTTTTGACAGAGTTATGACTGCTATTTTTCCGCCTTTTTTATATCTTTATACCTCTTCGTGTAAAGGGTAGGTATGTATTTACTTAATTAAAATGTTATGTTTGCGTATATTTTGTATCCTCAGTAAGGCTGTGGTGATAAGGGTGGTAAGTAGACAGTTGGTTAATAAAACAAACAAGGACAAATACCACCACTTTTTAATGGAAAGAACGTAGAGTGGTTTAGTCGCGTTTTAGGATGAGCTTGAAAGAGGATTACTAGCTTGCTGTCACCTCGGAAACTACAGCTTTAGAAACTACAGAAAGAAATACATCTGTTCTTAAAAATACTTATAAATAGATTAAAAGCCGATTGAGCACACACAATTCGATTTACTTCCTTACAAACAAAGTTACTTTCACATAAGTTCGATAGAATAGTAAAATATATCTATCAATCAATTAAATTATCACGCCTTTTTCAGAGATAGGCAGAGACAATAGAGCGCCACTTACTACGATCCTGACACAACTCCCCCACTTAATATTAATGTTAATATATATTTATATTTTATTGACATTTCGACTTGCCTGATGGTAAGCAAGAGGAAATCTAAAAAAACCGCGTCAAAGTACTCACCTCGCCATCACTATGCCAGCCTAATTGGAACCATCAAATTTCAAGCTGATTCTGAAAAGCGAATAAATTACTTCACGGTTGCTTAAGAATCGAAATAATAAATATATTGAAAGTAGCCTTAAGATAGCCTTTTAAGTAACCTAGTAACCTGACGCATCATTCGCACACATAAATATCTGGATAAACAATACCGTAACATGGTAATGTCCTCACACGACGATGTAAATCGTGATTAAAGCTGCAACAATGAATTGTATAGGATAACCACAGATCACATGCCAATAGACTTTCTTGAGACGTGTATGAATAAAAACGCTACAGAACGTTAGTCTTAGACCAAGAACTCAAGGAGCAACATTGACACGCGCCCGCCAAATTGGACGACCGCAAAGCCAGCAATATTATCTATTGCTGACTTTGCAAGCGTCCAATTTATGCAGATTGCGCGATTCAAAATCGCAAAATTTCATCTTTATTAATCATTTAGGTAACTTTTTATTAGTTGGTATACCTCAAACTAATTTTATGTTCATTAATCATTTATTTCAATATTCTAACATATTAAAATCATCAACAAACAGTGACAGTGAATTACAAAAGCGGTGACCAGCGTCCGCGAATCCTGCGATCTAAAATCGCAGAGTACGTAATTGTCGCAAGCTGCACGATTCCACTAATTGATCGCCGCTTCAGCGTAAATCGCAGTCGCCGCTAGCTAAAATGGTGTTGTGAGCTCTGAAAGTACTTTTAACATACATTTTTATATTCTACGGTATAATCCAATCATTACAGAATCTAAGTAGTGTCTAAAGGTATGTTGTCTATAAGGGCAGACGAAAGGGAAATAACGTGTCGTTAAATTTCATGAGGCATAGCTTACTGCGTGTAGCCTGTGGCGAGATACGAGCACTTGTATCGAACGGAAGCAGAGCTATTATGGGCTACGGCTTCCATATAATTTCACTAATACTGATTCAGTTCTGTTTATCTTACTTAAAGCATGTGAAAGACATTTTTTCTGTTAATTTAATACTCATGAATGACTCGACATCTGATCTCGACCTCGGCATCAGATGTCATACTGTCGGCGACTGTAGCAATCGTGAACTGACTCGGTTTTTTTCAGTCGTCGCCGGTACTCTTGGACCTCACGCTCACGCTTAATAAAACAAAATTTGGCTAATGGTAAGTCCATGAGCTCCGACGTCTTAAGAAACAAAATCGATTTACGTTTGTCTTGGTTTTTAGATTTGTTGCCACTGATTCGTTTATATATTTTTTAAATTAACATTTCTATACTAAGCTACTAAAGTGCATGTACGAGTATCATAGAAACAAGACAACCAAAGTACATATATCAAAGATACATTGGTACCGGTGGGTGTCTCGAACTCGTGCTCTCGGTTTGTGTAACCATTGCACTCCCACTACACCACGGACGCCTTAAAATTACATTATAATATATATTGTTTACCAATAACTGACAAAAAGTACAGACTTCAAGAGTGATTATTCAGACAATTGGTGGTCATTCAGTAGTACAACCACTTTCAAGTGAGCGTACAGCCGGTTGTACCTAAAAATATAATTTACGAATTTGTAAAAAGTGTCGTATAAATAAAAGAAAAATGGCACCACTCTTTAACTTCACATTTTACATTTACGTTTAAGGGATATATTATACAGAGCTAAAGGACATCATTCATTTTGGGTTTCTATGTACTTATTTTGTTATTTCTAATGATAAAAACATAATATAAATGGTAGTTTCAATATAAAATTAATAACAACCCGATTCACGATTTCGTATAATAGAATAAGTATAAAGTAAAACTGAATTCATAAATTGAAACTTTTTTTGGTACAACCGCCTGTAAGTCTCGTTTCGTGATCAGCCTAAAAGTGGCGGTACCAACTAGGCCGGCATTCAAAAAGATCCAACATGAGTGCACGCTGTTGTTGATATAGAACGAGTCTTTATTTAGTCTAAAGAAGTGATGATTGGCAAATAATAACAGTAAAATGAATATTTAAATGATAATTTAAATATAATATTTACATACGAAAGTCATGTTATTAAGCGTCAAGTCATTATAACAACAATATTTTAATAATCTCAAGTGAAAGCTTAGAGCTCTGTTATGTTTTCAACTTGGTATAGGCAGGAAATTGCGTTTAAATCTTCAAGCCGAGAGCTACTTGAGTCTTTAGAAAACTTCAACAGCTCTTTAAGAACTGCCTCTTGACTATGCAGCTGTTAGCAATGCATGACAATAGCAAATTACTATTTACGCACATTACGAATAATCATGCGTTCTTTTTTGTTGGGACGCGACATCTGAACTTGACTGGGCATGTGTTCTTTCTATTCTATAACCTTGGTACTTCAAGCGATGTGTGAAGAATAACTTTTGGCAGGCACAGTGACCCATGCAGGTTACGGTTGCCTTAGTCGGTTTACTATGCCGCCCCAAAGGCTTGAAAGATCCAGAACATATGGTTATCTAAGGAAATTCTATAAAATGGTTTTCTTTACGGAAGTTCTATAAAAACTTTTCGTTCTTACAATTCCCATATGGGATTTATGTAATTCCTTTAATATTACGTTCCTAAGTATAGTTGGTATAATAACCTTGTAACCACACATAAGACAGCCGCTTTCTAAATATAATTGATCTCGTTTCTCCCAATAACTCCTTAATACGTAAAGACAATTATGAAAAAAGAAAGCTAAGTTAGTATGGTTTGGTGTAAACGGGCATAAGAATGTTAAGTTTTGCAAATATAATCTATAAAGTTGTCGCCCACGGAGGATTTTATCTATGAAAATTATTATTGACTCTACTATTAAAGCAAGTTGAAACATTGCCACAATATTATCATCATTAACTCTCTTAGGAACACTTTTATGTGATAGTATTTCTTTAAATTCTAATTTCTATTTCTAGTTTCCAGTTAGCACCAGCTCGCAGCGTGTAAAGTCCTGGGTTCAATTCCCAGTCGGAGCAAAGATTTGTTTCATGGCTTTTACTTATTGTAATATTTTTTAATCAGATTGAATATTGCAACTACATCTTACCCTACGGCCACACACTCGACGAGTGGCGAGATAAATAGCAAGGGAAATAGGCAGAGACATAGTGTAGCTGCGTTATTCGTCCTGCTGCTCGTCATGCCGCTCGTTATGCCCGGCGATCCATTTTTTCCGGTTTTTTAGTGCGAGTCAAAGTTACAATGTTGTCGTCCATCGGAGCAACACGATAAACATCACGAGTAGGGGAGAGTAGTTGTAGTTGTAAGGGCAATATTCACGGCAGCACGAGGAGCAGCGCGAGGAGCAGTGCGAAGAGCATAGTGTGGCTGTAGCATTACAACAGACGGGAGTACTGTCATAGTGGCATAGTGGCGGCGGCTGGGGCAGCCGGGAACTGACTCGGTTATTCCAGTCGTCGTCACTCTTGGACCTCCTCTTGCTTATCATCAGGCGGCTCGAGGTCAAATGTCTAGTTACAATAAAAAAAAAATATAGTATGTCGTGCGGTAGTGCCACGATAATAAAAAACCTAAAAGTTCTGGCAACTTTTAGGTTTTTTTAAGGGCATAGGGGGATACATCTGCTACTTGTAGTAAGAGTAGTCGTCTCCAATTCATGGACAGCTTAACAGCTTAACATTCAGCAGTGTGTTGTCATATTACTGAAGATATCCAGGTTTTCTTAAATTTTATTTTATTTTACATTTTTATATTAAGCTACTAAAGTCTATGTATCATAGAAACATGACGAACAAAGTACATTTATCAATGATACATTGATGATGATACAATGATACCAGCAAGTGGTTTTTGAACCCGTGATCTCAGTTTGTGTGACCTTTGCTTGACTGTCGCCCTTATTAATTATATTAAAATTGTATTAAAATCAATTAAAATAATTTATTGAACTAAATGATTTTGAGTTGGCTGATCGAGTTGAGATTTCCTCCTATCATTTAACTTGTTATACAAGCCTTAAGAAAACAGCAACATTTTGCTAAACACTTTTTATTTAAAGAAAGTAAGTACGTGAATATTTTTAAACTTGATCTAAAGATTGTTGACTATACTCGCCGTCTGGATTAACAGTTATTCTTCAACCACAAGCATAGCCACAGTAACATTGTTCACAAACATTAACATATACTTTTACGATGTTTTGAAATGTTACTTTATGATCATAAAACATGCAAGGGCAAACACACTCGTGTCTAAATATCAATGATAAATATGTACACTACAACATTTGAATATTTTAATTTTTATTAGAATTATAACTTACGAAAACAATACGTATAAGGAAATATGCCGAAGGCGACCGTGGCGTTGGTGGCAGTGCAATGGTTACACAAATTGAGAGCACGAGCTCGAAACCACCCACCGGTCCAATGTATCTTTGATATATGTACTTTGTTTGTCATGTTTCTATGATACAAGCACTTTTGTATCTTAGTATAGAAATGTAAATAATAATAAAAAATACATTCGTTTTCTTCTTAACTGACAGCTAGTAGATAACTTCAAGTAGCAGTATGCCGACCTGGTTAGGACGGGAAACGCGACTAAGTCATTTTACGGTCTATACTTAAATTCGAAAGTGGTTTTTAAGGTTTGTAACTAAATAAACTCTAACACAGCTATGTTCCTACTGGTATAGAAGTGAAAACATACATAACTTTGTCTCTCTCTCTCTTTCTGTACAACCTCATCTCTCATCATATCTATAAGCTATACGATTGTGGGCACTAAGAACTAGAATTTTAATCAATCAATTAAATTGTTACAATATTTGATTACTATATCAATCAAATATTGGTCGCCTCCAGTCCGCAGGTAGCAGGTCGCCTCTTCAATAACATCAGGCGGGGTGCTGTCAAATTTTCTAATGTTTGAGTCACATTAAAATATATCTACCTATTTTTATATACGTATAGTGTGTTTTAGACTTTATTAACTAGCTTTACGATATGGCCACAGTTAAAATGGTAAAGCTATCTACCCACTAATAAAACTTACAAGTTATATTTTAAGGCAAGTTCACCAAAGTTAAGTTCCCGTTCCTTGCACACAACTGCGTTCTATTTCTATTGTAGCCATCCTAATACATATTGTACTAAAAACAGATAACGCATCCGGTATTATCGACCGATAATAACGCACCTGTGTGGTAGAGGCTTTAGTTGCGATTCGAGATCAGCTTGTAAGTTTCCGGTTTTAATCAGGCGGGGTGCCGACATGTTTCTTAGTAGATGCATAATATACTGGCAAATTAGGCGGTAAAGACATTTTAGGACATACACTTGCAGATGTAAAGACCGTGAAGTAACTTAGTTGCATGTTGGAACCAGCTTGAAGTCAACGCTAGTATAATGCATGATACTGCCTGTGAACGAGCCATGCAATCCAATGACTAAACACAGTTTAACTTATGTTATCTAGCCTTAAAGTAAATAGACATCATCATCTTCAGCCACTGACAGACGTTCTCTGCTAAACTTAGAACGCCATTTCAAACGACAATATTCTAGTTACATCCACCGGTTTATTGTGACCTTTATTGTGTCTTCAGTCCACCTAGTGGCGGGCCTACCTACGCTGCGTCTTCCGGTTCGTGGTCTCCACTCAAGAACCTTTTTTCCCCATCGGTTGTCAGTTCTTCGACAACCGAATGTGGCTAATCCAAAGTAAATCCACCAATTTAATAGCAGGAAACCAAACTAGCATTGTTTATTTTGTTAATAGAGGTGACATTGACACAATCGATCGTAAACTAGACATGTGCCTTGTATGTGCAATGTTTATTTGATAACGAGTTATGGAAATTTATCCCTTTAAATTATGTAGCAAAGAGATCGTATTTGCTTGTAATGTGTGTAGCATTTTATTATTATAATAACAATAATAATTTCCTATTGCTTCTGATAAATATCAGTCGTAAATTAATTTAGTTTTATTTCTAACTAGCTGTTTCCCGCGGTTTCTCCCGCATTTATAAACTGTGACACGTAACGAGCGTAACGGTCCCTTCCCTTGCATCCTTGTAGGCCATCATCAGGTACTCTTGATCTTCAATTTGACAATAGCCTAGCAAAAATGCACAGTAAGAAACAATGTTAGTCAAAGCACCATAGTTATACCTCTTCCCTACATGTCCCTTGCATCCATATGGTCCATCATCAGACACTACGTCTTCAATTTGTAGTCTATGTCCTATTCCAGACTATCATCTATCTCTGTAACATACTTCATGTAGATACATTTAGCCGTTGTGGCATTATTAAATAACAAACATCAAAACTTTCGCATTTATAATATTAGTATAAAAGTATTGTAAAGATTGTTGGAAACTTTTGTGATAATATTTACTTTGTTGCCTAATAAGGTATTAAAACTGGTTCCGTAACTAAATGGCACTTATTATTTTAATTAAATGTATGCAATTTTATGGTTATTATCAGAATACGGCAGCTGCTTCGTATCAGTTATTTTATTTACATAAAAAAATGTTTTGGTTATCAATACAATTTATTAAAAGAGATTGTAGAATCTGAGAATGGTTTCATTTAATTTAAGTATTTTTTTATAATAATTAAACTAATTATTTTAATAAAAAAATCTTATTAATAGTTCTGTACTCCTCTTTTACATTAATTTTTATATTCAAGAATTCTGAATATTGAAGAAGCAGCATGAAAAGAGCATTTTGAAGGTGAAGAAAACAAGAAATTTATGTCAGGACTGTAGAAAGTGGCGCTCTGCTTAACATCCTCTTTTTTTTAATAGAATATACTAATTAGGTATTTCATATTAAATTACAATTATATGAGGTTTTTTTTAAGATTTCTCTTTTTTTTTTCGTTCTTTATAACATTTCTTTTTATAACCTTTAATTTCAAAACGTGAGTCTGAACCTTTTAACACTAAATCACGTCCGGTAAATGTTTTAATAAGATATGATAAATAAATAAAATGAAATTCTATTCATAACAAAAGAAGTGTAATATTATTCATAACCAAATATTTATTTTTATAACAATTCAATTAACAAAGCGCATACCACACAAGTGGATCTTTCATAAAATATTTTCAACTTCACAAGTGCGCGATGAACTCAGCCGAATCTTTATTTAATTCTAAAGCTCGAGACACCAACTCTACCTAAGTGTCTCACTAAAATTATAACAAAGGAATTCAGGTCGACCACCCGGCAAATAAAAAGAGCGTTGGCATTCAAGCTGCGTAGTAACTTGTTTTGTTATCTACTTACTTTTCGTTTTACAAATCGTCTCGAGCTCTTCTAATCAGCCGATCCTTTGATTTACAAAACCTCCAGGTTTTGTAATCAGCTTAAAATTCAGCGAGGTATAGCGGAGCGGTGAAAATAGTCACCCTTGCTTAAGGATCACATTACGGTCATAACATCGCTGGTTATTTATGTTAATAAAAAAATTTGAGAACAAAAAAATATTTATCCAAAAGGAATTGTCACACTTCAATTGCCAGAAAATTAAGCTCCACTTTCCCAGATTCCGGTGTCTCTTGATTCTTTCACGTCCACAATTGTGAATTCCATATTCTACTACAGTTAAAGAAACCGTGGCGACTGTGGAGTAGTCGCCACGGTAGTGCATTGATCACGTTAACTTAGCACTCATTCAAATTGCCGGTATTAATGTATATTTCATATATACCGGTATATATAGAGACGGTAGATACTTGACCGTTAATTCGTGGTATAATATTGATTGTAACACACCCCAATATTTTCTTATTATTAAAAGCCATTGAATTACCAGCCCTACGCATAAAATAAATATACCTAACTAAGGAGGACAGCTTTTTTTGTCACATTCAAGTGCTCGACCTCACCCAAGTCAGTTCTATGAAGTGGTAATCCAAAACATGTGCCCGTGAAAAAATAACCCACTGATAAGGGTCAATTTCAAGAACACGGCTTGCACCACATTCATTCTATGTATGAGTATAAAAAGAATCAACCGCGACATCACAAAATAACCACACACTTATTCACACAACACTGATTTTCACGACAAACAAATTTCAATTCTATTCCAATAGCAATTCGATTTAAATATAAATTGTTTAATTTGATGATGCGTACAGAGTTTGGGGTAATACACAGATTGACAATGACAAGCGTTTAAGAGGGGTGTTTATTTATTTGTACATGTCTTTCCTTTTAGCGAAGACTGTAAAACCAGTCTCATTACAAAAGGAAGAAATTTTAGATAAGTGACGTTTGTAGACATGTTGCGCTCTTGTCGTGGCAATAAATTAAATGGAGATAGCGACTTTTCGAATGAACAATGTGATCATTTATTATTATTTTTATTGTTAAACTACATCATGTCTGAAGTTACATTAATGTGAACTATTGGTTTTCAAGACGAATACAAATATATATAATATATTCTTATGAACTAAAATATTTTAGAAAATTATATCGCGTTCGTTTTAATTTGTTTGACGACACGCGTGGGTTCGATTCCCGGATGGAGCAAAGATTTGTTCTTAGTTGTTAAAAAATAGTTTGAATATTATAAAAATTGTGCTAATATTTGCTTTGGGTCTGGTTGTCTATGAATGGTAGGCAGTGGTGTCCAGACTGACGGTAGTACCACCACGTACAAGTGTACAAACAATCCGTGAAGTAACTTCGTCGCGTTTCAGAATTAGCTTGTAAGTGTAAGGATGCGAATAATAATTGCAGTTTTTTTATATTATTTATATTTCTATAGTAAGCTAGTAAAGTGTTTATCTCATATAAACAGGACAACCAAAGTTCATAAATCGAAATGCAATAAATAGTATCGGCAAGTGGTTTTGAACCCGTGCTCTCTGATTGCGTGACCATTATACTACCACTACATTTGCAGTCGCCTTCATTCATAGATCGACACTCCGGCTTAACATTAGGCAGGGTGTTTTAAAAACATGTCGAGCCCCAATAATAAAAGGCGCGACATCTGACCTCGTCTTACCTAATCCGACGTTTTGAAGGCTTTGGAGCTATCGTCAGCACAGAAAGAAAAATAGTTGTAATAGTTCGCTCAAAACCTCACAATATATTTTTACTTTTCATATGCTCTTTTTCATAATACAATTTTAAAGTATCAATTACTTTGTATAAGGTCACAAGATTGTTATCATTTAATTTAAGATATCAAATTAGCACCATTGGTGGCGTGCACACAAGCAATAACTAAATAATTTAAAGTCCGATGGCCCCATAAAATCCAGATCGAGTCGACAAAAAACTAAGTAGGCGTTGATTCTTGAAATTGTAATGATTCCAAAATATTGATGTTAATATATTCTTTTAAAATGTATGACATTTATAGAAAAGTATATTGATTTAAAAAATCCAATGTTAAGATTTGTTTTTGTCATTATAATCCCAATATAACAATAATTTTAATATTGTAAATGCAGAGAAGGAAAGATTGTATAAATAAACACTATTTAATTCTCTGTTGGGCGTGGCTAATCTAACCTCAAAAATATTTTCGTGTTGTATTTTAATTATTAGCAAGGGCTCCTAAAATTAAAATAAACTTTGGGGGGCTCTTAAAAGACTACTCGTAATACTAGAGAACGGCCGTCCTACTAATTTTCAAAATTGGGACTGTCAGATATACCACGCCTAATCTAAAGAGTTTAAAGGTTATACTTTCATTTTCGGTTGCACTTTGAGGCAAGATCTACAAGAATTGCGTGATAAAAATTAAATAAATAACAATTTGAAATACTGACACAAACCTCAATTTATTATTATATATGCAAAAATTAACCCAATATGAATTAGGTTTTTATTTCTGTTCTCGTTCCAAATTGGATAACATCAAGAATATGCTATCTGAATGCGTAATTGAGTCGTCTGAGTCACCCTTAAACAAAGTGCACATCTGCTACGTTGCAGGGAGCCACCAAAATGCTTTATATGTATGTATCTGGTGATTTATCTAAGCTTTAAGCTCGTTTCTATTCAAATTCAACAAGTATCAAGCTATTATATCTATAGTTAATTGATATGTACTTGGTTATACGGAAAAATAAATTATCTTTTTATAATTATTTAATTACGTTTTTATAGAATATGTTATACATTAGTTTATTTTAATTAGCATAAATGCATCAAAACCTGTTTTAAAATTTATATTAATATAAACAAAATTATTGTTTTTTTTTCTCAATAAATTATGAAAGTACATTAATGAGTGTTCTTCTTCTTCTTTTAATTAATGGCGCCTGTGTTATATGCATTGAAACAGAACTATATAACTTAGCCAATGTCACGTAGGGGCCAAAAGGCCGAAAAAAATCGTATGATTATGTCAACTAAAAGCAGAAGGATACGTGGGGCAGCGCCACACGTTAGACTTTTAGCCATCAGCCAACAAAATCCCCTTTAAAGGAAGTTATCCTGATGCCCAGGATGCACCGGCCCATCTGCTTTCCGTATCACCGAAGCGATATGGCAAGCAGACAGATACACGAGGAGGTAGTCTGACATCGCACCCTTTTATGAGTCTAACTGAAAACATTATCGTCATTATTTGCCCCCAATCAATTCTCACGGGGCAGGGATAGGCAGAGACAACGAAGTGATACTAGCGAACTCTCTGGCTTTCTTCACATCTACAGTACTCTTTTAATAATCATACTTTTTTATATAGAAAAGCCCCGATTAAATTAATAGTTAATATTCCGTTTAATCTGTCCACTTAACCAAACCAAACCAACGAAACATTTTACCATCTCAAACTCAATGTAGGTATCTCAATTTTCTTGTAAATACAACTACTAATAACTAGTAACATTGTAATAAATTATTGGAATCAAATGTCATAACTGAAGCAAAAAAGTGCCATATTGGGGAATACGGGCTAACTGTTACAAATTAAAAATGGCATTGCAACAAAAACCTCAAAATTTCTCAATGCGGGTAGACGAATGGGCATACTAATTAAACATATTACCGCCCGCCCACACCTCTCAACTCACGATGGATTAACATTCACTATTATCGCGGTTTCATTTTGATACAAATTCGAAATAAATCACGTTCTTTAACGTTTTGTATTTAATTGGTAAACAATTTTTATTACAAATAAATAGAAATACATTCTCAAGGTTGTTTGCTGTTTTTTTTGTTTATACAAAAAAATAACTGGATTACTAGTCCCAGTTTTGTGGGACTAGGTAATCGACAACTTACCCGAATATGATATTATTATGTTGGATTAGTCTGTGGGAAACTTAATAGGTTGCTATTACTGTTATTACTCGTAGATCTTAGGTTCTTTTTTGGTACGATTTAAAGTAGACAAAGATTTTTTTTTATCAAGGAATACTAGTAGGCCAATATAATTTTATTTATTTTATATTAAAGTAATATTGTTTACCCGTAATCTAAAAATTATCACAATTTAAAAACAGTAATGCACAAATTCCTAAACAAAATAAATAAAATTTCTTCTAATATTCAAAATCCAATCGATTTTAGAGTCAAGAATCAGGACGTGTGCTTAGTTCTTAATGTACCTATGTTACTTGCATTGTCTAAAATGTGATAATTAAGTTAGCAGTGAAGCGTGTGAGATGAGTGTTAATATTAAATAATATTGCGCTATTCATTAGAAGACAAATTACATTACCGTAATACCATGAATGATAAATACAAAATTAGAAGGAAGACGTACATAATATGATATTATGTCATATAATTTTTGTTTTAAATATTAGACAAATAGTCTCACGGACATCTTTTACAGAATTTGATAAGAGATATTAGACAAAGATTTGACAGTATACGAAAAGTTAATAAAAGTTGGCCTATCACATGGACATCTTTTTTTATATATCGTAATATCCATAACTTGATGACTTTGTCAGTTGATCCATAACTTTGATACTAAAAAATATACAATCCATCCCCATTCTCTACATTTTTTTTTGTAAATGGATGCAAATAAATATCTATGAGATTGCCCTCATAATATTTATGATAAATATTACCAACACAGTATTAACACAATTACAGCAATTCCACGTAATTAAGGAAGTAATTCGTTAAGCTTGTTATATTATTTTACACTTTATTAAACTTAAAAACCCGAATTAACTTTATTAACTTAGTTTGGTTACTTTTTTAAAGTCAATTAAGACATCAGTTTCGGACCCTTTTTTGTACACAAAAAAGTATTTTTTTTATAGCAATAACATATTACGAGTATAATGTGAATAATATAAATTCTAATTAGTTATAGATAATTAATTTACCTAAAGTTTTAATAAGGAAATGTGTGTATGATAGAGTTGAAAACATTGTCACCTATTAATGTGCCATTACCGACACCACCATCATTACCACCTCAAAAACTGTCAATCGCCCGTAAGACGCTGTATATTTAATCATGCTACTTCAGAATTAAAACTAACTTAATAAATCCTACAGCAATACACACCTTCTCTTATTCATTTGATAAAATATTTTTTATTTTATTTATCTTGTCATCTGATCTCGACTTGCTTGATAGTAAGCAAGGCAAGGTCCAAGAGCGCCGACGACATGAAAACCTATGCCGTTCAAAGGTGCTTTACGCATCGCTTAATTTTTTTAAGGTTATAGGATGGGAAGAACGCACGAGCTTTAAAGCATTCTACTTGTCGATCGTTTCAAAAAATCAAGTTTACGAAGCACGGAACCTTTTAATTCGACTGCCGTTTTAGTCGACAGAATGCGGATGCTTCTCTTCCCCGACCTGTGTATGATAGATAGAGGTGATACCTATCATGGATGTGAAAAGATAAGGTAGAAACAGGGTTAATGAGCTCCTCGGAACATTCTCCGTGGTATAGGAGGTAGGATAACAAATATCAGATCACATTCCAAATGCTCAAAGCCCCATTTGCCATTGTTATCTTTAATGTAAGTAAAATTAATAAAAAAACTATACATGCAAAATTAGTAGTGCAAATTGGATAGATAACAATCTCGCGTGCACATCGGTCAGACACAGGGTTCGTTACAATTTATAGGATTGAAATATGCCGAAAATCATACTAACTAGGTTATACGAGTACTTTATCTTAAGAATCTTAAAAACTCTAGAATACATGTACTACTAAACTAAGTAAAGTATGAACCTGTTACAATATCAAAGTAATATCGTATTATATCCCTACATGTAGTCCTTGATAGGGACCGGCCGGGACAGGACAATTGACGAAAGTTTATTTCAAGTTATAAAAGTGGCAGTAAAAAACCGCCTACGCGATATCCGTTGATATCCCCCGACCTTTAACCTCAAGACTTAATATCACAACCTTAGAA
This sequence comes from Tinea trinotella, assembly GCA_905220615.1. Lineage (NCBI taxonomy): Eukaryota > Metazoa > Arthropoda > Insecta > Lepidoptera > Tineidae > Tinea > Tinea trinotella. Next base: position 9,038,541 of record HG992315.1, read on the forward strand.
ACACTATAGAGTGCGCATGTCTTTACGTTCCTTGTGATTATTGTAAGCAGCTGTGATGTATATATAATATATTTAAAAAATATTTAATGACTGTTTTCTTTGATATTGCGCGAACATTGATTAAATAATTAAACATATTTTATGCGGCTTACTATCGCGTTTATTTTTAACCAGTACATTTTTCGTTTTATTTCAGTCTTTCCGTAAACACGATGGCTGCAAACCTCTCGAAACATCGTTATATTAAAAAAAAATATAATCAATAACCACAAATAAATGCGATAGTAAGCCGCATCAAATTTGTTTAATTTATTAAATATTTAATTAGATAAAGGTCATCTGCCACATCCAAAGATACTCAGTGATATCTACAGAATATATTGACAAAGTTAATATTTAATATAATACATAATAATTGGCTCTAATGCTGGAAACTTCGCAGTGATGGCGGACGAACTTTAGTTATTTACTAAATGGCGAGGAAGTGATAACAGCACCTTGCACTTTGAGAGTTAATAATGATGGAAATGGTTTGTTGGTAAATCAAAATAAACGAAAAAGTCACCAAGCTACTGTTCATACGTATGCATAATGTTCCTACTACTTAATGTGCGCACTAACTATTCCTTCTTTAAAACTACAACCAAGGGACTATTGAGGACAATTTTATAAGAAAACACACTACTAAAACGATTTCTTGAATGTCCCGGCGTATTGTATTGGTATATTTTATCTGATGGTACGGATGTAAATATCTTTAAGTATGCCGTCCGGTGTTTTGTTTTCTTTTTTATTAAATATGATGCATCAACAAAGCTTTGTTTAAATTACATAAATGAACATATTATTGTTCTTTTCGTTTGTACTTGCCTTTATTATACCGCCGACTGACAAAACCGTTTCGTTTAACGGTTGCCTCAGTCGCCGTCACTATGGCGGCCAAGGTGCCTTGTCTCCATAATTAAACAATAAATTAAATTATGACGTCTTTTTTTTTCAAAGATAGGCACGAATGGTGGAGCGCCACTTGCCACAATACTAAAAGAACAACCATAATCAATTTATTGTTTACTTCAGTATACCTAAATAAATTGTAAAACAATAATTTATTTGTAAAATAACTCAGAATTCTTCATTTAGCAAGGAACTGATCTTATTATATTTTTTTCTCAGAGAAATATTAAATTAACTTTTAAATTGAGAACTTTGGCGCAAATGAGATTCCAATAGCAATCTCGTTGGAATATTTTAGCGGGAAATGAAATGAGAAATGATTCATAAAACCTGTCCGCATTGCGCCACTTAAACTCTGGCCTTACTCCAGCATCCAGATTGTGGTTGAGAATTATTTCGTCGTTTCATGAAACTTTACTTGGAGATTGTGTTCAGCCAAGATACAAACTAAAATGCTTTTGAATATAAGACATCGCCCGCAGCTCTAAATTTTATACACAACAAGTTCTCTGTTGCGTTATCTCTTTTCAAATTGAAATTTATTTCTAATGTTGTTTTTAATAAATGTGTGTTGGTTTCTACCTAGGTGATTTTTAATTAAAGACCATTAGAAGGCGTCCACTGCTGAACATAGGTCACCCCTTATAACGCCATTCCGAACGACAAGATGCCAGCTGCATCCACCGGTTACCCGTGACTTTCACTATGTCGTCAGTCCACCCGGTGGGACGACCTCGCTGCGTCTTTCGGTTTGTGGTCTCCACTCTAGAAGCTTTCTTCCCCGTCGGTTGTCAGTTCTTCGAGCGAATTGAAGACCAATACAATCCAATGACGACCCGCCGGCTGTTTGGAACAGGCAACTTCCAAGTTAATCCCGAAACACGACTGAGTCACTTTACGGTGTCTGGGGGCACGGTCGTGCCCCCGACCAAGTCGAGCAAAGCGTCACGGCCGTACCATCCTTTTCTCGAAGCAATTCAGACCATTTTCGACCCCCTGTAACTTCGTTGTGGATAAAACTAGAAGACTGAAATTTTCAGTAACCACATGCAGGCATTGTAAAGACACGTATATTTCAAAATTCATTCAATTTGAACCAGTATTTTAAGAATTATAACGGGTCAAATTTCTTAAATTTTGTCACTCACTGACTCACCGATCATCAAAATTCTAAGGCACTTCTAGCAGACCTAGAAGCTTCAAATTTGGAATATATGTAGTGTTTGGTGTATGAATCAAGGAAAAACTAAAAAATCTAGAAAAGACCGCAAAGAAAATTAAGCCCATACAGCCAAGTCTTCAGTTAAATTTTTCAATATTGGCTTTATTCGTAACGATGTTTTAAGATTTTATTTATTTTACGGCAATTATTATTATTGCTATTTATTTTACGGGAATTATTATTATTGCTAGCGCGAGGGCGCGGGGCGGGGACAGTGGCGGGGCGCGGGGCGGGGACAATGGCGGGGCGCGCGGAAAGGTGAATGTCGCCGAGCGTGCAGCAGCCGCGCTCAAACGCGCGAGCGACCCAATGCTGTTCGGATGTGCCCAGAATTCTTACCTATAAGTTTGCGATTTTCATTGATAATTTCGATTGCTATATTAGTTTGACGACTAAAGGCTACTCTCATTGGTTTACTGATATTATTTGCTTACAATTTGGACGTTGTTCGGATAAATAATTTAAATTAAATATTGATACTTTAAGTACCTAAGTATTTATAATTTTCTTATTATCTAATCGTATTTCTGCATAAAAATAACTTTGCAATATAACTTGTAGGTAGTCGCAATGGATTCAGTAATACTGTATGTGAATGATCAGCCTTGTCCACACTGGGTTATTCCTATACCTGGTGATGGTTCGTGTTTATTTCATTCTTTGTCATTCTCTATGTATGGGAATATTGAGTCGTCGTATGATATTAGACTTGCTATAATCGAGTATGTGGTAGCGCATTGGGATGAGTTACAAGTGTATACTTGTGACGAGCATGGAGACACGTAGAAGGTACCGAAAAGGAAAAAAGTAGAACTGTCTACAAAATACAAAAAGAAATGAGATCCCATCAAAAACAATACTTGTCAAAAAAACCAAGTCTCGCAACTCAGTTGTTCTGCGGTAAAAAGTTGTGAGATCTTTGTAATACCAAGTCGGTTATTAATTTATTCAGTCTCTACTTAGGCAACTTTCTGTCTTAATACGTCCAGTCTCTAAGACCACGATCGTGGTCCATAACAATTGAAAATCAATTGTGTCTGGAATCTCAGTACTCGAAGCATTAAGTTGTTACGTAATAATTAACAGCATCTTATAGTGACGCATATCAATATTAAAATTCTTTAATGTTTTATATAAATATATTGAGACTTGGACATCGCCTGAAAACACATGTAAATTCAATTATTTGGTGCGATGGCCAGGTCTCAATATATTTATATAAAACATTAAAGAATTTTAATATTGATATGCGTTACTATAAGATGCTGTTTATTATTACGTAACAACTTAATGCTTCGAGTACTGAGATTCCAGACACAATTGATTTTCAATTGTTATGGACCACGATCGTGGTCTTAGAGACTGGACGTATTAAGACAGAAAGTTGCTTAAGTAGAGACTGAATAAATTAATAACCGACTTGGTATTACAAAGATCTCACAACTTTTTACCGCAGAACAACTGAGTTGCGAGACTTGGTTTTTTTGACAAGTATTGTTTTTGATGGGATACAAATTTAATGGTACAAAACTACTCCGGTACAGGGCAAATTACCACCAACTGTTAACTTTAAAACTTAGCGGTATTCTTCCTTACTTATATTATAAACGCGAAAGTTTGTGAATATGGATGGATGTTTGTTACACTTTCACGCAAAAACTACTGAATGGATTTTAATTAAACTTTACAATAATATAGCTTATACATCAGAATAACACATAGGCTATAATTTATGTACATATTGTGTGAATAATAAATAAAATAAAAGAAAAAACATTTTCCCATACAAAATTGCGTGCGTTCAGAAATTCATTTTGGGTAAACTAAGGAAAATATATCAAACTGTTGAGAATTGAAAACAAAGTGTCCATTTTGTATATCATATATTTTGCATATCAGTAAAAATATATTGCTCAAAAAGCTATGTTGTATTAATTAAAAAAGAAACGGTTATATGTCGAGTCTCAATAAAAAAAAACTCGATTCACAATAAAGATTTAAATCGATTAAAATTTTTGATTCACCCAACTTAATTCGGCTAATCTGTAACACAACATTCATTGACTTTTAGGCGGTATGAAGTTCGCCGGGTCAGTTAGTAAACGTTTCTTATTCCACATTCATCGTGATAAACAATACTTGTATTATTTATTATCCTTCCAAAACTTACAATGGGAATTTATTCTGAATGTCATTATTGAGTCAACAGTCACTGTTTGTTATGGGGGCGGATATTTTACGACACTTGAGTAGTTTAACTTGTTTAGTTTTATTGGACTTAAACATTTAACTGTTTAATACCCTACCTCGTATACTAATACAAAGTTACTTAACTAAGCCAATTTTACTGTGTGGATTTTAATAACCTCGACTTTCATGTTTTTTATTTTATTTATTTTATTCGACATATGACAGCACCCTGCTTGATGTTAAGCTGGAGTGTGGTCCATGAATGGATGTCATTACTATTACAATTCAATAACTGTAAGTAGCAATCACATCCAGTATGTCGGCCTAGTTGGCACCGGCAACTTACAAGCTGATCCCGAAAAGCGACCAAATGGCGGTGGTACTACCCGAATCAGCAGACTGAGACTAGGCGTAATCTCGAAATCTCAAACGGTTTTATCAGTTGTCGGCGCTGTTGGACTTTCTCTTGCTTACCACTAGGCAAGTCGAGGTCAGATTTCGTGTCTCAATATTTAATTTCTACTTTTCGATATGGTTGCAAGTAGTTTTTACAATACTTGAACATACACAAAATATTAAGTATTCTTTATTTTACGTCGTAAAAGTCGACTTTTACGATGTAGAATTAGATCAAATCAATTTGTCACGCCCTTTTCCCACCGGGATAGTCAGAGACAGTGGCCACTGTCCTGACACAACTCCCAACAGGAAGCGATTCCTTTATACAAGCTAATGTAGAAACAAGTACCGCATTATGAACGGCCAGTCGTGACTTTTTTTAGGTTTCCATTGTGTAAATGTTGCTCTCGTATAAAATCTAAGCAGAAATAAAAGTTTCGACGACCAAAAGTTGTAATGTGCACTAGTGATAATAAGTGATAGTTACATTTAATTTTGGATGGACACTGGGTGTTTTTATGTGGTAAATTTTTTACGGGGATAGGCAGGACAATAAAGTTTGATCAATACTTGATTGCTCCATCTTTTACTGATGATGTATACTCCCAAACAGCTGTTAGTAATCTCAGGATGATTATCATATCAAAATATGATGACAAGCTTATAAATGCAAAATTTGAAAACCCTAATCAAGAATGGTGTTTTTTGCATACAAACGACATGTTGGGTATTAATAAATCATTAGCCATATACGAAATGTTGTACATCCAGTGGAACGGCAAATGTGTATGACAGAAAATCGATAATCAAATGATTGATGGTTTGAATTTTAATTAAGGTACATATAGTTGAACTTTTATTCTTTTAAATATCTACTTTTGTTTCATATTGCTAATAAGTTAACATCTTAGGTGGATATAATATGTATGCATGTGTATTTTTTTTATGTAGGTATATATTTATATATTTAAATGTGTTTATAATTGTATGTATGTATACATTTTTATATGTGTATGTATTTATGTATATTTTTATATTTTTCTCTTTTCTCTGCTCACATTTAAAACTTTTTTTTTAATGTGACACGACATTTGACATCGACCTGCCTGATGATAAGCAAGAGGAGATCCAAAAGTGCCGACCACTGAAACAACCGAGTTAGTACGCGGCTGTCTCACCCGCCGTCACTATGCCGGCCAAAGGTGCTTCTTCACGCATCGCTTAACGGATCCAAGGTTATAGGAGGGAGAGAACACATGGCAAAGCATTCCACTTGTCGATTGTTCTACAGAGAAAAGATGAACCAAACTTTTTAGTTCGACTACCGATTCTTGCTTCTATTGTTCCAATGGTTGGCTGGTAGAGAATGCTAACTAGCATTAAGTTCGCCTGCGTGCACCATAGTACGGCAAGTTATAAATAAATAAATATTTTTTTAAGGTTGTAGTCTTTTTTAATATAATTTTTGTTTACATTTCTATATTCTCGTATACTAAAGGTGCTTGTAACATAGAAACAGGTCGACCAAAGTACATAATATATCAAAGATACGTTGGTACCAAAAAGTGGTTACCGGCTTGCGTGACCATCGCACTTCCACTATTGAGCATTACATCCTTTTTTACAATAATTTTACTTTATTTTTTTAGTCAAGTAAAAAGTTCGGCGCATCGTCTCTTGGTCGACAGTCGATCCATGATTAGGATTCACAATCGACAAGTGGATCCTAATCATAGATCCTTTAAGTCAAGTATGGAAAAGCGCCTTTGGCCAGCATAGTGACAGCGACTGATACAACCGTAAACTCCATCGGTTTTTTTCCTTCATTTGTCGGTACTATTGTACTTCACCTACTGGAAAGTAGAATATTGAGTCAGGATAGTAGAACTACTCAGGACAAAGTTCTACTATCCTGGGACTGAAAGCATTAAATTTTAATTAAATATTGTAGTATTCGATAGCTAGTAAATCATGGACGAATAATCACAATAATAATTATGATTATTCGTCCATGTAGTAAATTCACACCTTTATTCGAGCATATGTAACCTTTAAAAAGGATAACGTCAAATAATAGTGTCAATAAATGAAGCAATATTATTTAATATATAAAATTATTTATTATTCTAAGTTTAACAATGAATAAATGGATATATTTTATTATTTTTCATATAAAAATAATAAGTGAGTACTTATCTTTGTAAAAGTTTTGCAGTCGTCGGCACTCTGGAATCTCTTCTTGCTTACCATCAGGCGGGTAGAGGTCAGATGACAAATTAAAAAAATACATATATATCGATAGGTATTAAAAAAAATACTCTTACAATGCGTTTTATTTCGTCGAGTTCTATAAGAATCCATCATTAGATTACGGCACCCCTGAAACAGCAGTATTGTCCTAAACGGAGATAGCGAGATGAGATAAGATCCAAAGACCAAAGAGTATACAGACCGTGAAGTGACTTTGTAGCGTTTCGGGATCAGCTTGTAAGTTGCCAGTTTTAATTAGGTCGGAATAGTGGATGACAGCTACTTACAGTTATTAAATTGTCTCCGTTTATGGACCACGCTTCAGCGCCTGATGCGGGGTGCTGTCATATTGACTCCTAGAATAGTTCGTGGCTAGAGACGGCAAAGTATCGTGAGTCACGAAAAAGAGATGTTTTAGCTCTCAATGGGAGAATTGAATGGGCTGATAATAATAATATTACTATATAAATTATATTAAAATCTTTTTTGCAGCTTTAGGCGCTACGACGTCCGGTCAATTAACAATTATTTATAGTCCACCGTCACTGGAATTTTGTGGATGTGAAAGTATTCCAGAAACTAATGTCAAAGAGATGTACTCTGCTGCGCTAGGTTTGACGCACAATGAGGTGAATAGCAATTTTTTATTGTGACTGACTTCCACCTTAGCAAGGGAGGTAAGTCCAAGAGTACCAACGACTGACCCCTCCTATACAGAAATATATGGCTAAGGGCCGTTTTTTTATGAATTTCAGTCATCAACTTGTATATTCTACATAGCAATCAAATTATGAGAAATAAGGCACAGATGGCTGTTTATAATGCGGTGCTATTATTGTAGGGTAGTGAAAGCTGGGTATGGCAGAAAAGACATATCACACAAACCGAGGGTCCTCGGTTCAAAACCACTTGCCGGTACCAATATATTTTTGATGATATAATGATATAATATTATGTACCCTGGTTGCCCTGGGCCCTGATTCTCTTAAATACATTATGCGGACAAAAAAGGAGTGAAATTGCGCCGCGGTGCACCAGCCGCAGTGACCAATCAATGTAGTTTATTGATGAATTAAACAAAGGACATCAATCATTTTGTATAGGATTAAATATTGTATTACCAGTTGCATATACATTTTAAAATAGTTTGTTGTACGAAGATTGTGAGATGTAATTGGAATTTATTTTTTATTTTGCATAGTTTAGGTGTGCAAAATAATTATGACAGTTCAAAGCACAACTGTTAATATGGGGCGTGTCTTTGTAATTGATAGATGATACAAAATCCACATCTTATTTTTTAAATGACTCAATTGCACAGCAATTATAATCATATTTGTTATTAGTTTTATCAATACAAGTATCGAAACTACCAGCTATATATTTTTTCATCATTGGACATTACAAAAGTAGTACATAAAAGCCCAAAATGAATGATGTCCTTTATGCGGCTTACTATCGCGTTTATTTTTGGTTATTGATATATTACAATTTTTATTATGCCGACGCCGTTTCGAGAGCTGCAAATTTGTTTAATTCATTAATCAAGTTCGCGAAAAATCTAAGAAAATTCTAAATTATTTTTTCTACGTTATTTTTTTTTTTTTTTTTTATTGTGACACGACATTTGACATCGACTTGCCTGATGATAATTGGTTACAAAAATATCAAATCATGGCGAAGCAATTCCACTGCTTTAATGACACCATAATGTATTAAGAAAAACTGTTTGAACTATGATAATAATCGCTTTAAGTATCTTTAATATACAAATAAATAATAAAAATATCATATTCTAGACTTCTGAATTTCACGGCTTAAAAATTCTTGATCCATTCGATACGCCTGAAGCAATTGTGGAGATTTCCATAGTTGGATATTATGACATTGATCTTGTTAGTACACTTTTTTTTACATTAAAAGAATATTGAGTTATTCCATTGCGGACATTTCATAACAACCAGATGCGGGGCAAATATCTTGTTTTTTTTATTGATTTATTTTTTATCAAAATTATAATTATTACAAATCAAAGTTATAAAACAAGTATTTGCTCCGACCGGGAATTAAACCCGAGATTTTCCGCGTAATGGACTGGTGTGCTGACCAATACTACTGTTAATACCACTTCTTCCTACCTCGTCTTTTTACACCCGTAATACCGCACAGGTTGGGGGAAGCATCCGCATTCTGACGGACTGTATCGGCAATCAAACTTAGGCCCATCGTTTCTTTGTAGAACAATCGACAAGTGGAATGCTTTATTAGTTTGTATAATCTCTATAATCTCGAATCTTTTAAGCGAATCGTGAAAGGACATTTTTGGCCAGCATAGTACGGTCGGCTGAAGCAACCGTATAATTACACGCTTTTCCAGGCATCTATGCTCTTTGAGCGACCTTTGCTTACTTTTGTTGACCCTTGCTTCGACCTTGCTAGTCAAGTCAGATGTCGCGTTTCAATATTTAAAAAAATGCTTTATGTTTTAATTTCTCAGAGAACAGGGCCTGCCATCAAATACAAACTGGAGATGGATGATTCGGATCCAGACACGTTTTATGATGTGACAAGAAGAATAATTGGTTACCAGGGGTACAGTCGTCCTACAATTGCTATTATTGCCCTGACTGAGGACCAACAAGTTAGTATTCTCTGAGGTCTTACCCTAATATGCCGGTGCGGTATCTGCATGAACGGTGAACTGCAGTTTTTTAAGAGTGGTAGGTAGTACGCCCTAGAGTACCACAGTACAATTGTACGGAGCGTGAAGTAGACTTAGTCGCATTTTGAAATCAGCTTAAAAGTTGCCGGTTCTAACTAGGCCAACATAGTGGATGCGACTGCTACTTGCAGTTGTTTAACTGTAACTGTAATGTAGCAGTCCTTCAACCCTAAACCAAATAGCCAATTTCAAAATTAATTGCATATATTTCAGAGTCATGAAAATTCTAACCTTTTTTCCAATTTAAATGTAAAAGATCCAAGTTTGCCATCATTAAAACACTTAAAATATACAACTATGGAAGATTATGAATTTTTATTGGAGATTGAGCTACTGAGAGAACTGGCGAAAGAGGTATTATATTAAATATTAATGTCATATAAATATAATAATTTTTAAGGTTTTGCGTAAACATTGTTAATGAAATAAAAGATTTTTGTGGCTTCCTATTGCGGTTATTGTGATTGCGAATGCTTTGCAGCCATCGTGGTCGTGGGCAGTTTAGTGTGTTATTTTACATTTTCAATATATGTCACATCTAATAATATGCTTTACTAATCCACGTATTATCCTTCTCCTATAACTTAGGAGTGTCACCCAAGAAACAATGAGTTAGTTTTTTCTAGAAAGCCTTTGGAATACAAACAGATAACAACGGGCTCGGTTCAATAGCATCCACGGAAATAAGACCGAAAGTTCAATTGCATGATACAAATTCTTTGCGTGTTTTCTAAAAGTTTTCTATGTTGTTATAAAAACTATTGTTACGTCTGACACTCTTTCAAAAATTCCAGAAGTCTGGACGTTGATAGTCCTGATGATTGGGATATTTGAATTGTGTGAATAAAGCGGATTGGTTTGGCATTTGTTTGCATCTCTAAGAACGTGACACTATTTATTATCATTATTATTTCAATTTTAGATAAAGACGCAGTTGATAGCTTCAAATGGCTATTTAGATTTTTACGAGATATATTTTAGTTCCTTCAATGACCTAGCTAAAATATATGGTCTTCAATCGATTAAAGTTCAGGAAGCTATAAACATTTTGAGTAAGCTTTTATTTTAAATCTATTTCTTCCACAGCATTCAATTGGCTGGGCTTATATGCCTAACAAAACATTCTTTAATTTTCTCTGTTGTCAGCGGCGGCGACTGAGGCAACCGTAAAAACGGCTTTTTTTAGTCGTCGGCGCTCTGGACCTCCCTGCTTACCACCAGGCAATTACGAGCTCAGATGTCGCGTCTCGACGAAGAAAAAACTTCAGAATGAAAAACAGTGACTTAATGTCAAAATTGGCCCATCTGGCAGGAGATTTCCGAGATTGTAGTAGCGATCACCTCCATTCACAGACCGCACTCCAGCTTAACATCAGTAGAGATTATAATATTGTTTTAGACGACACAATTCTGGAGCTGAAAACGGCTTTTGTAGATGCTTATAATGGGTCTGTGTTGATAGCATTGTTATCCGCTGAAGAGATTAAATATCGTATTGACCATGAGAAGAATGGAGCACTAGTAAGTTGTCACTTTGACAGACAAAATTATTCATTACCCAAAACCGAACACATAGAAAGATTACATAATAACAAGACTTAAAATCTACATGCTAGCAGAATAATCATTAAAAAGCTACCTTAGGCCTCGTTTACAGAAACACGAAGCGATGTGCGGCTCGTCTCCGTAAACGTAACCTAAGGTAGTGAAACAGATATGGGGCATGGAGCCATATCTCTGCAACTACGCACATACATGGCAGCTCTGTGCGTTCTCTATCGCCTATACTACGAAAAATATTCCTACAAGCTCTTTAACCTTGTTCTAACCTCTTCTTTTCACACCCGTAATACCCGCACAGGTCGGACGGGGGAAGCATCCGAATTTGTCGACCGAATTGGCAGTCGAACTAAAAAGTTCGGTGCGTCTTTTCTTTGTAGAACAATCGACAAGTGGAATGCTTTGCCTGGCCATGTGTTCTCTCCATCCTATGACCATGGATCCTTCAAGCGATGTGTGAAGAAGCAACTTTAGCCGGCATAGTGACGGCGACTGAGGCTGCCATCTTGTACCTCCTTTTGCTTATCATTAGGCGGGTCGAGGTACACCTTCCAGACAACCTTTGGGTAGTACACACTGTACTAATGATTATTAATACATTAACTTACATTTATAATTATAAATTACATTATTAATTTTTAGTTCGAACAAATGGACTTAAGATGGCGAGCAAGACGTCAGAATGAAGAAGTAAATATGACCCTAATATTTCAATGATAACTTATTACTTTTACCAATAAATCGGAGACATCCTCAAGAAAGCTGGGTCGCCTAGTGCCCATAACCGTAGAGTTTGTATGAAGAGAATTGTGGATGTGAGGGAAGCGAGGGAGTTGTGTCAGGATTGTGGCAAGTGGCGCTCCATTGTCTCTGCTTATCTCTGTGGTAAAAAAGCTCGACAATTTGATTGATTGGTTTTAACGATAATATTATTTTAAATACTTTAATTTGTACAATAGCATACATTGTACAAATTGTACAATGTTGTATAGGAAGGGTTGTGTAACCCTTTCTATACAAATTTCTAATTTACACTTTTTTATTGTGTATTTTATTGTTCTGTCGACTTGTTACAGAACCCCGCCTGATGTTAGGCTGGAGGTCATTTATGAATGGAGGCGACTGCTACTATGTTAAATAACTACTATGTCGCATCCACTATGCCGACCTAGTGGTAACCGGAAACTTACAAGCTCCCGCTAAAAAGCAGTGAAATTGCGCCGCGGTCGCAAGTGACCAATCAACGTAGTTAACAATTGATTTGTTATTCGCTGATTGGTTAAGAATATGTTAAACATCAGTACGACGAATATGTAAAAAAAAACATTGCTTTTTGACGTCAATATATCAATCAAGATACTCTGCCAACTATCTTCTCAAGGAATAATTGCAGCGCCGAGCTGTCCGAATTATAGGTGATGCAGAGGTCACGCGAACTCTGGAGCCCATGCAACTACGCAGAGAAATGGCGGCTTTGTGCGTCCTCTATCGCCTATACCACTTGTTCCTGCCTCGTCCTTCCACACCCGTAATACCCGCACAGGTCGGGGAAAGCATCCACATTTTATCGACCGAATCGGCAGTCGAACTAAAAAGTTCGGTGCGTCTTTTCTTTGTAGAACAATTAACAAGTGGAATGCTTTACCAGCCTATGTGTTTTCCACATCCTATGACCTTGGATCCTTCAAGCGATGCGTGAAGAAGCACCTTAGGCCGGCATAGTGGCGGCGGCTGCGGCAGCCGGGAACTGACTCGGTTATTCCAGTCGTCGTCACTCTTGGACCTCCTCTTGCTTATCATCAGGCGAGTCGAGATCAAAAGTCTTGTCACAATAAAAATAAAAAAATGAATTAAGCCCTTTTCATATTCTCATTGTGTATAAAGATGATTATTATATTTTGAAATAACTTAAATTATTTTTATTTGTTACAGTCGGATATTTCTGAATCTAATTTCTCAATGCATTTCAACCTGATATTCTGGTTCACTTTAGGTTATATTTACGCGCTGGCCATCTCTATAAGCGCCATCTTTAGTATAAAGCCTGATACTAACTCTATTATTTACCGTTTGAGCAATCAACGACCGAGGGCTGCCGAACATTAGATTACTATTAAAATTATGTTAAAACTAAATAAATTATTCTTATTTGGGTTTTTTGTTTAATTATTTTAGTAGTATTTAATTAATTTAGTTAAGGGATAAGAAAATCAAGCCAGTTTAGTAAATAACGCTATGCTAGATTGCGACTTACTATCGAAGATTTACTAGCTTCGTCCCATTCAGGAACAGTAATTACAAAAACTTGATATATTGTGACTCGACATATGACAACAATCCGCCTGGTGTTAAGCTGGAGTGCGGTCCCCAAATGGAGGTGTCTGCTACTGACAGTTACTAAACAGCACCACCATCTTTTGTAGCAGCTACCTCCATTCATCGCCTGCACTCCAGCATAATATCAGGCGGGTGTTGTCATTATAAGTCGAGCCACAATATAAATAATTAACAATTATAATTATAAGCATTTATAACTAATTGAACCAAATGTCAAATAAGACAAATTGTCATCGGATAATATTCACAGGATTTGGATAGTGTCACGTCAAACAATCTTGAGTACAATGTCCCTTGGTGCACGTTATTGATAAAAACATTAGTCGACATCGCTGTGATGGCTTTGGACGCCACATCGTAAAGGTTAATACTTTTGGTCTACCATCAACTATAAGAAAGTAATATTGTTTAAAATAAGCTTAGTTTATAAGTCTCATATGAATGGATGTGTTAAACGAGGCAGGCCCAGGAAGGTGTTTTCCGACCAAATCGGAAACATCCTCAAGAAAGCTGGTTTGCCTAGTGCTCATAACCATATGAAGAGAATTGTGGATGTGAGGAAGCCAGGGAGTTGTGTCAGGATCATGGCTAGTGGCGCTGCCTATCCCTTTGGGAAAAAGGCGTGACAATTTAATTGATTAAAGAAATTTTATGGTAAGATTATACGAGTAGTAGATTATAGTATCTAAGATATAGTGGTACGCCCTCTGACAACAAGACTCACCAAAAAACTCTATGTTCATTGAATTTTATAGTTGCTTTAAAAAATAATGGTCCGTCAACTAATAATTTAATGACAAACTTTAATACCACTTTTACTGGTATTAATGTACAAAATTAGATCTTGCTTTTATTACGGAGAGGAAACTTTTAAATAATTTTCGTGTCGTGTTTATGTTTTCACCACATGTTGTAAGGGGAATTTAAGAGTATAACTAATGTAAGTTTTACGAGTAATTTCACGGTTATTCATTTAAGCTCAGCGGGCGCCAGTCGGGGACCATCGTTGGGAACATAATCACAATGTTTCTTTGTTACTTAATTATATAAGTCTATAATTATTAAACGCTCGAGTTAGGAGATTGCCAGTCTTTTTATTGTGGCTCGACATCTGTACTCTACCTGCCTGATGGCAGTAAGCATGATAGAGGTCCAAAGGTGCCGACGACTAAAAAAATTAAGTCACGGCTGCCACAGTCGCAGCCACTATAAGCGACTTCTATTGTTTGTGTCCATAAGTAAACAGTTATTAGGTTATATTACTTATTACCACGTCCAACTATTGTACTATATTTCAAAGTACTGTGAAAATTAAAAAGTAACAAAAAAATGAAATATTTTTTCGTTTTTTATCAATCAATTAATTAAATTGTCGCGCCTTTTTTCCCACAGTGATAGGCAGAGACAATTGAGCGCCACTTGCCACGATTCTGACACAACTCCCTCGTAATTTATCTACATATATAACATAATTAAGTAGGTTTTATATTTTATAACCAAAGTAATTGGATTCCGAGGTTAAACCCTTAAGGCACTTCACTAACTAAATATACTTTACATTATAAATGACCTAACATAAAGTTATACATATACAATATACATACGTAATTACAATACATATACATACAGAATATAAAAATTAATTATATATGACGATGATAAAATGTTCTCTAAGTAAATGATTAGTTGCCTAAATTGGGTTCTGATCCCGTCGAAAGCGTGTTTAGGACAAGCTAATACCATCAAGAAATTAGTTTTCTCATTTGACGCTCTGAGGAACATATCGTTTATCATACATATCTAGCGCCATAGTTTACAAACATATGGACGCCGCATTATGTCCCACGACTCGCAAATTATAAAGCAGTGTCTAAAAGTTGTAGTTGTAGTTCCTATAGGCATATTCATATGGATTTATTTATTATTATTATTGTCCCACTGCTGGGCAAAGGTTTTTTCCATGACTCACGACATTTGGCGATGTCTCGCCACGTACTATTGTAGGAGTCTACCTCATCTCCCCATCTCCGTTTGGGCCTGCCGCGATGTTATGATTATAACAGATTATAAACAACGGATGACTTTATCTGAAACGTGATTTTTACCTACAATCCAAAAGTTAGTAGTGCAGACGGGTTGTTCGTCCAATATATCGATCAAGCTGACGAGGTCAGCTTGAAATTTGCCGGTTCCGACTAGTCCGGCATATAGGATGCGACTGCCACTTGTAAATATTTGACTGTAGTAGTGGTCGCTTTTATTGATAAACTGCTCTTCAGTATACCTTTAAGCTGGGTGCTGTCTTTGACAAAGCCACATAATAATTAATAATTTAAATTTGATAGGAAATTGAAATTGGATACCTACATTTCATAATACATTCTCTGTGCTCGACAAATATTTTCACGAATATCGAATGACTCTAAAGCGAGTTTTTGCCAGTTATCTATCGTTTGCAACTACCAAGCAAATGTGAAACCGTGTCACGACGCTTTATCGTCTTTTGATTTGCTAATTTTGTTTTCCACGAAATTCAATGGCGTCTAGTGGTAAATGGTCTGGCAAGTCGACACTCCATCACGGTGGGATGTCCGATCCTCCTTTCAAGAGTGATTCGAGCGTGAAAAACACCCTAATGTCTTGTCAAAAAATGTCATATGATCTGGAATAGGTAGCTGTTAAAATAGCGTGATATGTCGTCGTTTTGGTGATAAGCGGAACCGAACTACCGAATGTTCCGAATGGGTTTTATTTTTGTTGTTCTTGTTACATACTTTCTAGCAGTCTGAAGTCTGGACAATATAATTGAAATAGATATTTTTTGTTGGCGATTGTTTGTTGCGCGTAAAGTCCCGGGTTCGATTCCCGGTCGGAGCAAATATTTGTTTCATAGCTTTTATTTGTAATATTTAATAATATTAAATATTACAAATATTTGTTAATAAAAAAATGAGATGGATATTTGCTTCGGGTCTGGTTATCAAAGAGTGGTAGGCAGTGGTACCGGGTGGTGGATGGGTATTCTGCCAATCCGGGGTTGTACCACTACTTACAAGTATACAGATCGTGAAGTGATTTGGTCACGTTTCGGGTTCAGCTTGTAAGTTTCCGGTTCCATCTAGGCCGGCATAGTGGATGTGATTGCTACTCACAGTGATTGAATTGTAGTAGCAGTGACATTTATTCATGAACCACACTTCGGCTTAACATCAAGCGGGGTGCTTGATTTTAAGCCGAATATATTTTTATTGTCTCCGGTCGTCTATTGCACTCCATCTCAACATCAGGCTGTTTGCGGTCAAATGTTGTGCCATAATATTAATTAAAAACATTACCTACTGTATTTTATTCTATTGTAGTAGTAATCATCCCGAAGCCGTTTGTATTTATTTATTTGAAAAGCCAATAGCGTTACATTATGTACTCATATCATAATGTTTACAATAAAGGCTGCTCACTAATACGCAAATTTATTATTAAGTACTTAGTTTGTGGAGAGCGACCGCAGTATCGTGAGTCGTAAGTCATGGAAAAAGAGAGGAAGGCCCCTTGATCGGCACTGGAACAATTAAATGGGCTATTAAATTAAATAACTATTATTACTGTTTATTTATTTATTTATTAGGCATATTAACAGTTAGCATATTTTACATTGACAATAATTGCATATTTATGTTCTTTTGCTAATATGCAACCAATTACAAAATACTACTAATTTATTTATTTATCTATTTTACTGTTATAAAATAAATACGATGATAAATTTATATTACAATAAAATATTATTAAAATAAAATATTATTTTTGTTTAACGCCTAGTAAAAAACTTAAGGCAGAATTTGTTATATTTAGGCAAATCAGTAGGTTTTTATCACCAACCTAACCAAAAGATAAATGAGACAAATGAATAATTTGTTCTAATTCAATATAATAATATAAATTCAATATAAGACTATTTCCAATAGTACTGCCGCTCCTTGATGGGCCAATATTGGCGTGAATGATATATATTTAATAGATACTATCATGAGTTAAGTATTTAATTTATCTCAAACGTGTTTCTATCTTTGTATTTTTTATGTAATCTTCATATTAAATTTTTTATTCTAATTATAATTAGTGAGATGACAGAGAATGGCGTATCATATCACGCACGTAAACCAAATTAAAAAAAGGCGTTTGATCTTTCCGACGTTTTAACATTACAAGCAAATAAACTAAAAAGAAATGCTTTGAAATGGAGGACGGGTGTCCACATGCGCCTAAATGACAAACCGTGTATAAATTGATAATGCGTGAAACGCGCCCGTTACAAATCTTTCGTCTTCTAATCTATTTAAACTTTGATTAGGGATGTTAAGAATGTCTACGAAGTTGAATATAAAATTATTACACAATCGAGTAATAATTTGTGGTGCATAATTTATAATATAAATAAAATATGTTTAATGTTGTAGCTAATAAAGTACCATTTAAAAAAAATCTGTTGTAAACAAAATATTTATATCCAAATAAACTAGTTAAGGATATGCGGTATGTTTGATTACTGACTGAATTTGTTTTTGTTTTTATATTTCTTTACTAAGCTAATAAAGTGCTTGTATCATAGAAACAGGACAACCAAAGTACATATATCAAAGATACATTGGTACCGGTGGGTGGTCTCGGTTTGCGTACCCATTGCACTGCCACTGCACCACGGTCGCCTTTATTTTATTTTGAAATCAAATTTTTACGCCTTTTACCAACAAGGATTGGCAAAGACACATCAAGCACCAGAGTGTGTTGATGTTTCTTCAATTCTGAAATTGAATGTAATAAAGTGATATTGAATGTAATAAAGATGTGAAAAGGATTTTGAATGCGTTAAAAAAATGAAAGCTAAAAAATATATAACTGCCGAGATTCTGATGGGCGGTGGTCAGCTGGTGACTTCCTTGATGTGTCTCCTTTTCAAAAAGTGCTGGGTGAACGGTCTTGTGCCAGGTGACTGGCGCAAGGCTGTCATTGTACTGCTGTATAGGAGAAGAGGTCACAAAAGGAACCCTAAAATTACCGCGTCTCAGCCTTCTCAATATTGTTGGCAAGTTGAATGCAAAAGTATTGATCAAAAGATTGTTGCATAAACAGATCTGAGATGCGCAAGCGAGATTTAGGAAAGGGATGGGATGTTTGGAACAAGACTTTTCTCTTAGATGCGTTAGAGAAAAAATGTTGGCAAAGTACCAGAAGGTGTTTTGTGCTTTTGTTAACCTTGAGAAGTGAACAGGAATGAATTGTGGTAGCAGCTGTCCGTATTTGGATTGAAGGAGCTTTTAATCCGTTATTCATTAATGTAAAAACAAGTACCGCATTATAAACAGCCATCCGTGACTTTTCGGCCAAAATTTGGCTGTTCATTGTACGAGTACTAATTTATTATTAGGATTAACAAAATAATGCTTCGATGGTATGGGCACATGGAAAGAATGAGTAAAAGTAGATAGACAAAAGGAATTTATAAACCCCATGTGGATGCGTTGAATGAGGAAGACCCAGGAGGGTATTTCAGTCTTAATCGGACACATCCAGTATAGTCAAGTTATTTAAAGCTGTGAAACGTGTTCCCTCAAAGAATTTTTTCGAGTTTTGGAAAAGTCTTTCCGCCGCTGTACTTAAACCTTCAACATCTTCACCGTTATGTAATGGATGAAACACAACAGATTTTTCTGATGAAATCCTTAAGGCGGTATGGACTAAGTTTCCACTGCCTATGTGGAATGAGAGAACTTCACTAAAAAAAATCACCCAATGTAACAATGTAACCATGGACGAATAATCACAATTATGATTATTCGTCCATGAATGTAACAATGTAACTCTTGAGTACAATGTTCCTTGGTCAGTAATGTCAGTCAATAAATGTCAAATTTTGGAGTTTTGGCGGGCAACTGCAAGTGACAGGACGCGCAATTTTAATTTATGTGAAAAGCTTGTGTTTTTTATAAATATTAATGTGTAATAATAGTGGAATTGTTATCCAGTAATCATTTTTAAGTTGATCAAGTATAAACAAGTAATTTAAAGCTGTGAAACGTGTTTCTTCGTGTTCCCTCCTGACTCCTTCCGAAGTTTTAGTAAAGGCTTTCCGCCGCTTTACTAAAACGATCATCATCAACCTCACTATCATCGTCATCATTTGATGAATCACTCATGTGGTTCATCTTCATCCTTACTTGACAATGTTTTAACATTGAACCATATATTTTTACTTTGACACTGGCATGTTAAATACTAAAGCCATAAACAAGAGGAAAGAAAAGAAATGTCAAATTTTGCCTATTTATTTTGGTGGTTTTATATGAAATCGGCGTATTGTTATCCTTTTAACAATGAATAAATTGTGTAGAAGTCTCGTCGTTTCTTTAACTATAAAGCAGAATTTAAGTCAGCAATATTTAAGGAGATCGCTAATTACAAATAAAAATAGAATTCCTTGTTATCAATGTGCTGCGCCAATAATTACAAAATCGTTGTGTAATAAACAACTTTTAAGATTAAAGTCAACTAAAAAGGTTAGTACGATTGAGTATCTATATTACATTTTAAACATTGTCCTAACTCTAGAGGTGTAATTTGACAAACTTTTAATGTTAAATCCTTGTATGATGCGTTAAATGTACATGGGATATAATTTATAAAACATTACTTTTAATTGTAGTCCAGTTGTGGTGAATTTTTTGGATACGTTATGAATATGAAATCATACTTTTGCGTTTCATCTACCCCAATAATAGGCAGAGTCATTAAACCCACTATTTACCAGATCCTCAGCATCTCCAAAACCATCATTTCTCCAGCATCTCCAACAGGATAACCATATCCCTACAGTCAGTAGTGTAACCTCTATATACTGGGTGAGGAGAGAATCCAATGAAAAAAAAAGGTGCCTTGTTTATTTACAACTAGCTGTGCCCGCAGTTTCACCCTGATAACTTGTGGCGTGGCCCATGAACTAAGATTTCAGGATACTGAGATTTCTATTAATGTTCTACTAAATTTTCAGAAAACATACGATTCAGATGACGAGAAAGATGACTTTGTTGATGATGATGATGCTTCATTATCTAAGGATTCTAAGTTAGTTAAGTTTAGCACTACCTCTATGAGAGCTGATACTATATTAAAATCTACATTGGGTGTTGCTAGAAAGTAAGTTTTTTTTTATTGACTAGCACTTTGTATGCAAAAGTTCAGTGCATATGCTACATTTTTTAATATCAAATTATGTATTTTTTTCCTTTTTTTTTTAATATGGCTTGTCTTATGACAGCACCCTGCCAGGTTTTAAGCTGGAGTCTGATCTATGATTAGAGGCGACAGGTCCCTGTTTCTCTTTCTCAATGGAATCATAGGCACTGGGATATGTTATAGACTAGCCATAATTTGGCATAACCTGGCGCTAAACAGAAAATGAGGACTTCAAGCTGCCATCTAGTAGCTTGAAGCTGAATTAAATACCATTTATTTGTATCAAATGTTATTTATATGTGTACAAAGCACTTGTTTTATTAATTATTTAGCCGGCATGACAATTGATGTAGCCATGAACTGTTATAAAGAGGTTAATAGAGTTAAATTTTCTTTCAGCAAAATTGAACAAAGTTTCTATGAAAGCAAAATAAGAATAAATGGCAAAAAGATATTAAAAAAGAGTGCAGCTGTAAGTAGTTTTATAATTTGCAATACTTTGGCAGTTTACTATCATATTTATACTAATCCATGGTGGCAAACGCAGCATTTACATCCACAGTGCTGGCCTACTCTCCATGTAAACCGCACACTACCGTCAATTGACGATTGCTTTGCATCTTGTGTACAAATAAATAAAACTGTCCTAGGAGTGGTCACCCTTGCATATTGTCATGCGGTATGACAATGCGCGGCAACATGTCTACATGAGCAACTCACAGGGCGCAAACACCTATTTGCTTAAATATTGGCCGCCTTAGCAGCCTATTTTATCACATTATTAAACAATATCCTTGCATGTATAATAATGAAAATATTGGATTATTCAAGAAAAGGCAAATAACTGGCAGCAACATTATTTCAATGTATGGATGAAGTAAATACAGTCTATGCCTGGTTTGTCCTCTACAATCACTTGTCATTTTCCCTATTAAGGCAACCGAACACTAAACAGTCTTTTTAGTCATCAGCACTCTAGGGCATTTTCTTGCTTAACAGGCAAATTGAGGTCAGATGTCACATAAATTTATGTTATATTTTAACCTTTTAGGTTCGACTAGGTGATGAGGTTGATTTAATAAAATCAGTAAGTCCGACAAACCCAAACCATCTATATGTAGCTAGAGCTGAAGTACTTAATTTGGAAGCTAAGGAAGACAGCATTAAAGTCACAGCAAGAAGGTTTAAAAATTTACTAATAGATAATTATGAAGTAGATCCATATAAAGCCAGTAGTAAAAGTGAAGATAATTAATAAGTTGGAAAAAAATATTGTTGAATATTAACAGGGAATTTAACTGAGTACTTATATGTTAATAAGTGCATTAAATCAATTGAACTGTATTAGTTTAGAAGCAAGAAAAACTGCAGTCTCTTTTCTGTTCTTTACACTCTTGCTTTCAGCTACAATAGTTTCTGTGTAGAGTTTGTTATTACGGTTTTCACATTACGCCACATCACACAGTCAAACATCGTCATTATAATTAAAAAAAAAACAGTTCATTTTGAATTCGTACTTTGGCAGACATGAAGATTTTTAGAATGATAATTATATTCTGTTTTATACTAATGATCAATTTTCCATAGTTTTTATATTGTGATTAAAAAATAAAACAATTGTTAGTCATGTGTTTTTTTATTTGACCTTTAATATTATATTAACGTAATTAAATAAAATACAGTTCATAATTTGCCATGAAATAAATATGTTGATTAAAAATTGTCTATGCCTGATCTGAGATGAAGTTAATAATATTTAAAAATATATGCGCGAATCCTGTCGACCGTGTCACGCAAAACTACCAACTTAAGGGATGAAATTGGATGTTCCGATCTAATAAGTTTATTATATTCAAAACAATGTGTTTAATAAATTTGGATAAGAATTACAAGTCTGTCTATAGTTTTTTTTTTTGTTCTGTACGTAAGGTATTTTATGTCTATTTTTTTTTCTCTAAATGCGTACAACAGACGAGTCGATCTGTCCGCACTAAGTCAGTTACTACAGAACTCCCTACAAAGGGCGCTTAACAGAGTCAAAGAGATGTACAATAAGCGACGGGGCATTTATTCTTTGTTTCGATCATATTGGTTTATTATTCGTGCCATCTTAAGATGTTTCTTTTTATTTACACTCTATTCTCATCACTAATGTCATGTTTAAAATCATAGGAAGTAATTTCAAAATCTAATTCACAGTCTGAATCTTCAAATATAGATATTTGAGAATTTTTTAAACTAGAATTATTTCTTAATATAGAAATATTATTTTCGCTATAATCATTATTTTTCGTTCTACTTTCATTATTAGCACTATTAACCAAAAAATTAGATACATCACATTTTTCTACAAATTTAAATTGTTTTAACTTATCTTTAAATGAAGTATTTCTAGCATTTTCTTTATTATTATTTGGACTTATATTTTCAAAATCTAATTCATTTTCATTTGATACTTCTAAATCAACACGATTTTCTTTAAATGAAGGATTCCTTAAAACTACATTTGCATTTAATCTATCATTATTTAGACTTTTTTCTAAAACTAGATCGTTCCGATTTGCTTCACCTAAACTATCGCGATTTTCGACAAATCTAAATTGTTGTAATTTACCTATGAATGAGGTATTTCTTGAAACATTTGTATTGTTTTCTGTATTATTAGCTGGACACGTATTTTCTATAATTGATACATTTTGATCTTCTAAATCATAATTAGGAACACTATTTTCAATATCAAGACTTTGTTCATGGAAATCAATATCTAAATCTCTGAAAACGTCATTCACACTTGGTACAGCATTTAATAAACATTTTTGATCATTTTCTTCATCTGAACTATAGTTTACAGTTTTTACTCTTTTCTTATTAGACTGTAGCTTTTTCTTAATCTCTGCACTATCTACTTTAACTTGTCGTTTTTTACGTTTCTTAGTTTCTGTTTTGGTTGGACTAATATTTTTATCTCTGTTTAGAGTAGCATGTTTCTTCAGTGTAGCTACTAATCTTTTATTAACTCTGTCTCCTTTATCTATCTCCTTATTAACTATTTTATTATTATTAAAATAAGTACTAGTAATAATATTAGATAATGGTATAGTATCATCTGATACATCATCAAACTTAGCAAAAGCTTTTACTATTCCCTTGTTCAAATCACTTTCTAAGCTTTTATGATCAATATTTAATAACTTTGCATAGTGTAAAAGTTCATTATTCCATATCTCATTAAGATTTAAACGTGTCAATAGTTTCTTGGCTGTTATTAGGTAATCAAAGTCAGAGTATTTCGGAAATGTTGAGTGCAATGCGTCGACTGTGTCCTTCAGAGTACAGTCCTGCATTGATAAGTCCACAAGAGAAACAGCTACGATAGCATCCATTGGTAATATCTTGGTTCTGTACATCAATCGACAATGAGCTTGTGATAATCTGTAAAATAATTATAGGTTTATACTATTTTAGTACCAATTTAAAATTAATAAGACAAATCCATTTTAATGACAATGTTGTTTCGGAGATCGCGCATACTAGCGAATGGCGGCATGAAGTCCACGACTAATGCTTTATTTTCATCGTTATATCAGCCATAATTCGTCCACTGCTGCACTCTTCTTGCTTACCATCAGGCAAGTCGAAGCCAAATATCGCGCCTCGATAAAAAAATCGTCCATCGGCTATACAAGCTATACGCTTTATTTTCTGCTACTGTTAGTTAGTTTGTAGTGAATCAAATGTGATATAGCGCCTAAGGTACGATAATACTCACCTAACAAGACTATCCAGCATTCGAACTGTGGTTCTAGAAGGATCCCTATATTCAGATCGTCTTTGCATCATGTAGTATTTTTGTAATATTATATTAGCTGCAGTTGTTATCTCTGTAGGTTTTGGACCTATTAGAGATATGTATGTCTGGAAAATAATACTCTGATATAAAAAATATCACTTACCCAATTATAGATTTTTTATAGAATTATGGATGTGAGTGAAGCGAGGTAGTTGCGTCAGGATCGTGGCAAGTGGAGCCTATCCAGTCACGCCGTATCCCTGTGGGAAAAGGCGTGACGATTGATTGATTGATTGATTTCTTCCTTATTCCTCTTAGAAAATAGAGGCCCGTAAAAGGCCCTTGTAGACCCATAAAGCATTAAAATAAGCTAATCGGTTCTGCAAGTAATAAGCCATTTCTGCATATTCCCAATAGAAATTCATGCGGTACATGACATTTTTTTATTATGCCGCGATATCTGACCTCCCTGATGAGATTTGCCTAATGGTAGAAAGGGAAGGTCCAAAAGCGCCGACGATTAGTTTATGACAGTCGACGTCACTATGCCGGCCAGAGGTGCTTTTATTTCACGTGTCGGATATTCGACAAAAAAAAAACGCCTTAAGTTATACTGTCGATTCAGAAACTATGTCCTAGAACAGATGGCTGTTGTAACCGGAAGGTTCTCAAAGAGAGATGGATCTCGAAGACGACACGCGTGGCCGAACAGTTCCCGGTCAGAGCAAATATTTGTTTCATAGCTTTTATTTGAAATATTTTATAATAATTATAATAAATATTACAAATATTTGTTTATAAAAAGAGGTGGATATTTGCTTCGGGTCTGGTTATCAAAGAGTGGTACCCAGTCTGCCGACTGAGGGTAGTACCACCACTTACAAGTATACAGACCGTGAAGTGATTTGGTCGCGTTTCGGGATCAGCTTCTAAGTTGCCGATTCCAACTAGGCCGGCATAGGGGATGTGATAGCTACTTATAGTTATTGAATTGTAGTAGCAGTGACATCCATTCATGAATCACACTCCAGCTTAACATCAAGCAGGGTGCTGAATTATGTCGAGTCACAATAAAAAAAAAGCTTAGCGACCATGCATAAGATGAACTGATAACCTGTTAGGAGATAGACTGGAGATCGCTAAGGGACTATTTGAAGCAGTAGACTATAATAGAAATAAATAAAAGGTATATTTACCTGTAATTTTTCAATTGACCATTGTTTTTTATTACTCTTATTTGAATCACCAAACAATATGTATGAGGAGACGAGTTTATCCCAATCTTTATTTTTCGAATCCAATAAGACAAATATTAAATCGAACCTGAAAAATCCACAACCTTCTAATTATTTTTCAGCTATAGTTTCAAATTTACAGTTTAAATAGTTTATGTTCAAGTTATTGGTTTTTGGTAAGTTTTTTTTTGTGACACGACATCTGAGACCTCGGCCCGCCTGATGATAAGCTCCTCTTCTAAGCTTCCTCTTCTTGCTTACCATCAGGCGTGTCGAGGTCAGATGATGAGTCACAATAAGGAAATGTTACCTGCTGAGCAAGGGTGTACCTAAAGCTACATTAACACTGAGAGGTTCTGATGGTTGATAGTGACCACGTGGATTGCAAGCAGCAATTACTGCACACCTTGTATGCAATTTACATACAATTCCAGCCTGAAATATGAAAAAAAAAAACATTTTAAACGACAGTTTAATTTGTTAAATTCTAAATTAAAATATTTTATTTAGCAAATAGGGCTGTACAAAGAAAGCGCTTTTTCACGTCAAATTTACAAAGAAAATTACATATTTCAAGATGATATTACTAAAATCGTAAAAAAAAAAATTAAATTAAATTTTACAATTATGTACTTGTATTTGTACATTATATACCACTATTAGGAAAACACTCTCAGAGACATCCTTAAGAAAGCTAGGTTGCCATAACCACAGGGCCTGTATGAGGAGAATTGTGGATCTGAAGGAAGCAAGGGAGTTGTGTAAGGATCGTGGTAAGTGGCGCTCCATTGTCTCTGCCTATCCCTGTGGGAAAAAATGCGTGACAATTTGATTGATTGATTGAGACAAATTTCAAATTTATAAATAATGATAATAAGATAGCTGCTGTTCATGGGCATTGTTAACTTATAAGTAAATATAAATACGTCAATCAAACTAGGAGCATATATCCGCGTCTGATGCAGCAGTAAACTAAGGCAGTTTTTTTCAGTCGTCGGCTCTCTTGAACCTCCATTCGTGCTACCATCAGGCAAGTCGAGGTCAATATAAAAATAAGTTTATATCCAGGTTTATATGTCTACAGAATAAATAATAAAGACATAACATGAATAACCTTAGCAATAGAAATAGTTTGTTGTTCCATAGCTTCGTGTATGGCCGTCCTGTCATGTTCGCGCAATTGCGCTAGTTCATCGACGCAACAAACCCCACCATCAGATAATACTAAAGCACCAGCTTCTAATTGCCATTCGCCTTCTTCCTAAAACACAAATCAAGTTTTTTTTATTGTGACTCGACATCTGACCTCGATACTGCGAAAACCGAGTCTTCAAGGCTGCCTCAGTCGCTGTCACTATGCCGGCCAAAGGTGCTTCTTAACGCATCGCTTAAACGATCCAAGGCTATAGGACGGAGAGAACACATGTGCAGGTAAAGCATTCCATTTTTTTTTTATTGTGACGCGACATATGACAGCTCCCCGCTTGATGTTAAGCCAAAGTGTGGTCTATGAATGAATGTCACTGCTACTACAATTCAATAACTGTGAGTAGCAATCACATTCACTATGCCGGCCTAGATGGAACCGGCAACTTACAAGCTGATCCCGAAACGTGACTTATTATTAAATATTACAAATAAAAGCTATGAACCAAATATTTGCTCCGACCGGGGATCGAACCCGGGACTTTACGCGCAACAAACCAGTCGCTAAACCGTTTGCCTGTCGTCAAAAAGGTCCATTTGTCGATTGTTCTACAAAGAAATGACAAAGTTAATATTTGTCGCCTTTGGGCTGCTTTCAACTGAGTGTCTGCGCTCCATTTACGTTTAAGTAACGCATACGCTACGTACACGTTGCGTTTCTATTGCAAATCAATGAACGCAAAAAAAAGAACGACAACTAACTGGTATAGTCTGTCTAAGCAGTGATGACTATAAACAATAATAATATAGTAAACGGTGGTTACCCTCAATGCAGAACAAGTGAGTCCAGCTCTAGTACTTCCAGCTCCAGTTGTGAAGACAGATCTAGGCGTCAGCTCAGCACCAGCGCGTAATAATTGAGATTTACCCGTCCCTGTACAATAATAAAATGTCTCCATTGTCTCTGCCCATCCCCGTGGGAAAGAGGCGTGACAATTTGATTGATTGATTAATTTAAACACACTACAGGAAGAAGTACACTTACCCGGATCACCAATCAGTAATAAATGACATTGTCCTCGAACAATAGAATTAGTCTTCTTCTCCTCAGACTCTGTTTCCATACTATGATCATGGCCTGTTATTACTGTTAACAACAATGCTAACTTCACTAAGTATAATCCATACACCTGTAATTGGAAAAATCAAATTATTTATTATTTCTATCAATCAATTGTAACACCTTAATTCCAATAGGTATGGGCAGAGACACTTTCCATGATCCTGATACAACTCTTCATAAATACTTTATTCTGCACAATATATAAGGCGACCGTAGTGTAGTGGCAGTGCAATGATTGCACAAACCGAGAGCACGAGTTCGAAACCACCCACCGGTACCAATGTATCTTTGAAATTATGTACTTTGGTTGTCCTATTTCTATGATCTAGCACTTTAGTAGTAGTATAGAAATGTAAATAAAAAAAGAATATACCAATTCAATTACTTTTTTTTTAATTTCCACATTAGTATACCAAGCTACTTAACATGTTTGTATCATAAAAAGGGATGACCAAAGTACATTATGAAAGCCCCACTGAATTTAACGTTACGCACGTAAGTCTCGGGTTCGTTCCCGGTCGGAGAACAAAAAAAAAATTAAATCACAGCATTTGTGATATTTAAAATAAGATTCTATATAACACAAAATTTAAAAGGCAGATATTTGTTTCGAGTCTGATAGTAAGAGTGGTACAGTTGGTGGTAAACTTCCCAGAGTATTGCCACAACTTTTAAGTATATAGACTGTTAAGTGACTCAGTCGCGTTTCGGGATACGACTGCTACTTGCTGTTGTTAACTGGTAGCAATTGCCTCTATTCATGGACCGCACTCCAGCTTAACACCAGGCAGGGTTCCGTCATATGTCGAGCAAAAATAAAAAAACACTGATTAATTTACCTAGTCTATTACAAACTAGCTAGATAATATGAACAATTAAAATATATAATTATGAAAGGACATCATTCATTTTGTACTACTTTTGTAATGCTCACTGATGATAAAATATATAAATGGTAGTTTCGATACTTGCATTGATAAAACTAATAACAATTTTGCTTTTAATTGCTGTGCAATTGAGCTATTTGGAAAATAAAATATGGATTTTATATCATTTCTCAATCACGAAGACACGCCATATTAACAGTTCTACTATGAACTATCATAATTATAGTTTGATAATTTTGCACACATAAACTATGTAAAACCCTAGAATATTTTCCAATTACACTGTTATCTTACATTAAACTATTTTGAAATGTAAAAAAAAAATACAATTTAGCTCAAGTCCTCATACAAAATGAATGACTTTCTTTTTTGAATTCCTTTTGTACCTAACCTGAGGGCATACGGAAGCCAGAATGTGATCTCTTCCCTTCATGGGACAATCCTTATAATAACTCCAGAATTCGTTGAAACAATCATTGACATCTGGCGCAGCTGCTACAATCTGTGACCTTTGCGAGTTACATACTTGTATATAATTAGCTTGCAGTACTATGTCCACTTCAGTTGGCTTCGTATTTACGATTGGACGCCACCTGCGACGGACTGTGCCACTGAAACAATAATAAAAGTCATCATTACCAATATCACCCCTTTATTTTCACAGGGAAGGATAAATAATGATAATATATAATAAAATAATGAAGCGCCACTTTATACATAACTCTCTTGCTTCCTTCGTGTTTACAATTATAATTTTTTTAATTTACATTTCTATACTAAGCCACTAAAGTGCTTGTATCATAGAAACAGGACAACCAAAGTACATATATCAAAGATACATTGGTACCGGTGAGTGGTCTTAAACTCGTGCTCTCGGTTTGTGTAACCATTGCAGTCACTACACCACCACAGTTGCCTTTTCATACAGATTTTTTTTCAATCTCAATCACAATAAATTATAATTAGAACATATTGCCTGTATTAAGGGCCAAACGAAAAAGTTGTTCCAATATTAGAAGTAAAACACACACATATATAAAAACAAGGATTTCAATTATTCAATCGCCTTTATTCCACAGAGATAGGCAGAGACAATGGAGCACCACTTGCCACAATCCTGATATGATTCCCTCGCTTCCCAGACAACCACAATTCTCTTTATACAAGGTGTACGATATAAGTATATATGTAGATGTAGCAACAAGGATTGACAAAGGAACACATTAAAAAATGAGTAAAAGTAGATTGACAAAAGGAACAACGATTTGACAAGAACGAGGCAGTCCCAGGAGAGTGTTTACTGACTAAATCGGAGACATACTCAAGAAAAGTCAGATGCCTAGTGCCAAAAAAAAAATTAAATTAGTATATTTTGGTTAAATTAGAATTTATGTGCGCTGTATGATCCCGTTCTCTTTTGACCATAGTGTGTTTATGCGATGTGCGAAGAAGAGGAAATATAAAATAAATACTTTTGACTGCTTACAGTTATTGAATTTTAGTAGCAGTGGCATCCATTCATGGACCATACTCTAGCTTAACATCAAGCGGGGTGCTAGTGCCCTCGAATGTCGAGTCACATTTAAAAAAAGATAAATATGTGGAAATAAATGGAAGGGTGAGAGATAGGCAGGAGGCTTAATTTAAACTATCAAATAATGAGTTACTTACCAAATATGAACATCATCTCCAGGCTTGCAACAGTCAACTAAATCATTGTCTAATATCACCCACATAGAGCCAGGTATTGTTCCTATGCTCAATTTATTTACTTGCTCCTGTAACATTATTAATAATACAGTTATAGTATATTGTCTGAATGTAAAGAAAGCAAAAAATTTTTGTTAGGATTTTGGAAAGTGACGCTCTGCCAATTTAGAATATGACAATTAAGAATATATACTTTAGAAAATACATTATCTGCATTATACCTTGCCTTACATTATATGTATGTAATTATAAATGACATAAATTGTTCAAAATATTATATATTTTATTGAGTATTTTGTATGAACTAATATTATGTAATTAATAAAACAACCAAATAGGCAAGTCTCAAATCCCACAAGAACACCACTTTCCATAAAACTGACACAACCATCTCACTTCCTTTATATACAATCATTTCTTTATTGTAGCTTAACATATGAAAGCACCCTGCCTGATGGTAAGCTAAAGTGCAGTGCATCAAAAAAAGGTGACTGGAACTCCAGTTACATAACTGCAAGTAGCGGTCAAATTCACTAGGCCAGCCAAGTTATCTCGACTTGCCTGATGGTATGGAAGTATAAGTAGGAAACAGTCAAAGAGTGTCGAAGACTGAAAAAACTACTGCAGTGAACAGTGGCCTCAGTCGCCTGTCACTAAACCAGGCAAAGATGTTTTTAAGCATGACTGGTAAAGCATTTCACTTGATGATGCAACTCCCTCGCTTCCCAGACATCCACAATTCTCTTCATACAAGCTCTATGGTATATGTATATATGTAGATATAGTGACAAGGATTGACATAGGAACACATTGAAAGGATGAGTAAAAGTAATGACGAAAGAAACAACAATTTGACAAGAACGAGGCAGACCCAGGAGGGTGTTTAACGACCAAATCGGAGACATCCTCAGCTGGTTTGCCTAGTGCCCAAAAAAATGAATTAAATTAGTATATTGGTTAAATTAGAATTTATGGGCGCGGTACAATCTCGTTCTCTTTTGGCCATAGTAAGTTTATGCTAGCTATGTATGAAGAAGAGGAAATATAATATAGATAAAATAGATTTCAAACATGACTGTTAAAGCATTTCACTTGATACAGAAAACATTTTACCCCCATGCTACCCCCATCCTGTGCGGCTATCATGGAAATAAAAAGACAAGGTTAAAGAGCTCCTGCAAACATTCTCGTTATTGCCTTATTGCTATTAATAGGTACAAACCTGAATTTTGATCTCTTGATAATCCTTACAATATTCTCTAGAAATCAAATTTAATGGATTAAAAGTCGTAGATCTGCATCGCTCAACGGGGTTACTACATTTCCTTGGTGGTCTTAGTACATATCTCTGTTCAAATTGAGCTTCAACAAAATTCTCATACTTGCATTTAACACAAACATATTTACGGTGGTATTCTAACATTCTTGCTTGTGTCACTCGAACTACAGTTCCTAGAACCAAGCAATATTCAATTAATTAAATTGTAGCACGTTTTGCCCATTGAACTAGGCAGGAGCGCCACTCGCCACGATTCTAATACAACTGCCTCGCTTTCCTTACATCCACAGTTCTCTTCATACAAGCTCTGCAGTTATGGGCATTAGGCAACTCAGCAGGATGGCTCCGATTTGGTCGAAAAATATTAATGATATATAAATATGTAACTGATTGCCTGTATATTGATATATAAATATAATATGATAACCTAGCTGAAGCTAAACTGCTACTAAAGTTAAATAACAGACAGTAGTAGTTACAGCAACTAAGCCTAACTGGAACTGGTATCTTTAAAGTGAAAGAGCCACTGTGGTATAGTTCCTGACATATAAAAAGAGCGCTGACTTTTGAGCTGTGCAGTATAAAGATTAGCAGACTGCAGTTTCTTGTTTGCCTATCTATACAGTCATGCACATAATAAATAAAATTTTAAATTAGGTAACAAAACAAGAAGTAAGTAAGTAACAAAACAAGTTACTTCAATGCCAGCACTCTTTTTATCTGCTGGCCACACCACAGATTTGTAAATTGGGCCGATGGCATTTGTTGCCATTATTGTAATGTCAATACATTGTAATGTAAGTACTAATTCAATAAAACCATCACAGTAACAGGATGTAAGCACAGCACCCAATATAGAACATTGATCATTATCAAGTTTTATGTGGAGAATAAATAAGAAAATATTGGATTATTGATATTATATTTATTTTGGAATTAGCTTTTATTCTGGTGTAGTGTTTACAATATATCAAAATTCTGAACTATAAAAATTATGTTTTATTACAATTACAATATTTCATTGAATTAGTACATTACAAGATCTCTTTAGATTGAAGATGATGGCATCTTCAATTTCACACCTTAATTTTTGAAGAGAACTGCAGAGACAACGGAGCACCACTTTTTATGATTCTGCCACAACTCTCTTGCTTTCTTTACATCCAAAAACATTTATTTCAAAAATTAAATTATATTAAGCCGTGGATAATGGAATGAGCCCTAGCATTATCACATAATTAAATATAAACTGAATTACCTGTTACTTTAAGAAAACATCCTAAGTCTACATTCTTTGGAAACACAGTTCTGTGTAGCTCTGGACATACAGGTAACCCAAAAAATCTTGCATTAACATTTTCTTTAAGGCTCAACCCATTTTTGGAATTATTTTCTAAGATTTTCCTCTGTGCTTTAATTATATCGCTATTACATGATGGTATTGTTTGTATAGGCTTGCAGAGTATATTGTCTCCTATATCAGGATAACTTTCAAAAAGTTTTAGAAAACTGAAAGGAAAGAAATAATACATTGTTTTAAAGTTTTATTAAACGATGTTTTAACATTAAACTATAAAAGTGTAGTTCAAAATACTATACTTTTCTAAAAAATACACAAATAATACATTATAACTTACTCGATTTCAATTTTATAATATGCTAATGGTTCTGCCTCAGACAAAATCGTTAATAAATCGTCATAATGATATTTAAGAACATATTCTAGAATCATGTTTATAATTTAAAATAATAAAATGCATATTTTTAGCAATAACTTAAGATCATCGCCCGGCAATAAAACCTCAAACTCAAAATATTTACTGAAAACCAAGGAACATTGTACTCAAGAGTTGATTACTGATTACTGACTGGACTGATGACTTGACGCAATACTTTTTACGTTTGTCAGTGTTTCTTGCTCAACGTTATGCTGTCAGTCATCAGTTATTCGTCAAAGCTTATTTGCCAGTATTAATTTATTATTTTTATTAATATAGTAATTTGTGTTATTTATTACCTAAAGTGTAACATATTTATAACTAATTTACAACAATTTATGTTTTTATCATGGATATTCTCAAGGCAGAAATGGCTAAGAAACGAAAACAACTTGAAGAAAAGAACATTTTGGTAAGTAATTTTTGGTTTTAAATAATTTTGTTTTTATATGAGACATTTCGCATGAATAACAAATCAAAGAAGTTATTGGACGACTGATAGAATTTCATTTCTCTTTAGATACCTACCATGAATTAACAATTACCTAATAATAAATTTGCAATTTGCTTATAATATGTTAAAGAGAATTACCTCATGTTAGACCTCATATATTTATCATTATTATGCCTACATTCCCGAATGAATGGACAGAGACAAGGGAGCGCCTCCACCCACCTAAATTTCGAGAAAGAAATAAAACCATGCTCATTACTATCCTTACATTAGTTTTTGTTTGATATAGTTTAAACCACCGTGCTGGCCTTGCTACTTTCGCCAATTTTAAGTCTGATCCTAAAATGTCACTTTACTCCTGCAAATGGTTAAAATACCCCAGGTCATAAGACTACCAAATGTCACTTACTAGACTTCAACTATATCAATCAATCAATTAAATTG
Organism: Tinea trinotella; assembly: GCA_905220615.1. NCBI lineage: Eukaryota > Metazoa > Arthropoda > Insecta > Lepidoptera > Tineidae > Tinea > Tinea trinotella. The sequence goes on from HG992315.1 coordinate 9,073,191, forward strand.
TCACGCCCTTTTCCCACAGGGATAGGCAGAGACAACGGAGCGCCACCTACCACGATCCCTACACAACTCCCTACTAACTACTAACTACTCAACTATATTTAAATATTAAACATCATTAATAGAGTGGTAGGCAGTGGTACCCAGTCTGCCGATCCGGGGTAGTACCACCACTTACAGTGTACACAGACCGTGAAGTGATTTGGTCACGTTTCGGGATCAGCTTGTAAGTTGCCGGTTCCATCTAGGCCGGCATAGTGGATGTGATTGCTGCTCACAGTTATTGAATTGTAGTAGCAGTGACATTCATTCATGGACCACACTTCGGCTTAACATCAAGCGGGGTGCTGTCATATGTCGAGTCACAATAAAAAAAAAAAAAAAAAGAGGCTACAAAACAAATTTTTGCTCAGCTGGGAATCAAACACAAGGCTTACTAAATAGTGGCGTGTGAGCCACTTAGATTGACCCTCATTGCTAAATTCTAAGGATATTCTCATCGCTTGAAGAAGCACCTTTGGCTGGCATAGTAACGGCGACTAAGGCAACCGTGAACTGACTCGGTTTCCAGTCGCTGTCACTCTTGAAACTCATGTTGCTTATCATCAGGTGGGTTGGGGTCAAATGTCCGACTCACAATAAAAACATTTTTTTTTAGAATCCATCTAAAAAGTATTTCAAGAGAGGTGATCTTTTAGCTAAAGAGGAAGAAGAATATTTAAGAAAACATGGTGAACAGAAGAATTTGATAAAAATAGAAGAACCAGAGAAAATTGATAGTGAGAAAGGTTAGTGTTGTAAGTTCCTTATATTATTTAAATCATCTTAATTTTATTTTTGAAAGTATAGTTCTTAGAATAGGTCCTAGCAAAATATTAAATATATATACTGAGACAAAAAAGAAAACTGTACTAATAAAAAAATTGATTTACAAACTTGTAACTGACATAATTATGTCTCCATTTATAATAATAATTGTTATTTTATGTTATGAGATAACAATTAATATTATTAATTAATGTATAGCTGCAAAGTATATCCAAAGTATCTGAACCAACCCAATAAGTTAAATTTCTTTAAAGATTAAATTGTATATTACAGTAAATCAAGAGAAGAATGAGAGTGAATCAAAACAGAATGCCTCATTGCCTAGAGCAGAAGTTATTAAGAGATTAAGAGAGAGAGGGCATCCTATTTTATTATTTGGTGAAAGTGAATTATTATCTTTTAAGAGATTACGGAGAATCGAAATACAAGAACCGGAAGCTAATAGGGTAAATATATTTATTATATTATAATTCTTTGAGGATCGTCAAGGGGAGTTGTGTCAGGATCGTGGCAAGTGGCGCTCCATTGTTTCTGCCTATCCCTGTGGCAAAAAGTTAAAATTTTTGTTATACTGGGATTTGTGAAAATTATTATGAATATTATGAAATAATGTCAACGAGACACACTTTTCTTGATATATAAATACTTTTCTTGCATATTGACAGCGACTGAGGCAGATTCAGTTATGCAGTTGTCGGTTGAAAAACCTTTTGCTTACCAAAATGCATGTCAGGGTCAGAATCACAAGAATAATCATTAAAAAATTCAAATATCTGAGAATCAAACTTTTTTTTTATTGTGAATCGACATCTGACCTTAACCCGCCTGATGTTAAGCAAGAGGAGGTCCAAAAGTTACGACAACTGAAAAAAAGAGTCAGTTCATGGCTGCCTCAGTCGCATTCACTGTACCGGCCCAAAGGTGCTTCTTCACGCATCACTTCAAGGACATCTACATCTAAAGTTATAGGATTTGTCGATTATTCTACAAAGAAAAAACACACCAAACTTTTTAGACTGCCGTCAACAAAATGCAGATGAAATTGTACTTATGCTAAAGAAAAGTTAAATATTTTCAGGGTTTCCGAAATGACTTCCAAGAAGCCATGGACAAAGTAGATGAAGCTTACCTCAATGAAATTCTAGCTTTAGGAACGCAGGTATTTGTTTAATAATGTAATTAGTAGAATATTAAGAATATATCTAGATTATTATATAGCTATTAAACAGGTAACACTAATAGCAGGCAAAGAAATGAATTAACAATGCTATGCAAATAAAATATAGCTTGTAGTCTTTAGGGGCCTCGTTTCCGCACTTGAAGTCTTCTTCGGTATCTTTAAAATATAGCTTAAAGCTATTAAGAATATATAGTTCGTTACAATAGTCTAAGACTCGTAGAAGAAACAACAAAAGGTCAATCACAGTCAATCTTGACCATGGTGTAGTGGCAGTGCAATAGTTACACAAACCAGAGAGCACTAGTCCGAGACCACCCATCGGTACCAATGTATCTTTGATAAATGTACTTTGGCTGTCCTGTTTCTATGATACAAGCACTTTAGTAGCTTTTTTTTTTTATTGTGACTCGACATATGACAGCACCCCGCTTGATGTTAAGCCAAAGTGAGGTCCATGAATGAATGTCACTGCTACTACAATTCAATAACTGTGAGTAGCAATCACATCCACTATGCCGGCCTAGATGGAACCGGCAACTTACAAGCTGATCCCGAAACGTGACCAAATCACTTCACGGTCTGTAGCTTAGTATAGAAAGGTAAAAAAAAACTGATTTCCACATAGCGCATTGGGAACACACTAGTCTGCTAGGAGTAAAGTCCTGTGTTTGATTCCTAGTCAGAGCAAAGATCTATTTTATAGCATTTATTTGTAATATATCCAATCTAATTAAATACAAATATTTGTATGTGCCCCAAAGGCCATCGGTTTGGTTTCTCAAGTTCAATTTCCTCAAGCTTAGTTCAAGTTAAGTTTTTTTGTAACTCGACATCTGACTTCGACCTGCCTGATGATAAGCAAGAGGAGGTCCAAGAGTGACGCCTGAAAAAAACAAGTTAGTTACCGGCTGACTCAGCCGCCGTCACTATGCCGGCCAAAGGTGCTTCTTCACGCATCGATTAAAGGACCAAGGTCATAGGATGGAGAGAACATATGGGCTGACAAAGCATTCCACTTGTCGATTGTTCTACAAAGAAAAGACGCACCGAACTTTTTAGTTCGACTGCCGATTCGGTCGATCCCCGACCTGTGCGTGTATTACGGGTGTGAAAGAACGAGGTAGGAACAAGGTTAAAGAGGTCTTCGGAACATTTTCCGTGGTATAAGCGAGAACCCACAGAGCCGCCATGTCTCTGCGTAGTTGCAGGGGCTCCAGAGTTCGCGTGATCTCTGCACCCAGCGCTGCAATGAATTCCAATTTATTTATGTAAATTTCTTTTTTTATTTTCAGAGTGATGATAAAACAACAAATGAAGACACATTAGATAGTTCAATAACATATGAATTTATACAAGAAATGGCAAAAACTATGGGCCAAGGAGATAGAAATCATGATATGGATGTTATTTTAACTTTACTACAGGTATTATTTTTTAAAGAGATCAAATTTTATTATTTCTTGATTATTTCTTAGTCTATGTTTAATAAATCATTTTGGAGGTCTATGTAGATGGCTCGGACCCTGTTATATATTAAACTGTTTATATTTTAAAATAATTTTCTTTAATTCTTTTATTTAAAAAAAAATATATTAAGCAAGAAAAACTGAAAATAAATGAAATAATAAAATACATATTGGAATACCTTAATTTTTATTTATAAATGTAAATGATTATTTTTTTCTGTAATTTCCAGTATCTATTAAATATGTGGGGCCAACAAATAAATTCGGCGACGGCTGCAGAAAAGACCAAAGTGAGACATAAAATGACAAGAGCAACATACACCCAAACCTGTGTGTACCTGAAGCCTTTGACTAGAAAATTAAAAAAGAAAAACTTACCCGAAGATATTTGTGACAGTCTCATGGAAATTACTAAGCATTTATTAGAAAGGAATTATATTATGGTATGTTAATTTATTTTATTAATATTAAATAGCAGGGGGCCACCGCGCAACTTCAATAATATTGACAGTGAAATTCATTCCCTTCGTAAAAATTTTTTTTTTAAATTTACATTTCTAGACTAAGCTACTAAAGTGCTTGTATCAAGAAACAGGACAACTAAAGTTCATATATCAAAGATACATTGGTACTGGTGGGTGGTCTCGAACTCGGTTTGTGTAACCATTGCACTGCCACTACACCACGGTCGCCTTTATGCGGTTAGTGCCCAAAAACAACTTTTATTCATTCGGACAATGAGTTTCCATGAGCTTGCAATGAAAATGAACATAGATTCTTAATGTGTTGCACGGTTGAATTTTAATTTTAAAGCTCATTAATTGAGAAGTCGCTCTCCAATATCTTTGGCTCTCCCTGTGGGAATTCGGCCCTGATAATAAGATTAATTGATTGAATCAAATTAAAATACATTTAGTTTTATTAAACTATAAATAATAAATATCCTCTAAAGACGTCCTATCATAGATAGTCCCAAGAAGATAGGCAACATTTCCCCTTTGTATAGCGAAGCTAATACGTTGGCAGAAATAATTTCCAGCCTTTATGTAAGGTTAGTTGTTAGAGAATGCCTAATATGCATTTAACTCGGCTATGTACCTATTTTTAAGTTTATTTTGGTGCAATAAAGGATTTAAATGAAATATCTCGGAAATGCGTTCTAATTTTGGGTTGAATTTTTCGAAAAAGTATTTAGAAACATTATAAAAAAATATTGAGGTCAGTACATTTCTCCATAGTCGAATGGGCATTCTCCTTTCCACGGTGCTACGGTCACAGCCGGGTCTCTTGCCGTCGCTTCGAAAACCTAATTGTTTCATTGATATTTTACTTTGCAGGCGAGTGACGCATATCTCCAAATGGCTATAGGTAATGCGCCATGGCCTATTGGAGTGACTATGGTCGGCATCCACGCACGTACAGGTCGCGAGAAGATCTTCTCCAAAAACGTAGCACATGTCATGAACGATGAAACGCAAAGGAAGTACATACAAGCGCTTAAGAGACTCATGACCAAGTGTCAGGAATTCTTCCCGACTGATCCTTCAAGATGTGTCGAATATTCTACTCATAGACTATTATAGTTGTTTAATAAGTTAATTGTAGTTTTATTACGCACTCAGAGTCGTTATTGATTTGTTTCTATGGTTAACCTTTTTTCTATCTCGACTATGATACAGGCCAGTGGAAGCATCCACATTCTATCGACCATATCGGAACTAGAAACTAGAAAGTTTAGTCTTTATTTGTAGAACAATCGACAAGTGACGTTATTTGTCGATTTATCACCTCATCTATATAACCTGGGATCCTTTAAGCGACGCGTAAAAAAGCAGTGGTCGGTCTAGCCTATGACAGCGGCACACTATGATGACCTTTTTTACGTTTGACCCCCTCATCAAGTTTTGTATAAATTAATATTACGTTTGAAGGAACAATTGCCCAATACTAGCCAAGCATACTGAGCGAACGAATGCTTACCATTTTGTCTGACTGATATGACTAGCACTTTCACTCTAGATATTCTATACTTAATAGTATATATATTATATACTTAGAGTTATGGACATAACCATAGAGCTAGTATGAAGAGAATTGTGGATGTAAGGGAATCGAGGGAGTTTTGTCAGGATCGTGGTAAGTAGGAGTAAAGCCTATCCCTGTGGGAAAAGGGAGATACAATTTTTTTACATTTCTATACTAAGCTACTAAAGTGCTTGTATCATAGAAACAGGACAACCAAAGTACATATATTACATTATATAGATACATTGGTACCGGTGGGTGGTCTCGAACTCGTGCTCTCCAGTTTGTGAAACCATTGCACTGCCACTACACCACGGTCGCCTTAAAGCATTTGATTCATTGATTAGTATAATACTCTTATGCTCTGCCCATAATTTCTCACCATCCCAAAGGATGGTTGTTAGAAAATGCCTAACAGGCATTAAACTCGCCTATGTTACTATTTTTAATAATACGCATATCTATCTGTAATATTATAGCTACCTAATTAAATAAATAACCTTTAAGCTTGTATGAAGAGAATTGTAGATAATAATATAATAATAAAAACTTTATTTGGTACTTTACAATGTTTACAGTTTTCCATGAACGATGATACCTGCACTAGTACTTGTACTGTGCTGCAAATATCAACTTTCTCTTCCTTTAAACACAAATTGATGGTACAAAGATCTGATATTATTTTCTTTTGTTTTTACTAAAATTACATTTAAAATTTAATAGAATAGTTAGTAGAAGTGTGTATTGTGTGTGGTGTGTGTGTGTGTGTGTGTGTGTGTGTGCGTGTGTGTTCGGGTGAATGTGTGCCGAGTGTGTGTTACCTAACGTACATACGCATGTATTTATTATTATGTTAGGACTGTAAAGAGGTTTTCAGTCTCATAGTACGTCAGAGACTGCAGGAATTTTTGTACAGAATTTTTGCAACATTTTGTGGTGAGTGGATAGATATTTGTTTTTTTTTTTAATTTGTTGTATAATTTGGAGCTCACTGATGTATAATGTCTGTCCGCTAATTTGCTTCTATAAAAATGCGTGTTACACACTTTTCCCGACCTCTCAAACTATTTGAGGAGTTCACGCTATATATTAAAGTGGCGTGCTTTCGTAATACAACCCTCAATACGAACAATTGTCTCACTGTTAATACGTTTGCTCCTTTATATAATAACTCGGTGGAAAATCTCAGTTTTTTTTTGAGCATAACCTTAAGCACTGCTCTTTGTGCTCTCTCTATACGAAGCATGAGAGACTTAAAGGTACCACCCCACGAAGTGATACAATAACCAAGGATTGATTGTGCAAGGGCATAGTAAACTGTTCTTAAGGTGTTAAAGTCGAGTGTGGACCTTAGTTTTTTGAAAATTACTATCAGTTTTCTTGTTCGTGAGATTAGATTTTCTATATGTAGTCCCCAGTTTAGCGTAACGTCAAGTGTTACTCCTAGATATTTAATATTGTTAGTCCGGGTTATGTTAAGACAATTACATTCTGTATTGACGGTCGTTTGGACGAAATTACATTTATGTGCTTAGATTTTATAACACTCTATGGGTTGAGTCCTCTTTGACGTAGAAAAGGTCATGTATTTTGTTTTCTCTACGTTCAGCGTGAGTAAGTTACTTGTTAGCCAGGACATGACCTGTCGTAAAGCATAGTCAGTCAAACAGAAAACATGATCCCAGTTTCTGCCTTCTATGATGAGCGCTGTGTCGTCAGCGTATGTAAAAATATTGCAGTTAGGAACATTTAGACTACATAGATTATTTATATATAACAAAAATAGAGTTCCACTTAACGCGCTGCCCTGTGGTACGCCATAACAGAGAGGCTCATAATCGCTAACAAAGTCATCAACCTTTATACGCTGTGTGCGTCCTGAAAGATAGCTAGTGAGTATGTCCAAGAAAGGGCCCCTAATTCCGATGTTTTCCAACTTGCGTAATAAGCGGGGTGTAGAGACAGTGTCAAAAGCTTTAGAGAGGTCTAAGAAAACACCGAGAACTCTGTTGCCCTTGTCCAGAGCATGAATTCTACTATCAGTGAGTTCTAGTACGGCATCATCAGTTGATTTACTGTTCCGGAAACCATATTGATTCTTCGCAAGTATGTTGTGTGTCTCTAAGTAATTCATAAGTCTGGAGTTTAATACTTTTTCTAATATTTTTGACAAAGCAGTGAGCACAGAAATAGGTCTATAGTTGTTGACACTGTCTCTGCTTCCCTGCTTATGAATCGGGTGAACGAGGGCCTTTTTAAAGGCATCCGGGAAAGTTCCAGTCGACAAACACAGGTTTATTAAATATGTTAGTGGCTTTATCAAAGAATCATGTGATATCTTTAAAATAGTAGTCGGAATCTCATCCCACCCTGTCGCGCAGTCGCTGCGAAGACCTGATATGATTTTGTTTATTTCAAACTCGTCAACGTCCGCTAAGACAATCCGCTTAATTGACTTGCAAAAGTTTCCTTGCGGGGTATCAGCATCATCAAAGTCACTGGTTTTGTGTTTTTGTTCCTGTAATATATTATCCACTAGTTTTTTCCCCACATTTACAAAAGTATTATTTATGTAATTAAGCGAGGACAACTCGTCAGTTTTTAGACTTAGCAGTTCAGTAGATCTATTTTTTGCACTATTTATTCCTGCAATATTTTTTAAAATTTTCCAAGTCGCTTTTGGATTGTTTTTAGCTTTTGTTAGTTCTTCTTGTTCGTATTTTATCTTAATTTTCTTAAGTAGGTTATTACAAAAATTTCGATACCGTGTGTATGTAGTCTTTAAGATTATGTTTTGTGGGTCGTTTTTAGATTTTATGTGCAAGCGGTCTCTATTTCTGATACTTCTTAACAGACCTGTAGTAATCCAAGGCTTTATAGTTATATTTTTGTGTGACACTTGACTAATAGAAGTATGGGTTTTAAAAACCTCAGATAAGATCTTAATAAAGTAATCGGCCGCTGTGTTAGCATCTATAATATTGTATATTTCTGTAAAGTCTGTATTGCTTAACTCGTTATTTACTAAGTTGAAATTGATTTTCTTCTTTGTCTTGATTAATTTAGGGTTTGTTATTGGATGATAGAAGCAGGACAGTACGGGTTTGTGATCAGTTATAAAGGTGTTAAGAACCATAGTTGTCGATTTTTTATTAGTTTTAATAATGGCGTGATCTAAGCATGATGTGTCACGAGTTGGTGTTGTATAGGCTGGAAGAAGTCCGTCGGAAACTGCAAGGTTGAGATATTCGTCGGAGTGAACAGAGTTTGCCGCAATGTTAATGTTGATATCACCCACTAATGCTATAAAAGTTGACAGTCTGTTTAATATATTGTCGAGATTTGTCAAGAAGTTGTTAATATTGGTGAATGAAGGTGAGCGATAAATACTAACCACGGCCATACTGTTTTCGCATTCGATTACCATACAATTAGCCTAGGTGATGCTATAATCTGAAACTTTGCATTGTATTTCAGGGCGGATGTAGATAATAATACCATCATTTTGAAAATAATATTTGGATTTATATGAATCATAGCTATCTAGTTGCGGTAATATCGGTACCTTGCTAAGCCAACATTCGCTCAGTACAATAATGTGACATTTGGTGTTTATTCTATATAGCAAGATTTTGAATTCGTCGAAGTTATGGTTTATGCTTCTGATGTTCATTTGCAATATTTTTATGGTATTTCTAAAAGATTTAACAACGTCAGTGCAGTCCTCTGGTGAACAAAGGATGGATTCGGAGGTATTAAAACTCTCCAAATCATTGCATATTTCAGTTATATTCATTATTATTATTTTTTTGTTTACGTGTAATTATTCGTGACCAGTGTTATAATAGGTTTAACTGATTTCTTCATATGTGAGAAAACATTGTGCTCAAAGCGTATGTAAGTTTTTGTCATGTTATGTAATTTAGGTATAATTGTTGTTATGGTAGGTATATGTGTGTATGTATGTATGAAAGGTGTAATGTTTATGGTTAGTATATTTATTTTATATAAGTTTATTGTATTTAGTTTTATGTAAAGTTGAATCACTATTACTAATAGGAAGGACTCTATTGTCTCTGCCTATCCCCATAGGAATAAGGCGTGACAATTTGATTGATTGATTAAAAAATACTAATAATTATTTAGTTGGCGTGGTGATGATGACTGAGGCAAGTACCTTATTATCAGGTAAACGGTTTGCTTACCATCAGGCAAGTCGAGGTCAGGTGTAGCGTCATAAAAAAATAATTACGAAAAATACAATTTATCAACATATTAGATGTAAAGATAACTTTTAATATTGATAAGGACTGATTTAATATATTTTCTTATGATAAATATAGTAGTTGAACTAGGAAAAAAGATTTGTAAACATCTAAAATGTTCTTAATTTTAAGTGTTTTATTATTCATCAAAATAAATATATTGCAAGGTAAGCATTAATTTTATTTCTTATGAAAATATTTTTTTTTTTTTTTTTTTTTTATTTTTTTATTGTGACACGACATGTGACCTCGTCTCGCCTGATGATAAGCAAGAGGATGTCCAAGAGTGACGACGACTGAGAAAACCGGGTTTGTTCACGGCTGCCCCAGTCGCCGTCACTATGCCGGCCAAAGGTGCTTCTTCACGCATCGCTTGAAGGATCCAAGGTCATAGGATGGAGAGAACACATGGGCAGGCAAAGCATTCCACTTGTCAATTGATCTACAAAGAAAAGACGCACCGAACTTTTTAGTTCGACTGCCGATTCGGTCGATAAAATGCGGATGCTTTCCCCGACCTGTGCGGGTATTACGGGAGTGAAAAGATGAGGTAGGAACAAGGTTAAAGAGCTCTTCGGAACATTCCCCGTGGTATAGGCGATAGAGGACGCACAGAGCCGCCATGTCTCTTCGTAGTTGTAGGGGCTCCAGAGTTCGCGTGACCTCTGTATCACCTATGATCCGGACAGCTCGGCGCTGCAATGAATCCAGGGCATTAAGAAGATACTTGGCAGAGCCGTCCCAGAGGTGCGAACAGTACTCCGCGCAAGAGCGAATCTGTGCCTTGTAAAGAAGCAGGCGAAGCTCTGGCGCGAAGAACCGCCGCACCTTGTTCAGGATGCCAAGTTTGCGGGAGGTGGTCTTAATGGCCCGCTCGATGTGGTCCCTGTGATTCAGGTCGCAGCGAAGGGACATTCCAAGAATGTCCAGTCTGTCCGAAGCACTGAGGGAGATGTTACAAAGAGAGGGAAGGGGAGTAAACGGGGATATTAAAAGATATCCAACATGGGAAGCTGGTGCAAAAGGAAATCCAATAAAGTCCTCACATGGATCTTGTTCTACCTTTTTATCGTCAGAAATTCGTTACACCAAACGTCAAAGGCGGCATTGATCTTGATCTTACAATATTTTAGATATAGAGAATGGGAGGGAAGTGGAGGTGAGCGTTGACATGTCGCAAAGGCCTCAAACTTACCTTTTGTTTATTGCGACTCGACATCTGACCTTAACCCGCCTGATGGTAAGCAGGAGGAGGTCCAAGAGTTCTGACAACGGAAAAAAACGAGTCAGTTGACGGCTGCCCCCAGTCCCCAGTCGCTGTCACTTTGCCGGCCAAAGAAACTTCCTCTCACATCGCATGAATGATCCAAGGTTATAGGATTTAGAGAACACATGGGCTAAAGCATTGTAGACTGTAATACACTGAAAAGACGCACTGAACCTTTTAGTACGAATGCAGCTGCTGCTTTCCCGTCACAAGTCCAGAACGCTCCTTTTACTTTCGTGCCTGCCACTGATGGACCCGGCACCTGCTCGGAGAATCTATGGATGCCAAGTAATTCTCCAAATAATCTCTAAATTCTTAAATTACTCTAAATACGACCGTAGTGTAGTGGCAGTGCAATGGTTACACAAACCGAGAGCACGAGTTCGAGACCACCCACCGGTACCAATGTATCTTTGATATATGTACTTTGGTGGTCCTGTTTCTATGATACAATTTAGTAAATAATAATAAAAAATGTTTTCTAGTTAAAATTAAAGGTTTTCATTACAGCTGCTGTACCTCGTGTAGTTGGTGGTTATGAAGTAGGTAATAATAACATCAGGTACCATGCGTCCTTGCAAAATCTTACCGGTCACCATGTTTGTGGAGGCGCCATAGTTTCTTTTAGGCATATTTTAACCGCTGCACATTGTGTTGATGGGTGAGAAAGGTTTATTTTTATTTAGTTACATTGACATTAATTTCAGGGTTAAGGTTAACCTAATTCATCGTTTTGTTTCCGTGATACCCATACACAATGATATTTTAAGAAAAGACGTAGATATGTTACGTCTGAACGAGGCACGTAACATATCGCGATGCAAAGCAACATATATATTTGTCTCTTTTTCGCTCCTAATAACGATTACTTTGTCCTAGTTCCACTTGTTTGTATGCCTAGTCGTGGTTGATTGCTCAAACTCGTGCCATTTGCGAACAATAAATCTCGTGTAGGTAACGTATCTACCTTATTTAATATCGTTGCCCGTACAGGTCAGAGGAAGCCTCTGCATTCTGTCGACCGAACCAACAGCCATTACTTGCATATTATGATCAAGCAGGTTAAGAAACTTAGTATAATCAAACTATTGTTAATTGGTTGTTGGCGGTCAGTTGACCTGGATCAGAGCCACCACTTCATCAGCTTACCAAACCTAAGGATGCATTTAATTAGCTGAAAAAACAAATGCGCCCATTGCCCACAGCACTGTCACTTCCGCTCTACTTGGCATGCTATACTACTACCTAAATTGTCATTTATTTTTTTCCAGAGGGATAGGAAGTGACTAAAGAGTGCCACTTTCTACGATCCTGATATACATCTCTCGTTTCCTTCACTTCTTCATTTGATCTCTGCGGATATAGCACTGAGGATCCCAGATTCATTTAGAATGTTTAAGATTATTTTCTTATGGGCCGACCCTATTTTAACCTATTACTCACTACTGATTTACAAATCTCTCTCGCCAAACTCGCTCTTATTCAACCTTTTAATGCTCAACACAATGCAACATTTTTTCTTAATCCTACCCTTCTTTCAATTTACACTCTACAAGCACCACTGTATTCTTCCCTATTTTATTTTACGTGATTAAATCGTTACTTTATTTTCTTTTACTTTAATAAATTACTGCAATCGTTACTTTATATAACTTCTTAACTTTCAGAGCATCACCAGAATATATAAAAGTCGTAACTGGAACAACGAATTTAGATGATGGCGGAAAAAAGTATCATATAAAAGAAATTGAAATATACAAACATTACAATGCTACATTGAGATTACATGATATAGCAATAATAAAAGTAGTTGGGTTTTTCAATAAGAAATATGCAGATGTTTTAGAGTTATATTCGAAGGAGTTGATTGAAGATGATGCTTTGGTTTTAAGTGGTTTTGGAGCTATGGAGGTTAGTAAGTTGCGATAATCAATCAAATTCTCGTGCCTTTTTCTCACAGGCATAGGCAAAGGAGCGCCACTTGACAGGAATCTGACAAAACCCCCTCGCTTCCCTCACATCCACAATTCTCTTCATACAAGCTCTACAGTTATGAGCAGTTTTGCACTTTGGCAACCCAGCTTTTTTGACGATGTTGCGATAAAAATATATTTAAAATTCAGAATAATTTCTGGTGCCTTGCCTATGTGTTATTTTCCGCGTCCTGTAAGCTTGGGTCCTTCAAGCGAAAGGTGAAAAACCACAGTAACTACCATTATATTTTTATAAGATTGTCTTTGTCCCATACAAACTGTAGGGTGTAGTTGAAAAGTATAGAAAAGTTGCGTGTTTGATGATGGTCTATACACCTAAACACTAGAAATAGAGACTTTGCCTTAGGGTTGCGATCCGCCCGAGCCAGCAGACCATACTCAGACATCTACCAGTGTTGACTATACATTAATTTATGGTTTCAATTTAAATTTATCTTGTTGCTTAAATGGGCACACTGCCTTGGGATAACATAAAACGTAAATGATTTATTAAGTATTCCTTTTCTCAGCCTCACGGGGAATCGAGTAGAAAAATGCACGCATTAGATCTGCATGTATTTAGCCAAGAAACGTGTAGATTTGCGATGCGTTACACACGGGAAGTGTATGATTCCATGTTTTGTACTTTCTCAAAGATAGGTGAAGGGACTTGTCATGTAAGTGAAATCATTTAATTTTTTACTTTGTGGTTTCATTTAATTTTGATTAAATTAATCCGACATTTGGAACGGAAGACCGCGACCACGATGGCTGCAATGCCTTCGAAATAATATCAATATAACGCGACGTTCAATCAAATCAGTTGTCACGCCTTTTCCCACAGAGATAGGCAGAGACAATAGAGCGCCACTTGCCACCATCTTGACACAACTCCCTCGCTTTCTCACATTTATAATCCTCTTTATACAAGCTCTACATTAACGGTCACTAGGTAGCTTTCTTGAGGATGTCTCCGATTAGGTCAAACGCGACATTAATCCACAAATATGTTAATAATGTTCCATTATAATTGATTCGACATCTTATCACTTGAATCCAGGCGCAAAAGATATGACATTATAGTACTGCATAAGATACTTCATGGTACTATTGACTCACAAGGCCTGCTGTCGTCTTTAAAAATCAACACACATCATCGAATTCGGTGTCCAGATATCTTCGGTCTACACGTCTTCAATAACAATACATCCTTTTACAATCCGGTGGTCAGAATGTGCCGATATTACAACGAACTAGTCAAAGAACACGACATAGACATATTTGACATGAAACTCTCTAAACTTAAAATATCCCTGAAGAGCATCATTACGAGATGACGGGTCAACCCTAGATTCTATGGGCGCTGTTTCGATTGGTTGGGGATAATCTTTGCTGTTTATTTGATGCTCGTAACTGGCTTGTTTTTTTATTATTATTATGATTTTCTCTTGTATTGTTTTGAATATATGTATTGTTTTGTATTGTTTTGCACTCTTGGACCTCCGCTTGCTTATCAACAGGCAAGTTAAGGTCAATTGTCAATTTTTCAATAAAAAATAAAGTCCTTAATTTCCAGGGTGACTCAGGGGGACCATTGGTAAAAGATAATCAGCTAGCTGGCTTGGTATCATGGGGTATACCCTGCGCAGTTGGGTTTCCAGACGTCCACACTAGAATAACCCCGTACATAGATTGGATAAAACGACACATTAAACGAGATTTAGAGATAACTAAAAAGACAGACGTATCTGTCAATTTGAATTTAAAGTTAAATCGGTTTAAAGTTAGACGTAATAGTTAATTTTTTTTATATGTTTTTTATTATTTAATACATAAGATTACAGATAGTATTACAATTATATAGACCGTTTCGCGATCAGCTTGTAAGTTGCCGGTTTCAACTAGGCCAGCGTAGTAGATGCGAGTTCTACTTGCAGTTATTTAACTCTAGTGACAGTTGTCTCTATTCATGGACCGCTCTCCAGCTTAAGATCAGGCGGAGTGGTCATATGTCGAGCCCTAATTTAAATATAATAATTATATATTTTTAAATAAAACTTAGATTACAATGTGTTACACAGAAAATAATCCATCCAGTTCTACATATTTCTACCTCGTCTTTTTACTCCTGCCGAGTCAGGCCACACATGTCGGGGGAAGCTACCTTACTCTTTTTACCGAATCAGCAGTCAAGCTAATACATTCAACGCGTCGTTTCTTTGTAGGATAATTGATAAGTGAGATAAGTGAGAAGACTTGCTTTGATTGGCATAGTGGAAGCCTAACCCACGTTAGCAAGCGTGTAATTAGCTAAATCCTACCTAGGTTACCACGATCAGTACAGAGTAGTGTGCCCAATAGTGGGGCTTATATAGGCTGAATATAAAAATATAGTATTAACGTCGGTAAAGACTAAAAATAAAAAAATCAGATTTAATTGTAAAACATTTTTATTATAATTAATACATTTTTAGAACTTCTGCATTTTATTTTTTCCTAAACGCTTTTAACTTTTCTATGTTTATCTGAAAATATAAAAGTGTTAATATTAGTCCTTTGCACATTGTTTTTGCACAGCTGGTTTCGACTAGGCCTTCATAGTGAATGCGACTGATACTTGCAGTAGCAATCGCCTCCGTGAATGGACCGCACTCCAGCTTAAGACTGCTGTCAAAACTCGAGCGAGCCACGATAAAAATATGTTATGATGTGAAATTAACAAGAAAACTTACATTATAACTGCGCACAGTGTTCTTAATTTCGCACAGAACAGCCAAAACAGGACGACCGTGAGCACATTGAAATGGAGTCTTGCATTTTTGTAAAGACGTGAGCAATTCCATACACTGTGTTGTCGACAAATGATCGCCAAATTTTATTGCGTACCTACAGGCCTGAAAATATTAAAGACTCATTTTAGTCCGTTGGAGTGGAATGAGCAATAAAATTGTACAAAATTCAATCCAGCGTTGGAACCAGCTTTCTCTATTGTTTTTTATTCATTGGAGTTTGACATAGTAGCAGATCACCTAATGTTCAGCCGGAGTGCAGTCCATAATGGATCCGACTGTTAATACACTTAAATAACTGCAAGTAGGAGTCGCATCCACTATGCCAGCCTAGTTGGAAATGAGAACTTTCAAGCTGATTCCGAAATTATAATATATTGTAAGTATAAACCCTGGATCGACAGCCTGGGTTAAAAAATACATCTTTCATGTTGATTTCAATAACCGGTGGATGCAACTGGCATCTTCTCGTTCAAAATGGCGCTCTAATGGCGTCCACTGCTGGCCTATGTTCAGCAGTGGACGCCTTCTGGCTGATGATGATGATAATGAAAAAATGAGAAGTCTGATGACGGAAAATATTCAAGTTTACGGTGGCCTCAATCGCCGTGACTACGCCGCCAAAGGTGCTTTTTCACGCTTCGCTTGAAGGAACCAGAGATTTTGACAAGCTATAATAAATAATTTGTTGTGAACTTGTAAGGTTGAACTTGTGGATGAAATCATTCTCACCTCACTAAAAACGAGATCCATAATACTTTTTGGATATAAAGACACGGAGCCTTTTTGTTCCTTTATAGCCCTTACTTGTTCTTGAATTAGGTTTTTAACTGCAATTAATATTACTTCTGCCTATAAAAGAAAACAGTCGATAACAATTTTATTACACACAAATATTTAAAAGACAAGAACAACGAAGCGCCACTTCCCACGGTCCTGACACTACTTTCATGCTTCCTACACATCCACTATTATCTTCATACGTGCTCTTTGGTTATGTTGTCTTGTATTCGTATATTTAGTAGTCTCCCTATTTTTTTCAACACCAACTTTTTTTTATTAAGACTCGACATCTGACCTCTACTTGCTTGATGGAAGCAAGGAGATGCCTTTTTAGCGTTGGCAACTAAAAAAGATGATTCAGTTTACGGCTGCCTCAGTCGCCGTCAATATGTCGGCAACATGTAGGATCAATGGATATAGGATGGCTATAAAAGGTTATAGGATGGGGGGAACACATAAAGCATTCCACTTTTTTTTTATTATTGTGACTCGACATATGACAGCACCCCGCTTGATGTTAAGCCAAAGTGTGGTCCATGAATGAATGGCACTGCTAATACAATTCAATAACTGTGAGTAGCAATCACATCCACTATGCCGGCCTAGATGGAACCGGCAACTTACAAGCTGATCCCGAAACATGACTAAATCACTTTACGGTCTGTATACTTGGAAGTGGTGGTACTACCCCGGATCGGCAGACTGGGTACCACTGCCTACTACTCTTAAAACCACTCTTAAACTTGTCGATTGTTATGCAAAAACTGATTTGATGCCGATTGACATTGATCGATGTATAATTGTTAATAAACCTACTTACATTTCTAATATTTTTCCCAAAAATAGCTTCAGGAATAGCATTAACAGATATATTCTTATCATTCACAAACGTCCAATTTAGTCCGAATTGAATGAACTTTTCTTTATAATTATGTAAATATAGTGCTTCCTCCGTTGACAGCGTTATAGTAAAACTATCAAGCGATTTTGGTTTCCATTCGTTTTCAGTTACGTACTCTAAAATAATATAGTAACTATGTATAATAACTACTAAACCTGTCAAGTTCAACATGCGATGTCTACGGAATAGTAGCCGGCATAGTGACGGCGATAGAGGCAACCGTAAACTCGTTACTTCGGTTTTTTAAGTCGTCAATACTCCTGGACGTCATTTACCATCAGGCAAAACGAGATCAATTGTTATTTTTAACGGTATCCTCAGCCGAGGCGACATTATGGACCTATCAATTAATATAATTTATCCTTTGTATGTACTATTACTGGTACGAATTAGTAATAAAAATTGTTAAAAAATTCACGCGTACTCGTATCTGCGACTGAAGTACACGCGTATATTAAAAAAATTGTTAAATAAAAGATACGATTAGGATTAACATCGTAGGTGATCATAATAATATAGGTATCCTCATTTATTAGCAAAATAAATTAACCTTTCAAATTATTCTCTAAACGAATTCTTTCATGAACTGCATGTTGGTCAAACAAGACCAGATATTCAACAGATTTGTTCGTTTTATTGTTATTAGTAGTTATTCGTGCTGCTATAAATTTATTGTCTACTTGACGGAGGACCTGTAACACAAGACGCTATTTATAATTCAATAATATTGAATTATAAATAGCTACATTATATTATAATGTAGCTTTTGTACTGTAAATCTACGTCAATTGTAGAATGGTATAAAGAAAATTGTGGATGCGAGGGAAATGAGGGAGTTGTGTCATGATCGTGGAAAGGGGCGCTCCATCGTCTCTGCCTATCCCTTGACAATCCAATTGATTGAAATGGAATGTTAAATGCCTAGACAAAGTACAACAAAAAGATTTATTTATTTGTTGTAGTTTCAGTTGCAAACACAAGCTAATCTATTGAAAATATTGCAGAAGTATCCATCTTCTAATATTAACTTACTTTTCGATCTTCTATTACTTATATTACCTACCTTAACAGATTTTAATGAATCAGCATCAAACACAATATGAGCATTATATTTTTTAACTTTATGATTAAAGTTAACTATTTCTTTCGTTGCTAATTCATTGACGTTTTGTACGTTGGCTTCAAATATCTCATGGCCAATTTGTACATGTTTCTCAAAATCTTTGTACAACGCCTGAAAAATAATTATCTACATAAATATTTTTAAATATAAACAATAGGGTGTTGAATAATACAATAAATTGTTAATGTTAAAGATCTGAAGAAGACTAATTTACAACGAATGTGTTGATTTTGAAGATACAGTGTGCTTTCTTATATTTTGCTTTAATTTTGCTTTTAGTCACACCTACAATTCCAACGAGCTCTGGACACTACGGACGCCGTTATTTTTAAAGATAAATACGATATAGATTAGTAGTTAAAGCGTACGTAACTGAGTTCGTAATGAAAATTATAAATTAAAAATTTCCTTAAAACTGCTTTCTAATAATGCATTAATCATAATTACTTACATCGCTAAAATAATCTGTATTGTTACTATCAGACACAACTTTTTGCTTAAATGCTGAATTTTTAAATATTGGAGACATTCCTGCAAAAAATACAGCCAATTACATTTTTTTCTTATAAATCTATATATAAAAAATATATCTGAATTATTACCTTTTGGAACAAAATTTAATCTTTCTGTTAATTTAAATGTTTTATCATCAGTAACTTTCTTATTGAAGAAATTATTTTCTAAATATATTATTTCTAAATTTTGACTCTTAGGTTCTGGATCATTATTTTCTCTAGAATTATTGAGTGCATCTCCGGTTGTTTCCAAATTATTTTCGTTGTTTTGTATTTCATTAGTTATTTTGTCGTCATTATTGCTCTTCCTTGTATCGTCAATAGCCTCAGTTATTGATTTATTAGTTCTAGATGTATTTATTAAATTATCAACAATATTATTTAAAGATACATTATTTTCATTAATTATATCATCTTTGAATATATCACTTTCACTATTTTTGTATATAATATTTGATTTACATTTACTATCATTAGAACTTGATTCAACTGAACCTATATTCACCTTGTGAATAATTTTATTACAAGAATGAATGTGTGCGCTCATACCTTTTGTGTCTGATATATGTTTTACTGAATCGCCATTAAAATTTGCTACATTTAAATTAATAAAATCTTGTACAATATCTCCAATAAGATTTTGTTTTGGATAATTAATATTATTATTACTATGTTCTCTAGTAGCAGTACAGTTTAAAACGGTCCTATCTGACAGAAAATTAATATCGTTATCTCGTAAATCATTACAATCATCCAAAATGGCTTGAACTAAATTTTTTTTTGGTCGTTGCGATTTTTTTGCGTTATATACGTTAGTTTTATGTAATAAAGTATTAATCCCATCCTTAAAGTTCTCTTGTTGCTTCGAGTCAAAAAATAACTTGTCGTTTAATGTTTTTGGATTTGGGTTTGCTTTCTTTTTATAACACGATTTTTTCCTACTATAAACTGTGCTTGTTATTTTCTTTTTCTTTACTTTGTTACGTAAAGGTCTATTTCTTAAAAAGGGAACTTTAAAATTGTTTAGAGTGGTAAAATTATCTTGTGATTTTTTTGAGATAAATCTTGAGTTTTGAAAAATCCTCTTACAATCAATTATTTTATTGTTGTTACTTTTTTTTCGACTTTCCAACGTTGATGGATCCTCCTGAATAGTAGAATATACTCGTTCTACATTATCATTTTCTCTATTATGTGGGTTTTCAGTTATATCTATACTAGGATCATAATTAATTATAAAGTTATTATTAAAATACGAAACTTTTGAATTAATGCTAATATCTATTGTATTATTTTGTTCATCATCTTTTTCAACATAATGATTTAATTTATTTGTCATATCTTCATCGTGGTTATATTCAATCGCTGCTGGTAACTGAATTTCATTACTTGTATGTGTTGGACTTTCAACTAAATTGTCGTAGTAAAGATCGTTACAGTAGTTTCTTTTTCCCAAAATATTGTTTATATGTGTATTCTTTGTTGCATCTCTTTGTGTGCTCAATATTGTATTAATAAGATCATTTCTAGAATGAAACTTCTTTATTGGAACAATGTCATTGTTAAGGCATTTGTTAATTAGGTTTTCGAGTTTATAGATACTTTCTAAGGCTTGCGGAAAGGATACACTTTTAGTGATTACAACTTTACTTCTTTTTATTGTTATTCTTTGTTTATTTTTGTTTAAATTGTGCCTTTCGTTTATTGATTCCTCATTAGCTTTATGTAAATGATTTAGTAGAGAATAAACATTATGTACAATTTGATTATTCATATTTTTATTTGATTCTAGGTGTGGGTTATTTAGAATCATAGATACATCATATTTAGTTGTTGTTTTTGTGCATCTAAGTTTCTTGTTTTTTGGAAAGTCTCCAATTGGATCTTTAGTGGTAGATTCATTTTCCTGTATACACTCTACTAAATCGTTTGGAGATTTGTTGATAATATTTGCACTATTATTAGATAATCTTAAAAAACGTTTACTTTCTTCACTTTTATTATTGGTGATAATATATTCAGTGTGCCCGGATTTTTCTATAGATTCATCAAAACTATTTACTTCCATAATTTTAGGTTTAGGAATAAATTTATTAAGGCTTAAATGTGTTTTATGTTTCTTCTTTTTTCTTCGTGTTACTTTACCTAAAACAGAAAAAATATATAAATTTTTAGTATTATGTTATATTTTGTTTAATAATTTCAGTGGACAGATGATGTTACGGTGGATGATCTCAGAATCACGACTATTAATTAGAAAAAAAAGTTAAATTAACCATTTCTAATATGGTGGCTATGGACAAAGTAAGTAAATAGCTGATATAGGTTTACTATTAATTTAAATAAAAAAAATATTAAACAATACCTCTTACACCATTTTTCATTTGTGATATTTTCGTATTTTTTCCAAGAACTTTCTGCATTATTTCTTTCACCTTATCTCGTATATCATTTGGTTCACTAACCTTGTTAATTATATTAGTCGTTTTAATTTCCTTAAGCTTATCATCTCCATAATAAAACTTGACTAATCGTTCTATTAATTTAGTTATTTCGCTCCAGTTTTGAAACGCTAATAAGGTCTTTTTTGGCGATTGGTTTAAATAATAATCATCATACGGACAAGTTAAAAATATTATGTAAAAAGGAATTTTCCTCTTTGTTATCTTTTCCTGTTGATCTATGATGTTACGATTCTGTAATATTAGGCACTTACGTTGTAAAATTATATATTTACTGTACTAATTCTTACGGTATTGCCTTTCTAATATGTTACAGTTACCCTGTAAATACTCAGTATTGTTATAAATATTTTTATTTACTTAGAATTAGAAAACTTTTCACATGTGGAACAAATTAAATTAAGAGAAACATAATTTCTTACAGTTATCTATTTAAAGTTAGTAAATACCTTTGCAATAATATTTCCTTGTCCTTTAAATGTATTAAACTTATTCAATGCGTCTTCAATTATTGTATTTATTTTAGAATTCTCCAAACTTCTTCCATTTAAATATATCCAATGAATATCGTTTTGATCTTCGTTCATATAGGCTTCTACCTTATACTTGTCTTTTATTACTTTTAACTCTTTAATGTCTTTCTGTTCGATATCAAAATACATTTTGATTTTCTGATAAATATCCTTACATTTATGCATTTTAAATATTATTTCATTAATAACATTGTCTCTTAAACTAAGGGATAGATTGTTGTGCATTAAAGATAGCTGTTCTAAAAATTGTTTAATCTCTTGTAATTGTTGTATAGGATTTATTAGTTTGCTTTGTATATTTAAGTTGTAAAGAAATCCTTTTATTTGTATCTGTAAATTAAGTTACTTATATAAAAATAAAATAATATATTTTTTTAAAGAGGCGATACGTGTAATTATTTGTAATATTATTGAAATCGTATTTTACAAATATTTGCTAATAATAAAGAAATAAGGCAGATTTGCTCTGGGTCTGTTCAAGAGTGGTAGGTAGGAACAAACTTAATTCGTGAAGTGACTTGGTCGCGTTTCGGGATGAGCTAGTAAGTTGCCGGTTTCAACCTTGCCATCATAGTGGATGTGGCTGCTCCTTGCAGTCATTTAACTGTAGGAGCAGTCGCCTCCATTCATGGACCGTACCCCAAGCTAACATTACGTGGGGTGCCGTCATTTGTCGAGAATATGCATCATGTTATGGTTACCTCAGTTACCACTATGGCGGCCAAAAATAAATAATAAAAAATAGCTTTTGTCCAGCAGAGGAATAATTAAACGAGCTAATTTTTATTATATTTATTATTATTTGTACAACATTATTTTCGATTAAATTAAGTTATTTGTTTATAACAAAAAAATTGTGTTACCTAACAACATATTTTTATACATTATTAATTTCAATTTAGGACTTATTAAGTGTACCAACAATAAATGATGAAAATACTAACAGTTGTGCCCTTTGAGGGTCTGGTTTGAATTTCAGAAGTTCCCAACGACTTTCCTCTACAAAACTCCGTAACCCATGATTGTTCAGTACTTTCATGCCGAGATATAACTTTTAACTCTTCAGAAACATCTATAATACATGCCAGAGCCATGCCACGGTAACCATAATACTCAGGAACTGATTTCAATGTTGCTAAATCGTGACATTTGCTTGTCATGTGTTTTTTGCCAATGTTTAACATGTCATGATTTAAAAGGCCATGCCCGTTATCTACAACTTGAATGCATCTTTCGTCGAGATTTATTCTTATTGCTATTGAAGTTGACTTTGCGTCCAATGAGTTATATACCTATAATGATAATATTAATAGCCTTACTTTATTATTTTAATGACATTACCAACACCGCTACACATTTGGCCTTAGAAAAAATAATAACTTGGACTTTGAATCTTTGGACTTTGAACTTGAACTGGAATCATCCGAAAGGACAGCGATAATTTTGCAGAATGCGTCCTTTATAGCTTTTTCGTCGTTTTTTTTTATTGTTAGCGCTTTTGATTACTTACGAACGGTCGGAACGGAACTATTCATTGTGCAATATATTTATATGTATTTTTTTGTTGTATTATAACTCGAAATAAACGATCTTTCGAACACACCATGCACCGGCCGGTTCCTGTGTCGGTTTGTGTTTTACGAGTAGTATTGTTTTGTGACAATTGCTGTATTGTGTCGGAAAGAAGTGAAGCGGGTGATCCAAAAATTGGAGACAATGAATGTGGGGTGTGCTGGAGGTAAGGTGAGGTGTCGCTTACTTCTGGAGAGTACAAGAGGAGAAGGGCGAGGCCTGTTCCTGCAGGTGTTTTTATGAAAATAAATATTGGAGAATTTTGCAAAACTTTAATATGTTTTAAAATTAAGGAATACATTTTTTATATAAAATAAACCATTACAATTTGCGTAGCAGAAATTTTACGTGATGAGAATATGTAATTAACTGATCGCCCACAAATATTAGTTATGACCAGAACTCCCCAAAAAACTTACTTACAAAAAAAATATAAACATTTTTGGTGAAATTTAAAAAAATATATAATTTATAACATTAGGTACTTACCAATTCTTCTACAGCTCTCTTATAACAATTAATACGAGAAGAAGAATCAATCATGGATTGAACATCCTCTGAGAGTCTTTTTAATGCCATTTTAACATAATTTAAATTAATTGCGCATTTGTAAAAATAAATGTTTTGCAACAACAAAAGAAAGCCGACACTTATTGTTTTAAATTAACCGCGATTTTGACAGCTGTACTAGGCAAAGAAATCAGCTCGCATAATGCCATATAAATAAAAAAATACTATTTACTCGTTTTCATAATAAATATATATATTATTAGACTATATTATGGCCGGCATAGTGACCGTCAACCGTCGCAACCGTCAAATGAGTCCATCTTTCAGTCGTTAGCACTCTTGGGCCTCTCCTTCATTATTGGCAGGCGAGTTAATTCTCGCAGTTAGTTAACAATCAGATGTAGAGACACATTGAGAAAATATATGTCAAGAGAGCATGTCTGGATCGTGAAAAGTTGTGGTTCATTGTCTCTGCCTTCTCTTAGAGGATTTAAAGCGTGATGTTTCGATTTCATTTCATTAAATATACAACTGAAATCTCGTACTAACTCATAGATACTACATACCTACTTGTAATTTATGAAAACTTTTATTCTACGAGTATTATTGTGGCTCGACATATGACACGATTGCTCCTACATTTTAATAACTACAAGTAGCAGTCACATCCACTATGCCGGCCTAGTTGGTATCGACACCTTACAAACTGATCCCGAAACGCGAACCACGGAACATAAAATCAAAATTAAAATTTTAAAGGAACTATCACTTTATCACTAGCTTTATAGTAATAGACAACATTAGTCATGGCTCAATAGTTATATCCTTTAAATATCCCTTGGATCCTCATGGTGTATCATCAGATAACTACTCCAGGTCTTCAATTTGATAACGGTCCAGCTAATGGCTCATAGTAAGTAACAATTTTAGTTAAAGCACTATGATATTATCTGTTGTTGATTTGCTGATCTAAGAGGATTCATGATAGTGCATGATCAGATACTCCCGATCTTCAATTTGATAACGGCCCAGCTAAAGGCTTTATTTAAAGCACTATAGTTCTATCTCGTGTTAATTTGCTAATCTAAGAGGATTTATAATGGTGCATCATCAGATACTCCCGGTCTTCAATTTGATGACGGTCCAGCTAATGGCTCTTAGTGAGTAACAATTTTAGTTAAAGCACTATAGTTCTATCTCTTATTGATTTGATAATCTAAGAGTATTCATGATGGTGCATCATCAGACACTCAGGTCATCAATTTGAAACCGTTCCAGCTAAAGGCTCATAGTGAGTAACAATTTTAGTTAAAGCACTATAGGTCTATTTCTTATTGATTTGCTGATTTGAGAGGATCCATGATCAGATTTTTCAGATCCAGAATGTTTTATTTCATCGCACTAACTTTTTTACACTTAGTTTCCTACAGTCAATACGAATCTAATGCGTCCAAACTTAGTAAACCTATTAAGTTTAAACCCATCCAGGATTTCGTCTCCTACCTTCGAGTTCCATCATCAGAGTAGCTCAGTGGTACCAGTTAAAACACACATGTATTTGTATACGTTTTTGTTTCAAATGTTATGTCACAGATATGTTTAAAAGTAAAGTAAATACCTATTATGCGTCTAAGATCGCTACCGCAGCTAACAAAACGAGCTGATGACCTTGAAACCCCTGATCAGATCTTCATCAATTGTAGCTAAGAACCATCTCGATCACGTCAGCTTTTAAATGAAACAAACCGCATCGTAATCTGTCCATTCGTTTAGGAGCTAC
This sequence comes from Tinea trinotella, assembly GCA_905220615.1. NCBI lineage: Eukaryota > Metazoa > Arthropoda > Insecta > Lepidoptera > Tineidae > Tinea > Tinea trinotella. The sequence continues at coordinate 9,099,160 of HG992315.1, forward strand.
GATGCCACAGACAGACACACAGATACACAGAGCCACAGATACACAGAGCCACAGATACACAGACAAGTCAAACTTATAACACCCCTCTTTTTGGGTCGGGGGTTAATAAATAAAACTATATTTATTATTTATGAGTTTTGTGGTATTCACTTTATTCACGTTATCACGTATTATTTATTCACGTTATTCACTTTAAAGTGGTGGTACTACCCCGGATCACCACATCCTATCACTCGTAGACAACCAGCGTAGATAGCCACCTCTTCTTTTATCAACAAATATTGTAATATTCTTTGTAATTTTTAAATATAACAAATAAAATCTATGAAACAAATATTTGCTCTTACCGGGAATCGAACCCGGGACTTTCCCAAAACTAACTGTACTTTATCTGTACAAAAGAAACAACATACTTATTACGAGTATATCTCTGTAAATTGAAAAATAAAACTTTAAGGCAAACAATTAGTTATAAGCGTCCAAAACGTGAGTAATTTATAACGTCAATCGATGTTAATTGGTTCACCTGAACGTGAACTTTTCGAATAGAAAACTCGCGGGCAAACTTTCCATATTATTGATAGTACACAGTTAGAATTTAACCACGTGGGGCGCAAACATATGACGCCACGACAAGCGCTGAAAACATACAATGTATTGTTTCAATAATAATTAAATTGCCAAATAATTTTAAAGTAATTTAGATAGTTAATTAAGTATTAAAAATGGGTGATTTGGAAGAAGAAATTAAACTGTTTTGGGAGTATATTAAGAGGTAAGAATGATTTTTTGTGTGAGATGTATATTGAGATGTATATTTTTATTGTGACTCGACGTATGACAGCACCCCGCTGATGTTAAGCTGGAGGTCCATGAATGGATGCCACTGCTACTACAATTTAATAACTGTGAGTTGCAATCACATCCACTATGCCGGCCTAGATGGAACCGGCAACTTACAAGCTGATCCCGAAACGCGACCAAATCACTGTACCTTTAAAAAGTCCAATCAAAATATTGTACTTTTATTTTTAGAAATGCACATAAACTTCTTTATTGCTGGTCATTATGCATGGAATTGTATTAAATTTATTATCCCATTAATAATGACGTTGTAGTTAATTGTACTTATGAATAATATTATGTAATAAGATTACAATTTTTATTTATCAAGATTACTTACAATTTTAGGCAATTAATCAAATTGTCACTTAATTTCTACAGGGATAGGCAATTACAACGAAGCTCTTGCTCGTATTTTTAATAGGTTTACAAATATCAAATTACTTAACACTTTATATTTATTTATTTAAGGGTTTTTAATGAAAAATATCCCATGCTTACCATCAGGCAGGTCCAAGGTTACATGTTGAGTCACAATAAGAAAACAGATTACTTACTAAATTATTAATTGACCGTAAAGTGAGTTGGTTGCTTTTCGGGATCAGGTTGTAAGTTCAGACGGAGTGCAGTCATGATATATCAAATCGCAATAAAAAAATGTCTGTACGATATCCTAAAGTTGTAGTTTTGAATTCTTAGTCTTTATCTACATTTATTTATTATTTAAACAGAAATTAATTTTACTAACTTTTATAGTCATTTTAGCAGTACTTAAATACATATCTGCATTGATCATAAATTTTTTTATTGTAAATTTATTTTAATATTAAAGTATATAATCGAAGAATCTACCTGTGTATTCTAACATCATTATTTTCAAACACATTTATTACTTGAAGAACTTTTATTTATCAATTATCTACCTAAGTTAGGTAATATATTTTAAACTTTCTTTTTACAAAATTTATTTAGTAATGGGAATACCAACTTACCTGTGTTTTATGGTTTCTTCGAAATTGCAATAAGTGATTAAGAGCTCGGCTTCGGAAAAGATAATAGTATGACGTGGTAATTTATCATCTTGAGTATCTATTGTTTTTTGTTTCGTCATGGAATTATGACTAAATAAAACTACCACACCGAAGCAGTAGAGAAGTAATTTATTTGAAGTAGATGAATAACTGTAAACATCCACTATGCTGGCCTACTATAATAGAAGGCAACATACAAGCTAATTCCGAAACGCGATTAAGTCACTTCACAATCTGTATACTTGTAAGTGGCGATAATACCCCGGATTTGGAGCCTGGACACCACTGCCTACTACTCTATAACAACCAGACTCAGAGCAATATTCCACCTCTTTTTCTCGTAACAGACTGGTGTGCTAACTAATAGTGACGACGACTCAGGCAACCGTGAACTGACTCGGTTTTTTTAGTCGTCGGCACCCTTGGACTTATTTATTTATTTATTTATATTAAAACTTTATGCACAATGTACAAAGGCGGACTTAATGCCGCTAGGCATTCTAACTAGCATACCTTAGAAACAATTTAACGCACTTTTGTATGAGGTAGGTGAAAAGAAATGAAAAATAGAAGCATCTGATTCTAACTAATTCTAAAATACTTTATAATACACTAAACATACTACATACTAATACATATAATACAATAAATACATACACATAAATATACATACTACTTACAGTTGTTGGGAGCTACTTTCTAAGTCCCTTTTTACTAAGTCCCCTTTTACCATCGGGCAAGTCGAGGTCAGATGTTGAGTCATAATTTTAAAAAGTATCTTTTTAAACTTAAAAAAATATAATAAGTATCGTTGTAATTTTTTTGGAACGGTAAGTACAAAGAAACGGCTGTTTTTAAAATTTATAGGATATCAATGCCATGAATAATGGAAATGTGACCAGCGGTCATATAAAATCGATAATCTAAGTAAACGAGGTCACGGCACGCGAAATACCCACGATACCCCATTTATGATTGGACTATTGGATTTTTTATATATTGAGGCAGACCTAGGAGGGCGTTCTCCGACCAAATTGGAGACATTCTTAAAAAAACTGGGTTGTCAGTAGAGCTTGTATGAAGAGAATTGTGGATGTGGGGAAAACAAGGTAGTTGTGTCAGGATCTGTGGCATGGCACTCCATTGTCTCTGCCTATCCCTGTGGGAAAAGATGTGACAATTTAATAGATTGATATGAATTTTATATAATATGAATGAAATTTATTAGATAAACACTTTCAATATCTTAATGCAGGTAGGCATATTGATAGCAACTGTAACCACTGCAGTTTATTTTCAAACCAGTATAGGATATAAAAAAGATTAATATACACTGTATCATCATCATCATCATCATCAGCCAGAACGCGTCCACTGCTGAACATAGGCCTCCCCCTTAGAACGTCATTTCGAACGACAAGATGCCAGTTGCATCCACCGGTTATTCTTGACTTTTACTATGTTAATTATACACTGTATAATTACTAAATAATATTGCAGATCAACTAAATATAATTACTCTCTAAGTAAGATCTTAATGTTGTCATTAATTTAGGGCGTAGTGTAGTGGTAGTGCAATGGTCACGCAAACCAAGAGCACGGGTTCAAAACCACTTACCCCTGTAAATGAATCTTTGATGTACTTTGATCGTCTTGTTATTATGACACAAGCAATTTAGCGTCCATTGAATTCATATGACATCAGCGACACATCCCACATTAGACTGCATTAAGGGGGTCATCACATTGGGGGTGGATGTCTTACGCTACATTTTCCACACTTGGTCACTATTTCAGAACTTTTGGCCCCCAACGACCATCATTCTATCACATGTTTTTAATGAGAACGACATTTAACTTTGACATAAATATCATAAATATCATATATTATACATAAATATCAACTTTATATGGGATTAATTCTACCTTTATTTGATTAATACGACAGACCCTCAAGGACATAATAAATTACCAGTGTATTTGTTACCAATAGAATCATGATAGGAGCTCGACCTTGGATACATACATCGACATAATTATTTATTTGATTTTGAATGAAGTTACCCAATAACAAGGCTAACTAGACCCACGCATAATTTCATAGAAAAAATAACACATTCCGTTTTATTGTCCTTTGTTAAAATATCCTTTTAAAAAGTTACTATATTGCTTTGCAAAAAGGTCAGGTACGTGAAATAATTGAAAACCCAAAATACCAACCTTATTACGAATCATTATCAGCCCTCGAAATTTTTGGAGCCTTCTATTATAGTCGCAAAACAATAGAGTTCGAGATAAGCTTTGGGGTTTTAAAATAACTATAAAACGGGATGAAATGTGATTTTTTGGGATATTCCTATTTTACCTTTGCAAGAGGAAGGTTATATTTGTGCACTTTAGTCCCAGTGAATCTTCAGACAAAATGGTGAGTTAAAATTATTAATATTAATTATCTGTAAAAAAATATTGTTACCAAACCCAGTGGCTCTAGGTCCGAAATAAAATAATTATTAAAATTACTTTTATATTTGTATCAAATTTAATTTTTATTTGCAGATGTTAAAAACTTTATTAGTTACTCTAACAATCGTAGCTGCAGCTGTTCCAGCAGAAATCAAGACACCTTATGCAAACATAGATAAAAATGCACCATATCAAGTTGATTTAAGAACGCAGCCTTTAGAAAATCATTCTCTGTTTAAAAAGGAAGCTCCTGATATGCATCCAATTTATAAAACTGGTGAAGGAAGAGCTAGGATTGAAGAGATCAAACCTGATGGTCCGGTTGTAAGAAATCATTCGCAACAGGACCAACCAGCACCCTCAACAGAAGTTAATAGAATTGTAAGTCTAAATAAATATTAATGATACAATTTTTACAGAATTTAAAGATACAGGGACAACTAGTATTATATTGATTGATTGCGCCCTAAAAAAACTCTAATAAATATTTATTTTACTACAATAGCGATGTTACTGTACAATTTCTTATAATCGTTGATTAGAGGCTCACAAGACTTAAGCAAAAGACTCGTCAGGATTGCAAAAAGTGGCGCTCCGTCGTCTCTGCCTATACCTGTGAAATAAAAGTTAAATTGATTATTGGGAAATGTGTAGTAGGCAGCGGTACCGTCTGCCACCCCTTACAAGTATACAGACCGTGAAGTGATTTCGTCGCGTTTCGGGATCAGCTTGTAAGTTACTGTGTCTAACTAGGCCGGCATGGTGGATGTGATTTATACTTACAGTTATTGAATTGTAGTACCATTGACATCCATTCATGGATTGCATTCCAGCTTCACATCAAGCGGTGCTCTCATATGTCGAGTCACAATAAAAAAGGAAAAGAAGATTATGACGATGGTCAGAAAATATTTTAAGTGTGAGAAAATATAAATTTTAACTTTTTGGTAACATTTATCAGTTAATTAATGTTAATTTGACTTCTCTTTCAGGATAATGTTCAAGTGCCTAACTTTGGTTTTGTACCAGTCTCAAGTCATCACGAAGTAGCTTATCCTGATATTCCTTACGCGCCTGGTTATGGTTACGACAACGTTTATTCTCCATCTAACAGGTACGCAATACAAATTGCTGACTTACTACATACAATTCAATTTACATGAATTTAATGAGTCATCTCAAACAGGACTTGAGCTTTCAATATTTTCTTTTATATTATTATACTCGTATATGTTTTTATAATGAGCGCCGACGACTGAGAACAAAACCGTTCTCAGTGAAGCTGTCTCAGTCGCGGTCGCTATGCCGATCAAACACTATATTTTTACATTTATTATATCCCTCTGATGTGGATGGATGCGTTAAACAAGGCAGGCCCAGGAGGGTGTTTTCAACCAAATCAGAGACATCCTCAAGAAAGCTGGGTTGCCTAGTGCCCATAACCACTGAGCCTGTATGAAGAGAATTGTGGATGTGAAGGAAGCAAGGGAATTGTGTAAGGATCGTGGCAAGTGGCGCTCCATTGTCACTGCCTATCCCTGTGGGAAAAAGGCGTGACAATTTGATTGATTGTTTGCCACAATAAAATAAAAAGTCTTTTTGTTTATAATGTGTTAATTTTCTTATTTACAGCTACGATATCTACGGGAATGGTTTAGCCAATTTCTATCCTGATCCAGAGCCTTCATCCTTTAGTCTGCTTTGGAGCCAGATGCCTGATGCTCGTGTGAGTATTTTCATTATGCTTATATAGATTACTTCAAAGAGTAATACAGTTACCTGATATTTTGCGACCATATTGTTCCAGCTTTCATTAAATTTACATTTAATCTAACGAAGTGAGTAAAAGTACATCTAGCCGGCATAGTGACGACGACTGAAGCAAGTGTAAAATAAATCGGCTTTTTCATTTGCCGACGCTCTTGGATTTCCTCTAACTTACTATCAAATCGAGATTAGATGTTACGTATCAATAAAATTCTACATATTGGAGCCTATTCTACTTCAATTAAATTGTCACGCCTTTTTCCCACAGGGATAGGCAGAGACAATGAAGCGCCACTTGCCACGATCTTGACACAACTCCCTCGCTTCCTTCACATTCACAATTCTCTTCATACAAGCTCTATGGTTATGGGCACTAGGCAACCTAGCTTTCTTGAGGATGTCTCCGATATAAATTCCGAGTATTTATATTAAACTTATTCTTCTTTCCAGGGTGTTGTCAATTTCATTGGGCGTACACTTGCGTGGTTCTTCAACAGCGCTTTAATCTTGGCTCTTGGCTCCTTCCTGACCATTACTTTATGTTCATACACAAATCTATGCTCAATTGCCTTCCACGGAGTAGGACCTATTCGCGAAGAAATGAGATCGTTAATGTCACCAGAACGACTTGAAAGAATCAGCCATGCTGCAGATTTTGTAAAGAACGCTATTGACAAATACCAGAAGATACAAAAAGTATCCGAAATTGCTGGTTCTATGAGATAAGATCATGTTGATTATAAATAGTTTCTATAAAGTAGGTTTGGATAGGCTTAAGATATTGCAATAAATAATAGTTCTTTTTATGAATAAAATAAATTTATATAAAATACAATGTTTTTCTTTGCGGCTTTTATCCACTCTGACCACTAAACTACACAGAGCCTGGTACTAAATTATAAAGTTACAATTGGAAACTAAAGGAACATGTCTATCCAAAAATAATTTCCTTGTTGTATAAATATGTTTTTATATAATTGTATGCCATATTCGAATACTGCTTTTTAATACTGTAAGAAGCAGTAATGGAAATTAAATGGAAATAATCAAGCGTGCAAATTAGTGAACTGTTTAAAATTTACAGATAAATAACGATTGTCTCTGCCTATCCCCGTGGGAAAAGGCGTGACAATTTGTTTAATTATCGAATAACGATCGTCGAAATAAAAATAACATGTTTTTTTTTTGTCACCAAATAATGTTATTGTTGATCTAAATCATGTTACTGTATATCGAGGATAACGCTTTGCATTAATGTAATGATTTAGTTTCTAGTTACTAAAAATAAGTTAAATGCACCATTAAAGGCGACCGTGGTCTAGTAGTAAGTCACGTAACCCGAGAACTCCCCATTCAAAACCTCTGGACGATACCAATGTATCTATAATTTACTTTGGCTCAGTTTCTATGATACAAGCACGTTTAGATACTTAATATAGAAATGTATAAAAAAGTACTTTAAATTGTAATACTTTATATAGGCATATTTAAAATGAAACAATAAAAACACAAAAGTACATAATAAATAATTTCTTTATTAATTTAATAAACCTAAAGAATAAGAAAATTAATGACTAGAGACAGCTTGTTGTAGATTATGGAACTTATCAATTGCATTATAGACGAAATCTTCTACATGGCTCAATGCACTGGATTCCAATATAGACCGGTAGCCATGTTGGATGGCTGGATATTTATTGAAAGATACGGAACAGAGCGATGACAGACCACAAACACCGAGGGCTAATACGGCACCCAATATGATGAAGCTACCGTTACTGATCACCCATTTTGTTACTGCCCATGTCTTCGAGACAAATGCTTTTATTGCCGTCTGTAAAAAAATGGAAATGAAACATTGTTAAATGCGAGTTAAACGAATGTGGAATATCTATCTAAAAGAAAAGCGTTTTGGTTTTCAATATTTTTGTGTCGGTAGCATTTTATTTTTTACAAGGTGTGGTTAAACAATGCTAGGTAGACAGTTGGTGGTTATTTGTACATCCGGGGTAGTACATAGGTGTTGCCTGGTCCACTTTTGATTTAGTGACCTCGATACTGACCGGGCGGTAAGCAAAGGGAGGTCCAGGAGCGCAACCAATTTAAAAAATTGGTTGCGCCCCTGGGCCTATTCAGTTTTTTACCTTGAGGTTGCCACAGTGGCCAAAATTAGGCCAATTTTTATAATCTAACATAGATAAACAGGCTTTACGATTTAGTCAACTCTTTTGCATTGCACTGGGACCGCAACACCAAATTGTGTTCTATAATATTAGAAAATATATTCAACTTACCACAGGGCTTGGAATATAGTCCCAAATATCTAGTCCAGTATCATGATACTCTGCCACAGCGTATTCATTTGTAGGAACGAGGTGATAACTGGAGAAAATTATGTTCTTGTTAATAAATGTTTCATTTGTAGTTTAAGATACTTTGTTATTAAGAGAAGCGAAGAAATGAGTTCATAAAAAAAGTTACATAGTCCAAAAGATTCGTTAATTTTAAAATTCTCAAATAATTTATTTCATTATTGTCGCTCGACATATGAAGATATTGACATACTCCGCCTAATGTAGTCCATGAATAGAATCAACTGTCACAGTCAAATAATTGCGAGTAGCAGTCGCATTTTATTTGAAACCGACAACTTTCAAGCTAATCCCGCAACGTGACTGAGTCAACTCACGGTCTTTACACTTGAAAGTAATAGTACTACCACGGATCGGCAGACTGGTCAAATGACCACTAATGATTTTTTTATTTAAATAATAATAATAAACGAACCCATATGGTGATATATCAGAAACTCTGGCACTATTATCTTCTAATTGTGTTATAAGACCTGGATAAGGGTATGATGGTATGGCATAAGATGACACGGCGCATAATGCAAGACCCAAACAGAATTTGATGGCAGACATCTAAAAATTTAATATATTGAGAATATTTAACTTATATGTTAAGTAGATAATGCACCGGGTAGCGAGATTTTTCCTATCATGTTGCAGCGTAAATAACATCCTAATATAAAAGTATTAGCTAGAAATTATTGAATTGTAGTAGCAGTCACCTTACTCCAGCATCATCAGGCGGGGTGCTGTCATAATAATGCTGAGTCACAATAAAAAAATATTTGAAAAATAAATCTATTAATATTATATAAAAAAATAAACGCAATAGTAAGCTTCAAAATAATTTTACTTCTATTTTTGTAATTAAGTGTTTTTCAGCACCTTTAATAGCTTACATTATACCTCATAACAGCTTTAAATGGAATATAAATAAAGAAGAAGTTATTACTACTAAATGTGCATTAAAAATTAAGTATCAATGCTTATAGTAGTTATGGTTCTCTATTTTAGCGAAGATAGCTTACACATAAAATATAGATATACCTACGAAGAAATATTAAAATAAAATATTTAAATAAGCATAGAAATAACAAAAAAAAATCATAAATTCCAATAGATTATACTCGTAAATAACGAAGTAAAAACAAAATAAACTATTTAAATATGGATAGAAATAACAAAATAGCATATAAATAATAACATAAATTCAAATAGTATATACTCGTAAATAACGAAGAAAAATTAAATTAAAATATTTAAATTATGTAAAATATTAGGTTTAGTTGAAAAATGAACACTCACCATATAATTGTCCTTTATTTCTCAAGGCTATGTTTCACGTGTCACGTCTAAAAACTTTATGTAAATCAATAGAAAAATATTAATTATTTATAGATGTTCAAAATCTAATTACTATAATTACATGAGATACTTAACAAATGTATTTAATGGAACTTTCTTACGTGAGTCATAGTTTCAAGGAATAAATACAACGGTTATTATTCACACGACAACGCCCGAAGAAATGTTGAGCCCTTATATACAACAATGATCCTTAGAAACTCTTTATTTTATTTATTTATTGTGACTCAACCTCTGACCTCGTCCATTTTTATTTTTATTGTGACTTGACATATGACAGCACCCTGCTTGATGTTAAGCTGGAGTATAGTTCATAAATGGATATCACTGCTACTACAATTCAATAACTGTGAGTAGCTACACATCCACTATGCCGGTCTGGTTGGAACCGGCAACTTACAAGCTGACCAAATCACTTTACGGTCTGTCTACTTGTAAGTGGCGATACTACCCCGGGTCGGCAAACTGGGTACAGTCAGCATCAGATATATCTGAGCACGCAAAGTGATCAAAAGTATCTATACATTCAGACTGATCATAAATATCTACACACATTAGTTGTCATAATGATGTGAGCATTCAATGCGTCAAAAATATCTACACACGCAAATAGTAAAAAATATCTACACACTCATAAAATATGTAATATTTTAAAACAAATTTACTGAATTGTCTGTTGACATATTTTTGACAAGTGAATGTGTAGATATTTTTGACTAACTGATTGTATAGATATTTTTGACGCACTGAATGCTCACATTATTATGACAACTAATGTGTGTAGATATTTATGATCAGTCTGAATGTATAGATACTTTTGATTACTTTGCGTGCTCAGATATATCTGATGCTGACTGTACCACTGCCTACCACTCTTTAGTGATAAGCATAATGCAGGTCCAAGGACTAAACAAAATGGAGTCAGTTCACGGTTGCTTCAGTAAATGTCACTATGGCGGTCACTTGTCATTTATTTAGGAGTGTATTGGACAGTGGTACTTAGTCTGCCGATCCAGGGTAGTAGTTAAGTAAAAAAAATTAAAATAAAAACAAACTAGTAGATGTGACTGCTACTTGCAGTTATTTAACTGTAGTAGCAGTCGGTTTCATTCATAAACCGCATCCCAGCTTTACGTTAGGCAGGGTTGTCATGTCGATATTTTAAAAAATACAGTTATCTCGTGAAAATGATATACGAGTAAACAAATAGCACCACTGTTATTGCTTCATGTGCATATTTTCATTATAAATGTTATTATGTAAAGTATTAACTAAGGCGACCGTGGTGTAGTGGTTCCGCAAACCCAGAGCACGGGTTATTGTGACACGACATCTGACCTCGACTCGCCTGATGATAAGCAAGAGGAAGTCCAAGAGTGACGACGACTGGAATAACCGAATCAGTTCCCGGCTGCCCCAGCCGCCGCTATTATGCCGGCCTAAGGTGCTTCTTCACGCATCGCTTGAAGGATCCAAGGTCATAGGATGGAGAGAACACATGGGCTGGCAAAGCATTCCACTTGTCAATTGTTCTACAAAGAAAAGACGCACCGAACTTTTTAGTTCGACTGCCGATTCGGTCGATAAAATGTGGATGCTTTCCCCGACCTGTGCGGGTATTACGGGTGTGGAAGGACGAGGCAGGAATAAGGTTAAAGAGCTCTTCGGAACATTCTCCGTGGTATAGGTGATAGAGGACGCACAAAGCCGCCATGTCTCTGCGTAGTTGCATGGGCTCCAGAGTTCGCGTGACCTCTGCATCACCTATAATTCGGACAGCTTGGCGCTGCAATGAATCCAGGGCATTGAGAAGATACTTGGCAGAGCCGTCCCAGAGGTGCGAACAGTACTCCGCGCAAGAGCGAATCTGAGCCTTGTATAATATCAGGCGAAGCTCTGGCGCGAAGAACCGCCGCACCTTGTTCAGGATGCCAACTTTGCGGGAGGCGGTCTTAATGGCCCGCTCGATGTGGTCCCTGTGATTCAAGTCGCAGCGAAGGGACATTCCAAGGATGTCTAGTCTGTCCGAAGTACTAAGGGAGATGTTGCAAAGAGAAGGAAGGGGAGGGGAGAAAACGAGGATTTTTTTGGTGGGTTTAAAACCACTTGCCGGTAGTAATGCATCTATGATGTACTTTAGTTGATTTTTTTCAATTTATTTATTGTAACATCCCTTTGTACCTCAAACAGACTAGGCAACCCAGAAATCAACCTTGCTACTTATAACTTGACTTTACGAAAAAAGGTACCGTCGGAGCATCACTTGTTACTTTACAAGGCTCAAATTTAAGATCGTGGTGTAATGGTCGTGGAATGGCCTCACAAACCTCCGCTTCTAAACCACTTTCCGGTACCAACGTATCTACGATAATATATTAAACATACATTGGTATCTTCGATATAAAAGTATTATTATGTACCAATGTATCTTACGTGTATTATTGTATTATATAATGTAGCAGCTTGGTACGGCTCTGCCAAACATTTTCTTAATTCATGACAGCGCCAAGCTTTGCGAGTAATAAAAGATGTTGAGTTCACGAAAACGTTAAAGACCCTGCATGTTACAGAGACATGCGTTCTTTATAGACAATACTACGGAGAATTTTCTGATGTACTTTTGAACATTGTTTTTCATCCTCTTACACAGGAATCGTATTCTGTCGACCGAATCAACAGTCGAAAGGTGAATATTTTTTGACCTCCAGATTCATGGCAGTCGCCGTCACCAGTCACATAATTTTCTATTTCATTCCATCTACGAAACAGCGCGGCGGGTACAAACTGCTAGTATATATCAAGATAATAAAAATTCTTTAATGCGATAAAAACTGTGATTTATTTATTATTCGATGAGATATTCATTATATTGAAATGTATTTACTATAAGATATATTTATAAAATCAAATTCATAAAAAAGTAGGGTCCGAGGTGTCTCTATAAAGAGAATTATGGGTGTGAGAGAAGCAAGAGAGTTGTGGCAGTAATTGACTATCGTTATTGCAAGGATTATTATCAGCCAGCAGAAGTGCCTTAGAATCTCATTCGCCATCGCCATTTAATATCAACACTAGATAAATATGTTCGTATTATAAAGTTAAGCTAGCGTCAGCAATGAAAGCGCCAAAATGATTTTTTTTCTTGTACAAAATATTTTTTATATGTATAATTCATATGTATCAGATGTCGTGTCACAAAAAAAATGTGACATTATTTTTTTGTGTGTTTTTAAATGGTCCCTGGTTTGTCAAGATTAAGATAGACCCAATAGGTGGCCTTTCATTAGGTTTTTTTACTGTTGAGCAGGACAAAGTCAGTCGGGTCCGCTAGCAAATGTATAAGTAAATCGTGGCATGTTAGTTATTCATAAAAGTATTTTTACCTAAATAAATAAAAATTCATTTTTTTTCTCTGTTGTAAAATTAAGAATATACGTATATTAATAATACTCGTAGTCAAATTTAAAAAGCGTGTTTAAATAATATTCTATTTCTGTAGTAATTTTTAAAATACTTTTTACCCATTTTGCGAGAATGCTATGGATATATTTTTAAAATAAGCTATATGTTGTGTTTCAAAAAGAGCATTATTTAAAGTCAGCAATGAAAGCGCCAAAATGATTTTTTTTTCTTGTACAAAATTTTTTTATATGTATATTTCATATGTATCAGATGTGTCACAATAAAAAAAATGTGACATTATTTTTTTTGTGTGTTTTTAAATGGTCTCTCGTTATTTAAATGGTTATTCATAAAAGTATTTTTACCTAAATAAATAAAAATTCATTTTTTTCTCTGTTGTTTTTCTTTTGTCTGTGTCTGCGGGAGACACTGTGTTACAGGACAACCCCGTCCTGACTCATACACCATGCTATGAAATGTATATTTATAAATAAATACAAAAAGAAAACATAACAAAACAGGAAAATTATAGATACATGCTTATCTTTTATACAGTAATAAATGCTAGTAACAAAATATGAGTACTCTAAAATAAAAATATATATATAAATTGTATTGTTGTGAGTGGTATGGTATTGATGTGTTTCATTTAATTACTTTAAAGTCTTTAGTATTTAACCATGTACTAAGAGTATTTTACATGTAAGCATGGGGTATATGTTGGGCATGGGGTATATGTCTGCCTGCAAATGCTGGTTTGATTTTATGTGGATTAAGAATTAGGTCTCGTCAGCGTTTTGATGTTTTTTCAGGTGTGAATATAGTTGTTTTGTGTGTTCGTAGTATAGTCATTAATATATATGATTGTCTGACAGTAAGTAGTTTGGTAGTTGTGTTTAGGTCGTAAGTAGGAGAGCGATATGGTTTTGGGAATATGACTTATAGTAGGGATCTCTGTGTTCTTTTCAACGCCAGCATTTTGGTACTGAATGTGCCACCCCATATGGGGAAACAGTAATTAAGAACAGATTGTGCGAGTGCCTTATAAGTAGAAGTTAATACTTAACATAAGTAAGAAAAGAAACAAATAAAATACTTTTTAATAAATACTTTATTAATTAAATCACAGTCCAGAATAACAATAGAACATAAAAAACAAATTAATTTAATTTGTCATTCTGATAATTGTTAAATTTATCGATAGCCCCATGCAAGAATTCTTCTATCTGATTAACGGCTCCTGAATCCACTATAGTTCTGTAACTTCTTCCAAGAAGGGAATGTTTTTCGAACGTGATTGTGCAGAATGGTGTAAACACGCAAAAACCAAGCATCAGAGCTACACCAAGTAGTACCAGACTTGCTTTAGCGACTACCCACGTTGTTATTGCCCAAACTTTTTTCACTATTAACACCAATCCGGTCTGTAAACAATCAATAAAAAGTATTAATAGTTTATATGCTGGATACTGGACAATTTAGTCCATGAGCTTATGCCTCTCATTTCTAGGTTAGGTTAGGTAGGGGTGCAATATAGGTGCCGATCTAACTAGGCACTAGGCACCACAATTGCCTACCACTCTTTGACAAACCAGAGCCGGAGCAATTATCCGCCTCTTTTTTAACAAATAGGTATATGTAAATTTAGATTAAATGAGCTCTGACGCGCACCCTAATCAAATTATTGAATATTACAAATAAAAGCTATGAAACAAATATTTGCTCCGACCGGGAATCGAGCCCAGGACTTTCGGTGTAATGGACTGGTGTGCTAATAAATACGTCACGCCTGTCACCGATATTGAATAGACCATTACATTTCGTAGGCGGACGTGGTATTGTGTTAGTGTAGCACCAACTTTATCTTTGTATAGTACATCATATCTTAGTACATTTCTATACTAAGATATAATACGTGTCTTAGTATAGTTATGTATAAAACTTGCCTAAAATTAACAGGAAAAAAGATTTTACAACATATTCTAGTTCTCAAGAAGCGAATAGGAAAAGTTGTTAAATAAAATAATAAAAATTATTTTTACCTTAATCCTTGGTACCATTTCCCAGATGGTCAATTCTGTAGGATTGTAAACTTCAGCCATGGCGTATTCATTGCTTGGCACCAAACGATATCTATTTATAATAATAATAATAAATTAATAATAAGGTTACAGATATTTATGTCATTCCTTTATAAGTTGAAGAAGAAAGTCAAGAAAGCGGGCATAATTATGGGGATTTCCATAGCAGTAGTAAAATAGTCACGAGAAGCGAGAGCCACCGGTTTGAATATCCTTGATATGTGTAATTTGGTGTTTTTATGATACAGACACTATTAGTAGCTAAGTATAGAAATGTAGAAAATCTATTATATGCTACGCCAAACAGGGTTATTTCAAGGTATAATAATATATAACTCAAGCAATCAAATTTATCACATACTTTCAGCATTTTCACTTCATTTCTCATGTTAAGCAGCCACTCTAACTACATCACAATTTGATTAAGAATATAATCTAAAAATTTGTTCAAACTAATAAGGATATAGTGGTTAGGGAATAGCCTCGCAAACCAAAAGACCCCGGTCCCGGTTGTCGTCCTGTTTCTATGATACAAGTACGTATAGCTTAGTATAGAAATAAAAGTACTAATAGAAGTAGCTTAGTATAGAAATAAAAAAACTAATAAAAATTTGAAAGTCACATTACTTGAATAGAAAATGACTTGTGCTCGGTGGGTTTTCAATTGATGTATAATACAACTTGCACACTCGCGTCATTACACTGATCCCGAATTGTTCGAAGAACATTCGACTCTAAGTGAATTATAACCAATAAAAAATAACTTACTCGTATTGTGGTACATTATCAGGAATAACGGCAATGGTAGGCTCTAAACCTCGATGCTCCACTGGATATAAATATGAAGGTATAGCAGAGGTGATGCCCAAACAGAGAGCAACGAAACATAATTTCAAAATTGCTGCCATCTGAAAATTAAGAATATACATATATTAT
Organism: Tinea trinotella; assembly: GCA_905220615.1. Taxonomy (NCBI): domain Eukaryota; kingdom Metazoa; phylum Arthropoda; class Insecta; order Lepidoptera; family Tineidae; genus Tinea; species Tinea trinotella. The sequence goes on from HG992315.1 coordinate 9,115,399, forward strand.
TAATACTCGTAATAAAATTTAACAAGCATGTGTAAATAATATTCTATTTTTATAGGGTTTTTAAAATACTTTTTAACCCTTTGCGAGAATGCTATGGATATATTTTTAAAATAAGCTATATGTTGTGTTTCAAAAAGAGCATTATTTATAGTTTAAAAGTAACAAACTTACTTTTAATAGCAACAAATTTTAATAGCTAAGCAATTTTATTTCAACAAATATCAATACAAATATCGACAATACTTTTATATGGCAAAGAATAATAAAAAAAACTCACCTTTTATGTCTGCCTTAGTATTGATGTATTTTATGATTTAATTAATAATATTTTATTATACGATTTATATTATATTCCTTTAAATTGACGTCTTCTACGATTTAATTATAAATATTAGAAGTATTTGTATGCAAGTTATTTTATACATAAATCTTACTCATTTATATTATACTCAAATTGTTTCTAATTAATGCTGAAATGAGGTTCATAATTATTTAATTAATTAATTTACTTCAGTTTAAAATGAAGTGAGTCACCATTTTAAAAGTTCGGTAACTTTCATAAGTCATTTAGTAATCATAATTTGATGATTAATAAATTAAGACAAATGAACTTTAAGTTTCTATAAAATGAAATAGTTAAGTCAAATCGTTATCAGTTTAATTTGTGATTTTCGTGTGAAAAGAAATCAGTATTTTAGTACATATTATTCAAGGTAAGTTACCTTTATTTAAATAGGTATTGTTAAATTTAATCTGGCACAAATCTAGAAACTTTTAGATAAACCTTATTGCGGTAGAATTAGTTAAGTAAATGGTTTTAGATCTTGTTTTGACTTTGGGTCACGAGAGTTATAATTTTATTGTGGCTCAACATTAACCTCGTTTAAATACTGAAAAAGCCGTCACTATGCCGACCTTATTTCTTTATAATTTATACTTTAACTAGTTGTGAAAATAAAAGTAAAAATATGTACTATTTAACTCCTTTGTTACTTACTCTATAGCAGGTAAAATGTAAAATACTGTTTTGGTATTTAATTTTATTCTTAAGTATAATAAATTAAAACCTTATTTTTAGGTAAGTTGATAAAAGTTTTATTGTTCTAAATTTCAGATGTTCACCAAATTGCTTTGTGTATTGTTTATCGTTGGATTCGTTTCCGGGGGTGTTATCGAGGAAACAATCGAAAACAAGGTAGGTAAATTTGAAAGAAAAAAAATCTATTTTTTTAACCTTTTAACCGCTTCTTGTTATAGCAAATTATAACGCTTTTATTTTGTTTTAGGATTTACCTATTGGGTTTGGGACCTCACACGACTATGCCTCAGCCTATTTTGAAGACCCGTAAGTATTAATTCTTTATGCTTCGAAATAATAACAGGCTGCTACTTAATGGTAAGCTGGAGTGCGTTCCACGAATGGAGTCGACTGCTACTTAAGTTACATAACTACAAGTAGCAGTCATATCCACTATGCTGGCCTTGTTGGATCCAGCAACTTTAAACATGATCTCGAAACGCGACTAAGTCATTGAAAGTGGATACAATTTAATCATCAAATGTATGCTTACCACTTTGAATTTTTTATACATTCAGGTGATATAGGAATAATATAGATTAATTTAAAGTTCCTTTTTCTTCACAGGTCCCATCCTTATGCAGTTGTATCCGCTCTTGATTCAAAACATCTTATCAGTCACGTCTTTCATACTTTGGCTGAATATAAAAGTGTAAGTAAATTCAATTATAGCAGACTATAAGTAGCCGTCACACCCACTATACCGGCCTAGTTGAAACCAGCAACATACATGCTGGTCCCGTAACGCAACTAAGTTACTTCACGGTCTGTTACTCGTGTACTTGTAATACCACCATATTACCCCGAATTGGCTGAGCACCACTGCCGACCACTCTTTTTTCATTAGCAAAATTATCACTCTCTATAATTTTACTATAGTATCACGTTTTATCATTTCAGACGGCACTCGGATTTGCAGTAAAAGCAATTGGGTGGGTGATTAAAAACATATTGGTCATTGCTATCGGCGCCGTAGCCACGATCGGCTTCTGCAAATTCACACACAAGTGCTCGTTGAACTACAAATACTATGATGAAATCGCGCATCTTAGATCTTTGGTCACTCCTGAAAGGTTGGCTTCAGCAGAGAAATTCCTAATCACGGCAGTCGAGAAGTACGCGACTGAAATTAAAAAAGAAAAACTGAAGAAATTGGGAAGACAATAATTAATCTCTTAGCTTATTTATTAATAAATAATTTATTTTTTAAATTGTACAAATTGTTTAATTTTGTCAATCAATTAATTAAACAGGCCTTTACCCCACAGGGATAGGCATAGACAATGGAGCGCCACTTGACATGATCCTGACACAACTCTCTGGCTTTTCTCACTTCCACAATTTTTTCACACAATCTTTACTATTATGCGCACTAGGCAAACTAGCTTTTTTGAGGATGTCTCTGATTGGGTCGAAAAATACACTCCTAGGTCTGCCTCATCATCCATCCACATCAGATTTATAAATTCCTTTCGTCAATCTACTTTCACTAATTCATTCCATGTGACCAAACCATCGAAGCATTCCTTTGTAGTACTTTTTTATTTAAGCAAAACTTATTTAGGCACGAAGTAGGGGAACATTTTAGTACGATATATCTATAAAAAAACTCACGTTCACCCGTCACGTGCTATTTATATTTATTCTAACCTTACTTTTGATTGTTAGTATTTGACGTATAACTCCAACCTATTCTATTACCAATTATACTTCTATAAACTTGAATCCTTCAAGCGATGCTTGAACTCTTAAAGAAGCATATTTGGATGGGGCAACCGTGAACTGAGTCAGTTTTTTTAGTCATTGGCAATCTTGGACACCATCAGGCACTTCAAGTTTAAATGACAAATCATAATTTCAAAAATCTAAATAATATTTTCTCACTTGTTTTCACTTTTCTTCCTAATACAATTCTTCAATTAAATTAATATTTATAATATTAGGAATAAGCTAAACGGATTTTTTTTATGTTTTAATCAATTAATCTGAGATTGCGGTATACTATTATATATGTATATTTAAGTATAGCTTCACAGAGTAGCATCGACTTTTGCGTTCCGAATCAATAGTTAGGGCGACCGTGGTGTAGTGGCAGTGCAATAGTTACACAAACCGAGAGCAAGAGTTCGAGACCACCCACCGGTACCAATGATATATCAACCGGTATCTTTGATATATAGTTTTCCTGTTTTTAATAATAAGCACTTTAGTAGCTTAGTATAGAAATGTAAAAAAAATATTTGGCCGTAATAGTGACAGCGAAAAAGGCAACCGTGGACTAAGTTAGTTTTAATAGTGACCTCCCCTTACTTACTATCAGGAAAGTGAATGCCAGATGAGGAGCCACAATAAAAAAAACTCATAATACTAATTGTATATTAAAGTAAATAATTTATATGAGTAGATAAATTCTCAAAGGATAGGCACGACTAACAGACTGGCACTAACCTTGATTCTGATAACACTCTATCGCTTACTTTATATTCGAAATTATCACATATATTGTAATCAATCAATTTTCACAGGAACAAAAAGCGAAACTTTCTACGTTCCTAAAACAACTCTCTCGCTTCTCTGACATCCACAAGTTTCTTCAAACAAGCTCTATGTTTATGGGCACTGCTAACCCCTGTTTTTTTAAATGTCCTCGATTCGACGAACAATTTGACGACAGGTGTGGCATATTGGCTGGCAACCAGTCCGTTCCGCGAAAAGTGACGGGTTCGATTCCCGGTCGGAGCAAATATTTGTTTCATAGCTTTTATTTGTAATTTTATTGTAGTCTACTAGACTCACCGGCGGGCGTTTAACGTGTTTAATCTCCTTTCATCTATCCCTTTAATGTGCATGTAGTATTTTAAAATTAAGTAATTTAAAAAATTCAAAATTGCAAATCTATATTTATTCACTACTGTATTCAGAAAAGTTTCTTCTAATAACACGATTATTAATTTTAATGAACTGTTAGTAACGAATTGACTAACGCATTATTAAATACTTAGTTACTTCATGAAAATTTAGCGTCTTTGAGCTACGCTAATTGTTAAGTGGCTTTTAATTCAATAAACTACTTAATTTGTGTAAGTTCGTAGATATCGCAAATACTTTTTTATTAGTTTTTATTTATTATTATTATGACTCGATCTGACCTCCACTTGACTGATGGTAAGTAAGGACCTCCCCAAATAAGGGTAATAATAAGGGGTAAAAAGAAAAAGTCCTAACGACTAAAACAACCGACCCAGATCACGGTTACCTCAATCGCCGTCAATATGCCAGCCAAAGGTGCTAATCACGAATCGATGAAAGGATCTAAGGTTATAGGATGGGTAGAACATATAGGTTGGTAATGTATTCCACTTGTCTATTGTTTATTATAGATAGGGAAATATAGACTTATTTCCCAATAAACCTTAAATAAATAGACACATTTTGCATGAGTGGTTATTAGAAATTAAAGCAAAAATAATTTTAATACATAGTTTTATTTGCAAATAAATTAAATAAATAACTAAAACTAAAATTCGAAAGACATTAATCTAGCCAGGTAGACTATTCAACTTAACCTTAGTCGAAAGAAACATTTCAATGCCTAACTTAACAATAAGCGTCGAAACACTGAATAATCAATTTAACTGGTCATTATCAAATCATCACTAGAATCTTCATTTTCTTCCCCTTCCTTTTCTTCATAAGTTTCAGTACCTTTTTGTAACGCTAATTCCGCGTTTTGTAAGACGTCTTCAGTTATTACTGGTATTAAGCCTTCAGGCAAATAAGACAACTTGTCTAAATTACACTTATCCGTCAGAATGCAAAAGCCATACATGAGAACAGCTCCGATTGCGATTGTAAATCCGTTTGTGATCAACCAAAAAGCAGATTTAGTTGCTACAGCTAATGCTGACTGAAATGAAGAAATTAACAATTTAAATAAAAACTACGTTTGAATTTTAGATTTGTTATGAGTTGCAAACAGTTGGTCGTCATTTGTCCAGTCTGCTAAACTGTGGTGTGATTTAGTCGCGTTTCAGGACCAGCTTGTAAGTTGTCAGGTCCAACTAGGCTGGCATAGTGGAGGCGAATGCTACCTGTAGTGGTAGTCACCTCTACAGACTATTAGAGTATGAGCGGAGGCCAATCAATCATCTAAGATCAGCAGGAATAAAGATCAAAATAAGAAAGAATATTTTTCTATTTTGACACCTGTTCTTTATTTGCCTCATGCTAAGAGCGCCTACGACTGTAAAAACTGAATGACATCGTCACGTCGGGGTCACCACTTTAGCGGAGCATTATTCCGCATGTCAGAAAAGGAAAGAAGTACGTGTTGCATACAGGGCTCAACTTAGCCGGGTGACGTCTCTGCGTTGGAGCGCATATATATTGATTACTTTGTCGGTAAATCGTTTGCGAGATATTGGACACATGCAACGCCATCTAGCGGTAGCGCTACACCACTATTACGCACAGATGTCATAAATAAATAAAAGTTAATTTAAATCATACCACTTTATAAGCTGCAATCGACCACACTGTTGAAAGTATAGACCATACCGTTTTTGCAATTGTTAATATCAGTATCCCAATTACTCTGAAAGAAAATTTAAAATATTAACCTTTGAGACGAGAAAAGGAATTTTCCTAGACACTAATAATGCTCTACATCTTTGTCAAATATCGATTGCGAGATATTCGCTGATAGCGTTGTTTTTTATTACTATTGTGGCTCTCGGCATATGATTACACCCTGATGTTAAGCTAGAGTGAGGTCGATGAATGGAGACGAATGCTACTTAAGTTAAATCCACTATGCTGGCCTAGTTAAAACTGGCAATTTAGAGCTGATCCCGAAACGCGGCTAAGTCACTTTAGACTGTTGATGGGGGTGGTACTACCCAGATTTGGGAGACTGGGCACCACTGACACCACATCCCGAATATTGTGAATATTTATTTGCGCCGTTTGGGGTCGAGACGATGGGCCTTTTGGGACCTTCAGCTAAGCGCTTGTTCAAGCGGCTGACGGAGAAGTCTGGACATAGGAAAGCTGGCAATTATTTCTGCCAACGTAGCCTTGCTATACAAAGGGGAAATGTCGCCAGTCTCCTTGGGACTATTTCTGATGCGACGTCATTAGATGATATTTTTTATTTATAGTTTATTATATGGTCAATTGATTCAAACTTTAGAATATCACATGTTATTTTTGGAATAAAAAATATAATTTTGTAACTTACGATGTTTCCAAAGCGTAGTCCTTATCGATATGTAATTGATGTAGTGCCTGCGAATGGACGAATATATTATACTATATGTTAAATATATGTATATATTATGTATATATGTATATATGTAGCTATGTATATATATTTTTTTTATTGTGACTCGAGATCTGACCTCGACCCGCCTGATGGTAAGCAACAAGAGGTCCAAGAGTACTGACAAAAAAAAATGTAATATAAAAATATGTATATAAAATTATTTTAAACTGGCTAATTGATACTATAAAAAGATATCGATAAGAAACATAAGAAATTCAATTTAATATAAAAAGAAGATATTAACTTGTAAATAATAAAATTTGAGAAATAGATAGATATAAATTTGCCCATAGTAGGTGTGACTGCTACTTACAGTTATTTACCTGTGGTAGCAGTAACCTCCATTTTGGACCGCACTCCATCATCAGGCGGCTGTTATCATATGTTGCGCCAAAAAAAGAAGTTTTTACTTACATCTCTGACTTGTAATTTTGTAGTGCTTGCTTGCTGCTCTTGAGTCAAATGGGCAGCGAATGAAATGTCGAAAGCAATGCAAAACAATACAATATTCACTATGATCTAAAAATAAAGAAAAAACACTTAATTATAAAGGTTATTGTTATAAAGCGAGTCACAACTTAGGTCTAGATCATAAATTTTATCTACACTGGAAGACTTTTTTTACATTTCTATATTAGGCTACTTAAGTGCATTATATATCGGCACCGGCAAGTGGTTTTAAATCCGTGCTCTCGGTTTGCGTAACCATTGCACTGCTACTACTGGTCGCCTTCAAAACCTATAAAGATTTTTTAATTCATTTTGAACAGGTATACAGGAATAAGTATACATATGTTTTCCCCATCCTATAATGTAAGAGCAAATTAGGCCGCCAGTGACGACGACTGAGGCAATGGTGAACTGAATCGAGTTTTTTAGTCGTCGACGCTCTTTGACAGCGCTTTGCTTATCATCAGACAAAATTTCAGTAAAAATAAAATAAATAATAAACAGTTATTGAATTGTAGTAGCAGTCACTTTCATTCATTAACTGCACTCCAGCTTAACAACGGGCGGGGCGCTGTCGATTCACAATAAATAAAAAAACATAGAAATGAAAAAGAAAATACAAGGCTTACCTTCATTTTAAGATGTCAGTACGAATATCACTTTGTATACGAGAACTCGATGTATATGATTGTCCAGAAATTTTGATAATGACCTCCCATTACGCAAGTTCAAACTTAAATACTACGTAACATAATGAGATTCCCAAAGGGGAGACAGTAATGAGGAACAAATGAAGTAAATTAAAATTTAAGAAACAATTATTAAAGTAGTTTATTAGTTAATTGTTCATAATAATTTGGATGCGTCATGGCTAGGCATTTTGAAAATTGTACCTAAGTTTAAGTATGATGTCAAATTAGATTTGATTTTTTAATAGAAATCCAATAACATATTTAGTTTTTAGTAGATATTAATAATATCTGAAGGCCAATTATTTAATAATACATATTGAAGAAATGTATTGTACCTACTCGTATTTATATATTTATTTATGACTAGCTGACCTGGTCCCACTTCGTTGGGAGGTAAACATTTTTGGCCGAACATTAACAAAATTGTCTCGTGTATTTAATATTTTAAATTATATCTTATAACTTTCTTCCCTGTTTTACCGCTTTGGGAATTGAATTTTAGAAAATGATGAAATACATAACTCATTATTTTAGCCGTACTCAATTCATACGAAATTTCATGCAAATATGTCCAAGAAATAAAAAGTTTCATACATAATTTAATCCCCTATTTCAACCCCTTAGGTGTTGATTTTTTTAATATCCTTTTATAGTGAATGCCTTTTTCTTATAAGGAATACGTGTGCGAAATATCAAATATCTAGCCTTAAGGGTTGAAACATCAGTCACTTTGGCCTTTTATATATATAGATTGCTTATGGTATAATTTGTATGCATATTTTAAAATAGATTTACAAAATTATGTTTCTGTGATACAAAGTGTTTGTATCACAGAAACTAAACGATCAAAGTACACATACCAAAGATACGTTGATACCGGCAAGTGGTTTCCAATATAATTTTAATTTTGGTAATTTTTAAGTTAGCACCTTTCCCTGCTAACTTAATAATAATACTGGAGGTTTGGTTGGCATAGATAATCTCTAGCAATAATAAACCTTCATTTCATAATAGTAGAATACAATTTTAAAAAAGTATATAAATGTTGCAAAAAGAATCAAGTGCCTTGTAAACCCGATTCGAGTGGCCTAAATCAATTACTTGCTATTAACAGTTTAACCTCGCCTATTGTTAAGCTGGAGTGCGGTCCATAAAAACAGTTAAATAATTGTAAATAACAGTCGTAAGTATCTGTAATAAACAACGCGTGGAATCGGCTACTTTCAAGCTGATCCCGAAACGTAACAGAGTATTCTTTTTATTGTGACTCGACATCAGACTTCGATCCGACTGATGATAAACAAGAGAAGATCCAAGAGTGACGACGACTAAAAAAACAGAGTTAGTTCCCGGCTGTCTCAGCCGTCGTCACTATGCCGGCCTAAGGTGCTTCTTTACGCATCGCTTGAAGGATCTAAAGTCATAGGCTGGCAAAGCATTCCACTTGTCAATTCAAAGAAAAGACGCACCGTACTTTTTAGTTCGACTGCCGATTCGGTCGATAGAATGCAGATGCTCTCCCCGACCTGTGCGGGTATTACGGGTGTGAAAGGAAGAGGTAGGAACAAGGTACACGGTCTGTATTTGAAGGTGTGGTAGTAGTACTTCGGCAAATATCTTTGATTAAGTTCTATACTGCTTAAGCTAGTAAAGCAATTGGAATGTTGCTTATCAACAGGCAAAAGGAGATCACGTGTCCAGTTGTCTACTTAATTGTTCGATATAAAAATAACGAACTAACCTTATTGTTAGTTGATATTTAATAATATTTACATTTAGGTGTATCAATAAACTTGTTTATGTTATTGTCAAGATATCATTATCTCAGGTCGCCTGACAAAGTTACTAGAATTTTGACTTTCCAAAGAAATACGAAAGAACGCAATTCTCTTATCGTAACTATAAAACTCTGTATGTTTAATTATTCATATCTCCATTTAGCACACTATCTAGATTGGTTATCTTTTTTACTTTGTCCGGTAAAACATCTTAGTAATACTTTAGACACTAGTCACAACACAGGTTAAAATGGGTAATTTAAAAAGTAAAACATTTAAAGTTTCACAAGTAAAATCAGACGATGAGACTCAACATGAATCTATAAGTCCTGTTAAAAGTGAAGTTGCTGGTGTAACTGAAGCAAAAGAATCTAATGAAAGTGATGATAAAAAACGTACAGAACATAATGATAATGCAAGTAACGCATCTACTATAGAAGTATTGAATGATGCGCAGTCTGAGAAATAAATTTAGGTAAATATATTCTTTTTATTATGCAGAAAACTCTTGGCTGGATAGCCATAGCTTCTGACATCTGAGATCTTTACTTTAAAGATACAAGTAGGTATAGACCCGGCAGAAAAAAGAATACTTATAATGAAAATACATATATTCAGTCTATTATTGCAACTTACTTTTTGTAAGTTATGTTAAACTTTTTTATATTGTGATTCGACTTAACACCGCGCTTGTTGTTAAGCTAGATGCAGTACATGAACGGTGTATATACCTATATATTTATTATTGTATCTCGTTGGAACTGAAAACTTTCAAGGTGATCTCGAAACGCGACTGAGTCACTCGAAAAGCGGAGACAATGGAGCTCCACTTGCCACGATCCTGACACCCTTTTGCTTCTTTCACCCCACAATTCTCTTAATAATGCTAATTATGGTTTAATCACTATGGACCTCTGCGTTTTTGAGAATGTTCCCGATTTGATCAAGAAACAATAATGTTTATTTTTATTATTTTATAGTTTTAATACTAAGCTACTAACGTTCTTGTATTTTTTATTCAGACGCGACATCTAACCTCGAATGTCTGATGCTAAGCAAGGGGAGGTCCAAAAGTTGCGTCTCTATGCCGGCCAAATATAGCCTGTATCATAGAAACAGAACGATCAAAGTATAACATCAAAGATGCATTGGTAGAAAGAAAATGTTTTGAACCGGAGGCTCTACTGGGTTGCTCCCGTTTTATCTTTTTAGTCATCTCCGATTTATAAATCAATTTCGTAATTTTTTCACAATTAAATGAAATTATTTTTCCAGGTCATGATCAAACCATTATCCGCCATAATTGAAATGCAAGCGACGTTCGTGTGTATAGAAGTATTTAATTATAAAACATTGCAGAGCAAATTGTTAATAATTAAGCCTACCATCATAACATACTATTTACATTTATGTGCGGAAAGTTTTGTAGTCTTTCATGCTGCTTAAATAAAAACAGAGAATTCATTCAGTTTTATCACCAGATAAAAACCAGATTTATAACAGTTTCAGGAACAAAAATAATGAATACGAAGCGTGAAGTTAACGCATTTTTTTTTTTTTTTTTTTTTTTTTTTTTTTTTATTTATTAACGTGGGAGGAAAGCTCTACCAGCCGAAGTGCCGGGCTCTCACCGGCTAAAACCTCCCACGCCGTTTCCACAGACCGTCATCGGCGGAGCACTGGTATCGCGTTAGCAAACCCGCGTAACTCCGCCGACGTTGGCCCTTTCGGGCCCCAACAAACAATGTGGCCCGCTCAGTCGCGACATTGCTGACACGACGAGCGGGCCCCTCTTTCTGGGAGAGACGTGCGGAAACGGTTGCACGTCTCTCCCTTACTGCCACTGCCCACCTTGGGCAGCGGCATCCACCAATCGCTCAACCTCGGGCAATGCTAAAAAGCACTGCCCGAGGGAGCACCGAGTTTGGCGCTGCCGAGCAACCGCTCAAGGCAGCGCCACCTCTTAGTAGTGCGCCGCTCAGGCAATGTTCGGTCATTGCCCGGGCGACGCACTCGCTTCTCCGTCCCAGCCAGGCGCCTAGACACCCAGCTGGGACAATCCTCTCATGTCCTCTTCCCGATGCGCCTCTGGTAGCCAGAGGCTAACAGGAAGAGGACGGGGTGAGGGCGGTGTCAAGTTCACCGCCCTCGGGTTGCGCCACGCTGGCCGTTAGGCCGGGGCGCCCACACGCTGTTTTTGGTCCGCGTCGGAACCCGGGTGCACTACGCCCGGGTCCCGATACCGCGACGGAGTACACCGTCGCGGCTCCCTATCCGCCACCCGGGAACGCGCCCGATGGGAGAACAGCAAAACTCCAGCAATCACCTGCGCGTGATTGCTGTCGCCACAGACATAGTCTGTGGACGACCACGGGAAAGTTAACGCTTTTTTTTTTTTTTTTTTTTTTTTTTTTTTTTATTAACGTGGGAGGAAAGCTCTACCAGCCGAAGTGCCGGGCTCTCACCGGCTAAAACCTCCCACGCCGTTTCCACAGACCGTCATCGGCGGAGCACTGGTATCGCGCTAGCAAACCCTCGTAACTCCGCCGACGTTGGCCCTTTCGGGCCCCAACTAACAATGTGGCCCGCTCGGTCGCGACATTGCTGACACGACGAGCGGGCCCCTCTTTCTGGGAGAGACGTGCGGAAACGGTTGCACGTCTCTCCCTTACTGCCACTGCCCGGCTTGGGCAGCGGCATCCTCCAATCGCTCGACCTCGGGCTATGCTAAAAAGCACTGCCCGAGGGAGCACCGAGTTTGGCGCTGCCGAGCAACCGCTCAAGGCAGCGCCACCTCTTAGTAGTGCGCCGCTCAGGCAATGTTCGGTCATTGCCCGGGCGACGCACTCGCTTCTCCGTCCCAGCCAGGCGCCTAGACACCCAGCTGGGACAATCCTCTCATGTCCTCTTCCCGATGCGCCTCTGGTAGCCAGAGGCTAACAGGAAGAGGACGGGGTGAGGGCGGTGTCAAGTTCACCGCCCTCGGGTTGCGCCACGCTGGCCGTTAGGCCGGGGCGCCCACACGCTGTTTTTGGTCCGCGTCGGAACCCGGGTGCACTACGCCCGGGTCCCGATATCGCGACGGAGTACACCGTCGCGGCTCCCTATCCGCCACCCGGGAACGCGCCCGATGGGAGAACAGCAAAACTCCAGCAATCACCTGCGCGTGATTGCTGTCGCCACAGACATAGTCTGTGGACGACCACGGGAAAGTTAACGCATGTTACAAGTAACGCCAAGTAAAATAATTTAACGTCAAGTCAAACTGTATATGTACTAAGTCAAGCTTTTTTTGCTATATTTTGTTTCCATTTTTTATTATTATTGTGACTCGACATCTGACCTCGCCCAGCCTGATGGTAAGCATGATGGAGTTCAATGTGCCGACGACTGAAAAATCCCAGTCAGTTCACGACTGCCCAAGTCGCCGCACTATGCCTTCACGCATCGTTTGAAGGATCCAAGGTTACAGGGTGAAAGAATTTGTGGGGAGCATTTGTATTCTTAAAGGAAGCACAGTTGTGCCAGTAACGTGAAAATATCTGTAAAGGGGAACCATAACAAATTTATAATGATAGAAACCGCTAGATTTTTTTTAAACATAGATTAATGATTGCTCGCGCTATGAAGGGTCAGAGAGACCAATCATAAATATATGAAAATTTAATATAGTTTTTAAAAACTAAAAAAAACTCTTTATCCTGTTTATGCTGTTTACCTATATTTTATTACACTGTTTATGCTGATAACATTATTTATTAGCATAAACAGTGCGTACAAGTGAACAGACCGTGAAGTGACTCATTTGCTTTTCGGGAGAAGCTTAAAATTTGCCGGTTCAAAATAGTCTACTTGCAGTTGTATAAATGTAGTAGCGGTTGCCTCCTTTTATGAACCGCACTCCAATTTAACAACAGGCGGGGTGCTTAAAAATGTCGTGTCACAATAAAAAAACTTGTTTTGTTTTTATGTAGCAGAATTATGATTAAATCTCGTCTTATGTTATTTTATAAACTAGTTGTTTTGTATAAATTTTAACTTGTATTTATTATATGCTTTGTCATAAAAAGTTGTTATTTTATTCATAATACGTCATTCCGAATGAAACTATGTCACGCAACCTAGAACCATTCTACTTATTTATCGATTTTGATTAGGATTTTCATAAAACAAAAGTTAGGACAAAAGTAAGTAAGTAGAATGCTTAAAAATGTCGTGCCTGTCCTAATCCTTTAAGCGCCTGCACCACTTACAAATGTACAGACCGAGAAGTGACTAATCGCTTCAAAGGAATCAGCTTGTAAGTCGCTGGTTCCAACTAGGCCAGCATAGTGGATGCGACTGCTACTTGCAGCCATTTTACCTTTTGCTAAAGTCGCCTTTATTCGTGGATAGATCGCACTCCATTTTAACATCAGAGAGGGTTAATTATCACTTATCTAAACTGGAAAATAAGCTACATGGGAATTTACTAGCGAAAAACCTTTAACCTTTTACCTATGATATTTAAATTATTCATCATTTCTACCTAAGCTAGTTCTATACTATTATAGTATTACCTTGTATTATAGAAACAGGATGACTAAAGTACGCATTAACGATTTTTTTAATTCTATTTTTATTCTATGTTAAGCTTCTAAAGCCCTTGCCTGTATCATAGAAATAGAATGACAAAACACATCAAAGATACATTGGTACGGCAAGTGGTTTTGACTAGCTGGCTCTCGGTTTGTGTGGTCATTTCTTTATTACTACACTACCGTTCCTATACATACTTTTGTTAAACAAAACATGAATATTTAACGTGAGAGTTAAAACAATTTGGAAATAATTACTTAGTGACTAAAAGCTGCCATCTTCCACCCTTTTCTACATTAAAAAATAACGTCAGAATAAAGAAGACTTTGTGAGTAACTATTTATAAATTAAAAATAATATATATATATATATATATATAAACTGATAAATTAACTTATTTATTAACAAGTTCAATATGGTCATCGCAGACTGCCAGACTACGACTATGAGATTGCTTTCATACAAGGCGACACCGCGGTCTGCGGTCGCGCCATACAGATTCATACAAACTAGTAGTTGGCGTCTGAAGTCTGGGGTCGCCATCGGAATCTAATCTTTATTTCAAATTAAATTGTTAGTGTACAGCGAAACATAGTTGAATTAAAAGTGTAAACATTTAAGAAATATATATTTCTGAATAAAAATTAATAAGTTGGATAGTATTAGTATGGAAGTCATATTATATTGTTTTAATAGCTAAGAATCATGAATAATAATATTAGGAGACTAGCTGACCTGGTGAACTTAATACCGCCTAAAAGTCAACGAATGTTGTGTTACAGATTAGCCGAACTTAAGTTCGGTAAACCAAAAATTTAAATCTATTTAAATCTTTGTTGTTAATTAAGTTTATTTTTATTGTGACTTGACATATAATTGTTTCTCTTTATAAATAATACAACAACATTGTTTTTTTAACAATATATTTTTACTGATGCCATAATTGACAATTTGTTTTCAATTCTCAACAGCATGATATCTTTTCCTTAGTTTACCCAAAATAAATTTCTGAACGCACGCAATTTCGTATGAGAAAATGTTTTTTATTTTATTTTATTTTATTTTATTTATTATTCACACAATATGTTTATAAATTATAGCCTGTGTTATTCTGATGTATAAGCTAAATTATTGTAAAGTTTCATTATAATCCATTTAGTAGTTTTTGCGTGAAAGAGTAACAAACATCCATCCACACTCACGCATTTATAATATAAGTAAGGATTTTGAAAACTGCAAGGTGTTGTTTATATGAACTTCAATGAATCAATGTCAGCACAATAATCATTATAGTGATATTAGTAATATGGCAGTGGAATAATAAAATAATGACCTGAAAGTAGCTAAGTCATAATGATGATTTTAACCCGCCCACATCGTCATGACAACCTTCCTCAAAACAATATTCTATACAATACTTGGACTACTCATAAGTAGTGAACTGGACATCACGAATATCAGTACATTGTAAGGCTTTCGAGTTAGCAGAGGTTTTGACGCTATTTTAACTTGTTTATTGTCTATAAGTTAGTTTTTTTGTTTTAAAATTGTTTTGAAAACAAATAACTTTTCGTTACTTTTTGTTTCAATTACACTGTTTCTTTATTTCTTTTTATTTTGTATAATTTTGTAAGATTTTTAATTTTTAATTTATTTTTTAATTCGCCAAACTGGGGCAATGCATGGATAAATCTGTTGTCGCAAAAGTTCAGAATACTGAGTGAGTTATAAATTTCTTCAGGCACTTTGATATTGCACAAATGCCTTTTAAATAATTAGAGGTACTTTGAAATGGCTTAATTAGAAATTTCTAAATTAAAAAATCTGCTTATTTATAAGATTTTTAATTTGTACTTTAAGCTGTACATTTTCTCTAAAAAACACTATGATATTCGTATATTTTAAAAAAAGCATTTCATTAGTAAAAACAATATATTGTATAAGATGAAGATGGCCGTTGAATATTTTTATTCAATTTACGTAGAACAATGTGGCACGTAATTTTTGTAGAAATTGTTAAGGGTTTAATTCTATTCTGGGTGAATAAATAATAATTATAAAGAAACTATAAATTAATGCTGATAAAGGAACGTAATTAAAAAATACTTTGTATAACTTTATTAAATCTAAGTAGTAAAAATTATTGTTTAAAACTTTTAAAGACCGTCGTTACGAAATGCAAAATAGCTAGTGCATTTCTTTAGGAGCTAGGGTTATTAATCGGCAAATTACGTGGCAATTGTATTTCAATTTTACATATCCTTACAAAAAATAATCTAGAGATGTAATAACTTTAAGATTTAAAGGCGTAAAGGCCTCTCAATAACCCCTTTAGTTTTAGTTATAAAAGCTAATAGAGTAGCTAATTTTTACTCTGAGCTCTTTAGGTTTTTTTTAAACTTCTAATTAATAAGATTTTATTTCAGTTTGTAACTCATGGTAACTAAAATTAATCCAAAGATTTTAAATTGTGATAAATAAGAAAAAGGCAATTTTATCATTTTATGTTTTTTGACATAAATTTATGCTTTGACGACCCACGTGGCACAGTGGTATAACTCCAACCCACCACAAGCCCCGGGTTCGATTTCCGGTCGGAGCAAAGATTTGTTTCATGATATTTATTTGTACTATATAATATAATTAATTAAAATTAGAAAAAAATAGGCAAATATTGGCTTTAAGTCTAGTGTTTAAAAGAATGGTAGGCAGACAGTTGATGGCCATTTGGCCATTCTGCTGATCTAGGATAGAACCACCATTTGCAAATGTACAGTCTGTGAAGTGACAGTCACGTTTGCAGATTGGCTATGAAAGGTGCCGGTTTCAAATTAAGTCGCTATAGTAGTACACTTTTCAGTGGTGGTACTGGATTGGCGGACTGGTTAAATGACCACCAATTATCTCCTACCACTTTTTTATTAAAAAAAAAACAACCATTACAGCATCTAAAGCGAACCTAATTAATAAAAAAAGATGAAGTTACTTATAATTGCTATAACGTTTACAATTATTTTATACGATGTTCGGTGAGTTGATTTCCAGGCATTATTCTTGGTGGAGGAATAATAATAAGTATGAGATCTAACATCTGTGGCCTAGATATCACTAATTGGTACCTATAGAATACTAGACTGACATGCGTGAACTAACAAATTACTTGGTGCTTTTTCCTATAAACTAGTTTCTTAATAATAGTATTTTTGAAACCTTGAAATATTATTTAAAATTCATATACACAGGTGTGGGGATATATTTAATGTTCAATTGTCATAAAATTTTTACTAACAGCCGTCGATATAGAACATTGTTTTCCAATAAACATAAAAACTTTACTTTTTAGTTTTGTTTTTGTCCTTATTTTTAATTAATAATTTAAACTACTATATCAAATCATTGATAAACAATTTTGATGACAGGCGTGGCGCATTGGTTAGCACACCAGTATGTTAAGCGTAAAGTCCCGAGTTCTATTCCCGGTCGGAGCAAATACTTGTTTCATAGATTTAAATTGTAATATTTAATAATTCGATTAAATATTAGAAACATTTGTTATTAAAATAAAAAGAGGTAGATATTTGCTCCGGGTCTGGTTATTAAAAAGGGTAGGCAGTATTGCCGATCCGGGGTAGTACCACCACTTAGAAGTATACATACCGGAAAGTGACTTAGTCGTTTTTCTGGATCGGGATCAGTCACATATGTGGATTTGACTTCTACATACAGTTATTTAACTGTAGTAGCAGTCACTTAATCCATGGATCAAAATCCTGCTATAGCTTGTCTAACTATAAATGACGCGCCCTTCCACTTTATTAGTTTATTTAAATGTGTGAATACAAATATTTCTAACTATACTGTTATACTTTATCAGCGTGCTCCTCCTTTTGTGTCCAACCAGCAACTGATGAATTACAATTACATAACAATTACATTTTCGGTGTATTGCATCCATATTTTTTGTTTTCGCATATGCGGTGGAGGGGCGAGTCATTTCGTCTTAGACAGACTATATCATATGTTGAGATGATACAATAAAACGATGAAGAATGTGACCGTGATGCGAACTATTGTAGGAGTCTATCTCTTCTAGCCATCTCCGTTTGGGCCTACCTCATATACCTTAAATAAATAATAAAACTTTCTAGGACTGCGGCAGCAAGATCAAAGAAGATGCCAACACAAAATATCAAGTTGTACTACCTCCCTCCTTCTCCTCCATGCAGATCTGTCATGATGGCAGCACGTGCGTTAGGCCTGGAGCTGGATCTCAATCTCACTAACATTATGGAAGGTGCCCACATGACTCCAGAATTTCTGAAGGTAGTAAAATTTATTTTAAATTATAATTTAATCGATTTTCAACTATTCTAACAATTTTCAAGTATCTATATACTCCCATTTGCACCCATTGCACCAGTCATTTGCATTGGTATCTTGATTCACCACGGTGTTCCCTTATGCGTCAATTACCGTGGTAGCCTTAGGTTAAGCCTCCTTCCTTTTTGAAATATGGTAGACAGGGGTAATGGCTGTCCAGGCGTGATATTCAAGATCGGGTACTGCGGTGGAGACGATTTACTTCTGTTGGCACACAGAAGTAAATCCTTCTTCCGTTGTTACTCGCCTTTTGACTTGTCTGCGTAGTTGCAGACTGCGTAGTTTTGTTATTTGTAACTACATTTTTTATGTTTAAATTGATTGACGAGTTTCCTGTGATTTATTCTCGCCTCCCCGAAATTATAGTAGAGCCTATGTGAAATAAATGATTTGATTTTAACTCTTAATCGTTGTGCATGTAAATTCGTATAAGTATAAAGATGTATAATGATGGAAGCATGAAAGTTACGATGCATACGTGTTTAAGATGGGTCTTGTCCAGTTTGCCGAACCAGGGTAGTACCATCATTTTACTTGTTCAGATCATACTGTGAAGCGACTTAGTCGAGCTTCGGGTTTAGCTTGGTAGTTTCAACTAGGCTGGAATAGTGGATTCTAACTAGGCTACTTGTAGGTGTGTAACTGTAGTAGCAGTAATTTATTTCATGTACCGCAATCCAGATTAACATCAGGCGGGGTGCTGTCATATTTCAAGCCACACTAAAAAATAATAGAAGTTATGTCTTTGTCATATAAATATCTAAGAATATGGACTAAGAAATATTTTAGTCCATATTCTTAAATAAAAATATGTATTTAATCAATCAATCAATCAATTTGTCACGCATTTTTCCCACAGGAATAGGCAGAAACAATGGAGCGCCACTTGCCACGATCCTGACACAACTCCCTCGCTCCCTTCACATTCACAATTCTCTTCATACAAGCTCTATGGTTATGGGCTCTAGGCAATCTAGGATGTCTTCAATTTGGTCGGCGAACACCCTCCTGGGTCTGCCTTGTTTAACGTATCCATTCACATGAGATTTATAAATTCCTTTCACTCATCCTTTCCATGTGCCCAAACCATCGAAGCATTCCTTTGTTAATCCTTGTTATACTCGTACATCCTCATTTAAACCACATCTATATATTTAATTGTAATATTTTTTTTAGATAAATCCTCAGCATACTATACCGACAATAGATGACAACGGGTTTATACTTTGGGAAAGGTATGAGTTTACTTTATGTTTGTATATTTTTTACATTTCCTATAGAAGACACTAAAAAAACAGGCGACCAAAATATAATTAAAGGTGGTTTTGACCGACAAGTGGTTTTGAACCTGGTGCTCCTGTTTTGTGTGACCAAGTAATTATCACTAGGCCATGGTCGCCTTCAAATATATTTAACGTTATAAATTAATTACGGAATTCTATGGGAATTTTACCCAACTCCATTCTACCGTTAGTTCTCCTTGGGATTTTTTAAGCGGAGCGCGTAAAAGCATTTCTGGCCGGCGAAATGATGACGATCAAGGCAACCGTAAACTAAATAGTTTTAATGTTCGTGTATCCCCCCTTGCTTTCCAACAATTCAGATGTTTGCATCAAAAATTAATGTATATATATTAATTTTTGACGACAGGCGTGGACGAACGGTTTAGCGACTGGTTTGTTGCGCGTAAAGTCCCGGGTTCGATCCCCGGTCGGAGCAAATATTTGTTCCATAGCTTTTATTTGTAATATTTAATAGTATTAAATATTGCAAATATTTGTTAATAAAAAAAAAGAGATGGATATTTGCTTCGGGTCTGGTTATCAGAGAGTGGTAGGCAGCGGTACCCAGTCTGCCGATCCGGGGTAGTACCACCACTTACAAGTATACAGACCGTGAAGTGATTTGGTCACGTTTCGGGATCAGCTTGTAAGTTGCCGGTTCCATCTAGGCCGGCATAGTGGATGTGATTGCTACTCACAGTTATTGAATTGTAGTAGCAGTGACATTCATTCATGGACCACACTTTGGCCTAACATCAAGCGGGGTGCTGTCATAAGTCGAGTCACAATAAAAAAAAAAAAAAAATTATAAACTTATTTACAGCCGAGCCATATTAGCATATTTGGTTAATGCTTATGGCAAAGATGACTCACTCTACCCGAAGAACCCTCGCCTACGTGCAATCGTCGACCAGAGATTGAGCTTCGATCTCGGTACATTGTTTCCAAGATACTTCAATTTGTATGTAAGTATAATACCTTTGGTTTGTTTATTGAGTTCAGAGGAAATCCGATGAATAATGTTTTGTAAATATTAGATACACCGCGCTATGTCATATGAACTAAATGGAAATTATGTAGCTCGACTTTTAATAACGAAACACTAGAATGCATTTTCAAACAAATGGAATGGAATGTTAAGTAAGAAATATTTACCGGTCGGCATAGTGACGGCGACTGAGGCAATCGTAAATTAAATCGGTCTTAGTCGTCGGCGCTTTTGGACTTCCCCTTGGTTACCATCAGGCAAGTAGGGGTCAGAAGTCTGGTGACATTAAAAAAATATGTCGAGACCTTAACTATAAATGTGTACCTATATATTAGGACTTCCTGCTACTTCTGAACCAGACTGACCCACGACAAAGGATATTGTAGTAAGAGTAGGGATGCATATGTTTAGTATTAGTCAATTTAATGCTACAGAAGAATATTTTTTGTAAGGATATTTCTATACTCCAATGTGGACATTTCAGCGTAACATTTAATTAAGGCTTTTTTTTATAGAAAGAAGCATGAGAGTAGAGTAAATGCTGTAGAGTTGCGGCCAGGAATGTATATGGAGTGACGATGGGGTATTAAATAAGGAAGTGCGTTAGGATGTGGTTTGAAAGAAGATGTAGTGACAAAGGAAAGCTTCGATATTTTGGGCACATGGATAGGATGAGTGAAAGTAGATTGACGAAAGAAATTTATAAATTTGATCTGGATTTATGCGTTAAACCAGACAGACCTAGGAGGGTGTTTTCCGGCCAAATCGGGGACATCCTCAAGAATGATTGCCCACTGCCCTTAACCGTAGAGCTTGTATAAAGAAAATTGTGGATATGAGGGAAGCGAGAGAGTTGTGTCAGGATCTTGGCAAGTGGCGCTCAATTAATTTGAGAGCGTGACAATTTGATTTGATTTTATTTTTGTAGATGCCAATGATAATGAAAGGGGTTCCATACGACAATGATTTGGCTGATAAACTTAATGAAGCTTTGGCATGGCTCAATCAGATGCTAGAAGGGAAAGTCTTTGTTGCTGGTGACAACCTCACTATAGCTGACTTCTCAATCATTGTTGTAATATCTGGTCTTGATGTAAGTAATAAAAAGATAATGGTATTGTTAGATTTTGAAATCAGATGATTTGGTTAGACCTAATCAGAGTATTTGGTTAGACACCAAGTCCCGGGTTCAATTCCCGGTCAAAGCAAATATTTATTTCATGCTTTATTTGTAATTCTTAAGGATTAGATTGTATATAAGAAATAAGTTATTAAATAAAAATATTAAAGGCTGATATTTAGTCCGGGTCTCGTTGTTTAGGAGTGGTAGGCAGACAGTTGGTCAACTGCCTAGTCTGCTGAGTAACACCACCACTTATTATTATACAGACCGTGAAGTGACTTGTTTTGGAATCAGCACGTAAGTAACCGGTTCCAACCAGGCTAGCATAGTAGACGCGACTGCTACTTGCAGTTATATAACTGTAGTAGCAGTCGCCTCAATTCATGGATTGCACTCCAGCATCAGGCGGGGTGCTGTCATACGTCGAGCCTCAATATAAAAAGTTTTTTTATAAATTATGAACCTAATTAACTTTTGTTTCAACAGGCTTTTGGCCATGATCTGTCATCGCATGAAAATGTGATGAATTGGTTTGAGCGTGCCAAGAAAGTTATGGAACCTTTTGGTTACACAGAAATCGATGCCGCTGGAGCAAAGATATTAGCTTCTATGTTACACAGAGACAACTAAACTCCAGCACAAATGTTAAAATAGAGCAGTAAAATAATGGATTTTGTTTTAATTGCCTAATAAACTGTATCTAGATAGATTCGAGTTTCATTGCTTTCCTACAAATTATCAAGATAAATAAAACATTAATTCTTGTTGTTATGTAAGCCATATGACACCTTGGTATATTATTTCATCCGGTCGCTCGAGAGTTTCCGTTTGTATTTTCAAGTATTAGTAGAACACGTATATTGTATACGGTTTAAATCAGAACAATGTACAGGCGCAACTAGACTAACGTGTACAACGTTTGGTATCGCCGACTCGTTTCTATAAACATTACGAAGTCAATTGTTCTTTTAAAAAATCTACACAAAACGTCAAAACAATATTGAATATTGTAAACAAAGTGGCTTGCATTGAAACAATTATGCTACACCTTCGAGTGAGAAGGTGTTTGCGATAAGAACATTTTTAAAATGTAGTGTCGTTATTTTTGTTATTTTAATAAAAATTGGTCTATCTATGGATTAATTTAATGTACACCAAGTACAAGATGCTCTTGAATGTAAGTTCATATTTTAAATTATTTCTATGTTTAAATATTAAAATTTGCTTGCATCACTTTCAAACAGCGATAACGTGAAATAGGTAATTAAATTATAATATATTTTTTTGAATATTGGATACCATTGCTAACTAACGTAAATATTGAACAAAAATTTATTACTTTCGTTATATACTCTAATGACTTCATATTCCCGAGAAATTAGGGAGGTTTCTTAAATTAATATTGCATGATTCACCTTTTCTATTTTAACTCTATATTTTACAATAGATTTCTGCTTTATAAATATTATTTTATGATGATCCATTTGGTTTTAACCTAATTAGTTTTATTATTCTAGACTATCATATTTATAGCATTTGTAACCGTAACAAATGCAGTTCAATTTATGTCTAATCTTAATTCGGAGATGTCAGCGGATGACAAAGCGTTAATAAAGGACGTGAATAAGCCAACAGACCAATCAGAACAAGAAATGGAAGAACAATCGAATGAGGATATTAAAATAAAAAAGTTTTTGAATGACGCAATGGATACAGTTCTAGATCCTGCAAGTGCTATAGAAATAGAAAGTAATATAATGCAGAATTTAACATCAAGACTGGCTACATTAGAAAATGATGACTTACCTTTAGAACAATTTATGCATGAAATGGACAAATTGAGTGTTAAAGTTTGTGGGAAATCGCAACAAGCTCTCTGGTCATACCTTACAGATATTACGAATCCCATTAAAAAAGTTAATATGGTGAGTCTAATATATAAATGTGCGTTGTATTTAAGAAATATTTTACATTGCAAATGTGTTATAGATTCAAGTGATGTCACAAGAGGATGAAATAAAAACTCAGTATTGGATTATTTTAAAAAGGAAGTACAATGAAGATTTAATAACAAACAATATTCTGTCCAAAGAGTTTCAGCTAATTAAGGAGAGAGCGATTAATGTAAAAATGCAACTTCATAAGGTACTTATTATTTGTATTATAACAATTGTATTGTGGTTTGATAATAACTGAGTATTATTAAAAAAAACGTTTATTATTAACAATTTCACGACTTAATTCCCACAGGGATAGGCAGAGACAACAAAACAATCTTGATACAACTCTCTCGCTTCCTTTATATCCACAATTCTCTTCATAAAGTGCTCGTTCCTATGGAGCAAGTGCTGGTTTTCAAAAGCAGTTTGAAAGTAGAGTTAATAAAGGTAATACGGTTTTTAAGGTGATTACGTAATTGTAATATGACATCTGAAAGAATGTGAAAGAAAATGTAAAAAGCATAGAGGTTCTTATGTTGCAATATTTTGGGTAGAATAAAAAGAACGAAGGAAAGGAGATTGACGTAGATGATCTAATAAATAGGTGGCTGCAACGGGGACGCTTCAGATTAGACCATAATCATAGAGCTATATGTATGAAGGGAAATGTAGAGATGTAAAAGAAGGAAGTGTAAAAACGTGATAAATGGCATTTCTGCGAAAATAGTGGTTGGCCAATTGAATAATATGTATATTTTATATTCATATTATAATTTATTAATAATAATATTTAATAATTTAAATTATTATTTTTATCATTTACAGCCAGGAGATAACGCAGATGAAATGCAATTAATTTGGAAGCGAGCTGCTGTTTGCGAATACAATGCGTCCAATTGTCGTAATGAAACACTAAAAACTATGAAGGGTTGGTTTTAAAATACTTTTAATTTCAAATTTTGACGAAAATGAAAGTATCATATTATTATATACTAAATGTGTTGCAGATATAACAACAATATTTAAAACGAGTACTGACACAAATGAATTACTTTACTATTGGAAGCAATTTAGAGATCAAACCGGAAAGAAATTAAGGCCACTATTTAATGACTATATTCTAATAATGAACAATATAGCTAAATCAGAAGAATTTAAAGACGCTGGTGAAACATGGCGGTTCATGTATAAGGATGATAACTTTACTTCTACAGTTGAAACAATTTGGTCAGATTTAAAACCATTATATGATGAGTTACACATCTATGTTAGGACAAAATTAAAAGCTTATTATGGTAATAAGGTAAACATGAGTGACGAGCAGACAATACCGGCGCATTTATTAGGTTAGTAAAGCTACACAAGTAACTATTTATCACATGGATTTGCTGTATTTATCGCTGAATAGTCTATTTGATGCTCATAGCTACTCTACGCCTAATAAAATACACTCACTTTTGTATAGTGTACTATATTTCTTTTTTACAAATTCTCAAGATAAATAGGTTTCTATGACCATCAATTAGATCACAGTTGTTCCTCGATGTATAATCAGCATACACAAAACGTGTGCAGAGTGGCATCGATAGATGGCTCAGGGATAGTACCATTCTTATTGTTATGTGTAAATTGCGTAAAAGTACAATAGCATTATAGTTAATATATATTATAAATTTATTTTCTAGGTAATTTGTGGGCTCAGGACTGGCAAGCAATATATCATCTATTACAGCCGTACCCAGATCATGGTCAACCCGAAATATTTACGAATAACATTACTTCCAAAGATTTGTTTAATTCAGTTAATGATTTTTATGTGTCACTCGGTTTTGAAAGTTCAAAAGATTCCTATGATAATTTAGATTTTGCTAACCAAGAAGGATGCTTACCTTCCAGCCATGATATGTGTGATGGTGTGAATTATAAGTAAGTAAAAAATATATAATAAAAATACGCGTTATTTTTTATTGTAACGCAACAAGTGACCTCGATTTGCCTGATGGTAAATAAGCAAGATAAAGAGCGCCGACGACTAAAAACGTCTCATTTTAAGGATGTCCCAGTCGCTGTCTCGCCTAAAAGATGAAATTAAGTTTATTATTAAATACTTTCAGAATCAAGTGGTGTTCAGAAGATGTTAAAGATGTTAGGGTTGATCTCCTGCGAATTGGTCGTCTTTTGGGACATGTGCAGTATTTTAAATGCTACCGAGATTTACCTATATTTTATAGGGATGGTCCAACACCAGGTGAATTATAATAATAAATAATTTGAACTCCTAATATTAAATTTAATGTGTTGAAAAATGTTAATTTTTATTTTATGTGCGATTTTCAGCTTTCCAAGAAGCACTATCTGATATAATTTCAATACAAATGATTACGCCGGAATATTTAAGTTCAATGAAATACGTAAAAACGGAAACTGGTCAAGAAGTACAGATAAATCATTTAATGTGGTTGGCTTTAGAGAGATTTCCTTTAATGGCTCATGGTTATGTACTAGATAAGTGGAGGTGGGACGTTTTCTCAAATGCTAGTGGAAATAATTTAAACGAATATTGGTGGAGCTTAAGGTAAAGTACATATTATCAATGTTAATATAATCATAGTTTTGAGTATTTATAAGAAGCCTCGTATTTTTTTGTTCCTGGGATAGTTCATAAAAAATAATAAACACGTCAGTACGATGGCAGGAAATAACATCAATAAGCGTTCTCGATGAGAAGTAATAACTTTTAACAATTCAATTCAATGTTTAGAAACAAATTTATCATTAGCAAGATAAGTTCTTGGTAAATAGATATATATTTTGTTTAATGTGTTTCAGACAAAAAGAAACTGGTATATCTCCTCCTGTTCCACGTAATGAGAGTGATTTGGATCCAGCTTCCAAATTTCATATTCTTTCGCGCGTACAATATATTACGTAAGTATTTTTAACAATTTTATAATCACAATTATGAATTTGCCTCCAAAGTTTGTCATTGGAGAGAATAATCCTCTAACATTAATAAAAAAAATCACAGTGACCATATTTGGGCCTATCTGTTATGTAGAGTCTTATGGTTATGTAGAGGTATACCATATAGGTTAAAGAAATTTTCCTAATAAGGTACATCTCGAATGATAGTATATTTAAAAATTTCAGGTTTCTTATATCAAATGTTATAGAATTTCAAGTTATTCGATCTATGTGTAAAGTTGCAAACCATACCGGTCCTCTGCACAAGTGTAATTTATATGGGAATAAGAAAGCTGGAACCAATCTAAGGTAATTTGTTATTCTTCTTATCGTCACCCTGGTTTGAATACTTGTTTGTTATTTTTATTTCTGCAACTTGCTCTTAATCAATCAATGAATCAAATCTTTGCGCCTTTGGAGACAATGGAGCGCCTAAAATAAATGAATAAATTTGATTTTTAGGGAAGGCATGTCTATGGGCGTCTTGCATTTTTGGAGATATACGCTTCGAGTACTTACGGGTGAAACAAAATTGTCAACAACTGGTATACTAGAATATTTTGAACCTTTACATCAATTTTTGAAGGCAGAAAATGCAAAATTAGTGGTTGACGACGATATAGATGCAAGTGCACCATTCGTTTTCGGTTTCATTGGTGTTTTGCTAACGTTAGCTATTGTTGTTGCATATTGTTCTAAGAAACGTGATTTAAATACAAAGATACTTTCAATGTGTGGTTTATGTAGAAATGGATCGTTAGATATTGCTTCAAATGAAATGTCCACTGCACCAAAAACGGTAGAAATCATTGTTGAAGATAAAGTGTAGACAATTTTATCCTACAATAAAAACTGTAATTAATATTAACCACATTTTAAATTGTACCATTTATATATTACTTGAAAAGTAAGTTAAATAAATCTAAAATAGTCTGATAGTAAATACGATATGAAAATAAGTGTATTTTATTTTTATATTAGCCACGGCAAATGACCGCACTCTGCCTGATGTTAAGCTAGAGTGCGATCCACAAAAAAGACTGCATCCATTTTTGGGAATATATTTAATTAATAGTCTATAATAATTTTACCTGGATGATAAAATTATTTTGTTCAGGGATATACATATAATTACGTCACGCTAATACGTGACGTCACTTTACACGATCCTTACACAACTCTTTTGCTTCCTTCACATCAACAATTCTCTTCATACATACTTTATGGTTATGGCTACTACGGATTCCTGCTTTTAACAAGCAAGGATCCGTAGACTGTCCTCGGTTTGATTAAAGGACAATCTTCTCATTTAGAAATTTCTTTCATCAATCTCCCTTTATCCAGTCTTCTAATTAGTGTCTCTAGTTATATTTAGTTAAACCCCATTGTTTTAGGTTAAGATGTCAAATAAATGTATGCGAATGTTTTGTATGTATTTGTTTTATTTACCTTTATATCATATCCATTTGTTTATTTTACTTTTGATGATAGCTCGAGTGTTGTTTTCTTACACATTTATGATAACATCCTAATCAAATAATTAGAATAGATTGCAAATGATTTTAATTCGTTCTCACATGTTTCGACTCACATGTTTAACTGGTGTGTTACCAATTGGCCACGCCTGTCGTCAAAATTTAAAAATATTTTTTATATCAGTAGAAATCAAAATTAATATTAACGTAAATTCTTTTCCAATCCATTAAATTATAACAAGGAATACCTATAAGAAACTTTTCCTTTGCAGGGAACATACTATTGATTACACTTTTAGTATGTTAGAAGACACAATAGCGCTTATTTCTTAGGATACTTTTTTATTTTTATTGTGACACGACATCTGACCTCGTCCCGCCTGATGATAAGCAAGAGGAGGTCCAAGAGTGACGACGACTGAGAAAACCGAGTTTGTTCACGGCTGCCTCAGTCACCGTCACTATGCCGGCCAAAGGTCATAGGATAGAGAGAACACATGAACAGGCAAAGCATTCCACTTGTCGATTAAATCGGCAGTCGAACTAAAAGAATCGGTACGTTGTTTATTTGTAGAACAAGCGACAAGTATCCTTATAACCTTGGATCCTTTAAGCGTGAAAAAGCACCTTTGGCCGGTATAGTGACGGCGACTGAGGCATCCGTGAACTGAGTGTTTTTTGCTAGCATTGCTAGCATTCTTAGATCCCCCTTGTTTACCATCACACAGGTCGAGACACAATTAAAAAAAAACAGAATGGTAATGGAAGATATTTTATCTTCCAGTAACATGAAAGAGCAGGCACGCCTCATAGCCGTCTCTAATAGGGAGTCGGCTTTCTGGTTGCAGGCTTTGCTCTCTGCATCGGTTGGGATGCTCCTCGACAGAAATACCCTGACCCTGGCGGTGTTCTTTCGTCTCGGAGCCCGGACTGTCCATCAACACTGTACCACCACTTACAGACCGTGAAGTGATTTGGTCACGTTTCGGGATCAGCTTGTAAGTTGCCGGTTTCATCTAGGCCGGCATAGTGGATGTGATTACTACTCACAGTTATTGAATTGTTGCGTGGAGCGACGGCAAGAGACCCGAGGCTCTAACTGTTGGACCGTGGAAACTTGGCAGATCTCTGGTGTGGGATTCGACTTGTGTAGACACATTAGACCGTTAAGCGCGGGAAGTGCGGCGATTTCTGCTGAGAATCTCAAGCTGCGCAAATACGCCGACCTCGGTTACGAATCTGCGCCTTTTGAGACGATGGGCCCTTGGGTCCTTCACTAAGCGCCTGGCCAAGGAGTTGACCAAGCGGCTGACGGAGAAGTCTGGAGATAGAAAGGCTGGCAATTATTTCTACCAACGTAATAGCCTTGCAAAGGAGAAATGTTGCTAGTCTCCTTGGGACTATCTCTAATGCGACGTCATTAGATGTTATTTTTTATTTATAGTTTAATTATAGTATATAATTTTATATGTTTGTAAATGAAGGATTTATTCTCAAAAAAATAATTAAAAAACAAAAATAATAAAATTAGTAATTTGTAGATAGAATATTATATTTTGGGATTTTTCATAGTATCTAGATTATTCTCACGTTGAAAAATATAATTTTAAATTTATTAAGAGTAAGTGGGGAACTCCGTTTTGAAACCATTCAACATTGTAGACTCATAAAAACACGTTTAAATCGAGGTATGATCCTTATTATTTATATGTTTTTTAAAATACAAAGTGCATTTTATATTGGTTAGATAAGTGAGTTAGATTACGAAGTAATATAAAAAGTTTATGGTAAGAATAATAACAAAAAAATATTACTTTCCGGATATAATATTATTTGCTTAAAACTTGTACTTATTATGGTGCATACAGGCGGACTTAATGCTAGTAAGCATTCACTACCAGTCACCTTTGGGAAAATAGGAGCAAGACGTGAATGTGAGCATGTAGAAGTAGGTTTATTAGATAGTTTTTTTTATTGTGACCCGACATATGACAGCACCCCGCGTGATGTTAAGCTAGAGTGCGGTCCATGAATGAAAGTAACTGCTACTACAGTAAATTAACTGTAAGTAGCAGTCAGATCTACCATGCTGGCCTAGTTGAAACGTCTGTATACTTCTAAGTGGTGGCACTACCCCGGATTGGCAGACTGGGCATATTTTAATGTAAGAAGGGGATGTCTGATGGTAAATAGGGTGGTCCAAGGGAAACCAACGAAAACCTACTTTTATAATAATGCACAAATACCTAATAATACCTATACCTAGTAATAATTATTACCTTAAGTAATATTACTGTCTAAATTAAAAATATATTTCATATAAAAATCACGAATGCACTTCGGACAACTGCGACTAGAGATTGAAGCCGTGTCTGTCGTTTAACGCGGATCACTACTCTATACAGCGCGCGCCTACGTGCTCGCCACGGAGTTCCTCTCTCTTCTTTTTATAATGCAGTCTTAAACTGTCGAAACCCAATCCTCAATGGCAAAGGGAAATTGGTGGAGAAGTAGCCCACAATGCGAACAGAGGCCCATCAGTGCATAAGGCATAAAATTCCAATGCTAGTAGCTAGTACTATCTATGACTAAGTAAAACAGTTTTTTTTTCGGTCTCACGACATCTGATCTCGCCCCGCCTGATGATAAGCAAGAGGAGGTCCAAAAGTGACGACAACTGAAAAACGAGTTAGTCCACGGCTGCCTCAGTTGCCGTCACTATGCCGGCCAAAGGTGCTTCTCACGTACCTCTTAAAGGATCCAAGATCATAGGATGAAGAGATTATTTATTTAGTTAGATTTTTTCTAGTATAAATTATAATAGAAAAATCGTGCACATCGGTGAGCTGCTACCTGGAATCGATGCTACCCGGATGCATATAGATCATCACCAGCCTGCATATACGTTTTTCACAATTTTACATTATCACCATAGGTAAAAGTTCACAAGCAACTAAGCTGGATAGAAATTAAATAAAAAACATTAAAAAAATACTACATTGGCGTCCCTGATGTGCATACGATGAAGTGCGATCCATGAATTACGGATATTCAGCTATGCCTACATGCAGTGTCTCATCCATTCGTGGACCGCGCTCCATCTTATCACCAGCCTCCCTAGCACGGCAATCAAAGAAGCAAGATAAAGACCTGTAAAGAATATTATTGTAGCTAATTTTAAATAAATTAATAGACTGATACATCAAAATGTTAAAAGCATGATTAAAATTTTCTACGTTGTTTTGTGTGAAGTTTTATTGAACCTTTAAATATATTCTTTTTGACATTCTTTTCTGGTAAGTTATTTTAAATGAGTTGCGATGGTATTCTTCGCAGGTCTTTATCTTGCTTTTTGGATTGCCGTGCTAGAGGGGCAGGCGGCGTGTTGTCATTTTTGTTATTGTGTCATATCCCACAATAACAAAACTATCAAGCTAATCCCAACGCTCCTGCGATTGAATCGTAAATTAAAAAAAAATATTATGTTTCACGTTGAATAGTCACTTATGGTGACGTTTTTAGGGAGTAACTGGGAGTGTATGTGGAGTGACGATAGCGGATGGAATGAAGAATAGCACAGTGCGCGAGAGATGCGGTTTGAAAGAAGATGTAGTGACAAGGATTGACAAAGGAATGCTTTAATGGTTTGGGCACGCGGAAAGGATTAGTGAAAGTTGATTGACGAAATAAATTTATAAATCTGACGTGGATGGAT
Source organism: Tinea trinotella (assembly GCA_905220615.1). Lineage (NCBI taxonomy): Eukaryota > Metazoa > Arthropoda > Insecta > Lepidoptera > Tineidae > Tinea > Tinea trinotella. The sequence continues at coordinate 9,147,166 of HG992315.1, forward strand.
GTGTTAAACGAGGCAGACCTAGGAGGGTGTTCTACGATCAATTCGGAGACATTATAAAAAAGCTGAGTTGTCTAGTGCCCATAACTATAGAGCTTGTATGAAGAGAATTGTGGATATGAAGCAAGGGAGTTGTGTCAGGACCGTGACGAATGGCGCTCCATTGTTTCTGCCTATCCCTGTGGGAAAAAGGCTTGACAGTTTGATTGATTGATTGATAACTGAGAGAAGTCACTTGTCACCATCACGCATAACAAATTCTTTAACGCTTATTAAATGATGCTGAGTTAATATTGAGAAGATATAAGTCACGGTAATACATATTACTGTGTATACGTTGTCTCTGCTTAGGCTAGTGGTACTTTTTTAAATATTTTTTTGTGACTCGACACATGGCAGCAACGCGCCTGATGTTAAGCTATATTGCGGTCCATAAATAGAGGTCACTGCTACTATAATTCAATAACTGTAAGTAGTAATCATAACCACTATGCCGGCCTAGTTGGAACCGGCCTGTAAGTAGCTGATCTCGAAACGCGACTAAATCACTTTACTGTATGTAAACTTGTAAGTGGTGGTACTACCCCGGATCGGCAGACTGGGTACCATTGCCTACCAATCTTAAATAAAAATATAACTGACTTCCTAAATAACACTTTTTTTAACTTCTTTCCATTCAGGAACAGAGCGTGAATGACATTTTTTGCCTTGTGAAATTAGTTAAGAGCATACTACGAATAGTATAGAGCTGCAATATCTTATGAGAGGTCGACAGTAACGGACGGTATCGCGTAACATTGTGACCGCGGCCGGAATACGAAGTTAAATAAATAAAATAAGTCCTAAGTGTCTTTAAATAATTTTGAAATGTATTCTCACGTTTAAGTGAAGTGAAGATTATAAAGATCTCAAAATAAAAAGGTCTGTTATTTTTATTTTTACCATAAAAATACTGTTTTTTAGTTTTAAAGTTTTAAGGGTTATTTAATTATATCGTAAAATTAAAAAAAAACGTTTTATGCTCTGGAAAAGTCAGTTAATCATGTAAAACGGAAAAAACATGTATCCTATAACCATTATTTTTTTGTATATTATTAAAATGAAATTAGAAAATATGATCTGATTTATAAAAACAATCTGAAAGTGAAGATCTCTATGTACGAGAAAAGGTAAAATCTCCTAATTATTACGAAATAAACTCTAAATATCACGCTTTAGTTTTCTTATATGATAGATATTAGTAGTAATACAATAAATAGTCTCCCAAATCAAGAGTTGAAAACTACTTGCCGGTACCAATGAATCTATTTCATTGATGATACAAACCAGTTCTACCTAGTAAATCAAGTCTGAATGACAACCCATGTGTTCTCTCCATCCTATAATTTTGGATCCTTCACTCGAAGGGTGAAAAGCACTATTGTGAAGGGGAAGAAGGTATTGTATCACCATCACTGTACGGTTTTTTAAGTCCTCGGCGCTGTTAGATCACCTTTGCTTACTATCAGGCAAGTCAAGGTATGGCGTTCTAAGGGGGAGGCCTATGTTCAGTATTGGATGCCTTCTGGCTCATGATCACAATTACATTTTATAAATGTAATTTTACTCTTGTCTGGGCCTGGGCAGAGAATCTGGGCCCTAATTCCGAAATGCGACTAAGTAACTTCACGGTCTGTGTACTTTTAAGTGGTGGTACTACCCCGGATCGAAAGACTGGGCACTCTTAAACGCTCTTTACTCTATTTTAAATCTTATCATCGAGCTTGTAAGAAGATGTAGAACGGATGTGTCTTATGTCTCTGTAGGAATTGAGGAATTTTATTCGATTTAAGCATCTTTGGCTTTTCTTTCGCCGGCATAGTGAAGGCGACTGAGGCAGTCGTGAATTAAGTCGGTATTTTCAGTCTGCTGTGAAGCTAAAGAGCGGTCTATGAGTGGAGGCGACTGCTACTACAATTGAATAACTGCGGGTAGTAGACGCATCTACTATGCCGGCAACTTACAAGCTGATCCCGAAACGCGTCTAAATCACTTCATGGTTTTATTTTAGGTATTATTAAAGCACTTCTTGTGTCCAATACCTATGTTATGTAGTAAAAATATTGTTTTAGTATTATAACAATATCATACACATAATAATAATTTATACACAAATAGTACCTACACAATGGGACCTATATTATACAATTTACAATGGTTATTCTAAATATTATTTAATAACAATAAATGTTGTTGACACGGCGAAGCAGAAAGTTTGATATTCATTTATCATAATAGTTATCAAGGATGCGTAAGGGAATGACCAGGAGCCGGTTAAACGAATTCACTAATCTATCCAAACGACAGTTTAAAGTATTTCTTTTGGCTAAAGTTTTACGAATACAGTTTGATCAAAGATCATTTCCAAGCTTCATTGCGTATAGTATTTATGCTCCTTGAGTTGAACTTAAAAAGGCCTCGATGTAGAAGTAGGATTTGCGTTAAAGAGCGTGTTAACTGCAATTCAAAGATGTTTTGTAATTTATAAAGACTATTAAAAAATGACTATTATAAAAATCAGAGGTATTTTGGGATCAGGGTGAAGTCGTTAAAAGTTTAACGATGTTGGTAAAGGGGATGCACTTGCAGATATTTGTCTATGGCATAATTCGTTTGGATCATGCATCATGGACTCCAGTCTACATTAGGCGGTGAGCGAATTTACAAATAAAACTGGATTAGAAAAATTACACGTGCGGCTTTAGATCAGACCCGGTGTTTGTCGCTTTTAATAATATTCTAGAAGGCGACAAACACCGCTATTTTTTAAAAATATATGTGAAAAATCATAATTTAATTTAGATATAATTTAATTTAGATGATCGATCACATTTTATTTTTTATTGGAAAACCGGCCTTAGGAAACGCACCGTGCGTTACTATTTCGATCTACGTTCCGCATATTAAAATCTCAAGAACTAATAATTTGGAAACTAAATTATAAAGGAAAATCCAAGGCAAGTTAAAGATAATAATTGTCTATCGGTCTAAGAAGTTAAATAATTATGGAACTCATCAAGTATTTAATATATTTTAACATTTTTTTTATAAATCGTCTATATTCACTGTCATTATCAAACCTTGGTACTACCTCTTTTTTTTACTAGTCTTTTTACAGGTCAGTGAAAGCATCAAATAAATAAATCAACAGAATCAAAATAAAAGGATCGCGAGAAAAAGGTTTATGCAACAATCGACAAGTAAAGTTTACCAGTTTAAGTGCTCTTCCCATTATTTGCTTCCATTATTGCTCTTCATATTTGCTCCGACCGGGAATCGACCTCGGGTCTTTCCGCGTAACGGACTGGTGTGCATTACGCCACACCTGTCGTCACACCTTACCGTGTAGGGCGGGTTACCCTCGGACTATCGAGTACGGCAACTGAAAAAATTATGTATTATTACAATCAATTAATCAATCAAATTGTCACGCCTCTTTTCCACGGGGATAGGCAGAGACAGTGGAGCGCCACTTACCGCGATCCTGACACAACTCCGTCGCTTCCTTCACATCCACAATTCTCCTCATACAAGCTCTACGGTTATGGGCACTAGACAACCAAGCTTTCTTGAGGATGTCTTCGATTTGATCGGAAAACACCCTCCTGGGCCTGCCTTGTTTAACGCATCCATCCACATCAGTTTCATAAATTGCTTTCGACAATTTACTTTCACTCATCCTTTCTATGTGCCCAAACCATCGCAGCATCCCTTTGTCAATCTTTGTCACATCTTTTAAACCACATGTATCACGCACTGTGCCGTTCCTTATTCTATCCGCTATCGTTACTCCACATACACTCCTAATGAGCGCATTTCTACAGCGTTAATTCCACTCTCATGCTTCTTCTGCCACACCCAACATTTACCTCCATACATCAATGCGTACTAATGCGGTACTCGTATTAATACAGAGAAATATTAATACGTAACTTAAGGTTCAGGTCGACAAAGAGCTTGTGGGATCAGCCACAGTTACGACTTTTATGCGGCTATTTTTTTCAGGGTAGTTTTTCCCGCTACTTATGTAGAGTTTATCTGATAGGCATAAAAATCATTGCTTGATTTAATTTAAGTATGACAAACAATGTATTGTTTAATTGATTTGTAATAACAATAAAATTGTGGCAATTACGTTGTTACATGCTACAGATGTAATCTGATGGAATAATAAGAATATTTCTGTAATGACCTTGTACCCACGTTCGTACATCATGTGTCTTTTTTAATATTTGCAATTTATTTTGTCTCATGTTTTGTAATATTTTTTACTTAACCCTAATGTGTGCTTTTGAGTTCTAGCACGTTCACCATTAATTAAATAGACTACTTACCTGTGTAAATTAAAAATTACACCTAACGATTTGAATCTTCATTCATATGTTCTTTTTACCCTTTATCTTGGATCTTTCAAAACAAAAGGCATCTCTAGTTGGCATAATTATGGCAAGTCGAGGTCCCATGTCGCACCTACATAAAAAAACGCAATTTTCGTTCATAACAAAAATGAATACATTTTTGCACAACTTTTGAACAAATAATATGAGTGGTAGGCAGCCTGCCGATCCAGGATAGTACCACCTCTTACAATTATACAGACCGTGAAATGACTTTCAGTCGTGTTTCGGGATCAGCTTGTAAGTTGCCGGTTCTAACTGTCTATCGATACTGAATTGTACTAGCAGTACCTCCATTAATGGACCGCACTCCAGATTAACATCAGTCGGGGTGATGTTAAGTCACAATAAAAAGAGGCATGCGAAATCGATAAAAATGAAGTTAGAGAGAAAAACATTTTAAAATGTGTTAATGTGACCGTACCTGTCACATTATAAGAGTATATTCAAAATTAATTATCTACAAATAATTAGTTTTGGCCTGATGTGACAAATTGACGAGTATTAACGTCAGCAGTCAGCTGATTGTTTTTACATCCTGAATTTTAATGAGACCATAATTTGTCACGGTTATTTAATATTGAAAGGGTTCGTATTTAGAGCTTTTACGGCATATTATATAAACACAAAACAAAACAAAAGCAATTGTTTTTTTTTTCACGCTATCGGTATTTACCCGGTAAATTCAATAAAATGGTTTTAAGATACTTGATTTATTAAACACAAGTTTCAAGTTGAATTATACAACAATAAAAAGTAGTAGGCAGTAGTACCCAGTCTGCCGATCCACCACAGGCCGTAAAGTGACTAGTCGCGTGTCGGGATTGTTTGGAGGTTACCGGTTACAACTAGGCCGGCATGGTGGATTTGACTGCTACTTACTGTAATTCAACTTTAAGTAGCATTCATTCAGTTTAATAACAGGCATGGTCGAACCACAATAAAAACACTAAAATAAAACGGCAATTTTCGTGTTGTCACATTCAACTTTTCTCTAATTTAGTAATATGCATATTATTTGGGAATTGAGGCCTAACAATTATTTAAAAATATTATTAAATTTATATATTTACAGTTCTATACAAAGCTACTAAATGTGCTTGTTTTATAGATACTAAGCAACCAAATTAATATTAAAGATACATTGGTACCGGCCAGTGGTTTAAAACCCTTGTTATAGATTAACTATAAGATCATAGAATAGAGAGAAGAGAACACAAGAGACCTGTCAAAACAAAGCAAAGCAGGTTCATCTTATCGCAAATCGGTACCTAGTATTATTAAAGAGAATTTCTATCAGAATTGCATAATAATGAAAAATATTAAAATTTCAAAAATGACTAGGTACAAAATGACAGACATGAGAACTTATTTAATTACTCAAAACATGTAATAAAAAGACAATTTGTCTATAGTTACAAAGAACCTTGACCTGTTGAATCTAACAAGTGATTTTTACAATCTTAGTACTCGTACAAGTCATGGTCTGATAGGTCATGTTTAGTAAAGGAATGTATGCATTGAGCACGTTCGAAAGCGTATTGATAATTCTGTTTTGTAATAAACGGGTAAAGCAATCGTTCGCGTATGTACAACTGTCTAATATTAAAGTACAGTATGAGATAGATAAGTAGACTAACTTATTCGTGGGACTGCCGACGGAAGCTATACTTCTCCTTAACTCTTCTTCTCTCGCTTTACCACTCCTTGCCCTCCTTCTGTCCGCTGATTATAAACACACCCTCGTAAAGTACCTACAGGTTGGGGGATCGAACGCTTTTCAATTATTGTCGTATTTTTGTTGTCGTTGTTGTTGTTTAGTTAAGGCTCGGTGAAGAAAGTATAGATTTACAGAAGAGCACATAAATAATGTTAATATTTTGTTGTCGAAAAGCTTAGACAGTGCATTACAATATGCAATTCTAACCATAGAATTGACGAAACCCGCCGTCTAGGCGAAAAAGCCGGTAGTCTTTAATTTGAAATCTGTCTTACTGTATTTTGATTTTCGCGAATAAACAGGAGCTAAATCAGAACCTACTTTGGAGTACATTTGTAAACATTTTGTAATACAAACTTATGATATAACTTAGTATTGGTATAACATACTTGACTTACAACGAAAGTTATAGTTATTTGTTAAACTGGAGTGCGGTCCAAGAGGAGACCGCTACTACTGTTAAATAATTGCAAGTGGAATTATCATTCACCATGTCGTCCTAGTTGGAAACGGCAACTTCTAAATTTTTTTTGGATAGGTATATTTGTTTTGTGAATAAAAAAATATGTTTTTTAGAAGAAATATTTTACTTTGTTATTATTATTATAGACTATAACTCTCAACATTTGCCTTTTCGAAATCATGGTAGAGTCTCACAATGCATAAGAGCCGGAAGGATTTCTAGCTCTTTGATTGGATTTTTTTTGGCCAGATAACTGTTTATACAAATGATTTTGAATTTCTGATGATTTTTAAAAGTCTGAATACAACTTTTAAAAATCCACGAATAATCCAAAAATGCTTTGTGTGCCAACTGCCTACATTCATTAAGCCAACAAAAGTCGTAAATACCTTATGACCTTAGTACATCTTGATTTATAATTACATGTGAACGGCAAAAATTGTAGCTTATTGCAGTTTATTATTTGACCCAAGGCCATTGCTGCTAAAGCTAGGAACAAGTGAATGCTTGTAGTTCTTATAGATACTCCTATCGAATCAAGAGTGATATTTTTTGCACTACCTATATGCCGGAAATGTAATTATATCAGTCGATAAAATTTGAATTAGCAGGTCTTTTAAAGTAGGAATGGTATTTATACGAGTAACTCCTGGTAGATATTAATTAACGGCCGGCATAGTAACGGCGGCGTAAGGTGATTTAGATTTTAGTCGTCGGCATTTTTGAGCTTTCACTTGACAACGATACTAAGAGATCCTCATTGTACTTATTAGCCTAACCCATGGCTAATAAGCAAGAAGCTCCTAGGACTATTAGTGCACGACAAAATAGAAACCTTTGGCAATCGTAAACTGAAACGGGGTTTTCAGTCGGCGGCGTTCTAGAACCTCACCTTGTTTACCAGGCAAGTTGAGGTCAGAAGTCGCGTCCTAATGAAAAAAAAGAGTTGATATAGTATGTGCTATTTCGGTTTTAATAAAACACAATTGATGTCAAATAATTGATGTTAATGATATTATTTTGTTGCAAGTAAATTTCATGATGACACTGGCCTTGATTAGGAACACGGAATCGGCTGTCAACAAGGCCAGTACTATGACAATGTGTTACCCACTTTTTGTTGTTAACATTGTATTAATTTGTATTGTACAAACGACCTCATAGAACTGCACGAATTACTCATTCCCGTTGTTTATGTAAAAATGTACTATTACTGCACCTAAAAATTATATAATAAAGTAAAAAAATAATCAAATTTAGGTCTATTAGTACAAGTCGATAACATTTAAAACATTTATTATTTATAAACTCTAAATCCATCCAACCTTCAAGTTGAATTTGATTGTAAAAATAAACTGTTCACGGTTAATCAATTTAAATGTTACGATTTGTTGTGTGAACGGCAGATACTTCAACGACCTATACTTCTATAACTTGGTTGTGCAATAGGTAATAACGATCGATCAAAATTTGAATTCATTATGTAAATTGTAGCCATTGGATACAAACGTTAATGAAAAGATGATCTTATCCGTTATTTTTGTCATCAAATGCATTTATGCATTCATTTACGTCAACGAGTTCGTATTGTACGCACAAGAACTCGAATTGTGAAATACATTGCAAAATTCGATATTAGATACTAAGTTTATTTATTGTTTTAATATAAACCATTAAATTTATTTTCAGAAATAAATCAACCATGGCGAATAAAAATGAAAAAGCAGTTGCAAATGTAATTTCAAATTCACTAACTGCTAGTTTTCGAAAATCATTAGAGAAGAAAGATAATAAATATTATAATAATGCAAAACCCATAGACATTGAATGGAAAGAAATGTCAATAATACAAAAAGCAAGACATATGATTACCTTTATAACAGTAGAGCCAATACTAGCTTGTTATGTAATGCCATCAGTTTTGTCTGCATTAGCGACGCAAAATTTATATTTAGAAAAGGCTTGTAGGGTTAATTTAGCTTTTGAAGATCACATATGTGATGCACTGACTAGAAGAGAAACGGCAAATTATACTTATTACGAAGAAGAAGTCCAGAAATTAGTAGCTTCCGTAGCTGGATGGAAAACAGTTTTACAATCATTTTTGCCTTGTGGTATTTTAATATTTCTTGGAGCGTACAGTGATAGAGTGGGACAGAGGAAATTTTGTATGCTTCTACCTATTATTGGTGAATTTCTTACTAGTATTGGGTTGATGATAAATACTTATTTCTTTGATGAGCTGCCGGTTGAAGTAGCAGCTGTAACTGAAGCCATATTTCCTGCTTTAACTGGGGGTTGGTTTACAATGTTTATGGGAGTGTTTAGTTACATAGCAGATATTACCACTGAAGATCAGAGAACTTTAAGAATTGGTGTTGTCAATTTGTTTTATTCATTGGGTGTGCCTGTTGGTGCCGCTCTCAGCGGGATCCTAGTGAAAAAAATCGGATTGTATGGAGTTTTTGCTCTTAGTGCGACACTTTACATATTGAGTTTTTTATATGGGTATTGGAGAATCAAGGAAGTCAAAAAGCCTGTTTCTGATGTGGTAAGTATTTCTTGCAAAGCATATATTTTTTAAATTTATGGTTCATTGAATTAAATAAGAATCGGTTTGATATTAAATAATTACATTCATTGAGGCAGATCTTTACGGGCCATTTCTTACATTGCCTATAATTAATGTTATAAATAGAACGTGTAATTATTATTATTGCAAAATATTGCTTGAATAAACTCGTATATTTGAATAATTGTTTTAAATGTCACAATCCGAAATGACGTTCACAATATTGGGTACATGTAAATAGCCAACGTCATTTGCTTTACCAATTGGAAATTATATAACAAGCACAAAATCGTGATTGGGTTCTGGTAAATCACTTTGCACAGTTTAGCAACTCTACATGTATCTTATAACTAAAAGTATCAATCTAGATATAACTAGTTAACAGGCGATACATTCACATTGACAAACATGCGAGTAAATTTATCTTTGTTTCAATTGTAGGTTTATAAAAGTAATTTGATACTACTAGATTTAATTTCAACTGTTTTGGTACATCTAGTTTAGAATGTGCTTTTCTAAAATATCACAGGTAAATATAGGTACTCTTGTTCCCTTTGGTAGATATAGATAGATGTTTTATCTATGTTAGCTCTAACTAATGTTCAATATTTTCGCAAGTGAAAACAGTATAGTAGCCTGACGAGCGTACGCCGGAAAATAGCTCTATCTCCATCCAGTACTGTAGGTAAGTAGTCGAAATCCTCGTGGAGGTCGCATATCATTCTATAATAAATAGAAATATATAATGATTTAAGATAAAAACAAAGTTAAATATGCAAATGAAATACGCGTTAAAGTACACGCAGAACGAAGGTTCATTCTTTCAATCAACTGTGACTTTTATCTGGGTCAAGTTGACGGACTTTTTATATTCAATGCTCCGATGAACTTACTTTAACATTGAACTTGGACTCTGTTATATAATTAAAGGAAAGTTAACATTACACGTTTTTATTACCATTTTGTATTTATTTTCTGAATACAATATCGATTTATTCTTCTTTCGCGATTTATTATTATATTCTTGAAAAGCTATTGGGAAGCTATTGCTATTGGGAATTCAATTAGCTGTTACCATACTGTTAAAGGCCATAAAATTTCTATGCAATAATTAAAGAATATTTCCATACGTTAATTACACCAGTGTTGGCTATACACAAATGACCACCAACAGATTTTCCATTACTTCTGTAGTAATAGAATTTTTTTCATTCATTTCGACACGATGTATGATCGCGACTTGCCTGACTTGCAAGGGAAGATCCAAGACTCCTGACTACTGTAGGTACAGACTCAGTTTATGGTTGCTACGAGCCCGTCTAAACGTCGACATCTAAAAATTTATAGAAGCTTTACGCCTGTGAACATAATGGATGATAAGAATATTCTTCCGATACCTATTTATATTCAATATAATAGTTCCCCCAATTCAGTAATGCCAATTTTTTTTTCTAATATACATAGAGAATGGACTTAGCGTTTCCTATCCAGGTATGAAGTAAATCAGGTGTCAAAGCGTGAGATTGACAAAACAATCGCGCAGACAGTAGTTGTCTCATATATAGGTTATAGTTGTATGCATAATTTTAAAAATAACAATTGCTTTCCTTTAATTACCTTAAAATTTCTTTAGGTCGGCATAGTGGCGGCGGCTGGGATAGCCGGGAACTGACACGGTTGTCCCAGTCGTCGTCACTCTTGGACCTCCTCTTACTAATCATCAGGCGGGTCGAAGTCAGATGTCGTGTCACAATAAAAAAATAATAAAAAAATTGAATTATAGTCTATTAATCGAGGTCGCCGCACCATAGACATACTACAAGCCGTACAGTCGCTTTGTCTCTTTCTAGAGAGTGATTAATTCTCTAGTGAGGCTATTGCTCAGTCCATTCTCTATGTCTATGTTTTTACTTGATTAATAAGGGGGAGGCATATGTTCAGCAGTGGACGCCTTCTGGCTGATGATGATGATGATGAATTTGGATACGAGAGTGTGAATTAAGATATTCACTACTTTGAAGGGCAAATATGATTTTTTCCAGTACGTACATACGGATAGAAAAAACGAAGGCGTTTTATTAGTCTTCTTTTGTGTTTTCTTACTTAAAGTTCATTTATTCTTGTTTGTAAGTACTATTATTATGCTAAAAGTGAATGTGGTGTCCTCGTACATTAAATGTGACTTTCGAATACTTGGTATTAACTAGCAGTTAAAATTGGAACTTAATAATAAAAGTATTTATTTGTATTAAATATCGCCTAATTCGTTATTCGATACCATTTGAATTCATCGAGACATATTCGAATTTCGAAGTTTTATTTTTTAAATATTTTATTTTAGACTTTTGTAAATCAGATATCTTTATGTTACCGGTTTGTGCAAAAATATATAGCTATGTTTTTATAAGAAGTCGAAATTCATTGATAGATTGATTTACACAATAATTGAAGTCTAATTAGTATATTTTATTATTGCTATGCGACTGGCCTGTCGCTAACGACTGAAAAAAACGACTTGGTTCAATCAACCAATCAAATTGTCACGCCTTTTTTCCCACAGGGATAGACAGAGACAATGAAACGCCACTATACCCAGTCATCGTCACTATACCGGTCAAAGGTGCTTTTTCACTCTTCCAAGGATAACATAGACATCGTTACATATTCCAATGCACGTAGTATTAAATTATTGATAAAAATTGGATAGATAAATCACATCAGTCAACTGCGACCGGGGATCATACCCAGTGTCTGTTGATTCACGCGCGGCTTTTCCTTTCTTTCCTTATCTTTTCTTTTCATTGCTTAGTTCTTGTACAACTTACAAGTTGATCCTGAAACGCGTCAATGTCACTATGTCTGAAGTGGTTGCTATTGTATAGTATTGCTATTTTCAGGTGATAGCGAGCAATTGGTGTCAATGGCTGCGAGAATTCTTTGACACTCGATATGTGAAGGAAACAATACTGGTTGCCTTCAAGAAGGGGCCACAACAACGAAGATTACGTGTTATTATGTTAGTTATAGTTCTTTGTGTCGTTATTGGGCCCATTTATGGTAAGTTAATAGTGTGAAATATTTGTTATAAATAGATCAAAATATATAAAGATATCTAAGAGTGGTAGGCAGTGGTACCCAGTCTTGTAGTACCACCAGTTATAAGTATACAGACCGTGAAGTGATTTGGTCACGTTTCGGGATCAGCTTGTAAGTTGCCGGTTCCATCTAGGCCGGCATAGTGGATATGATTGCTCCTCACAGTTAGCGAATTGTAGTAGCAGTGGCATTCATTGATGGACCACACTTCGGCTTAACATCAAGCGGGGTGCTGTCATATGTCGAGCCACAATAAAAAAAAATAGATATTTTATATAAATTTTTTGCAATCGAAGAGTGGTTGATTTAAAATCACTTGCCGGTACCAAAGGCGACCAAAGGTTACGTAAACCGAGAGCACGAGTTCGAAACCACCCACCGATACCAATGTATCTTTGGTATATGTACTTTGGTTGTCCTTTTTCTATGATACAAGCACTTTTAGTAACTTAGTATAAAAATGTATTAAATTCATATTGTAAAAATTTCCTTTGTTCTTTATTCTTAATTTTGATCATTATTTTGGATTGTTAAATTGTTTACAATCCAAAATAATGATCAAAATTAAAAATAAAGAATAAAGGATTATAGAATTAAGATTGCATTTGTATGGTTAAAAACTACGTACACCAATAAAAAAGACAGAGCTTTTTAAACGACTTCAAAGTTCAAGATACTTTTTTAACTTTGTACTTTTTTTGTACGTATCCCAGACTTCAACGAGGCTGGCTTTCACTGGCGGATGTGACTAACTGTTGCTTGCAGAAATTAACTGGTGGCAGAAGTCGCTTTTTAATTTGCCTCTTTAGTATGTATACAGATAGATGATTTAGTCGCGTTTCAAGATCAGCTTGTAAGTTTCCAGTTCTAACTAGGCCGGTATAGTGGATGTGATTGCTGCTTACAGTTATTGAATTGTAGTAGCAGTGACATCCATTCATGGACCACACTTCAGCTTAACATCAAGCAGGGTGCTGTTATATGTCGAGTCACAATAAAATAAAATCTTTTGTAGGTATGTTGAAAGATGCCAAGTTTTATCAAGGTCGGCATAACGGATGTTTCTATTTATTCGGTTATTTTTGTCTGTTTAAATTATTCTGTAATATTCTCGAATTAGTAATAAAAGTAATTGAAAATAAAATATGAGAATGTTTTGCAAAAAACTAAATTATGCATTGAATGGACGCTGGTCGAGAGGCAAAAACTATATCAAGGTTAATTGTTAAAATTAACAATTAAATAATAATAAACAAGTCTGGTCGAAATCATTTTTCCAGACTAACCGATCCTTCTACACAGAAAAAAGTCTTTTCATTTACTGCGTAACTTTTCCTAACTTTGATGGTAAGGCGACCGTGGTGTAGTGGCAGTGCAATGGTTATACAAACCTAGAGCACGAGTTCGAGACCATCCACCGGTACCAATGTATCTTTGATATATGTACTTTGGTTGTCCTGTTTCTATAATACCAGCATTTTAGTAGAGAAATGTAAAATAATGCAACGAGCATCTTGTCGTTCGGAATGGCGTTCTAAGGGGAAGGCCTAAGTTCAGCAGTGGACGTCCTCTGGCTGATGATGATGATGAATGTATAATGTACGAGTACTTATATATTTATCGATATATATATAAACATCGATGTATAAATTAAACTATTATCGAATATAGGAATAAAAATGAACTAGACAGTTAGAGTTAACTCAATCCTAAATGAGTGTAAGTGTAAGTAAGTGTAGTTTCATTAAAAACATGATTATATGAACAAACTAGGTTTTGACGGACGTTTAATTATTTTTATAATCATTAGTCGTCTGTGAACAGACAATGAGGTGACGTCAAATAAGAACAATTGGCTTTTGTATCCATTTGTAGAGTCTATGTAATCATTGCACTATATCTATTAATTCCACTCATCCTGTAGATGTAGTGTAAAACAATGGAAAATTAAGACTAATCTATGCTTAAGAGTAGTAGGTAGACAGTTGATGGACACTTTTAAGTGTACAGACCGTGAAAAACTCAGTGTCGTTTCGGGATAATGATTGTGGACACGACTGTTAAGTGTAGTACCAGGCACATTTATTCAAAGACCGCACTTCGGCTTAACATAAGGCGGGGTAATGTCATAGGTCGACTAACAAATTCAATAAAAAATAGGTGAATGAGGCTTTTTTATTTGCGGTTCGTTAAATAACTGTAGGCCTAGTAGAAACCCGCGTTATATTATATTAAGTGGTGCGTTATATTATATTCGAATGTTGTATCGCACTGTCCCAATAACTCTGAGGACGACCGAGGCAATGGTTGGGTTAGATTCCTTAGCTACCACGACATTATCTTGGTTTTTACCAAGCAAGTCATGGTCAAATGTCGCGACACTAAGAAAAAGAAAACCATAAAAGTTAAAAGAAAACATTATATAAATAGCAACTGATATTGATAGATACTCGTTTATATACAAATTATGAACGGAGTGTGAAAACCTAAGGTTTATTTTCGTTTGAACTGAATGGAATAATCTGTCAATTATCACTTCACGTATATAAATAAATAATATTTATAACTTGACAGGCATAGTAATGACAACTATGGCAACCGTAAACTGAAACAGATTTTTCAGTCGTCGGCGCTCTTGGACTTTTCCTTACCATTTGGGAAGTCTGGGACGTGTCTCAATAAAAATAGATTTTTAAAATTGTTTTAATCAAAAGTGAACAGAACGATAAAGAGGAGACGTCTCTTTAGACGCCTAAATCTTTTTAGATCGGGGACATTCTTTAAAATCAGAGTTTCGCAGTGTCCTAAACTAAAGAACTTTATAATGAGAAATAATTGATGTAAGAGACTTCATTGACTCTGCCTATTACCTATAGAATTGGAATGTAACAATTTGATTTTGATTTGATTTTTATCGGAATAGACTTAAATAATTAAATTACAGATAAATGATTATATTCAAGTATAAATTATACACAAATTCTAATAAAAAGTGTGTTTCTTCATCTATTTACAACAGTAGGCAATTAACTGACGGATCTACAAATCTAATTAGGTTTTAAATCACATAATTCGCAATATTTTCATACAGTTGTTTTACGTTTAAATATTATATTATTTTACATATTTTCGTATTTATATGACCGCAGACGCCTGACTGAATTTCGGCAGCTTTTAAATAGTACTACTAACTAACTACTAAACAACCAGACTCAGAGGAAATGTCTGTTAGTTTATTAACAATTATTTATTAGATTTAACGCAGTGTAAGACGTCCACCTTTAAATTGGACGATATGATAAAGGTTGTAGGAAGCCGTGGTGTGCATTCCGCTTTTAGCAGGCTACTATGGAGATCGCTGAGGGAGGTCTCTTTAATGCTCTGACCAGCATCAACCCGTGACGAGTAGCGAACGACTCGCTATACATCACTCGCCAAAATTAATTTCTACACTAATTTAATATGTAAAGCATTAATTTGTGTACAACAATAGCTAAATGACTATACTTATCATGTTATGAATGAAAATTATGTCTAGGTTCTATTAATGTTTTTTTTTCATAATTACATCAAACGTAGATTAAAAGTGGATTACAACGTACAATTTGTGTAAAATAACAAGTTTTTTGTATACATTTTTTCTAGAAATACTTAATGTGTTATACTTTTTTGTGTTTTCACATTTTTTTCGTAATGTGATAATGAGATGAACATAAATAGTATTATATACTTATTGTTTATTTATTTTTATTTATTTATTCCTTCGTTATTTTATGTAGGATGCATTTCTGATAGCATTTCCTAAAAATCTATCTAAATGATAAAAAAAACTTTACTGGTGTAATCAGTCCAATTGGCCGGTGTGTATTTCCACAGGGATACGAGTATGTAGAGACAATGGAGCGCCAGCTTTCACGGTCTTGACAAAATACTCTCCTTCACATCTACAATTCTCTTTCAAGCTCTATTGTGGCCATTATGGCAAACTGTATACTAGCGGTAGTTTTATCAAAGAGATCTGACCAAATTAATAATAATGATAATAATCTTTATTTACTTCACACAAACAAAACTTAATATAAAACTAATCTAAATTACAATTTGATTAAGTGTGCCCCAAACTAGGTAAAAACCTGTATTTCAGGAACCCAGGAGTTCGCTCGCAGAAATGCAATTACATCAAGAAGTGTTACTTGAATAAAACAAAGTATCATGAGCATATAAAAATGTGTGTTAAATTATTTTCTATAGTTAGTAGTACAATTTGAGAGGAGTTGAGCAATACATTTTCTGTATCGTTTATAGTTACGTTTAATTAGCAAGTTTTTGGTCAGGCGTAGCGCTTTGGTCAGCACATCAGTTCGTTCATATTGGTCCTAGGTTCATATTTGTTTTATAGCTTTTATTTGTAATATTTAATAATTAGATTGATTGATTGATAACATCAGACAAGGTGCTGTCATAAGCCGAGCTACAATATATAATAACTTGTAAAAAATGAAGTAAAGTCATTAAGTTGATTTGATCTAGGAACTTCTATTATAGAAACTCTACACAATGCTCATAATAATTCAATTTAATAGATTAAATCACGATTCTTATACTTCATTAAGCCTACATACAATGTTAACATAACTTTTTGCTACTGCGCAAGAATTGTATTGTACATCTATTCTGTTGTAAAAGTATTGTACGGTTAATGTCATTTCCGGTCGGTTACAACTCGTTTATCGTAACAATAATGACATGGTGCCTGATTTCATCTCATTATCATGCTTTTATTAAAATAATTTAGTACTCTATTCTAAGTTTTTTTTTATGACCGCACCCCTGAGTGTGGTTTATGAATAGATACCACTGCAATCACACCCACAGTGCCGGCCTACATAGAACAGGCAACTTACAAGTTGATCCCCTAAGTTACCCCACTGTCTATAAACTTGTAAGTAGTGGTAGGTACTACCCCGGATTGGCAAACTGGGCAAATGACCACCTGTCTATATTCTTTTTCAACATATCTTCAAATTTTTAAAGGGTAGCAGATAGATAATTGAATATTAAGAAGGAGGGACATGTCATTAATTTTGAAATGAAATGAATTATTTATTTGCTTAATATGGGTTAAAAATGTAGGTGTTACATATTGGTTTATGTTATATCTGCCATATTTGCCAAATCTGGCGTGCAAATATTGTTAAGTAATGTTATTATTAAATTAATATATTAGTCATTATTATTATTGAAATATGTCAATAAATTAAAATTGCACAAGTATATAATTGTACTTCTCGTAATTAACAATATGGTAAAAACTCTCTAATGCTATAAAAACATTTCTCAACAAGCCACTGTTTTAATTTTATTTTAAACAATTTGCCGGATAGTGAACGCAGATCATCTGGTAGTGCATTATATACCCTGGCTGCCATACTATACGAATTTTTTATTGATGTACTAAGGTTAAATTTGGATATATTTACTAAATTGTGGTACCTTCTTCTTGAATTAGTGGATACTTTAATTGGGAAAAGGTTAGGATTTTCCTTTACAAAAATACAACAATGCTGTATATATAAACAGGTAAGAGTTAAAAGTTTGTGTTTTCCGAATAGTGGTCTGCAAGAGTCTAACAAATGTGCATCGCAAAGAGCTCTTATACATTTTTTTTGAATTTTAAGTGCCAAATCTATATCTGTACAGTTTCCCCATATTATTATACCGTATTTCAGCGCAGAAACAACATGCGCGTGGTAGGCGAATAGACTACTCTCTATAGACGAAATTTTGTACAGTCTGCGTAATGCATATGGATATCTACTCAACCGCATACAGATCATTTCAACGTGACTTTTCCAATTACAATTTACATCGAGCATTAAACCTAAGAAATTTGTTGTTTGCACGTTTTTTATTGGTTGTCCCTTAAAGTTAATATTTATGTTTGGTTTTCTCGCATGGTAAGTGCCAAATTGCATAATATTAGTTTTTTCAATATTTATATTTAAGTTATTTATGTCCATCCATTTTATTATATTCTCAATTGTGGTATTTATTTCGTTTTCATATTCTTTGTCAATTATACAATTGTTTTTATTATTACCTCTTATGATAATAGTAGTATCGTCAGCAAACAATATTACTTCATGTTTTGTTATATTAGGTAAATCGTTAATATACAAATTAAAAATAGTCCCCTGTGGCACACCACTTATATTTATCTTATAATTAGACCTATAAGACGACCTGATGAAAATATTTTTGTTTTTCCTTATTTTTTTAATTATCTCGACACTTTGGTGTCGAGATTCCAAATAGCTTCTGAACCAATTATGTACAGTACCTCTTATTCCATAGTGATACAATTTTCCTAAAAGTTTTCAATGATTCACAAAGTCAAATGCCTTGCTCATATCTAAATAAAGAGCGGTTACAGGTATGCCTTCGTCAATGCATTCAATTACAGATTTTATTAATTTAAAGTTTGCATCTGTCGTATTTTTACCTTTACAAAAACCAAATTGTTCATTTCTAATAATATTCATTTTATAAATATACCCCGTTAATCTTGTTTGAAAAGCCATTTCTACAACTTTTGCTAGAATGGGTATTAAAGTTATTGGCCTATAATTGTATAAATCGGTCTTTGGTCCTTTTTTATAAATTGGTTTTACGATGGAATATTTAAGTCTTTCAGGAAAAACACCCTGACCGAATGATAAATTAATAATGTGACTAAGTACAGGAGATATATTGAATGCAATTATTTTTAATATTTTAGTTGTCAATCCATCATAATCCGTAGAATTTAAATTTTTTAGTTTTATAATTATTTTGTGTATTTCATTTACACCGGGCAAAAGAGAGTTTGCTCAAAAAAAAAATGCGAACCGAGACATTTTGACGGATTTAGGTTCGTCTCTGGACGTATTAATAATGAACCTAAAATCCAACAGCTGAACTATTGCAGATTTTTTTTTATTCGCTGCTAAAGTCGGGAAAACATAGTTTTTCGCAATTATAATTTTTTCTTGACTATTTAGATAAAAATATTTCAAAAGGAACTTGTAGATAATAAAAATATCTACAAAATGAGACTTGTTAGGTTCAAATTAGTTTTTTTGTTTTTTTACAAAATGCAGAAAACCCCTAAAAATCGATGTTTTTTAAATAATGTTTTAAACAAACAATTTTATACCTAGACGTCCCTAATTTTAATAAACTGTAGACTTTGACGTGTTTTATTAGTGGTATTTTTTTAGAATTTTTTTCTTGCATATTATTTTGCAAAAATCCATTTGTAAGAACAAATGGAAAACACTTTTTTGCAACCTAATTATTACCTCTTCGGTAGGTCCTAGTGTTGTATTTGGGCTCATTCTCTTCCTTAAGAGTTGTACTTTCAGTCTTTTTTTAAAGCTAACCAACTTTAGCAACTAGGGTCTTGCAAATCGAAGTGCAAATATACACCGGGAAAAGGGGAGTTTGCTAAAAAAAAGTGCGAACCGAGATATTTTGACGGATTTATTCGGACTCATTCTCTTCCTTAAGAGTTGTACTTTCGGTCTTTTTTTATAGCTAATCAATTGTAGCAACGATTTTATATTCATTGAATTATTTCATTTTAAAACTTAGCACTTTTTTGCACTTCGATTTAAAAGACCCTCGTTACTAAAATTGATTAGCTGTAAAAAAAAGACTGAAAGTACAACTCTTAAGGAAGAGAATGAGCCTAAATACAACACTCTAGGACCTACTGAAGAAGTAATAATAAAGTTGCAAAAAAGTGCTATTTTAATTATAAAATGAAATTTTACCAAAAATATAAAAAAAAAAAATCCAAAAAAATACCACTAATACTACACGTCAAAGTTTACAGTCTATTAAAATTGGGGACATCTAGGTATAAAATTGTTTGTTTAAAACGTTATTTAAAAAGCATCGATTTTTAGCGGTTTTCCGCATTTTGTAAAAAACAAAATAACTAATGTAAACCTAACTGGTCTCATTTTGTAGATATTTTTATTATCTACAAGTTCTTTTCGAAATATTTTTATCTAAATAGTCAAGAAAAAATTATAATTGCGAAAAACTATGTTTTCCCAACTTTAGCAGCGAATAAAAAAAAATCTGCAATAGTTCAGCTGTTGGATTTTAGGTTCATTATTAATACGTCCGGAGACGAACCTAAATCTGTCAAAATATCTCGGTTCGCACTTTTTTTTTAGCAAACTCCCCTTTTCCCGGTGTATATTTGCACTTCGATTTGCAAGACCCTAGTTACTAAAATTGATTAGCTTTAAAAAAAGACTGAAAGTACAACTCTTAAGGAAGAGAATGAGCCTAAATACAACACTCTAGGACCTACTGAAGAAGTAATAATAAAGTTGCAAAAAAGTGCTATTTTAATTATAAAATGAAATTTTACCAAAAATATAAAAAAAAAAATCCAAAAAAATACCACTAATACTACACGTCAAAGTTTACAGTCTATTAAAATTGGGGACGTCTAGGTATAAAATTGTTTGTTTAAAACGTTATTTAAAAAGCATCGATTTTTAGCGGTTTTCCGCATTTTGTAAAAAAACAAAATAACTAATGTAAACCTAACTGGTCTCATTTTGTAGATATTTTTATTATCTACAAGTTCTTTTCGAAATATTTTTATCTAAATAGTCAAGAAAAAATTATAATTGCGAAAAACTATGTTTTCCCAACTTTAGCAGCGAATAAAAAAAAATCTGCAATAGTTCAGCTGTTGGATTTTAGGTTCATTATTAATACGTCCGGAGACGAACCTAAATCTGTCAAAATATCTCGGTTCGCACTTTTTTTTAGCAAACTCCCCTTTTCCCGGTGTATATTTGCACTTCGATTTGCAAGACCCTAGTTACTAAAATTGATTAGCTTTAAAAAAAGACTGAAAGTACAACTATTAAGGAAGAGAATGAGCCCAAATAAAACAGTCTAGGACCTACCGAAGAGGTAATAATTAAGTTGCAAAAAAGTGCTATTTTAATTATAAAATGCAATTTTACCAAAAATATAAAAGAAAAAAAAAACAAAAATATACCACTAATACTACACGTCAAAGTTTACAGTCTATTAAAATTGGAGACGTCTAGGTATAAAATTGTTTGTTTAAAACGTTATTTAAAAAACATCGATTTTTAGCGGTTTTCCGCATTTTGTAAAAAAACAAAAAAAACAATTTGAACTCAACTGGTCTCATTTTGTAGATATTTTTAATATCTACAAGTCCTTCTCGCAACATTATTATCTAAATAGTCAAGAAAAAAATATAATTGCGAAAAACGATGTTTTCACAACTTTACCGGCGAATAAAAAAAAACCTGCAATAGTTCAGCTGTTGGATTTTAGGCTCATTATTAATACGTCCGGAGACGAACCTAAATCCGTCAAAATATCTCGGTTCGCATTTTTTTTTTAAAACACTAGATGGGCTCGACTCCTTTTCCCGGTGTAATTCTTATCTTGCCTTTAAAACTTGTAATGTTTTTTTTATTATTTCTCTTTGCCCTGGGATTTTTTTCCAGGACATTAAATTACTAACGAACATTATTAAAATTATTGAAAGCCAATAATTTTTAAAAATTATAGCATTATGTGACAATTTGTATGTCATGTGTGATCAAATTATTATTCGTTCGTTTCATTTTATTTTTGTTTTTATTTCAATAAAGTAACAATACGATAATAATAATAACTACCTAATTGTTTTACATAACACAATTCTACTTGTAGTTGACATTAATTCGACATTCAAACAATAATTTAGTTTAGTATTGTTCTTTATAACGAATGACAATGTGTTGAAATAATTTTATGCCTTTTACGAGTAGCCATTGCACTTTCAATGACCAATATCTTATACTTTAAAATACCATTTGAAAATAAATACTATGTGTACTCAAAATCATGTTCCCTTGTTTAAAGCAATAGGGTAAAAAGCAAGTATAATTTATCGTATCATCTACTTTTAGAAAATCCGTTTGCATCCCTCAAATGCGAAATTCTCTTCTCTTTTGTTTTTTTGGTCTCAGCTCCGTTGTTCTCTGTAGGACTACTTAGAATGCAACTACAAGTGTTAATAGAATGCAATCTACAATAATGTGATTTCATTTTATTTTTATTTCAATAAAATAACAATAGTGGTCAATCTTATGTAATTCATACGTATAAATATTTTTGTCAAATAAATGCATATTTTTAAGGCGACCGTGGTGTAGTGGCAATGCAATGGCTACGTAAACCGAGTGGCACGGGTTCGAAACCACTCACCGGTACCAATGTATCTTTAATATATGTACTTTGGTTGTCCTGATACAAGCACTTTAGTAGCTTAGTCTAGAAATATATAATAAAAGAGAAAAAATATATTTATGATTTGTTTTACTACACTGGTTTCTATTGATCATTCAATGATTTTTTTTAATAGTAACTTTTTTTTTAGGTGAAATGTCTGTGATGTATTTATTTACGAGATATCGTTTTAATTGGAATGAAGTTGACTTCAGTGTGTTTTCAACGTATGCTATGTGTACTTCGTTAATTGGTAAATAATATCTAAACTAGTTAATGTGGCAATTTGATTGATTGATTGATTATTTTGTCATATTTTATATATTTTTGCTAATAATAGAAATAAATTGGTCAATTGCATTAATAATAAAATAAAAACATTTATATTTTTACTTAAAGTGTAATTTTGTAAAATATGTTTGAGGGACGACCACGTTTTTCTTCGACTTGCCTGATGGTAAATAAGGGAAGTTCCAAGAGCGCCGACGACTGAATAGACCAATTCAGTTTACGGTTATCTCAGGTGCTGCCGCCATGCCGGCCAATGTAATCTTTAAATGTTCGCAAGAAATATTGATTTAAGGGCTTTATTTATAGCCGATTCCAGAAGTCAATTTGAATGAAGTTAACCTAACGTCATCTATTTTTACAATTACTTGGGTAAAAGTTGGTATTAGTGTTTATCTTTTAAAATTTACAAAAAGGTAATATTTTTATAAATATGCCTCCGTGACCACAATGGCTACAAAGTCTCAAAACGACGGAATAATAAAAAAAATGTAAAATCAATAACAAAAAATAACGCGATAGTAAACCGCAAAAAAATTGTTTAATTCATTAAGATAATATTTAATAGAGATTTTTTTATTTTCAGGAACATTATTCTCAGTTGGTATATTTAGTCAAGTATTAAAATTTGACGACGCCATCATTGGAGTGATCTCATGTACAAGCAAAATATTATCTGGATTTATGTATGCGTTTGCTGTTACTACTTGGCAAATTTATATAGGTATTATTAATCTTACAATATTTTATATATTTATTTATTTGGACAACAAACAGTAATCAACAAACAAGTATTTTTTTTACAACAATACCAGATAGTGCCGAAAAGTTACACTATATGACTAGATATAAAAACTAGTCATATAGTGTAATCGAAATATAAAGGCGCCCAGGGCCGTCTTTACCCGGGGGTTCAAGGGGTGCGGTGCATCCGGGCGCAGAGTCCTAGGGGGCGCATGCCGACCGCCATAAATTTCGATAGGTACCTACTACACTGAGACCACGCGAGCGGAGCCTTGACTTACGCACCCCGGCGCTGAATATGCTTGAGACGGCCCTGAAGGCGCCCTAAATCGTCTTCCGAATCCATAAATCGACATATCGATAATGGGCGTCCATCAATAGTGGTTACTGCCACAGATTTCTTAAAGTAGATATATCCTGCTTCAAAGTCTGAGTCACTTTACAGTATTTACATCTGGAAGTGGCGGTGCAGGCGAAATGCGTGTATATCGACGAATCAAATTTAATGACGTAATCAAATGTCAGATAATATTTTCCTAACTGTTTTACTATATGTATTATTATAGAGCTTACCACCTGATCTTGACTTGCCCGGTGGTGGTAAGAAAGGGGATATTAAAAAGCGCGGACGACGGAAAAAATCAAGCAGTGAAATCAACGAAATTAGCGAAATAATTTTATTGGATATTTACAGTAATTTATCAAATTGTCACGCCTCTTTCCCACAGGGATAGACAGAGACAATGGAGCGCCACTTGCCACGATCCTGACACAACTCCCTCGCTTCCTTTAATTAATTAGTTACATTTCTGGAAAAAATAAACTACCTATACGCACATACGGGTATGTATAAATATTATAATTATTATTTATAATTTTCCAGCTCCCTTGATAGAAATATTCAATGGAACCTCATTTATTGCCATGAGGTCTATGGTTTCGAAATTAGTCGACAAAGAAGAATTAGGTATGTATTTATGAATTAGGTATGAAAATAAAATAAAAGAATACTTAGAGAGAATATTACCAATACCAACAGTGCCTCTATATATTATAATGCATTTATTGCATAAATCAAATCAAATTCTCACGGCTTTTTCCTATAGGGATAGGCAGAGACAATGGAGCGCCACTTACTACGACCCTTACACAACTCCCTTGCTTCCTTCACATACGCAATATTATTGGAATTTTATTTATGTATAATATATGATATATGTATAATATTATATATGGAATACATCTATGTATAAGTGCGTCCAATCTATTTTTTTAAATTATTTCATTGCTACTAAATATATTAGAAATGAAAATCGTATAGAAAACTGGATTCTAACCACCGTTGCACCGTTTTTTTTTATACCAATTTTCATGTGAATAAAGCTGAAGAAAGTGAGAGAGTTTATAGACAATTCTCTCTGCCTATCCCTTTGGAAATTACAGCGTAAATTTTTATTTTATTTTATCTACCTTATACTTTTTAGGTAAAGTGAATTCTTTATTTGGCGTAGCGGAAGCCATGATGCCCTTAGTTTATGCACCAATGTACACGACATTATACGGGGCCACACTTAAAAGTTTTCCTGGAGCGTTTTTCCTTCTCGGAGGAGGTCTTACTGTACCTGCTGTCCTTATATTCATGTATGTATTTTTCAATGTTATTATTGTTAATATTTATTCATATAATTATACCTTGACTGTGCATTTGCCTAGTGCCCATAACCACAGAGCTTGTATGAAGAGAATTGTGGATGTGAAGGAAGCAAGGGAGTTATGTCAGGATCGTGGTAAGTGGCGCTCCATTGTCTCTGCCTATCCCTGTGGGAAAAAGGCGTGACATTTTGATTGATTGATTGACTGTGTATTTTATTAGGAAATAAGCAATACTTTTATAGCAAGCAATATGAATTAAACAAATTATATGCGGCTTACTATCGCGTTTATTTTGGTTTTGATTTTACAATTTTTATTATTCCGACGTCTTGAGAGCTTTGCAGTCATCGTGGTCACGGAGAGACTGAGGTGTTTTTTTATGCGGCGATAGTAAGCCGCATAAAATTTGTTTAATTCATTAATCAATGTTCGCGCAATATCTAAGAAAATACTAGCAAGCAATATTTTTGTTTTGAATAACAAACGAATTTACTCATCTTACTGAACAAAGTAGTTTAACACTGTTTATTTCTATGTTATATAAAGGTCAACGTGGTCTAATAGTAGTGATTGGTCACGCAAACCAGGTCACTGTTTTTGTCCCTGTGGTGTAGTGATTTTGAACCCGTGCTCTCGGTTTGCGTAACCACTGCATTGCTACCACACCATAGTCGCCTTAAAATATGTATATTTATAGTTATGAGAATAAATCTATCTTGTAATGTAATTTGTTATACTCATAATAAAACCAATTGCAGTTGGCTGTATATGGTTGGTAAAAAAGAAGATAATAAATCATTAGCAATGAAAAAAGATAAAGAAGTTGGTGTAGAGAAACAAGATTGGAACAATAAAAATGGTGTTACAAATAAAGCATTTGAAGTAGACGAAAACGCAGATCCAAATTCAGAGAAGAAACCCGAAACAAGTGAAAATGAGGATAGTAGAGACTCACAAATTGAAATAGGCTTTACAGAAAGTATGTTTACGACAAGTAAACTTTAATTTACTCTACTGAGTAATCTATTTGAGTAATTATGAGTAAGACATGGTGACTGGGCCAACCGTGGAGACTTAGTTATTGCAGTCGTCGGCACTCTTAGACCTTCTCTTGCTTACCATCAGGCGGGTCGAGGTCAGATGTCGAGTCACAATAAAAAAAACACTCTTGATTCTCTCCGTAAGCAGGCAAGTCAGATGTTAAGTCATAGAAAAACGTTCGTTTGTACTACTATAACAGTCATTATCATCCATAGACCACACTCAAGGTTAACATCAGGCAGTGTGCTGTCGTATACCTAGCCACACACAATTCAAAACTTTTATTTAAAATATTTTGTGGGTAATATTGATAGATAAAGACTTTTTACTAAATCAATGTTAATATTAGAATTACCAATAATAAAGAAACAAGCTTATTTATCAAAATAAAATAAAAATTGGTATAACGTTTTTTAAGGTTTTAAAAGTGTATAAAGAAAATGAAATATCTTATTTTTTAAATAACTAAATTAGTTATTTAAAAAATAAGATATGGATTTTGTATCGTCCGTCAATCACAAAGACGCGCTTTATTAACAGTTCTGCTTTGAACTGTCATAACTAAGCAAAATAAAAGGTATCTTCCAATTACCTTATAATCTTTGTACATTAAACTATTTTAAAATGTATATGCAACTGTTACTACAATTAAGCCCATGCAAAATGAATGATGTCGTTTGACCAATTCTAAACACGTTTCAAAGGTATCATGATCGCAGTGTTGGGTTAACAGCCAATTTTACGAGGGTCAAGTAAAAAATATGGTTCCCAAGGCTGTATACTCACCGCGCGACATGCTAGGAGAAATCCGGCAAAACCGCCGTGTTCCTTGGTTCCCGCGCTTCATTCTCCCACCCAGGCGAAGTCGGTACGACGCTCAGTGCCGGCCTGATAACCATCCGAGATGGAGCCTCCAGTCGTCGTCACCGTCAGGTGTGAGATTCGATCAGTTATCGTTACGGGAGATGAAACGTGGTGCCACTACGTTACCCCGGAAACGAAAATACAATCTCGACAATGGAAACATCCCGAATCGCCGCCACCGAAGAAATTCAAGCAGACGCTCTCCGCAGGAAAAGTGATGGCTACGGTGTTCTGGGACCGGAAGGGTGTCTTGCTTACTGAGTTTATGCCTACAGGGACGACTATAAATTCGGACAGATACTGCGAAACGTTGAAAAAACTCAAAAGAGCCATTCAAAATCGACGCCGAGGAAGATTGACCAAAGGCGTTAGGCTGCACCACGATAACGAGCGCCCGCATGTTTCCCGGAAGACCCTTGCCTTAATCGAGAAATTCGGCTGAGATGTGGTTGAACAAGCCCCCTACTGCTCTGGTGTTGCTCCCAGCGACTTTCACTTGTTTCCCAAATTGAAACAACACTTGGAAACAAGTGAAACAAGGAAGCGGTTACAAACTTCCTCAACGGCCTGGCGGCGGAGTTCTTCGAAGAGGGATTTCAAAAGTGGATAACTCGTCAGCAAAAATGTATAGAATAATCTGGCGACTATGTAGAAAAATAGTTTAAAGTACAAGCTTTCAGATGGTGTACTCCTCGATTATAATAAAAAATGCCTTACACCTAAAAAAAATGTGGGAACCTTATTTTTTACTTGACCCTTGTATATCTTGCTGTCGTTAATTTAGAGTTTATTATATAAATATCGCTGTGATTAAAGTTTTATAATAATTTGTCAACATATATAAAGTTTAATTTTTGAGTTATCATGTTATATTTATTTAGTACTTAAGAATCTTAATTTAGCTTTAGACAAGAATTAGATGCCAATCTATCTAGTTCTTATAAAAATCTATTTTTATTATAAATTGGAAAATTAGATTTAAGAAGAATGTGTTTCGGGTGATATAAAGTCGCAATCAAATCCCGAGGTCCTATTAATGTTGTTTAAGAATGGAGACAGGTAATTGGTGGTCATTTTCCGATCTGGGGTAGTGGTGGTTTAAATCGTAAAGATAGACTGAAGTACACTTTCGACGTTCTCGTTTCGGGATCAGCTTGAAAGTTGCGGGTTACAACTAGGCCGGCATAGCGGTCTTGCTACTTGCAGATATTAACAGTACTGACAGTCGTCTCCATTCATCGACTGCGGTCTCTAGCTTATTATCAGGCTAGGTACTGTTTATGTCGAGTCACGAAAAAAAACTTTAGTCGCCCTGTGTCTCAGATATAAACATTATCTGTTCACCTTGTAAAGGAATAATATAGCCTTAATGAGTGGTGCACATTTCCTTCAAAAGGTTTCCAAACCTGAAGAATCCGTAAAACCAACGAGTAGAATATACTGGATGTGACTGTTGTTTGCTAACATTTATCTATGGCAGAAGTATATATAAGCAGTTCTCTGAGCATGTAGAGACGGCGGCTGAATGCTTTTGAGTAAATTTTATTAGTCGTCCGCAAACTTTAGTCGAGGTGCGTTTAGCATTTAAAAACTTCACATCCTTCATGTATTAATTCAAAATAAATAATAAAACAAATCATAACACTACACATTGCCTGATGTGAGTCGGAGTACCATCCCAGAAGCAGTAGCAGCAGTCACATTTACTGTAGCGGCTTGGCCAAAGTCCAGCAATTTTAGAACTTCTAATACCTACAAGGTCCTTGGTACAGATATTCGTAAATATGGTTACCAGTAAAGTTATTTGCTAAGTGAATATTTTGTGATAATATATAAGAAATTAGGTATTATTTTTGTTGGCAGTACTTATAATATAATTTAAAAATATATATTATTGTTTTATTTTATATCCAACAATCAGTTAATAATCTCTTAAACGCAAATAAATATAATAAACAGGTTATATTACCTTTCCTACAACAAGTGAACCCTCGTGTATTACCCTTCCAATGTAAAGCGTAGTTCGGTCAGGGTAACGTCCACCAATAATTCATCACGATGACTGCAAAGCTCTCGAAACGTCGGAATAAAAAAATGCACAATCACTTCCCAAAAATAGTGGTTCACTTCAAAGAGTGGTAGGCAGTGGTACCCAGTCTGCCGATCCGGGGTAGTACCACCACTCACAAGTATACAGACCGTCAAGTGATTTGGTAACGTTTCGGGATTAGCTTGTAAGTTGCCGGTTCCAACTAGGCCAGCATAGGGACTGCTATTTACAGATATTGAATTGTAGTAGCAGTGACATCCATTCATGGACCACACTTCAGCTTAACATCAAGCTGGGTGCTGTCATATTCGATATTTAAAAAAATGCGATAGTGAAAAACAAAACGAAATGATACAAGGCCGCTGGTGAATACCATACATGATGTGGATACCATACAATCATACGAGTGCGGCAGGAGATCTCCATTTTCGCGTCACGATATCCCATAAGGTTCAGGTTTTTCGGGTTACGTGAATTAAATTAAACTAAATATTTCGGTATTATTTATTTTCAAAAACATTCATAATTCTAAATGTAAACAATTCAAAAATTCGTAATATAAAAAAATATATTTTTAGAGGTATCTCATATATCTCTGTATAACACATATTATGGAAAATAATAATAAAAAGTGACACTATAAAAAATATAATTTTAGTACACAGACTTAAAACCTTAATCCTGTGATCTACAATGTAAAAGACCAATTTACAAATAAGACATTTAATTGCAATTAATTTTGTCGAAAACGGAGACAAGAGGATTTTTTTAATATTATATTCGCAATTCCCCGCGCCGGTCCAGTATTATAGGCATCGATCATATTTTAATTTTTAATAGATCATAGTCTCATTCAAAATAATGTCATAAAAGTGTCCACGCTTTAGAATTCCCTTACACTGATATAAACTGTGTATCAACCATAAATATATGATCGAAGATTATAGGGAAGGATAAGGATTAAAAAGCCCTTTTTTTACTATTCAAAGGAACGACAGGGAAATGACCGGCCAAATATTCTAGTTTTTGTAGTGATCGGCATTATCTCTTAATATATTAGTACTTGATAATGGAAATTTGTTCATGTTTACATTAAAAATTGCAGCATCAATTTGCAGAAGCAACTACTTTTCTAGATTTACTCAAAATTTATAAGGAATCAAATCACAATTATTAAAATCCCGGCTTTACACATTGATTTCTTTTTTACTGTTACGACTTGTCTTATGATAAGTAAGGGAAAGTCCAAGAGTGCCAACGACTGAAAATGTCACGGTTGCCTCAGTCGCCGTCACTTTTCGACATGACATGACAATTTTAGGTAGAAACAAGGATTTGGTAATTTTCATGAGGGATTTCCATTCCTGCGTATGGAATATACATCACGTTGTGGCTTGGATGTACCTGCAATCAAATTTAAAATATATTATAATCGTAAATTTATATTGATTTTATATAGTCTTAATGGGTTATTGGTGAAACCACCAACAGTTTAGCGGACTCTTAGCAGCTTAGTATTGTAAAAAAATACGTTCATACGTTGAAAATTTCTATTGAAAATTTCGTCTATTTGAAAATTTATTATAGAAATAATTTAACTATTGTTTCTTTCGTCTTGTTTATAGCTTTAGTATTTAACTTGCCAGCGGCAAAGTAAAAATATATGGTTCAATGTTAAAACATTGTCAAGTAATATGAAGACTACGCGAGTGATTCATCACAAGATGACGATGATAGTGAGGTTGATGATCATCGTTTTAGTAAAGCGGCGAAAAGCCATTACTAAAACTTCGCACGGAGTCTTGGAGGGAACACGATTAACTATCTTTATACGTATTTGACGTATAGTGGATTGGATAAGGGGTAAAATGTGAACGAAAACGCATGCCTCATGCATGACAGTGTAGTGGTAGTGGTGTGGTCGCAGGAACCTCCTCAGTTAAACGCTAGTAATATAGGAATGGTCTTCTATGTTTAGTAGTGGACGTCTTCTGGCTGATGATGATGACTACAGCAATTTATCCATATGACATATAAATAGAATGGTTTGGGCACATGGGGAGGATGAGTGAAAGTAGAGTGACGAAAGGAATTTGTAAATCTGATGTGGATGGATGATGAACCAGGCAGGCCCAGGAGACTATTTTCTAACCAAATCGAATATATCCTAATCCTTAAGAAAGCTGGGTAGTAAGCCTAGTAGCCATAACCGTATGAAATGTAAGAATTGTGGGTGTAAGAGAAGCGTATGTAAGGGAGTTGTATCAGGATCGTGGCAAGTGGCGCTCTCAATTAACTCTGCCTATCCCTATGGGAAAAAAGCTTGACAATAACATATGAATTTATCCTACTTTTCCTGGTGTAAGAGAACGCTCATGATTCACTCTTCCTATGTATAGACGTTCTCCCTTTGCAGTGTGTCCTCCAACAACAGCGTTCGGTGGAACGTTACCCTTCTTGTTGTCTACCCAACGTACGAGCTCAGGCCGGGCACAGCACACCTGGAAATGTCAGTTAACACATTTTGTATAAATATATATATTTATTAATACGCGATATCTGACCCTGGGTTACCTGGTGATAAGTAAGAAAGGGGAAGTCGAAGAGGGCCGACGTATGAAAAATCTGATTCGGTTTGCAGTTCACGGTACAGTACAGTAAACCTGGCCAGTAGAATCTTGACCTCCCAAGGTCCAAATGTACTTTTTGGACCGTATGTCGAAGGCGGCATTGATGGGGACATACAATATTCGGTTGGTTATAGGGGAAAGTTAGGGCAGTGAAGATGAGTGTTGACATGTCGCAAAAGCTTTTAAATGTACATTTCGGTCACAAGTCCGGAACGCTGCCTTCACTCTCCTGCCTGCCATGGACCTCCCGCCCGCATGGATAATCCATAGATGCTAGGAAATTGTTTCATTTATTCATTAAGGATCCAAGGTTATAAGATAGAAACACATGGGCTAGTAACTTTATACTTAGAACCGATACGCCTATGTCAACAGTCGCCTTTACTTAATGCAGCTTTAAATCGTAGTTTGTTTTTATTGAGACTCGACCACCTCGACTTGCCTGGTGGAAAACAAGGGGAAGCTTAAGAGCGTCGACGACTGATAAAACAGATTCTGTTGCATCAGACCGGCATAGTTAAAAAGACTGCTATAATACTTGCAATAAACTATCTGTGGCATCACTTTCTTCTAAACGATTAGGTTGTAATTTCATTATGTTTTTTGAGACTCTACTTGACTGATAGTAAGCAAGAGGAAGTCAAAGAGTGACGTCTGAAAAAACTGATTCATCTTACGGTTGCCTTAGACACTGTTCCTATGGAGGCTAAGGTTCAATTTCATTCTAGTATTACCTACCTCAAATTGATGGACCTGGTGTTCTTTACCATCCCAAGGGATGTATGCTGCGTGATGTTTAACAGCCAATTTTCCTGGTATAAGATCGCCTTTATGGTGTGCCCTAATTACCCAGAGTGGGCTATGGTCATGTCCTTCATAGCCTGCGACGATGGCCCTATCATACAGCGAACCAGCTTCATTTGATGTTGATTGAATCCACTCCACTGAAAAAAAAAATGTTTCAATTATGGCATATGTTTCATATTGTGGCTCAACATATGACAGCATCCCGCCTGATGTATAGCTGAAGTGCTATGGTTAAAGGTTATCGGTACTATGGACCACAGCTTTTTCAAGTTGGCAATAATCCTACTAATAAAACAATGTATTATAAATAGTTAACAAATTATTCCTATACCGGGTGTAAAAACACATAAAAAAATCTCGTGAACCAAAACTTGTATTATATTATACAGACTGATATGTTAAAAGAAAAATGAAATGAGCTTAATTTAATTATTATATAATTTAACAATAATTTGTTTTTGCATCATAGTTTAAAAAAGTCAAATATAAAATTAATGTTTTAATAAATTTGGGATACAATTATTATTAAAACACACAAAATCATCAATAAAAAGTTCATAGATCAGGCATCAGGTGAACGTCCCGCTCTCTCAAATCTCTCGCGGTGATTCAATTCTTCAATTCAAACAGCTGGCTTATTTTTAATTAGGGGTAATTAAAAATAAGTTTTATAAGAAAATATTAAAAAACTAATGGCAATAATATTTTAGTATTGGTAGTGTAACGTGTAGTTAAAGGGATTGCTCTGTGTCTATTTGTACCATGTAGATCACAAGAGCACTCCGTGCAAATGTATTGTCCTTGATGATTCGCCAAACGTGTTTAGTTATTGAAAAAACTTCAAGGTCATAGTTGAACCAGAACATACAACTCGAATTCCACGACATAAAAATAGAACAGAGGTAAACGTAATGAAAAATATGCAAGTAAATTATGATTTTATAATAATCGATAATAATTGAAATAAAACTCAAATTAAAAGGTCACGCTTATGTTAACACAGGGATAGGCTAAGATTTTCACTCATTTACACGGTTTTCTAACTTTCATTACATACTTAGATAATCTAACTGTCTTGACTATTTTGACTTTATCTTGAATGATAATTTGACTCAATTAACAGTTAAATTATCTAAGTTCACATCATAACGATGCTCTGTGGTTGAATACCCTAGCTTTTAATTAATCACCTACATTTTTTTCTTTTATTGGCACGACATAATAACATTATATTTACATCAGCTATATTTAACATCAGGCGGTGTATAGTATCCACAACGCCTGATGTTAGGCTTGAATGCGATTGATGATCGCTAGCTACTGCTGTACAAGATACAGCTCTTAACAGATAAAATTAGCAGTCGTATTTACCATGCCAGCCTAGATATAACCTATAATGTAAGAGGTAATTTGCACATTCTGCCGATTCGGGATATGATTTAAACTCTAACGCGTTGCGGGATCAGATTATAAGTTGCCGTCTCCTACTAAACTGGCAGGGTAGATGCGACTGCTAATAACTATTAAAACTTACCGGGTGATGGTTGATAATTTTGCATGGGCACAGCACCAGCAGGGTAGTATGGATTAGGTGCAGTTGGGTTGATTGGATACCCAAGAGGGGGTGCTGCATAAGCCTGGCCATGGAACACTGTAGGTGTTGGTACAGGACCGCCTGGCATGTTTGGAGGTGGCATGAATCCGACTTGACCTGGGATGGGGTATCCCTGGGGATAACTCATCGCGCTTGGTGGCGGCGCGTTGGCTGGGTTATAGAGATGAGGATACATGTTGGAGTTATCTGAAATAATATCATTGTTATTTGCGAATTTTCCATTATCAATTCACAACTTAATTCCCACAGTGATAGGCAGAGAAAACTGAGAGTCACATTCCACGATCCTGACACAAATCCCTTGCTTCCTTCACATCCACGATTCTCTCTCTACATAGGTTTTATTTTTCCACTCGCTTTTATAAACTATTTTCTTAAATCTCTTATATACCTTTCTCAATATTTGTCACTGCAAAATTTCGCAATTATTCTGGCAGAGGATGCCCTAGAGACAAGAGAATAAATACATTCTGCAATACGTACATAATACTTCTGTTCACACTTTTTGAAACATTCCTTGGATAGGTACGGACAGACTTAGGAATCACAACGGGCCATTAAGACTGGTAGGAATGTTGGCATCCTAAACAAGGTGCGGCCCGGCGGTTCTTTACACCAAGAGAATCGCCTGTTACTAAACAAGGTTCAATATTCGCTCTTAGACGGAAAGGTGTGAGACAGCTCTGCCAAATATCTTTTCGATACCTCAGATTTATTGGCGAGTTAATACAGTGGGTACGCAAACTCTAGAGCCCCTGCAATATTTCAGAGACATGGCGGCGTTATGCGTCTTATAGCTTGTTCTAGTCACACCTGTGATACCCGCACAGGTCGGAGAAAGCGTATTCGATTGGACCGAATCGGCAGTCGAACTAAAAGGTTCGGTATCGCGTTTCTTTGTGGAACAATCGCAAGTAGAATACTTTATCAGCCAATGTGTTCTCCCGTCGTATAACCTTGGATCCTTCAAGCGACAAAAAAGCGAGAAGAAGCACCTTCGGTCGGCATAGTGATGGCGACTGAGGCAACCGTGAAGTGAGTCGGGTTTTTCAGTCGTTGGCGCTCTTTGGCTCTTGCCAACGTGTCATAAGGCGAGTTGAGGTCAGATGTCGTATCAATAAAAATAAAATCTTCATATGTAATAATTTTATTATTATTATAAAATATAGATTTTTTGTTGTTTTTTAACTTTTTTTTTAAATATAACTACATTAATCAACGCACCAGAGCGTTCCGCAAAAGCCATCTACTGTTGACGGAGGGTACTAACAATTTTTAATTTAAAAAGGATATTGGATTTTAGAAGGCACAAGGATATTAATAAATGCTTGTTTAGATACTCGTAAAGTATAAAATATATTGACGACAGGCGTGGACGAACGTTTAGCGATTGGTTTGTTGCGCGTAAAGTCCCGGGTTTGATTCCCGGTCGAAGCAAATATTTGTTTCATAGCTTTTATTTGTAATATTTAATAATTATAATAAAATATTGCAAATATTTGTTAATAAAAAAAGAGGTGGATATTTGCTTCGGGTCTGGTTATCAAAGAGTGGTAGGCAGTGGTACCCAGTCTGCCGATCCGGGGTAGTTCCACCACTTACAAGTATACAGACCGTGAAGTAATTTGGTCACGTTTCGGGATCAGCTTGTAAGTTGCCGGTTCCAACTAGGCCGGCATAGTGGATGTGATTGCTACTCAGAGTTATTGAATCCTGGTAGCAGTGACATTCATTCATGGACCACACTTCGGCGGAATCAGCGGGGTGCTGTCATATGTCGAGTCAGAATAAAAAAAATTCAGGCGCAAACAGTAGGTATATAATCAATCAATAGAGTATATTTTCTGCATCTATTTTCGGTAGATTGTCTGATTGTGCTTTCACAAAACCACTTTCAGTCATTGTCTTATATGATAAATAATGCCACCAGAATGGTAAAACTGGAGTTAAACAACAACTGCACGAAAACAAAGAACATTTTTTTCTCACACTACGCGCACAATATGAGCATCGATTCTGAGCGTGTTATGTGACGTCACGTTTCATTTCAGCCAATGGATGCGTTTTACTCATTTGAATTTCACTTGCTTATTTTGTACTTTTTGCTTAATGTTTTATGCAATATATATAAAGTAAATTTTTAAAAAAATGTTTTAGCATAATGTTAGTAGAAGAAAAAATCGTGGGAAAGGACATCATTCATTTTGTATGGGGATTTGGGCTTAATTGTATTAACAGTTTAATATTCATTTTAAAATAGTTTGATATACGAAAATTATAATGTAATTGGAATTCATCCTTTATGATGCATATTTTAGGTGTGCAAAATGATCAAACTATAATTATGACAGTTCAGAGCAGAACAAATATGGCGTTGATTGACAGATGATAAAAATTCATATCTTATTTTCCAAATAACTAATTTGCACAGCATCGAACAGCATGCAGGTATCGAACCTACCATTTATATTTTTTTCATCATTGGACATTACAAAACTACATAAAAGCCCAAAATGAATGATGTCCTTTTGCAGCAATATTTAAAACACATGCATATTTCCTATTGTCATTGCTCAATTGCCACAGGGCCAGGGATAGGCAGAGACTACGGATTCTAGAATAAGTTGACATGTCATTTATTGGTATTGCAACATTAATTATACATTCAGTAAATACGAAAGAACAATATAATTTCGTCACACACGCAACGAGTACCTAACATGAAATAAAATATTAGTCATATTATAACACACGTTTGTGCTATCTGTTATGTTAATTCTACAATTTAGGTTAAAAAAATCATTTAATTTTGATTACTTTAATTTCCAAATTACTTTTATGCACCAAACATCCCTTTTTGCTAGAGATATTACGAGTACGTCAAGAAACTGTATATCTGAGCAAGAAATAGTTTCTTGTTATAAACTATTAATGTTTATATAAACTATTATAATTTAAAAAAAAACTACAATAACTGTAAAATTGTTAACTTACATCCTGATCCAGACATGATTCCGGGTTTCCGCAAATGTGTCTGTAATTACCTTCAAAACACTTTCTAAATCTCCAAAACAAATTACGATAGTTTCTTAATAAACAATTATACAGTAAACAAAATACACGACCAAACTGTTACAAAGCGACAGAACAACCGGCTAACGCAACAGTGCGGTTACTAAATACGCCGTTCATATTTCAAGTTATTTGCAATGACGCACGTTACCTACGTTATAGTGATTCTCTATTAACATTTATACCGCTAAAGTCGTTAATAATAATATTCCTATATTTGACGACAGGCGTGGACGAACGGTCAGAGATTGGTTGATTGCGCGTAAAGTCCCGGGTACGATTCCCGGTCGGAGCAAATATTTGTTTCATAGCTTTTATTTGTAATATTTAATAATTATATTAAATATCGCAAATATATATTGATAAAAAAAGGGAGATAGATATTTGCTTCGGGTCTGGTTATACCTATAAGAATGGTAGGCAGTGGTACCCAATCTGCCGAACCGGGGTAATGCCACCACTTACAAGTATACAGACCGTGAAGTGATTTGGTCACGTTTCGGGATCAGCTTGTAAGTTGCCGGTTCCAACTAGGCCGGCATAGTGGATGTGATTGCTACTCACAGTTATTGAGATGTAGTAGCAGTGACATTCATTAATGGACCGCACTCCAGCTAAACATCAGGCGGGTGTTATCATATGTCTTGTCACAATAAAAAAAGATTGTCTAATATATAGACGGCTGTTTACATCGTTAAATTAACGATTGCAGAGAATATCTGAAACGAGTTTGATAAGAGACTGTTAGTAAACAGCATACGTTTGAAACTTATAAAAACCTCTTCAACAACCATGCCATTTGTCTACTTTTACATCCAATATATTGTTAATTATTCATAGACAATATAGCTAAGATTCTAAATATAATATTTGCATTCTTTTACACATATTTCTCAGTAATAAACTTTAGTAGAATATGTACTAAATAATTATAAAATCACTAAGTTTCGAGGTTTTGAGCGGCCCCAGCGTCTGATTCATACGTTGCGTTGCGTATAATACATGAAGCCACGTCAGTCGTTTCGTTTTAATAAACGTTGCGGCGCTATTTACGACCTTATATTAGAGAAAGAGGAACTATTATTCGTTGTCAAGTTTGCTGTTTCCTATGAATGATTACGTAGGGATAATGAAACTATGGTGAAATAAATGTTATTGAAGCAAAGTAAAATTGTACTACTGTTATATTTTATTAGAAAAATACATTGTTATAATTAGACGGTGCATAGAACTTCGTAATTCCTTATCGAATGCTCCAATCCTCCAAATGAAATGTAGATGCATCCATGAGAGGGATGTACCTAAAATTACAATAAATAAGAAATATTATGCGAAATTATTTTTGTATTGTCAATATAGATGAGGATTATGGATATAAAAATTATGTAAACAAAAATATCAGAATTCAATGAAATATTTTTTTATTTAAAGCCCTGTCCACACGTTGGCAAAACAGCAAACAGCAAAACACGGATGGGTGTTTATTTATGTTTGCTTCTTTGTGGTCGCCCGTCCGTGCTCTGCATCGGTGTCAGTTTTTCTTCACCAATCAAAGGATGTTCGGCGAACAGTTTGCGATATCTTCAAATGCTTGGTAGTATATGAAGTATATATTGTACGATTTCTGTGAATTTTGATTACTGCTATGTATATTTATGTTGATGCTTGTTTGTGTTGGGTGAATGTGGTCAATTTATGGGATTTTGTTTGGTATTTACGGTATTGGTGGTACAGATTTTTAGTGATCGTTTACCCAGTTTGCCGATCTCGATCTTTCTCACCTACCGAGTGTTACTAATTGATTTGAGATGTATTTCCCAATAATAAACATATTAATTTTATTTATTGCGTAATTTCTAAAGTTGTATTTAATACAGATAAAGATTACAATGACTCATAGCTGTAAAATAACATGATTCAATTGCATTCTTATCAATAACATTTGTCAATTTGCCTACTAAAATATTTTAGTTATTTATTTCCGTATATCATTTATTAGCTCAAAAAAGTAGTTAAAAGTAGACTAAAATGCTTTTTATTCTACTTTTAACCATTTTACTAAACTGGCTCGTTTTTTTTTAGTCGTCTGCACTCATTAGGCCAGTGCCGTAAATAGCCCTATTTCTGCGC
This sequence comes from Tinea trinotella, assembly GCA_905220615.1. Taxonomy (NCBI): domain Eukaryota; kingdom Metazoa; phylum Arthropoda; class Insecta; order Lepidoptera; family Tineidae; genus Tinea; species Tinea trinotella. Next base: position 9,186,664 of record HG992315.1, read on the forward strand.
CCTGTACGAGCATCTATACCTGCGCCTTGTTTTTTTAAATATTATAGATAGAGCAATGCTATGTATAGGCCTACTTTATTTCATTCAGGGTGATAAAATAAAGCACAAGGATTTTTGACGATACTGGCATGTAGGTATGTGTTGGTATCGAGCACTAGGGGCGCAGCGGGTACTTATCAGGAGCAAACCGAAAACATAATAGTCCTGGTCTGGCCATTTAATTCTTGCGCCCCCCAGAGTTTACGCCCTGTGCCTGGGCACCGGTGGCACCGCCCTATTTACGGCACTGCATTAGGCACGTCAGATGCCGAGTCACAATATAAAAAAAAACTTGTTGTTGTAGGAGAGTTTTGGAAAGTAGCGCTCCGATGTCTCTGCCTATCCCTGTGGAAATAAGGCGTGTAAATCGTATTTTAATTAAACGGTAATATAATTACACAAATAAAATATTTACCTTTCCAGGTGTAAGTGAGTTTCTATGTGGTGCCCTTCCAACGTAAAGCACTTCACCGGATGCTGATCTTCCACCTGGGACAGCATTGGCAGGAACTGAACCATTGCTTGCATTCACCCATCTGACATATGCAGGTGCAGCACACAGAACCTAAAATATCAATCTAATCAATTAAATTGTCACGCCTTTATCCCACAGGCATAGGCAGAGACAATAGCCACTTGCCACGATCCTGACACAACTCCATCACTTCCTTCATATTTACAATTATTCTCTTCATACAAACTCTATGGTTATGGGCACTAGGCAACTCAGCTTTCTTGAGGATGTTCTTCGATTTAATCGGAGAACATCATCCTGGGTCCACCTAAACTATTATGTATCTACAATTATAAATAATTGTCGTTCGACATAATACAACACCCCGCCTGATATAAAATTGGAGAATAAACTGGAGTGCGGTCCATGAAATTAATTCCACTGGTCCAAATAAATTCACACGTATTTTGGCCAAGTTCGAACCAGCAACTTTCAAGCTAATTTCCAAACGCGACTGAGTCACTTTAGAAACTATTCTTACTTAATTAACACTAAGTTAATTATCTTACATAATTAATTTATAATAATACATAATTTTTTTTTTTGTTTTTTAATAATGTGTTTTTTTTAAATAATCTGATAATTAAATGATCTTTGTTAGTTATGGCCAACTCACCAGTCTGCCATAACTAACAAAGATCATACTGGGGTCGTTGCCGAGTGGTCAATGCGCAGCTCATTCGATCATGTAAGTTAAGCAATAAGTGATGCGGTCAGAGTTGGATGGCTAAAAAAGACCGCCAGTAAAAATACTTGTGTTTCAGATGGTACGTTAAATAAATGGCGTAATAAATGGGGTTCCAAAATCATGGAATGGGGCTTTTGTAGATAGCGCCACCGGCAACACGGCGTTTGTCAGAACTCTAGCATCGTCCTGTTAACTGTTTTTTTTTCTAATACTTTTTTCTGTATAAAAAAACCGTTTTTTTTAATACAGAAGAAGTTTTCATGAACATATATTTTGTGACTTGGAATCTTATTAAGTTATTAACAGAGTAAAACTCCTTTCCGTACGCTCCTTTCCCATTTTTTTTAAATGTTAGGTCCTTGGATTTTTTTTAATGTGATCCGACATATAACAGCACCCCGCTTGATGTTAAGCTTGAGTATGGTCCATTAATGGATTTCACTGCTACTACAATTTGCCGTATATTTATTTTCCCCAACGAACAGCACAACGAAGAAATTCCATAAGACAATAGGTTATATTTTGTACGAAAATGACAGTCGTATCTTCTATTGTCGTGTCGCGAACAATTAGCAGTTTACATCCCAATTGACAATGTGAATGTAGGCTAAATCATGTCTGGATAAATCCTGACATGTGCCCAGTAGAATATAAGTTGATGAAGATGAACCTCTGCAGTAACAATATCATTAAGATTTAAATCTAAGCTTGTTTAACACCATAATGGTTGTATAAATTGCATGTAATAACATACTAAAATACAATAAACAACACCATGATTAACATAACTTTTGGGCTGATATTGTTCTGTTTTTCTATACTTAGCTACTAAAGTAACTTAGTACTTACATAAAACGTGAACTTGGCTTACTTTAGACTTCACGGATTCAGTACAGTCCGTGAAGTTTAATCCATAAAGTATCATATCAAAGATAACAATACCCTACTAGACTTTAATAATTGACAAATTATTCGTTATTATTATTCCTTGAAACACATGGGGAACACTCGTACTACGGCAAATACCCTTGCAAATGATTATAATACTCTTATTAGTCTGTGGATGATACGTGTGTAATGTCATGATGGATTACGTATCATATCACCATACCACACCCATTGTAATATTATCCACTATGATATTCATACTCAACGTTAAAAAATAATTACTTTGAGTTTATTAGTTTTGTGGTACGTAATCCAACTATAATTAAAACTCCAGCTTAACATCATGAAAGTCACAATGAAAGAATAAGTACCTCAATATTTTGTACAGCAACTTCTTTACCGTCAAAAGGCACAAAAGCTTGTTTGTATTTGGGTATAAATTTTCCAATGACAAGTTCTCGTCCTTGCATAGCTTTGATTACCCAAAGAGGGCTACCGTCATGGCCCTCATGTCCTGCTACTAAGGCTCTATCAGCAAGACGTCCTGCTGATAAAGGTGTTACCATTTCCCATCTAATGTTATTTATGTTACCTAAAATCATTGTTAGAAATTCTCTTAAATATTTGGTTTTATTTAAATTTTCGTTTCAATTGATTCAAAATTGATTAAACTTATATTAAATCAAGATTGTTAATAGATTATATTATTTTAAAGAAATTAATTATTGTGGGAACGTTTTGTACTTACCAAGTGACATTTTAAAATTTTATATAAAGATATATAATATGGTTAACGGACCACTTACAAACTTCACGTTTGATACACTTTCAACAACTGAAATTGAAAGGTAACGATACATCAATTTATCAAATGTTTATCTGATAAGATAATATAAAATATCCGAGTAATATAATTTATAACTAAAGTACATATATTGTTATATTTATGGAAAAAATAAAACCTAATATAGATTTGTACCGGCAAATCTATATTTATATATATTTATGAACCCGCGCTTTCGTACCACTACACCACAGCAGGGCCGTATCTGCCGTATCAATTATATGGGACCCCCGGGCCACGAGGTCCCCCAACTATAGTAAGCAAAAATTAACAAAAATTCTTCTCCAAAAGAAACTTTAGAAAAACTAAAGTCATCATCAGCTATAAATGATTTATTAGATCAGTTTGCCAAAAAAAAGGCAAGGAGAGTTTAGGAGAGTGTATATTTAAATTTAATTGTTTGTAAAACTTTGTAAATATTCATTTAAATTTTATGCAAATATTTTTTTTTCTTTTGTGAGAAATCTTTGCCCTTCCGAAGGGCCCCCAAACAAAATTTTATACGGGGTCCCCGCCAAAGCACGCTACGCCTCTGCACCACAGTCTTCTTAAATGCATCCACTGACGTGAATAAAATAAATTCTTGAATTTATTTATACTTGAAGTATCAATATTTAAAATTTTAAATGCAAATGCGTTATAAATCTTTTTACTGAGTCGTTATTATTAGTAGTCGGCGCTGTTGGACCTCTTCTTGCTTACGACCAGGCAAGTCAAAGTTGATTTAGAAAATGCGATTTGAATCTACATCTGAATGGATCCACATGCTAAAATGACTACAATAGAATGCAGCAAATCTATATTCCATTGGCGATTCGTATAAGGCGACTATTATGCGCCGAACTATTAACGAAAAATAAATTTTATTCGGAATTCAGGGATTTGGGACTAAAGGGTATATTGTTAAGGTGATAGTTTATAATTATTTAATAAAATTCATAATTTTTAAATATCAATATACAATTTTATCATAAACTTTCCCAAGAAAAACTTTTACATATTCATATACAATGATTTTATTATAAAAATAAAATGAAGGTTAATAAAATCAATTCTCACAACTGTAATAAGACTATTATTTTTTTACTTATATTTTCCAAACTACTTATATGCACTTTATACAAAGGGGAACTCTTAAATCATACAAGTATTGTCTCTACTTATATGATCTGAGGGGTAACTTAATCCTGCTGGACATTATTGATCAGTTAACCTTAAGGACCGATAGAATGATTATTTGAACTTATTATTATATTGTCAAACGCTGCATAGCACTTCATATGTTCGTATTGAGACTTCGCTGCCTCCAAATGAGATGTAGGCGCAGCCATGACTTGGGTGTACCTTTGAAAAAGTGTAATATTTATTAATCTATCAAGTTCTTATTAATATCAAATTTGTTCTCCAAAGAAAATTTTAAATTTGAAGGAGTGACCAAAATAATTATACTAAATGGACTTTTATAAATTATAAATATAATATTTAAAATTATAAAATAGGACTTTTCCTTAGAACGCTATTCCGAACGACAAGATGCTATTTGCATCCACCAGTTATTTGTAACCACCGTAGGTAGGTAGGCCTCCCACTAGATGGCTAGTGGGAGGCCTACCTACCTACGCTGCGTTTTTCGGTTCGTGGTCTCCACTCTAGAACCTTTCTTCCCCATCGGGTGTCGGTTCTTGAGCGATGTGGTTATCCCATTGCCCGATTTGGCATTCGGTTGGCCATAACGATTGGCGTTCAAAGAGGAAGGCCTATGTTCAGCAGTGCATGTCTTCTGGTTGATGATATTAATAATTATTTATTGGACTAATATTTGCAGTACGTTCGCCAGCCTAATGCAATTAGCAATTCTTTTACAGCTTACATTAGATATAGGCGGTTATTGAATTGCATAATATTTTTGTAAAAGATAGATGAATAAATAGTGATAAACCAAAAAAAAAATTGATAACTTTAAATACTTTGTTCTATCTTCATGCATATGTCAGAAAAACACAAGTAGTGTATAGGAATTAAAATCAATTTTAGTAATAAAGTAACTTACTTTGCCAGGTGTAAGGGAAAGCATGTATCTAGTTCTACATATGTATAACGGTTCTCCAGATGAAGTGTTTCCAGCTGGTATTGCTCCAGGAGGTACAGCACCATTAGATGCTGGAAGCCAACGAACCATATGGGTGGGAGCTAACATAACCTGAAATCAAAATAAAATTAATATGACATGAAAATAAAGAGTTATGTATGTCAAGATCGTTACATGCAGTGCTCGTATACTCGTATCATGGATGAATTGACTTATGTGAATATGCGGTTCAGTATCCTTATTTTTTCAAATTAACATATAATAATAGCTTATTTGAGAATAAAAAAAAATTATAGGTATAAACAATAGTCCCAGGTGTTATTTTTTTACTTTTGATTTTTTATTCTTAACCTTCTGCCTAATTATTGGAAAGTTGTGCTTTTTTTCAAACTAATAATTTTTATAATGTTTCTGTGTACTCTAATTTCTTCATAAATTCTTAATAAATGTATAAAGTTAATTTACCTCAAAGTCATAAACTCTAACTTCTTTGCCAGCATAGGGAATATATGCAGTTTGATGTTTAGCAGCTAATTTTCCTGGTACTAAATCTCCACCATATCTAGCTCGGATAACCCATAGGGGGCTATTATCCCATCCTTCGTGACCTCCTACAACGGCCCGACCATGGAAACTGTGAATAGAGGAAGGTGAAGACTGGACCCAGTCAATCATATTTGAATCTGAAATAGATGATAATGACGATTAAGCTGGTTTAAATTTTTTTGTTTTTTCGACCGCATACTGTCTGATGTTAAGCTTGGTGCGATCCATAAGCGGAGGCCTAAGCTGCTAGCTATAGGCTGTACTGCATCAACTGTAAAAAACGCGTCGACTGTAGATGGAGTTAATACCCCAATGGACTAGGTAAATAATTAGCTACTCTTAAAAAGAGTGGTGGGCTGTCGTACCCAGTCTGCCGAGCCAGGGTAGTACCACCACTTACAAGTATTCAGACCGTGAAGTGATTTTGTCGCGTTTAGGGATCAGCTTGTAAGTTGCTGGTTCCAACTAGGCTGGTATAGCGGATATGACTGCTACTCACAGTTATTGAATTGTAGTAGCAGTGACATTCATTCATGGACAACACTCCAGCTTAAAATCAAGCGGGGTGCTGTCATATGTCGAGTCACTATTTAAAACGTATGCAGGTAGAGTAAAGAATACAGCTGTACTTGACAAATATGATTTAAAAGAAGATATAATGACAAAGGTTAATAAAGGTAACATGGTGATAGTTTGAGGACATTGAAGGTAGAAATGGAAAAAGATTGACAAAAGAGATTCACAAAGCAGGGGTCCCCAGTGCCCATAACCATAGATTCTGTATAAACAGAATTGTTGATGTAAACATAGAGAATTTATTTTATTTACCAATCTTAATGTACCTATGTTTGACAAATAAATGATTTTGATTTTGACGATGCGAAAGAGATGCGTATGATTGTAAAAAGGATGCTTTGTTGTGGAGAGGCCTATAGTTCGCTTCACGTAAGTTTGCAAGATTTTAACGTAGTGGGGGAACGTTTGCGCATGTACACTGGCCGTGCAATAAAAAAGGGTCTCTTTAGATTCATAAAAAATAATAATAGTAGTTTAAATGAAAGTAGATTGACGAAAGAAATTTATAAATCTGATGTGCTTGGATGCGTTAATCGAGGCAGACCCAGGAGGGTGTTCTCCGACCAAATCGGAGACATTCTCAAGAAAGCTAGGTTGCCTAGTGCCCATAACCAAAGAGCTTGTGTGAAGGGAATTGTGAATGTAAAGAAAACGAGGGAGTCAGGATCGTGGCAGGTCGCGCTCCATTTTCTCTGTGGGGAAAAGGCGGGACAATTTAATTGATTGATTTTTGAGTTTATCGCGAACAGACAGACGCGGCGGGTGACTAATATGTAGTAGTAAAACTATTAGTATGATACGAAAACCAGTGGTGCACCATTTTAGTGCACCCAAGTGTACGCGAGAGCGAACGGAGTGTAGGTGCCACGCTAGGGTAATTGTGTTCCATGCACGCGGGAGTCGATGATCGACTGGCCAGCCAATCGCGAGCACGTAACTTTGTTTCCTCATGCCCCGCGTCCCCTCGCGTTCCTAAACGCACCTAAAAAACGACTTCTGTGCATCTGACTACTCTTGCCAACTTACGTGACGCGAACTATAACAATTAATGATAATGGATTTAAAGTTGTGATTGGTATATGGATAAAATGGCTATAGAAATTGATATCTTAATAAATTAACAAAAACATTAACTTACTTTCAACCACTTGAACTTGATCGGGTTGGTGATAAATTATATTAGTCACATAGGTGTTATTTGGTGGTTCAGGTTGCGGATGTGGTGGCGGGTAAACTGGCATTGGCATCATGACTGGTGCTGGTACGTACGCGTATCCATGAGATCCAGGTGGAGGTGGGTATCCTGGTTGATAGTACGAAGGTGGACCCCCTGGAGGTGGTTCTGAAAGCATATTTTAAACCGAAATGTAAAACAACTACGCCATTTTAAGTAACGCATTTCCAAGTTCATCAGATAATATTTTATAATCAGAAAGTTGGATGGCTCTAATAATTTCGTCAGTGTTTCGTGGTTAATTAAACAGCAATTATTATAGTTAATTGCACTTACGATTTGACATTTTGATTAATTATTCGTGTCTCTTTAACAATAATAATGCACTCTTACACCGCGTTACTTTATACAATAGTTGTTTTCCTTTTATTTTGTCTATCAACTTGAGCGTCAATATCATTATCCTCATGCTGATTAGATAATGTGTGCTGAAACTAAAAATGTAGATAAACATTCATATTTTGCAATCATATAATTTATTGAAACATTTCTAATATATTTTTATTTTATTTTTTTATTATACATTTCTATACTAAGCTACCAAAGTGCTTGTATTATAGAAACAGGACAACCAAATTACATATATCAAAGATACATTGGTACCGGTGAGTGGTTTCGAACCCGTGCCACTCGGCTTACGTAGCCATTGAACTGCCACTACACCACGGTCGCATTTCTAATGTATGTTTATACAATAGTATTTATTTTTATAGTGACTCGACATCTGACTTTAGGAGTAAGGAAGAAATAGTTTAAAAACACCGACGACTAGAAAAAGGGAGTTTTCGGTTGCCCCAGTCAGTCGTGAACTAACTCGTTTTTTTTAGTTGTCGCCACTCTTGGGTCGAGGTCAGATGACGTTGTTGAGAGATTAAAAAAGTCACTATCACTATGTCGGCGTAAGGTATTTTTTCACGCTTCGCTAAAACGATCTATGTGGGGAGAACACATAAGCTAAAAAAGCGTGCACTTGTTATTTGTTCAATGCGACGAACCTTTTAATTTGACTGCCGATTCGATCGACACAGTGCAAATTCTTATATTATATCTTATATAACATATAATGAAATCATTTTATTCTTTATTTTTTCATTGTGACTCAACATCTGACCTCGACCCGCCTGATGGTAAGCAAGAAGAAGAAGAGGTCCGAGAGGGCCGACGACTGCGAAAACCGAGTCTTCACGGCTGCCCCAGTCGCCGTCACTATGCCGACCAAAGGATATTTGAAGTTGTGTTGCTTAATTTTTCAATATGAAACATTTCTAGTAAAAGAAGGCTAATTTCCTTTAAAATTGTATAATATTATCAATATTTTATATCAAAACACATGAATCATTCAAACAAAGAATTTAATCATCGAATTACTCATTACTTCTTGAAATAAATCTTCATGTTTCAAGTATTTGATTTATTTATAATTATTAGGTTGGAAAATAATGATTTTATCAGAGTTATAATTACAATTTTAACATGAAATAACTTTCTTCTAATTAAAAATAAAATGTATTGATATAAATTAATCCAAATCGAATTAGTTCTTAACAACATTTCTCAGAGACATGTTTTACAAACATATAAGATATTTAAATATCTTTTTCTTTCTATTCGGCATGGATAAACCGTTTACTTTCAAACCAGTAATGAAATCTAGAAAGTTCTTTAAAAAGATTTGGTCTCTTATAGTTTTAATAGGATTATTTATTGTCTACTTTCACCAATTTTCATTTAATTATTTCAAAGACGATTTAAAAATAATTTGCGATCTCAACGAGTTATGTGTAAACGGTTTAGTTTTACTAATCGAATTATTACGTGGAAATAAAATCAACTTATCGCTGTACAAAGCAATATTAAACTTGCAAAATAAATTACAATTTAAATTAGCGAATCTAAAATATTTTTGTTTCAAACTTGTAATAATTTTTTCTATTCTCCTTATTTTATTTTTTGTTTTAATCACTTTGGAATTTATATTTTCAAATTATCCCTATGTGTTATTTATTAACATACCATCATTTTTAATATTTATTCACACTTCCTTGCATTTATATTTAATTGTTTTATTATTAACTAATTTAAATGAATGTGCTAAATCAATTTTAGTCTTAAACAATTCCTCAACCTTATTTATCGCGAGACCTAAAGAGTTAAGCAATGTTTCTGAAAATAATGTTAAGTCTGTAATATTCTTGGGACAATGCTATGACGAGATAAGAAGTTGTCTTCATTTATTAGAGAAGCTGCATGGACTACAGGTTGTTTCGAAAGCGTTAAGTTTATTTAAAAATATGTATATAACTAGTTGGTGGTCATTGGCTTATCTGCCGATCCGGTGCAGTACCATCACTTACAAGTGTAAAGGCCATGAAGTGACACTGTTACGTTTCGGGATCAGGTTATAAGTTGCCGGTTTCAACCAGGCGGCATAGTGGATGTGACTGCTACGCGCCGTTAGTTAAATGTAGCAGCATTTGCCTTCATTCATAGACCGCACTCGAGCTTAATATCATGCAGGCGCTATCATACGTCCAGTCCCAATAAAAAAAAAACTATCGCATATCCTTGGAAGAGTCGTAAGACATGACGTAGACAGGGTATCATTATGGAGCAATACGTGATGTTGTAGGTTAGCTCCGAAGCTATTACGATTTCGCAATGTGCATAGACCGTAGACAATGTGACTGTGTGATTTCATTAATGGACATGGCGTATTTCAATTAATTAATTGTATTACAAACTTATTTCGTGCTTGTCTGCAACTAGACCCGTTAAAGATAATGTGAGACCAGGCACAGTCTATCTTTTTTACAGACTTTATTTGGTAACAACAAATTAATTTACCTAATATTTTTAGCCGGTATAGTGACGGCGATTGAGGCAACCGTGAACTTAGTCGGTTTTTTCAGTTCACTTTAATATAAGTTATGTTTTTTTTATTTCAAAGAAATATATGTAAACGATTTTTTTTGTTGTGACTCGTCATCTAACATCCACCGGTCTGTTGGTAAGCATGAAGGAAGTCCAAGAGTGCCGACGACTGAAAAAGAACCGTTCTAATACACGGGTGCCTCATGCTGCCCAAAGGTACTTCTTCACGAATTGCTTGAAAATCCAAGGTTATAATATGGGGATAACACAGGCTGGCAAAGCACTCCACTTCTAAATTATAAAAACATAATATATAAGAAATATATTAATAATATTGTTATAAATTTTCCAGTTATTGCTCATTATTTGGAAAACATTCTTAACGAGCGTTATTCAAGTTACACTGTTATCATTAAGAAAGGTAAGGAATTAAATGACGCCTTTGGTATAGGGGATATTGGGATTTAAACCGGTCCATTACAGTGATGGAATCCAAACTATCTACAGAATTCTAATATGAATGACCAGTAATAACATACTGGTTTAAGTATAGACACTAGAATAATACGCAAAAAGCATAACTGATTATTTAATCATGTTAATCTTTGACTAGCAAAGTGACGGGGACTGAGGCAAACGTAAAAGTAAACAGCGTTTTGAGTCGTTGAGATCAAATGACGTGTTGTAATAAGAAAAAAGTTTCTATACATGAAGTTTCATACGAGTTTGATAGGTTGGTAGGCCGAAAATTGGTTTTCATTTCATCTGACGATCTGGATTTGTATCATCACTTTTAAGTGTACAGACCGTGAAGTGATTTAGTCGCGTTTGGGGATCAGCTTGTAAGTTGCTGGTTCGTGTTAGGCTGGCATAGTTGATGCTACAGCTACTTACAGTTCTGTAAAAGCAAGCCCTTCCAGTCTCTTCACGGTCTGAACAGTTGAAAGTGATTTTACTATTTTTTTTTAGGTGCAGTTAGCATGGGTGTCTTATTTAAGATGTGGTATCCCTTTCTGTTGGTTATTAACAATTGCGTACATGAACGACCAAATACGAAAGCAAGTTGAACAAACTGATATTATGATTGTCAAGCATTTAATTGATTTTCGGTGTGGTAAGGATGTCCTTTCCTTAATTAAGAATTACCAAGAAGGTGCCTAGTGCCCTTGATAGTAGAGCTTGTGATAAAAAAACTAGATTTGAGAGAAGCGAGGGAGTTGTAAAAATCGTGGCAAATTTTTGAATTTGCGAAGGCGCTCTATTGTCTCTGCCTTAAATAGATTTTCTTCTCTCTATATAACATGTATCTTTGGGTTGGTACACAAGAGTGAGGCATTAGTTAATACATTAGTCAGCTACGTGTAGGTTACGGGTTCGTTTCCCGGGCCCCAATTCTTTTAATACGAATTGACTTGGCAACGTTTTTTCACTGCAATGTCAAACATCCCTAAATAATAATATTTTTGGCGACGAAATTTCAATTAAATTGCGTTGATATTTATCATTCTCGTACGTAGCCAATCAACGAATTACAAATCAATAGGTAACTACGTTGATTGACCTGCGAGAATGACAAAAGAACTGTTTCGTCTCCAAAAATATTATCTATATAGATTCCTATAAAAGTCACATAATCAAGTTAGTTTGAAATCGGTCGGTTTCAACTAGGCCGGCATAGTAGGTGCGTAATAAAAAAAAATATCTACGCGTGGGCTTCTAGATCTTTCTAGAATCTAGAAACTTAATTCTGTAATCACTAGTACCTATATAGTTTTAATAGTATCTTTTTTTACAGATATTGCACGACGTAATCAATTGAATACATTTAAACAGATGGTGAATACAAATCGTATAACATTTTCATCATTTGGCTTATTCCAAATGAACTACGCTATGATACTTGGAATTATCGTCAGCGTGATTACATACAGCATAATTTTAATACAAATGATTATAAATGATTAAAGATTGCCAATTTTAAAAATGTTTGTTTTACTCCTAGTGATGTTAGACTTATAAGATGTATGGTATTTGTATGGTATTTTCTTAGATGTTGCTCGAACATTGATTAATCAATAAAACAAATTTTATGCGGCTTACTATCGCATTTATTTTGGTTTTGATTTTATATTTATTTATTATTCCGACGTTTCGAGAGCTTTGCAGCCATCGTGGTCACGGAGAGACCTAGATGCCCCAGTTTGAAAACCACTTGCTGCTGCCAATGTATCTTTGATATACTATATTATTATCTAATTTGGTGGTCCAATTTTGATAGAGTAGTAAAGAAATGTAAAAAAAAAAGAATGGTAAGCAGACAGTAGCTGGCTATTCGTCCTGTTTGATGAGCTGGGGGGTACCACCACTTTTAAGTGTACAGACCGTAAAGTGACTTAGTCGCATTTCAGAAAAAGCTTGATAAGTTGCCGGTTTCAACTAGACCGGCATAGTGGATATGATTACTGCTTGCACTTATTTAACTGTCGTATAAATGGAGGCGACTGCTCCATTTATAGATGGAGCGTACTCTTGAATTAAAATTATTATTATTAGAAACATTAAGAAAAGAAGTAAAACAACAGAAGATGAAATTTATTATTTATTTTAAAATATTCAACCTAATTACAAACTTATCAATTAATCAAACTGTCACGCCTTCTTCACACGGGGATAGGCAGAGACAATGGAGCGCCACTTGCCACGATCCTGACACAACTTCCTCGCTTCCTTCACATTCACAAACTTATTTTATTAAAATATATGATTATGTATGTAAAAGTACTGTATCATGAGTATGGTGTATGAAGTGGCTCGGCTGGCGAAACTCAGTAGAATAGGAACATTTACTGTAAACACTTTCGCTGTTATCATTAAGTTTCTTGATAGCACCAGATCCAGCATAGTTTGTATTTGTTCGTAGTAATTTATATCTGTAAATAAATTGTTATTTATTATAAATCTGATGTGGATGGATGCATTAAACAAGGCATGCCCAGGAGATAGTTTTCCGACCAAATAGGAGACATCCTCAAGAAAGCTAGGTTGCCTAGTGCCCATAACCACAGAGCCTGTATGAAGAGAATTGTGGATGTGAAGGAAGCAAGGGAGTTGTGTAAGGATCGTGGTAAGTTGCGCTCCATTGTCTCTACCTATCCCCGTGGGAAAAAGGCGTGAAAATTTGATTTGATTTTGATAAATTGTTTTGTAACATTTCATTACGGCTCGACATATGACAGCACCTCGCCTGATGTTAAGTTGAAATGCGTTCCATGAATAGAGGCGACTGCTACTAAAAATATCTGCAACTAGCAGTGACATTCACTATGCCGGCCTAGTTGGAACCGGCAACTTACAAGTTGATCCAGAAACACAGGTAAGTTATGTCACGGTCTGTAGTTTTGTACACTTGAAAGTGGTTGTATCTACTACCATGGTTGGCAGACTGGGTAGGCTAATAACCTCGGGCGGCATAGTGATAGCGACTGAACCTCGGCTGGCTTTTTGAAGTTATGAATCAAATACCTACATAATATATAAGGGGCCAGCGGGAAGTATACAGCATGTTTTTTAATTGACCTTGACTTACCTTGCGAAGGGGCAGGCAAGTCCTTAAGACGAGTCCTTTTGTAAGACAAGGCGCCCGCGCGCCGTCTTACAAAATCTTAGGGACCACCTGATGACTGAGAAAACCGACTCTAAGATGATTTACAGACTCGTGGTTAAAATAAAAAAGTCTTACCTAATTGATCATAGATGAGAATATCAAAAAGTATCCTTATTGTTTTATTCCTTTGTGCTATTATCAATTCGCACATGAATCCCAAAAATATCGGTCTACTATTTACACTTATATAGAGAAATAGATCGCTCAAAACCACCTCGGAATACTGAAATAAAATAAAAATTAACAGGCGTGGCACATTGGTTGGCACACTAGTTTGTTATGCGTACGTCCCCGGTTCGATTCGCAGTCAGAAAATATTTATTTCAAAGCTTTATTTGTATAATTTATTAATCAGGTTAATAAACTGAAGCTGGCAATTCCCCCGGGTCTAGTTATTAAAAAGTGAGAGGCAGTAGTGCCCAGTCTGCCGATCTGGGGTAGGTAGTATACATACGTAAAGTTACTTAGTCGCGTTTCGGGATCAGCTTGTTCCAACTGGGCCGGCATAGTGGATGTGACTGCTACTTACAGTTATAGAGCTGTAGTAACAGTCACCTTCATTCATGGACCACACTACAGCTTAACAACAGGCGAGGTGCTGTCATATTACTAGTAACAATAAAAAAAACAATAGTTCAAATTAATAATTCATTACTGTTTCCTACTATGTATACATTAGAATATTTATTTTGTAAATTATTTTATTCATTAACAATTTACATCCACATTCCACCTCGAATAGTATTCATAAAATAGTAGTACCACCTATCTTTTATGGGACGAACTACCAGATAACTTATCTACTAATGAATCGAGTGCAAAAATAAGTTTTAACAAACCTGAACAGATGGCGATAGTGCGCGACAGATGAGAAGCAAAGTTCCAAAGAGCCACAAGAGAAACATTATCATAACCTGTTGAAAGAACAAAATATTTCAAGTGATTTTATGTAGATGGCGCTGTCTATCTATTTCATAAGTAGTACCACTTGTCTTCGAAATATTCATTATTTATTACTTAGGCTGTACCTCCTCCGTTCATTGGACCTAGACTTAACGAGTAGTATGCAAGAAGAGCTTCAAAGCGCCGACAAATGAAAAGGGCGTCTCATTTTAAGAGTGGTAGGCAGTGGTACCCAGTCTGCCGATCTGGGGTAGTACCACCACTTAAGACCGTGAAGTGATTTGATCACGTTTCGGGATCAGCTTGTAAGTTGCCGGTTCCAACTGGGCCGGCATAGGATGTGGTTGCTACTCACATTTATTGAATTGTAGTAGCAGTGGCATCATTCATGGACCGCACTCTAGCTTAACTTTAGAGCCACAATAATCAAATAATTGGTGGTATTTTTTAAACGTTGGTTATTTATACACATAGAAATAATTGCAATCCTAATTGACATAAACAGTAATTTTAAATAGAACAATCTAATTTAATACTTTTTTATAGTTGATGGAAAGCAGAAAGAGATTCCGAGAGAGATACAGCTGACGACTATAAAAACAGGTTCTTCAGGCGCCGTCACTATACCTGACTTAAAAGATAGTTATTGGATGGAGAGAGCACATAGGCTGGTAAAAGATTCCAATTGTCAAAATTGTTGGATAAATATACGACGTGTTTTCTATACAATTGGGAATATTATTCGGGAGAGCTTGTATAAAACATATCTAAATGATGGAGTTTAAATCATAAAAAGTGGTGCTCTATAGACCCTGCCTATCTCTGTGGAAGTTGTCCACAGAGATAGGCAGGGTCTATAGAGCTATATCAAAAATAATTGATACAGTGTATTATTTTTTTAAAATAATATTTTTTTATTCTGATTATACATCTGACCTCTACTTGCCTAATGGTAAGCTAAAGAAGGATTGTTGTCACTATACCGGCCAAACGGTATGGTCTTATTTATTTTACCACTATTATTAACCTACAACAGATCTTATTTCAAACATCTAATTTGGTAGTGTACGAAGGAATGAATGAGAAATGAGAAATGAATGCGCAAACATTTCTAGATCCCCTAGAACTGCGGCAAGGGATATACTCGTAAATGTGTCGCGCTAACTTCTATTTCTGAGAATATGTTTAATTATTTTAAGAAAGGAAATAAACACTATATTAGCTTAGACACTTTATAGTTATAATGCTTGTTTAGTCTTACTGTTAGAGGGATTTTTTTCTTTGACACGAGATATGACCTCTTGCCTGATCGTATGCAAGAGGATGTCAAAGAGCCCTGACTATTGCAAAAAAAAGGTCTAAGTTTACTGTTGTCTTGCCACTTATAACCTAATTTAGTCTAATCCACAGTACTTTTATAAAATAGTTTTAGTCAATGATTTTATATACACTACACAGTAAATTACCTAAATTACTTAAATTAAATTAATATAACATCATTGAATTTATTTATAATAATGTTTTTGTTAGCTGTAATTTAGACTGAAATAAAAGAATTAAAAACATTGTACTTACTTGTTCACCATAAATCTTGTTGAACACAAATATGCAATCCGCTAATTTATCATAAATCTGCATCAATTCAAACCAACTACAATTTCTATTCAGATTTTTTATTAATTTCCTTAGTTTATTTTTTATCTGAAATTTTTTTGAATAGGTGTTTTTAAACGTAATTTTCTATGTTCTTTAATTAATTAAGTTCATCGTAGAACCTTAAATCCTTAGTTATATCCTGGTAGTTTAAATCAATCGATGTGAATTTTAATATTTGCTTCGGGTCTTTTTTTTAGTTGATGGTCATTTATAGACCGTGAAGTAACTAAGTCGTGCATCGGAATGAATGTGCATGAGAGTTCGTATGAATAGAACTGTTACCTTAGTTATAAACCAGTTATCCGTACTTTTATTTTTAGTAACATATTTCATTGCTTTCGTCTCCATATAAATATTAAAAATATATATTCTGAGGTACAAATTCAACATAATTAATTCAATAGTAGCTCCTTGTATCATAAGAAGAAAAAAGTTGGTTTGAACTCCAATGTTATTTATGTGAAATCTTCTCAGGCAAAATGAAGACAGATATTGAATGATCGGTATTGATACTAAAATGACAGCCAGATATCTTATGTAGTAAAATATCTTCTTACTGATAAACCCGAGATGTGTATCTATATCTTCAAGAAATAAAAATAAATTCAAATAATAGCTATCATTACAGAATTTAACGGCTACCACAATGTAAATAACTTCGATGTAGGAAATAAACCCGAATAAAATGGTCAGAATGTTAAGCGGGACATCGCTTTTTGTGTACGACCAACTAGTAGGTTTTAACACGGTTATAAGAATAATAATTAAACTCAAAACGAATAGATTGTAAATTTTGCTTGCTTTCGACACTTTTTTAATTTCATTTTTTGAGTATTTGAACAATCGTGTGCCAAATATGGTTGTAAAGCACATAAATGGTTTAATAGCGTTGCATATAGAATATTTACTTATGGTTTTTATTTTACTCTCGCTATCAATAATAAGAGAAAATGTATTTTTGTTTGGATACAATTTTCGTTGATTTTCCAATTTTATAATGTGATTGAATTCTTTTACATGAAAAGACATTTCAAAAGCGTCTTCTTTCAATAGTAACTGAATAACCACTGGAAAGAATAATGTAAAAGAATAAATTTTCTTGATTATTATTTAATTATTATTACATTTTACACTTAACTTTATGAAGTTGTTTACTTAATTCAAAGCATAATCAAATTTAAATACAAAAGTGCTTCTATAAGTAATTATTTTATGTCATTAAAATATAATTAAGATGACGTATGCTGTTGTATTCTTCGACATTATTCCGACCAATTTTTTTAATATCTTCATACTAAGCAGCTTGGTATAAACATATGTATTTAGAAAAAATGGTAGGCCAGTATGTCGACGCTGTATCATAGAAACTGGATAACCAAAGTATATCAATAGATATATCAAATATATTCTAGTAGGTAAGTGATTTTGAATAGGGGATCTTAAGTTTGCGATATCATTGCTCTGCAAATCTATTGCGATACACATTAAACCAATCGTTATTTTTGTCTGAATTGAAAAAAATATGTATGTATTTTAAAGGATTTTTAAAAGGAATGTTATGTTGGTTCAAAGTAATTGAAAACAAATTGTAAAGAGATTTCCAAATCAGACATTTAATAATACGAACGAACGAATAAGACGGGTCGACCCAGAAAAAGTTTCCCTGATTAAATCAGATACGTTTCCAAGAAAGTGAGGACCCCCATTTCTCAAAACCGTAAAGCTATGAAGTGAGTTGTAGATATGAAGGAAGATAGAGAGTTGTGTAAGGATCGTGGAAAGTAACTTTTGTCTATCCTTTTTGGAACAAATCCGTGAAAATTTAGGTATTTTTGTAAATATGCCACAACTATATTTATTAAGATTGCAGTTTAAAATACAGGATATATATTTGTAACTAGCGGAAATAATACTATATGTTATCTATATATCTTTTAGTATTATGTATTATTTATAGTAGTATTTAACTGCCTCTATTCATTGCCCGCACTCTAGCTTAATGCACAACTCAGGCAGGGTGCTGATATATGTCAAGCTGCAAAAAATAATCGAGGACATTCTTAAATAAAACAGGGGCCCGCAGTAGCCGTAACCATAGAGCATGTATGAGGAAAATTGTGGATGTGTAGGAAGCTAGGAAGCAGAGAGTTGCCTATCTCTGCGGGAATTATGGCGTGCCATGTCGGTTGGTTCAATTTAACATCATAAACAAAACAACATTTTAAATTTTAAATAATAAATTTATTTAAAAAAAATATAATTAATATAAATATTAATAAATAAAATATTTACAAATTATTTTTTATTATTAAATAAATAAATAATCAAAAATCGCATGTTTTATAATGCAACTAGATTAATTTGTACTATCCATAGTTTTATATATTTCATCTTTAAAAAATAATACAAAGTTAAATCAGAGTAGGTAGAGAGTTGATTTCCACTTAAACTAACCTCATCCCAAAAATAAATAAAATATTAAATAATACTTATAATCATATCTACAATTTATTTTATATAAAACAAATTCGTGGTTGTTATTCGTGTCGTATTTTAAGAAAAACCTAATTTTGTAAATTTGAAAAATGTTTTAAATTCATGTTTTAATTAAATGTTTTAAATTATTTGTGTTTTTCTTAAACTAACTTAAGATTAAAAAACGGTCTGCGATGCTCCATTCTGAAAAAAAACAGAACAATATATTATTATTATTATTTTATCTTTACATTTTTCTCTAAACTTGTATAATAAGAACAGGACGACCAATGTACATCTATTAAAAATACATTAGAACCGGCATGTTGATTTGGGTCGAATTCTCTTAGTTGTTTTTCAGTAAGATATTTTCGGCACCCTTTTAGATGAAATGCTGTCAGACGCGTATACATTTAAACAATTAAAACTTCAACAATTAATGTATTTAAGAAGAATCTCTTACACACTCGTACTGAAAAACAACAAAGAGCACTCGGTTTAAAAATATTAGCCGGTTCCGATGTATCTTTAATAGATGTACGATGGTTATTTTAGCCCCTTTAGTACGGCAATCCAAGAAGCAAGATGATCGACACACCAATATATCATTGCACCTGCAATATATCACTGTATCTTATTACGAATATTTTTTTAGACATTTTGATACGTTGTTCTAGAAAGTTATTTAAAATTTATGGATTTTTGTGCTAGGGGGTTTAACATCAAGTGATTTGCGATCATATGTCGTGCCAATATATAAGAAGTGAAGTGTCAATATAGAAAAGTCATTATACAGGTGTGTTGTCCTTAGATTACGAATAAGTATGCCAAGTCTTAACGAGTCCAAGGTCGTGTTAGGTGTGACCACGTATATGACTTCATGCAGCCATTTAAAGACAACGTTAATGAGTACACAACCTTACACCTTAGGAATATTTTCCTTATTTATTTCTTAAGTTATTTTAGACATAGCATTTAGACAGAAAGCTAGGTTGCCTAGTGCCCATAACCTTAGAGCTTGTATGAAGAGAATTGTGGATGTGAAGGAAGCGAGGTTGTGTCAGGATCGTGGCAAGTGGCGCTTCATTGTCTCTGCCTATCCTCATGGGAGAAAGGCTTGTTATGCCCCTTAATTCAACGAGAAATAATGAGAGAACTAGATACGAGTGAGTGAGTTAAAAACAAACATGTATAATTTTATAGTCTTCAGTCGTTTTTCGGGATCAACTTGAAGGTTGAAGGTTCCAACTGGTGGATGCGACTTAAACTTACTTGCAGTTATTCAACTGTATTAGCAGTCGCTTCCATTAGCACTCCAACTTAACATTAAGCAGGGTGCTGTCATATTATACGATATCTAGTCACAATAAAATAAAAGTTAAAAACATATTTAAAAAGGGGCGTAAAAACTATATACATATGTAAATAGTTATTATATATGTTATTCTAATAACTACATTTATTTAAATAGTTATTAGACGATATGTAGTTGATAAGCTAAACGAGATTCATCGTTAAGAACTGTCAAATATGATTAAGCTTTAAACAAGTTAAGGTGCAGTTTTTATTTTTGTAGGAAGTTTTCTGACCTAAAAAATATTATTTAAGTTATTACTGGGCCAACAGCAGAAATAAAAGTTGCGAACAAGCAGGGGAAGTATTTTTTTAGAATTATTTTTATGTCGCTCGTGTGTTATTTGCTCTAGGATGGAACAAAACGAGGAATGCGACCGTGGTATAGGCAGTGCAATGATGGTTACACAAACCGAGAGCACGAGTTTGAGACTGTTTCGACGAGGTTGTCTTTTTTCTATGACAAGCACACTCTATACAAGCACTTTCTATGATTGTGACTCGACATCTGACCTCGACCGCAAGAAGAGGAGGTCCAAGAGTGCCGACTACTGAAAAGATAGAGTCAGTACATAGCTGCCCCAGTCGCCGTCACTATACCGGCCAAATTGAATGACAGAGAAGAGATAACTTTTTCAACATATTTTTTATTGTGGCTAGACATATAACAGCAACCCGCCTGATGTTAGGCTGGAGTCGGTCCTCTTTTATTACCTTGTACTTTTATAATATAAAGTCTTATAAATACTTACATTAAACAAATATTACTTGAGTACCCCATAAAATTAATAGAATGATGGCGACTAGGAACAGCAATGAGAAGATAAAACTCAGGATTTTGCAGAGTAAATTGCACACGCAACTGTAAAAAAGATTACTTATAATGTTTATAGCCCAATATAACATTAAGGAGATGGGACATTATAAAAACATATTACACAAAAGAGTTAATATCAATCATAATTTCAAAATTATAATATCAATCAATCAATCAAATTGTCACGCCTTTTTCCCACAGGAATAGGCAGAGAAAATGGAGCGCCACTTGCCACGATCCTTACACAACTCCCATGCTTTCTTCACATCCACAATGCTCTTCATACAGGCTCTGTGGTTATAGGCAACCCAGCTTTCTTGAGAATGTCTCCAATTTGGTCTGAAAACACCCTCCTGGGCCTTCCTTCATAATATATTGTTTAAATTGATTGAATAACAACGAGCAGTTATTATACCATCAGTTATGACCTTCATAACTATTTTTTATAGAGATGCGACATCTGACTTCGACTTAACTGATGGTAAGCAACATGAAGTCCATGAGCGCCG
Source organism: Tinea trinotella (assembly GCA_905220615.1). NCBI lineage: Eukaryota > Metazoa > Arthropoda > Insecta > Lepidoptera > Tineidae > Tinea > Tinea trinotella. Next base: position 9,208,330 of record HG992315.1, read on the forward strand.
TCAAATAAAAAAGGCCATCATTCAATTTGTATGGGGACTTGGACTTAATTGTATTAACAGTTGGATATATATTTTAAAATAATTTGATGTAAACAGATTACAATGTAACTGAAATTTATTCTTTATTTTGCTTAGTTTAGGTGTGCAAAATTATCAAACTTTATTTATGACTGTTCAAAGCAGAAAATATATCTATATCTTATTTTCTAAATAACTCAATTGCACAGCAATAAGAAGCAAAATTGTTAATAGGTTTATCAACACAAGTATCCAAACTACCATTTATATATTTTTTCATCATTGGACATTACAAAAGTAGCACATGAAAGCCCAAAATGAATGTCTTTTAACCAGAGTTCTTTTTAGTTTTAAAACGACGCGACGGGTGTCTCAGTCGTCGTCAGTATGCCGGCCAAAATATTACAATAACTTCTTCATTTCTTCTTTTTTTGTTGTAATAGTATAATACAAACTACACGACTAAAGTACATTCCATTAGGACATTGGTACCAACACCTGGTTTGCGTGACAATTTCACTGCCACTAAGACATGGTCTCGCCCTAATTAATAAAACAAAAGCTAAAGAGCTTGCGTAAAGAGAATAATTGTCGATGTGAAGAAAGCGAGAGATACAACTATCAGGATTGTAGAAAGTTGCGCTCCATCTACTCCTCTAATTTGTAAAAAAATACTTTTGTAAGAAAAAAAATATTTTTGCAACATGACATCAGATATATAAACAGGATTTCAGCAGTATTGAAATCTATTATCAAAAACTTTTTTGTACAGATTTGTGAATAGTTTAACATTGATAAAATATTTGTTTATCATGAAGCCGGTTTCATGAAGATTAGATTACGTACTTTTGAATTGTGCAATCAAATATTGAAAACGTTATATTTCAGTATTTTCCTCTTATAATATTGACATAAAGAAGGGGAGGGAAGCCTTTGCCCAGGAGAAGGACAATAGTCACGTTTAAAATATTTACTGACGGAATAATATCTTGTTTTATTATTGTAAACACAATTTATAATGAATTAATGCTAATTAAGGACAAAATGAGTTACATCTATTATTAGAAATTAGTTTATCAATGTAAATTTATGATGTAGCTACTTACAGAGTATATTTAAAGTATATCCTAGTGTATATTTTTTAAATTAAATAATAAAGCGTGCTAAAATTATAGGCACTGAACGAGCAAATTACATATCAATGATACTTTGGTACTGGCAACCGGTTTAATATGAATGATTCATAGTTGAAGAAACCATTTCATTACCACTAGACCACGGAATGAAGAAGAATAAGCTTGTATAATAAACACCGGACGATCAAGATAATGAAACAAAGTCGCACTGTATCACATCTTTTACAATAAACAAATAATTATCTCCCCTTAATTGTTTTACGTGATTTTTCAATTAAAAACATAATAACATAAAAGTAATATTACCAACACATTTTTATATTTTTTTTCTAAATCACTGACACTGTCAACACAACAACGGATGGTGCTAATTCTGAAAGACATCGATTTTTTTATCACGTTTTTTTATATAGCTTATTGATATCTAATATCAGAATATCGTCATTATGATAGTGAATTAATTTTATGCAAAAATATTACGGCTGAAATAATAACAATATTTATTAAGGCAATTAAAATAATGTTTTTTTTTTATATTCTAGTTTAGTATAGTTTATGTCAATGTGTGTACGTTTAATTGTAATGTTTTTCTGTCAGTAAAAAAGGTTCTTGAGTGGAGACCACTAACTGAAAGAAGCAGCGTAGGTAGTCCTCCTACTAGGTGGACTGACGACATAGTAAAAGTCACAAATCTGTTCACGGTTGCCTCGGTCGCGGTCACTATGTCGGCCCAAAAAATTCTTTAATTTTAATACGTGCATAATTTTACAAATCGTTGAAAAGTGGGTGATTTCGTTACACAGTTACATACATACAAGTCAAACTAATAAAAGCGTGTTAAAAAAAATCAGCGACGTCCGCCATGTCCGCTAGTTATATATAGGAATAATTAAATGTATTTAAAAAGATAATGGAATCTAAATTATTGGAAATCAGACGTAATGTTTGGTGTGAAATTAGGCTGCATAAACAATTCCATTAATTATACAAGCGCACATGCTAAGTATATGGATTAATAGATTAGGTTATCGCTTATGGGGCAAGGAATTCGTTAGTAATTAGTATTAAGAGTACAAAAAGTTTCCGTAAAATGTTTTTACAGATTATCGCTAATTTATAATATCGCATTATTTGCCTCTTCTTTTTCCTCACCAGTGGAATAAGTTGACTTTTGACATCAAATAATTTCTTTTACAGAATATCTTTAAACTAAGACTGCGCAATGTTATATATATGTAACTTATATACATATATTATATTTATTTAAAACTAATTTTCTAAGACAATTTCTAAGACAAACTGACCTGTGTACGCAACTTTACGTACTATTTATTTATTATTGGGTTGCCTAGTGCCCATCGTAGGGCTTGTATGAAGAGGGCTTGTTGTGTCAGGATTGGCGCCTAATTGTCTCTGCCTATCCCCGTGGGAAAAAGGAGTGACAATTTGTGATTGATTACTTATTAGCATTATTACATGTATTCTATATAACTATAGAATCTGAAGAAATAAGGTTGGTTCAGATTGTGGAAAATTGCTCTAGGTTTTTTTTTGTCTTCATGTGTAAAAGAAGGCTTATTTGATTTAAATAAGTTTATACTCATATTTTAATCTATGATCGCGAATATTGATATTTTTGGTCCATCATAAAGATCCATCACTATTATAAAATAGGCATTAGGTCATACGTTTTAGATAACTCGCTTACATTGGTAATAATACAAATGAAAAAATTGGGAACACCGTATCATGTCGCATGCTAATTATTCTCAATGTCGTGATTTAACGTTAGGGTTTATTAACTAGGCCAAGTACAATCAATAAGCTGAAGTTTAACCCAAATTGTTAAATTACACGAATGTAGGAAATCAATATTTAAACTGTTTTATTTCTGGGTTAAAGAGTTATTTACATTCATAAGTAGGTGCCCTTTATTATTAACGTTATTTTTTAATTGTCCCTTAGACATTACAAACAATGATATGATAATGATATTTCATATCATCACAATAATATTTCATTTTGTATCGTTTCATTTTCATAATTTCATAAACGTTATAGTTTTATTATTTTACTAATTTTTATGTATTATACTTATAGGTACCTATTTAATTGTATTTTTGGTACTTAATTAAATAATAAACATAGTATATTCTAATAATAAAGTTTTTATATAATATATATTGAAACTAAATGCCACTGTAGTTGTTAATAACTTTTTAATTTGGATTTTTTTACCCGTGTTTTTAATAAACTGGAAAAAGATTAGATGTTTATTGCGACTGTGGTGTAGTGGCAGTGCGATGGTCACGCAAACCGCAAAACCGCAAAACCGCTCGGGTTCAAAACCACTCACCAGTACCAATGTATCTTTGATATAATGTACTTTAGTCGTCCTATTTCTATGATACAAGCATTTTAGTAGCTTAGTATAGAAATGTAAATAAATAAATAAAATTTGAAAAAAATGTATTCTTAAATAAAATTAAATAAATGGCAGAAATATCCATTGTCTATATTTGATAACAGTATTGAATCTTTTATAACTAAACTTATAACTTACCACATTTTGTAGTTTTAAATAAAAATCCACGTGAATCACAAAAACAAAACAATGTTAAGGCAATGTATTTTGAGCACTAAATGTTAAAGTAACATAACGGAATATGTATCAATCACTTATCGCGATGTAACCAATCAATAAACAAGATATGATAAAGGGTTATACAAAAACAAAAAAAAATAAAGAGGAAATATCTATTCTAAACATTTACAATTTTTATTTGTTTTTATTTAGAAAATATTATTATTTTTAACATAACTGCAATAATAACTCAAAAAATCAATCTTTTCTTAATTTAATATTTTATTTTAAATGGAGCAAATTATAAAAGGAAAAAACTTTTCTTTCAGATACTTGAACATGACCGGATTTTTAAAAACTTATGAATAAATTTTCCAAGAAAACACTCTATTGTTTTTTTTCAAACACAATTATATTGTTTTGTAAACTAATGAGATATTGTTTGAAACATTAGGTAATAATAACAATAGATGTTTTCACTCTGAGAACTCCTTACTGACTGTTTCATTAGTGACGTGAAAGTATTACAAAGCAACAAGTGTTTCTTCATGGCTTTGTTACAACAACGCACCTTACTCACTGGGAAGGTTAAATTTATTCACCACTGTTAGTTTTATTCTATTATTATACAGATTCGATATTGTTTATTATACATTTCTATACTAAGCTACTAAAGTGCTTGTATCATAGAAACAAGTCAACCAAAGTACATATATCAAAGATACATTGGTACCGGTGAGTGGTTTCGAACCCGTGCCACTCGGCCTATGTAGCCATTGCACTGCCACTACACCACGGTCGCCTTTAAATAGTATAGTACAGCAGTTCCACTTTCTAATTTTTTTATCTACTATTTTTTATTTATTGTGAATCGGCCAATGAGCGCACCCCGCCTAATGTTAAGCTGTAGTGCGGTCCAAGAATGAAGGTAACTGCCATTACAGTTTAATAACTGTAAGTAGTAGTCATATTCATTATACCGGCCTTGTTGGAACTGGTAACTTTCTAGCTGATCCAGAAACGTGACTAAATCACTTCACGGTCTGTATAGTTGTAAGTGGTGGGAGTAACTCGGATCGGCAGACTGCGCACCACAGCCTAACACAAAGCTTATTTAGTAGTTTTTTTTAATACTAAGCTACTAAATGTGCTTGTATCATAGAAACGAGACGCACAAAGTGCATAACAACGGTACAATGGTACCGACTAGAAGTTTTGAATTGGGGACTCTTAGTTTGCGTGAAATACTACTACTAAACCAGGGTCGGTTTATTTATTTTAGAAATTTAATAACGTGGCAGTAAATAGGTCTAGAATCAAATCAATCAATCAAATTGTCACCCCTTAAATCTGACAGTGATAGGCAAGACAATGAAACACTAATTTCCACGATTCTGGCACACTGAATGGTGGGAAATGGTACCCGGTCCGCAGATCCGGAGTAGTACTCGTACCACCGCTTTCCAATGTACAGACCGTAAAGTGACTTTGTCGCGCTTCAGGATCAGTTTGAAAGTTGCCGATTCCAACCTACAACTGGCGCACTGTTGTTATATATGTCGACGTTGTCGAGCCATAATAATCAAAGAATGACAGAAATGAAGTAATTTTACAAACATATAAATTGATATCAAAATTCTCCCGGACCACGAACCGGAAGACGCAGCGAAGGTAGGCCTCCTACTAGTTGGACTGACGACATAGTGAGAGTCAGGAATAGGCGGTGAATGCAGCTGGCATTTTGTAGTTCGAAATGGCGTTTTAAAGGGGAGGCCTATGTTCAGCAGTGGACGTCTTCTGGCTGATGATGATGATTTATATTTTATTATAAATCAAGCAGGTTAATCGCAAGAACAATGAACGATTGCCTCCTGATGTATGTATAGTAAATATTTTTTTAACTTTAAAAGGCCCAGGGTACAGTAATCTAAAATTATTCAGGAAAAGATAATTAAATTAAATATTACTAATAATAAATATTTACGTCATTTAAATATACTTAGCATTTTATTAATCATTATTATCTGACTCATTGAGAATGGAGATTACAACGAATTGTTGAGATAAAAAGATTTTACAATGTCGATAACCTTCCTTTGTCTGGAAAGGATTACATATATTATTATAATTTAATTATCAACTTTCGATTAGTTTATTAAGTTGTTAAATACAACATACATTTCTTCCATCATGAACTGGTGCATTACAAATTCAAGACGTCTTTGAAGAAGTTCAAAGAGCATTGTAATAAAAAGTTTTGTGTTTTTTTTAACTTTTTCCATTAGAGCGATTCCCTGGAGCGCGGAGGGCGGTCGGTCGCGTGAGAATGAGCAATTTCCTCTCCACCGCCACGATTTCGATCTGACTTCCTGTCTCTACAGCGATTTTAAAATTTATAGAATCGCTCTACAAGAAAATTAAAAATATAATTTTAGTACTACATGGATCATCGTGCTTGCGTTGGCAGCCAATTTCAGCAGCTTATTATTTTAGAATTTTTATTCTTTATCTCATTTTTATAACGTACAAGCACTTTTTCGTTATAACGTTTTTTGATAACGTTTATATACACACACAGACAAACACATGAGTGTGTGTAGATACTGTTTTACAACATCAACAACAAAAAACTAATAAAACAGGTATTGCCCAATAACAGTTTTAAAGTATGAATTAGTTCGAACAGAGTTAGTTAAAGTTCCAATACAATTGTTGATGCATGAGACAAAACAAAATTAAACTGCATAATATTTCTCACCATCTGTGGCTCTGACTTTAAAATTTTCTTTTACACAAACAGCTGCTACTTCAGCTCTAATGAAAACAGTAAACTTCTCAGCGTTTCACTGTAGACTTCGATCTTTTTTTTTAGATATATAAATCAGGTGTAGTAATTGATAAAATGAGAACGATTAAATTATCTAAAGTATTTATTGGATTAAAACTTTAAATAAAACATTTGAATCATTTTTTTTCAGACATCGCACAAACCTTTGGCTGTATTTTCTAAGGTTTTGCGCTAACATTGTTTGTGATAGAAAAGACTTTTGCGGCTACTATTAAGTTTATTTTGATAATTATTTTAATCAGCCGACTAAAAACCTTCGTAGCCATAATGTCGCTGGTAGACATTATGGTGTTGGCCGTTTCATTAAACCTTTTTTGTAAAAGTATATAAAAAAAAAATTAGTCTAATTACTCAGAAATTATGCCATGCTAATTCAATATCAGGCACAATGATTCATAGACCATGTTCAAATGTGTTATCTCCATCCTATAACCTTGGATCCTTCAAGCGATGCGTGCAGAAACACCTATGGCCGGCATAGTGGCGGCGACTGAGGTAGTTGTGAACTGACACGGTTTTTTCAGTCGTCGTCACTCTTGAAGGCGGGCCGAGGTCAGATGTCGTGTCACAATAAAAAAATTCAGTGCGTAATTTACATGATTAATTTTTAATACTTTTTTTGAGGAAATTATAATAAAAGTAACTAGGAAGTACCTATAATGTATATATATTCGTACCACACTTCTTAGCAAGCATTGAATTACCGGCCCTAAGAATTGGTGCGAATAAAAGTCTTCTAGAATAACGAATTCAATTGTATTATGCCGGGTGCACCTGCTCCTTAGCCTTTTAGTCTTTCGTTGCTTTTATATCGTTGAATCTTTTTACGTTTTATTACGAAGGGAAATGTCATTGGTTTCTTTTATACGAGTACTTAGATCTATAATTGCGAAAGACATTTTACGTGCTCTTATCACAGAATCGTAACTTGGTATATATAATATTATATAAAAATAAAGATTTTTTTACTGATGTGCATACTTTTTTTCTATTCAATTATTATGACAAACTAAGTAATAAGTAATACAAGAATTTAAAAAATGACATAAAAAAATACTCAAATTAAATTACTAGTAATCAAGAATAAAATTAAAAAATGTATAACTCATAAACGGAAACGAAGAGGGTAAAGATTTGAAATAAACACAAAGGACATCATTCATTTTGTATGGGGACTTGGGCTTAATTGTATTAACAGTTGCATACACATATAGTTTGATGTACCAAGATTACAATGTAATTGGAATATATCCATTATTTTGCATAATTTAGGTGTGCAAAATGATCAAACTATAGTTCAAAGGAAAACTGCTAGTATGGCGTGTCTTTGTGATTAAGAGACGATACAAAATCCTTATCTTATTTTCAAATAACTCAGTTGCACAACAATTAAAAGTGAAATAGTTATTAGTTTTATATGTTATTAGTATAATATATTTATATGTTTTTTTATCATTAGATATTAGAAAAGTAGTACATAAAAGCCCAAAATGAATGATCTCCTTTAACGCCTTTTTGAAATATCATTTTGATACCCGTTAGTTATAAATTATATTTAAAATAATAAAAGATTTTCTTTTTCTTTTATCTATATCCTTTCTCTTCACTTACTTTAACACACAAAAGATAGACAATTGACACGCTCCTAAACCTTTCTATTCAGCTTGCTCTACCGTAAACTTGTTATGGTCTACGGGTTTTTATAACGATATGATACTGATTTCTTTATTATAAGATATTGTGCGAACATTGATTAATGAATTAAACAAATTTTATGCGGCTTACTATCGCGTTTATTTATATAAAATTGTAAAATCAAAATAAACGCGATAGTAAGCCGCAAAAAAAATGTTTAATTCATTACTACTAAATGTTTTTACAGATTTAAAAACATTTTTTATTGGGATTCATCATGTGACGTGATGCTAAATTACGTCGCGTCTACTATGTCAACCCAGTTGGCCACGCAATTTATTAAATCTGACCCAGAAACGCGACTAAGTCTCTTCACGAAAAGTTATGGTATTACCCCAGGTCGGCAGCCAATATCAAACAACTAGACCCGGGGCAAATATATGCCTCGCTTTTTTTTTCATCAATAAAGATAAAAGTGATATCCAATCTAATACTGGCACATAAATTATTATCTAATAATGTTATATTTATTTAAATCCTTTATTGCACCAAAATAAACTTAAAAATAGGTACAGTCTGCATCAGATATATCTGAGCACGCAAAGTGATCAAAAGTATCTATACATTCAGACTAATCATAAATATCTACACACTCACTTGTCAAAAATATGTCAACAGACAATTCAGTAAATTTGTTTTAAAATATTACATATTTTATGAGTGTGTAGATAATTTTGACTATTTGCGTGTGTAGATATTTTTGACGCATTGAATGCTCACATCATTATGACAACTAATGTGTGTAGATATTTATGATCAGTCTGAATGTATAGATACTTTTGATCACTTTGCGTGCTCAGATATATCTGATGCTGAATGTACATAGGCGAGTTTAAACCCTATTAGGCATTCTCTAACAACTAACCTTTGGGATGATGAGAAATTATGGACAGGGTGCAAATATACTATTATACAAATTACAATTACTGTAATACTGCAATAATGCGTCTCACTTTAGTGCAATAAAATTGAAATGGATTTGTAAGATATAACTCTATCGTCTAATGAAGAAGTTTCTCGAGAGGTTTTCCAAAGAGATAAAGTTTGCACAGATGACTAGTAGGATTTGTGAGAAGTTTGCGTTTACTCAGATTGAACTCTTCTTGATTGCACCAGTTTCAAGAAAGTTTTCATTATTAACCTATCATTGTTTGCCATCCTTAGAATGCACTTTCACTATTGGGAACATTATAATTTTTTTATATATTTTATTTTATCACGAATAAAATCTATCACGAATGTCGTAGCGACAGGTGTGCCGCATTGGTTATTCCTGATTCCCGGCCAGAGAATGAGTTTTCATTTCAATTAATGTCATATTAAAAAAAGCGAATATTTGCTCCAGGTCTGGTATTCAATGAGTGGGAGGCTGTGGTGCCCAGTCTACCGATCTTGGGTAGTGCCACCACTTAGAAGCATATAAACCATGAAGTGACTTAGTTGCACTATTTATTTTATTTTGGACAATAAAATTTTCTAAATGCGATCATTCAAAAAGAGTTTCTAATACCATCATCATTATCAATTTCACGCCTTAATTAACGCGCAATTAAGCGCAACGATCCAGACACAACTATCTCGCTCCTTTTCATCCACAATTCTCTTTATTAGGACTCTATAGTTATGGGCATTGCGTACCCTTATCAAGGAATAATCTTCTGGGTGCCGACTTATAACAATCGTCATCTTCTTCGAAACTCAGCGTTTAGTCTACACTGGAACACAGTGTAGAGTCTAGGTAATCTAAATTAGATTTTTTTTCCTATTGGGCCTCGACATACAGCACCCTGCCTGATTTTTAGTGCGGTCCATTAATGGAGGCGACTGTTATAGGCAAAGACAATGGAGCGCCACTTGCCACGATCCTGACACAACTTGAGCTTGTATAAAGAGAATTGTCAATGTGAAGGAAGCGCCATGAAGGAAAACTTTTTCTTATGTATATTTCGTTTGTTCATTTAATTGAATTATCATGTTTTTTGTTTTAATTTTTAAATAATAACCATAAAATGATTAAAAGATTGTTATCAATATTCGAGTATATTACTTACATAAGGATATTGGTAACATTTTATGAATGTACCTATATTATAATTCTGTTGTGGAAAAAAAATGAATCAACCTTTTATCTTATCTCAGATGAGTAATCAATACTCAACATTTTCAATTATAAAGATAGACAAAATAACATACAATACAATCAAATATGGTGCATCTTTTTGCGTGATATGTTATTATGTTTTTCAGCTAGTCCTATCATTTAGATGCCCGGATTACTGCGAATGAATAACGCAACATCCTTAATGATGGAACTCTTACTATGAATAACTCGTTGCTGCCAAGCATCGCCTTATTCCAACGCAAAAAGGCAAATAGTGATCCGACACCTTATTAATTAATACATTGTGTATATACTCGTATAAGGTGTTGCTTTTACTTTGTCTACCCCTTATTTGTTAGGTGAAATAGATTGTTTAAAGGAAAATTACGTATTCGAACTAAGCTTGCTTTATATATTGTAAGCTCTAAACGTTCCAAAACTTTAAGTCCCACAAAGTTTCGTGAAGTATTTGTCTCTTAACTGTAAGTACAGTTAAGTCACACACAGTAGAACTTTCCAATTAATATTTACCAAAGATACTCCAAGTATTAAGTTCAACAAACTAACACAAGTGTACAGAATTACAATTGTTTAATAACATTTAACTAATCTATTATTTATGTAGTTTGATAAATTTATCACTTAATACTCTTACAATGAACCCTGTACAAAATCGAAATTTCAGTTAAATTAGTTATCAAAACAGCGATTATTTGTATGCTCAATGCTCATGTATGACAAGATAATTTATGATTATTTAAATTATGGTTTTCCCTAAAATAATTTAAAATCTTTTAAGTGTAAACATGAATATGTAGAAAATAAATCTTACGTTTTTTTTTATCGTGAATTGACAAATGACATTACCACGATTGCTGTAGTGCGGTCCACGGAGGCGATAGCTACTCAACTTTCAGCCTTGTCTTAAAAAGAGACTAGTCACTTCTAAATCTGCTTAAAAGTGTGGCACCAACTGTCCAACCAAATTTTTAAATCCGGAAAAAATATTTGTCTTATTGTATGTAAAACGAAATGCATATAAATAAATACGTACTGTTTTAGCTTTCCTAGTAAGATTGTAAACGATAATTGCGAATAGTTAGGTACAGCGCACTATCGGATCTAGCTTAAACAGACAAGTTCCGTCGCTAACGTGAAGGACCGTATCCTGACGGAAGCGGACACGGGTGGTCGGTGGGCGGTGCTAAGCGGATTCCGGGAACAGATCGGTCGGGAAGCGTTTTCACGTTACCGGTATAATTTAGCAGCGCACTCAGCTACCGCTGTGTAAACGATGGATTTACTAAAAGAAAATATTGAACTTAACATTCTGAGAATATATATACAAGTTAAATAATTTTATCAACTGTGAAGCTTAATCCTGTCGCGCGTTGAGTTCGATCCCCGGGTTCGATTTTTGTTCTATCCTAATTATTTTACTTATTTATACAGTAATAGTACTAGTTATGGAATATTCCAAAGAAGAACATAAAAATACCTATATAAATTTTTATACAAAATGATTAATTATAGCCACCATTGTTTTGGACAAATAAAAACAAAAGGAAATAAAGCATTTTTCTTTGTTATACGACAAATTGTAGATGACAGGAAAAATGTAGTATTTTTTACCGATGTGAATTCTCTTGGAAAAACCGCTGCATCTTCATAATTTTGGTCGATATTGTGACAGAGGAAAGAAGAATTTATTGCAGCCATTTATAACGCAAGCGAGTAACGCCTCCAAGACGTCAAAATAGTGGCGTCGTAATAAGTATATTTTATGGAAGATATATGGTAAAATATCACTTTTATAGAACTATTCCAATAACAAAACTGATCATAATGTTTCAGTCTATATCAAGGAAATAAAAATCACTCATGAATTTCTTTAGTTTTAATTTCATCACTTATCAGTATTTTGCCTTATTATTTAGATTTAAAAACGTATTGTCAATGAATTCTTCGTCTGCCGATCTATACCCGAATCAGACCACTACAAATATACGGACCGTAAAGTGACGCATTTTGAGATCAGCTTGTATTGCCGGTTCCAACGGCATAGTGGATGCGACGCCTTCATTCATGGACCGCACTCTAGCTTAACGTACTGTCATAAGTCAAGCCACAATCAAAAAAAGGTGTAGATATATAGATTACGCACCATTGTTAATGTGGTTGTCTGTGCATTAATGCGCAGTCGGTTGTTAGGTATTAAACAGTTATCGTGTTAGCACGAAAAAATTAAACGCTGTAAAGAAAATATTTTTAAGTCAATTTAGTACCACAAAATGACGTTTGACTGTGTACAAATATTTAGGCACTGTTTTTTTTTTGTAGTAAGACCGTTAAAGTTAATATCTTAATTATAAAAAAATGATATTTAATTTAGTTGTTTCTTCTAATAAATCACCTATTAATTATATATTCTTGTTGTAGTTCTGACAATTTAAATTTAATTATCATATTAAACAAATAACTCGCAACTGCTAATGATTGTGACACCGCTGCAAATAGAGGCAGCGTTCAAAGATTAATTAAGTCCGCCTTCAACTTAGAATAGAAACCTCAACGATCTATGGTCGAAACTTCAGCAGCTTAGCAGTTTAGTGTTTGCTCAAGACAACTTGGACAGTAAAGTAACTAGTCAAACAGACGAAGGCAAACCATAAGATCTGCTTGAACGTTGAAACCTCCCAACGTTAGAACATTAATGCTTCCTCACGATTTGGCAAACTTGCGAAAATGAAGCGCTCGGAAAATTAACGAGATACTATATCTTTTTAGCGGTGAATGTTACCTGTAAAGTACTTACATAGTAATTTTGTTTTAATTATTAGTTGTGATATTAGTAAAGGTTTTGTGATACCTAAGTGATTATAATTAGAATGATGATGGCATAGTGGATGCGACTACTACTTGTTGCGCTCTAGCTTAAGATTGGGCAGGGGGCTGCCATATGTCGAGTAACAATAAAAAATCAGTAAAACTTAGAGTATATTGCACAAGTAAGTACAAGTATATTGCAAACCTCGATCTGTAAGGTCAAAAATCACTTGCCAGTTGATACTTTGTATTTATGTACATTTTTACTTTACAGTAATTGTAACGTAAAAAATCCCATATCCAGTAGTGGACAATAAGATGCAGAGAAAAAAGGTGTTAAAGAAAGTTGGTAGATGTTTGATATCAGCTACAGTGGAAGTAGTTTATGTCAATAAAATAGCAATTAGGACTGTAGATCTTATCTCGCAGATTAAGTTTCTTTGCGAACGGAGGTTTCTCTTGATCTCTTTGTTGGGGACACGTTCATTAATTTTGTAAAGCCTCAGGGCGTGTCGTTTCTAAACCTCCTTGTCATTCGAAGAGAACTCGGATTCTTAATTACAAGGCAATGTTTCGAAATTATCAAGAAGTTCGCCAAAGTTCTTTGTAGGTATTCATTTTTTGGTTTATTATCAAATGTTGTTATTTTTCGTTTCATCTTTTTTTCTATGAAAAGTTTTTTTTATTCTGGCGTGGGCCTGAATTTGAGCTGGAATTAAGTGAATGGAGGCAACTGTTATTACTGGTAAATAACTTCAATTAGCAGTCGCATTCACTATGATAGTCTAGTTGAACATGTAACTTTTAAGCTGATCCCGAAACACGACTGAATCACTTTGCGGTCTGTATATTTGGTCGCGGTCAAAGTGGTGGTACTGCGTCGGCAGACGGGGCAAATAACTACCAAATATCTACCTACCACTTTTGAAAGACTACATTTATTTAATTAACTTGGCCCCTTAGTAATAAGTATGTATACTATATTTTTCTATATTTCTATACTATAAATATCTATAGGTACTATAACTTTTAATTCGAAGAAAATTAAGCTTATAAAATAACGTAAATTGTGGCCAGAAAAATATGCTTTCAGCTTTGATATAAAATATCGTTGGTAAAATTAAAATATACACCAAATTACTCGGGACAATGTGAATAAAATGCAAATTGTATGTATTCACCAAAGTTAATAGTGTATTATGGCGGCGAGCAGATGTTGTCTACATGTATATTATATTTATATTCGTCACATGATGATTTGTCAGGGTCACGGTGGTGTTTTTGTAGTGCACTGGTCACGCATACCGAACCACTTGCATATTGTTCGATCTGTTTCTATAATACAAGCACTTTAGTAGCTTATTATAAAAATGTAAACACAAGAAATATTATACATATTTTTTATTGATTCCTGACATCTGACCTTTACCTTTACTTATGTATGAATAGGTCTAAGAGCGCCGGGTGTCTATCACTCGTCTTTACTTATAGTTGCCTAAGTCGCCTTCTTTATGTTGTCTAAAAACAATTACTCACCGGCCTTTTCTCACCATCAGGTAAGTCGAGGTCAGATGTATTACCGTCCAACTGAAAAAAGCCAAATGATGCTATGGGCGACGGTTGTCAAATAACTATTTCGTTAACTAGCTTCCTGCAACTAACAAATATTTATTTAGCTAAATTGCTTTTACTAAATTGAAAATCTACATTCTGATCGATTGAAAATACAAATAGTGTACTCTGAATATAACATTCTATTAAATCTGAGGTCAATTTATTGAAGAGCGTTCACGATATGAGTTCCGAGCGCGATTCGCCGCGAGCGTTGGCAATGCACAACTTCTTTCAAACTTTAATTCTTCCTTTCCGGGCAATATTCAAATGGAGAGTAGCGGAAATATTGCCCTGTAGCCTATATGCAAATTCTATTTGAAATGCGAAAACTTTCCGCAAGAACGTCGAACCCTCAATCCAGAAAGCAAACAGTTTCTATAAGATTAGTCGCGGAATGCTCCGTCGAGAGTCAATATTGACTCAGTCAGACGGGTGGTTTGAGAAATTGTCCCGCTTCCAGCGACGCAAACGGAAAGTTCCTTCATAATGCTATTTTTTCTAGTGTTTGCTGAGTATTGTTTGTATGGTGGATCCTTGTCAGCGGAATATCATTTCCGACTGCAGGAACTGTACTCACCTCAAGAGGATCCAAAAAACAAACACAGCTACAGAACTTAGGTCATTGTTTTTGTTTGAGGGATAATTAATGGAAAGAATGAATGAAAGTAGATTTACCAAAAAAAATACAAGTCTAATTCTCAATTTTCTCAATGTCAATTGTCTCTGCCTATCCCTGTGGGAAAAAGGCGTGACAATTGGATTGATTGATTAATTCTCAATAAAGCTGGGTTGCCTAGTACCGATACCCGTAGAACTGGTATGAAGATAAATGTGAGGAAAGCGAGGGAGTTGTTCCAGGATCGTGGCCAGTTGCGCTCTATTATTTCTGCCTATCCTCGTGGGAGAAGGGCGTGACAATTTGATTCATTGATTGATAATTAAGTTAAAGTGCTATATTATAAAAAAAAAAACGTTATTTTTCTTTCCTAATTAACTGTTAACAATAGGTTTAATTATTACGCAATAGTACAACCCAGCTATTCAGCCAGATAATCACATTTTCACACATTTTAAACATTGTAATCACTTCACATTACATTATTTCAAATTTTGTTTGTGTAATTTAAATCAATTTTATTAAAACCTACAAACTTAGGTAGGTAATAAAATGGACGCCGAAACAAAGAGCATTGATTTAAATGAATTGTTACAGCCTCATATTACGAAAAAAGAAGTATGTTTCTTAAAACTTCAAAAGTTATTTGAATTATCGAAATCCGTTCAATATAATGACGATTTAGTTTGCGAGTTCAAATTACGCATCAACGAAATTGATCAAATACGTGTGCAGTACGAAAACTGCATTACGCAGATTAATATAATTAAATTAAAATATAAACCTAAATATGTAGCATCCTATAAAGAAATTGAAAGTTTTGACGAAATATATTACGCGATAAAAAGTGTGGATGAGGGTATGCAAGCACAGCGCGCAGCGGCCGCTCGCGCCGCCGGCGCGACCAAGCCGTACGCTTCCGTGGCGCGCTGCTGCCCGAAGTCAAAACCCCGTTTACCTAAACTCGAATTATATAATTTTGACGGAAAATTAGAAAATTGGCAAACATTTTTCGACACATTTAGTGGTCTTATACATGACAACGAAGACATTTCTAATATCGAAAAATATTATTATTTATTATCAGCGGTGAGTGGGCCCGCATTAAGCATTGTTAAAAGTATGCCAGTCACCAGTGACAATTACCCTATAGTTTGGGAAATGCTTATTAAAAGATTCGAAAATAAACGCGCCTTAGCCACTAGTTATTTAGATAAATTATTTCAATTTAAACCTTTAAATATAGAATCAGCTGTAGGATTAAATTCTTTAATAGAAACATTTTCAGAAAATATTAAAGCTTTGTCACAATTAAATATTCCTGATTTGTGTAGTTTCTTATTATTTTACATGACATTGCGTAACTTAGACCCTGTTACAAGACGCGAGTTTGAACAGAGTGTCGATCAGGAACAAATACCCACATTTGAAATTTTAAAATATTTTATTGAAAAACATGTTCGTGTATTGGAAATGTCTAGTTTAAAATTGCAAACAAGTCAGTTTACACATCAAAATAAATTAAATAAAACACCATTTAATAATAAAAGTCAACAACAAAAAAGTTGTTTAACTGCGGTCAGTTCGCAAAATAATAAAAATTTCTACCAATGTTTGATGTGTAAACGACCTCATACGATATACAAATGTTTTAAATATGCCGCCTTAACTCCGTCACAGCGACTAGATAAAATAAAAGAATTAAATTTGTGTCAAAATTGTCTGCGTAATAGTCACACAACAAATAACTGTACTTCTCAAAATAGTTGCATACTTTGTAAACAAAAGCATCACCACACGTTGCACATTGACTACGGAGCTGGTGGGAGTAATAATGAGGTGACCTCTCATGGTCAAAATGTAGCCCTTACGTGTTCAGCTAACTCCACGGTATTATTGGGCACCGCGGTTATTCACGTCGCAGATAGTTGGGGTAGGTACCACTCCGTACGTGCAGTAATCGACAGCGGCGCCATGTCTGGCTACATAACAAACGCGTGCGCACAGCGGCTAGGGTTAGTGCGCCGCAAATGTACATTCGAACCTGTCGGTCTAGGCGGTAAGTTAGTGCAACATTTCGGTTTGGTGACGTGTTCGGTTAAACCACGAAATTCATCTAGCCCCGTTCTATCGACTGATGCGGTCGTTGTCACAAACATAACAAATAATTTACCTACAATTTCATTATCAAATAAAATAATTAACGAGTTCAAGCATTTAGGTTTAGCCGACCCTGAATATCATACTTCAGCGCCCGTCGACATGCTAATAGCCGGTGATTTATTTCCTTACATCTATAATGGTCAAAAAATATTACCGCGCTATACGGGAATACCGGTAGCGATGAATTCAATATTCGGTTACATTATATCGGGCCAAACAATAATGGAACGCTACGATAATATGGAAAACGCTTCCGTAAATTTATTATCTACGCAAAATAATTTAGAAAAAATAATGCAATCATTTTTTGATACTGAAAAGGTAGTTTCAGATATTCCTCAAAATCCAAATGATTTTTTTGTCGAGTCATTGTTTCTAAGAGAATACAAACGAGACCATATAGGCCGTTTTATAGTTAAATATCCCTTTAAATTAAATTGTGAACTTGGCGATTCCTCGCAACAAGCGGTGCGTCGTTTCTATAACTTAGAAAATAAATTAAATAAACAACCCAGTCTTAGAGAAGAGTATAATAAATTTATGTTAGAATATGAAAATTTAGGTCACATGACGTGTTTAGGCGATTTGAATAAAATAAAATCAAAATATCTTATTCCACATTTTTGTATCCTTCGACCGTCGAGTACTACGACGAAGCTTCGTGTAGTGTTTGATGCGTCATCCAAAACTAGTAATAATAATTCTTTAAATTCCGTTTTGTTTGCTGGGCCTAAATTACAAAGCGATATAAATAAAATTTTAATTAATTTTCGTATTCATAGAATTTGTTTATCTGCAGACATTTGTAAAATGTATAGAATGACATTACTCGACAAATCTCAACGTTCATATCAGCATATTCTGTGGCGGTATTCAAGTAATGATCCAATTAAAGTGTTTGAACTCAATACTCTCACTTATGGAGTGGCTAGCAGTCCGTACCTAGCCATTCGAGTGCTGCATCAGTTGGCGGAAGACGATGGGCAGTCATGCCAATTAGCTGCAAAAGTTTTGAAAAGTGGTTTCTTTGTTGATGACCTACTGTGGTCGGTAGCTACTATAGAGGAAGCTATCCAGCTGCAGGACGAGCTGAAGACTCTGCTGGGCGGTGCTGGATTCATTTTGCGAAAGTGGTCCAGCAACTGTCCGCAGGTGTTGGAACGCGTTCCTGCTGACTTCCGAGAAACTCCACTGACCTTCGAAGATGACAAGGATCTCTCCATCAAAGTTTTAGGTCTGCAGTGGCTTCCAGCTGAAGATGCCTTCTCCTTCTCCACTAATGAGGTGTGCCACACTCCCACAAAGCGCAGCGTCTTGTCACAAATAGCGCGACAGTTTGACCCGCTTGGGTTTGTAGCTCCCTGTATATTTTACGCGAAATGCATCATGAAGGAACTCTGGCTCCAGAAGATCGAGTGGGACGATAGACTGCCCCCGACGCTGGAGCGAGAGTGGAATTCATACGTTTCCGAATTGCCATTGTTGTCATCTTTCAGGCACAAACGTCAAGCGACAGTGCACGACCACACATATTATCAGCTGTTAGGTTTCTGTGACGCGTCTAACTCAGGTTACGCCGCTGTCATTTACTTGCGTTCAATAAATAAAAATAATGATATTAACATTAGTTTACTTATAGCAAAATCAAAGGTCGCGTCCTTAAAAACAATAACGATTCCGCGCTTAGAACTGATGGCAGCACATTTATTATCTAAGTTAATTAAATATACCAATAATATTTTATTAGAACACATTCCTATAAATGAAACGTTTTGTTTCACCGATTCATCCGTGGTACTGGCGTGGCTTAACACTCCCAGTTACAATCTTAAAACTTTTGTTGCTACACGAGTTTCTAAGATTCTTGAAGCCGTGTCTAGTGACTCATGGTCACACGTTAGCGGAGATAAGAACCCGGCGGACGTATGTTCGCGCGGCGCCCTACCGTCAGCCCTTCTCGCGATGCCGGAGTGGTTGAGCGGCCCAGCGTGGGCATACGAACCGCGAATGAATTGGCCAATTAAATCAATAATTCATTTTAAAAATGACACTGTGCCAGAATTAAAAGTTCAAGTAGCTTCACTTTCATCATCTTCATTGATGAGTCCATTTGACAACTTATATGAAGACTTCATTAATAAATATTCTAATTTCAATAAATTGCAAAATGTATTGGCCCGGTGTTATCAATTCATAAATAATTGTAAACTCAAACCATCTAAACGGTGTTTAGGGTGTCCATCATTGTCTAATATAAATAAAGCACATGATATTCTAATAAAAACAGTTCAATATAAATATTTTAATGCTGATATTACGGCCCTATCAAAGGGAAATAGTTGTAGTAATAATATTAAAAAACTTAGTCCATTTATTGACCCCCTCGGTTTCCTCAGGGTGGGGGGTAGGCTGTCTGCTTCACAGATTTCCTATTCTCAAAAACATCCGTTATTGCTTCCTAAAAATTCTAATTTTACAAAAATATTAATTGATTATTATCACATTCTTTATTTACATTTAGGTCCTCGTTCACTTCAAAGCGTAATTAGTCAAAAGTATTGGATTATATCAGCTCGTAGTGTAATTCGATCCCGTACAATTAAATGTATCTCCTGTTTCAAAGTTAGACCTCCTACGTTAAAACCTATAATGGGAAACTTACCCACATCTCGACTTAATGACATTCATGCCTTTCATACAGTAGGTACTGACATAGGCGGTCCTTTTCTCACAAAGGAAAGCAATCGACGAAATGCGAAAAGTACTAAAGCATACTTATGCATCTTCGTATGTTTCGCAACACGAGCAGTCCACCTCGAAGTGCTGTCCTCGTTGTCAAGCGAGTGCTTTTTGGCCGCGTTCGATCGGTTCACATCCAGACGTGGCCTATGTCATACTGTTATATCAGATAACGGTCGAAACTTTGTTGCAGCCGGTAAACAACTTGCGGAGATATGTCAATTTTATAAAGATCATAACGACCGACTATTATCTCAATTCACTACTCGAAAAGTACACTGGCAGTATAATCCGCCAACAGGAAGTCATTTCGGCGGAATGTATGAGACTGCTATTAAATCCGCGAAACTTCATTTAAAACGCGTCGTTGGTACCCAAATATTGTCCTTTGAGGAACTCACCACTTTGTTTACAAGAATTGAAGCAGTTTTAAACTCGCGACCATTAACAACACTGTCTAGTGATCCGTGCGAGTTTGAAGCATTAACACCTGGACATTTTCTGGTAGGGCGTTCACTCCTAGCTGTACCTGAGTACAGTTTGGTTGATGAACCACGTCACCACTTAACACGGTGGACACTAGTACAACAGATGTCACAAAGATTGTGGAATGTGTGGCGCAAGGATTACTTGCACACTTTACAACAAAAGGCCAAGTGGACTAATAAATGTCGAAATATAAAAATAGGCGAATTAGTATTAATTCATTCAGATTTACCCCCGCTTCAATGGCACCTCGGTCGCGTTACAGAATTGTATCCCGGTCACGATGGTGTGGTACGCGTGGTAAAAGTTCGTACCCAGTCGGGTGAGTACGTCCGGCCAGTAGTCAAAATTAGTCCACTGCCACTCCAATATTAACTTAGTTATAACTTTTATATTTAATTAAGTAAATTTTAATTTTAAAACTTAATTTTAATTCGAATAATTCATAAATATAGTTTATAATAATTGTAAGATTTAACTCAATGCTCAATCGTATTTAAGTTTCAAATCATAAATGTTCAAATTGTCAACAACCCAATTTAATTGTGTTTATAGCTTCATCACTTGTTCACAGCGTAAGGCATAGTCAAGTTATGAAGTAACAATGTCAAGAATTAAATTGGTCGATTGTTAAATATCTAATTTTATAAATGCATTTTTTAACCTAATTTGATTGTGTTTATAGCTTCATAAATTGTTCACAGCGAAATGCATAGTCAATTATGAAGTAACAATGTCAAGACAATTAAATTGGTTAAATCTTATCTTAAATGTGAAATTTATTTGTGAAGGCTTTTAATTTGTTTAGTTTGAACACAGCTAACAAGTTGAGTAGCCTATCTCTTTGTCTAAGTTATATATATATTTAGTTATGTAAGTGTAATTAGCCTAGTTTTTACTACATACACTTATCACATTAAAACACATACAGTCCACTACTCTAACCATCCCTGGTTGAATAACTGGGGAACTTTGGGAGATTCCCGGTGGGGGGATTATGGTGGGTTTTCATACATTACGGGCTGAATCCCAAACCCCTTTGCCTATCTCCTTATAAAAATAAAATGTCACTGCGCGTGCGCGAGTCATGGCGCGGGAATGGAAACACTCTCTTGCATTCGGACCATGAAAGGGTCGAGACGGCCGTCTCATCTTAAAAATCTAAATTTAAAAGTGAAGTGACAAAACCTTGGTGAGTGATTTTCCTTTATTAATTTCACAGCCCGTAATTAATTTAATTTTGTTAAACATAATTTGGCGATCGATCCGTGTCTCGCCAGGGATATATAAGCTCAATTTTCCACGATCCTAACACAACTTAATAGACACTCTTTGGTTAGAATTAATTGAATATAATTAGTATTTTAAAATATAAATTGAATAAAACAAATTCAATATAAACAGTATTGAAAGACATATCTGAAACTTGATTTAACTTTAAACGAATAGAGAATTCTAAACAGCTAGCCGACCAATCAAGCCCAACTATTCGCTAATTGGTAATATTGTTAGAAACTTGTGTAGACACTCATGTCGAAATATCAAATTTCTACCATACTCCCTAATGAGTGACACAAATAGTTGTTATAATAATTTGAAATACTAACTTCAATCAATATCTAATAATAAACAATATATGATAAATTGTTTATTTTTTTTATTGTGACTCGACATATGACAGCACCCGGCTTGATGTTAAGCCGAAGTGTGGTCCATGAATGAATGTCACTGCTACTACAATTCAATAACTGTGAGTAGCAATCACATCCATTATGCCGGCCTAGATAGAAGCGGCAACTTACAAGCTGATCCCGAACCGTGACCAAATCACTTCACGGTCTGTATACTTGTAAGTTATTTAAAATAATGTATATAAATACTCTACGGCGCAGAAACCTGGTGCTGTTATAGAGGTGATATCAAGCAGTTGGACATTTTTCACCTCAAATGCTTGCGGTCTATTCTGGGCGTAAAGTGGCAGGACCGCGTCACAAACACAGATATCTTGAGACGCGCGGAAATTCCCGGAGTGGAGGCGCTCATCATGAAACACCAGTTGAGATGGAGTGGACACGTCGTGCGTATGGATGACACTAGGTTGCCGAAAGCTGTTTTCTACTCAGAACTTTTACATGGCAAGAGAAAGCAGGGCGGACAGTATCTTCGCTATAAGGACGTCCTCAAACGGCACCTAGCTGCTAGTGAAATTCGTAGTGATGGATGGGAGGAAATGGCTGGTCACAGAACGGAATGGCGGAATGTTGTTTCCACTAGCGTAAATACTTTTGAGCAAACTCGACTAAAAACGTTAGAGGAAAAGCGCCATGTTCAAAAATCTAGACCCAAACGTAGCTATCATTACACTTATAGCGCTAATGGACAACTCTTTTGTGAACCCTGCAACCGCACATTTAAAACTAAAGTTGGTTTTGCGAGTCACATTAGAGCACATCATAGTACTGACTAAGGAGTCGCTGTTGCCGGACACGGCAAGGAGATCATCATCATCATCATCACTTGTAAGTGGTGGTACTACCCCGGATCGGCAGACTGGGTACCACTGCCTACCACTCTTTGTTAACCAGATTTGAACCAAATATCCATCTCTTTTTTTATAACAAATATTTGCAATATTTACTATAATTATTACAAATAAAAGCTATTAAACAAATATTTGCTGCGACCAGGAATCGAACCCGGGACTTTACGCGCAACAACCAATCGCCAAACCGTTCGTCCACGCCTGTCGTCAAAATATTCTTGACTTCCTATTTTAGCTGGTAGATATCGCTAAAAATATTCCAAATACACCTTCATAAACTATAATATATGAATAATTGTATATCATGATAATGTGTATAAAAATAAAACTTTTTTGTTGAAGAAAGACTCGAGGCTTTTTGGTTATCAATATATCAGTTAATGATATCCGCGAGCTGAACGAACAGATCCCCGAATAAAATAATGGAGAGGTTTATTGTCAGTGTAAAATTACTATCGTTAGTTTTCTATATATAATTTTATACTAAGCTACTACTCGTAAACGGACTTTCATCGTGTAAAAACTACCAAGTACACAAAAGATACATTGGTACTGGCAAGTGGTTTTGAATCGGGAGATACTGGTTTGCGTAATCATTTTAAAGTATTAAAATTCTCTTACCACTTATTTTAATTTTATTATTTAATAAAATTAATATTAATAAGCTTTTAGAACGTGCTCCATCATCACACATTCGTGGCATCTCTACATAATGTAGCCTCAGGAGGTTTTCCCACTTTAGTTTAGTAAATATTATGTTCATTACAGCCTTTATGATGCCACGTAACATGTGAGACAGTATTTTATTTACGGCAAGTGCACAATTAGCACGGTTCTGGCTCCAGGCTCAAGTAACGAAGCACGACGCTACTCGTTATATCTAGCTCCACTTCAAAATATCAATTGTTACAAGCGAAACTGCACCTTATATTTTAATACTAACCATGTAACAGGAATCTTATTTGTGTGATAGTTAAGGTTTGAATTTAAAAGGCAGTTGTTTCAGGTAAGGTTCGTATAAATTTTACGAATTATACCGTACTTGAGTGTAGTCTCTCAAAAATGCGGAAGTAGTGAACAGCTCTCGAGGGTCTGGTAGGCCAATGCTTGAAAATTGAGAAAATATTCATGTCACCCGGAACATTGGAGTTGTTTGCTTTGTCCAAGAAATTTTAGTAAACTTACTAACAATGTTTGTATTTTTTTGAATAATTTTAATTTCTATCACTAAAGTGGCAACTATGTATATACTTACACTTACACTACTTACACTGTTCCCTGAACATTGATACAAAAAGTCGAATGAAATTTACATTATTATATGATCAATCAATCAATCAAATTGTCACGCCTTCTTCCCACAGGGATAGGCAGAGACAATGGAGCGCCACTTACCACGATTCTTACATATAAAATTTTATATTCATCATATAAAATTATATGATGTGCTCCAATTAAAAATAAACCATTCTTTATTTTAACTTTTTGAAGATATTGTTTTTTATTATTATTTATTTTAAAGCTTATGCACTATATTATACAAAAGCAAACCTAATGACGTTAGACATTTTCTGCTAGTAAAGACTAGTGACCAAAAAAAATTAAGGATAAGGTGCAAAATAATAATAACAACAATAAATATCTAAAAAAATGTGTATTTATTTAATGTAAAAATATTGTACTATACATACTCAACGCAGACAACAAAACTACAAAAAAATATGAAGTGTAAAATTATATTTTGTAACGTTTTTCGTACCATTATCATAACTGAATATTTTAATACGAGCTTTTTGAAGAGAGCTGAATTTACAAGTAAATGTTTGAACACTGAGCAAGCATGACAGTAACAACCTTTTAACTCTAAATAATCATCATTTAGCTGTTTATTGCTAAATTTTTCACAAACAATATTTGATAAACTGTTTACAATTTCCCACGGAAAGCAATTTACAGAATTAAACGACTCTTTTTGCAATACTTCGTTATTTACTTAAGAATCAATTTATATTTTAACAATTTGTATAAAATTTTTAGGGCGAAATATTATATTATGATTAAAATATGTATGATCTCGCAAACCATAAGCTCTGGCTTAATACACCTGCCGGTATCAATGTATCTTTTATATATCCTCAAGTTTCCATTACAAAGTACGTTTAGTAAACTAACTAGTAAACAAATAATTCAAAAACCCTTTACTGTATTTTACAAAATGTAGTTTATTAAAATAACTTAGTTGCGTTTTCGGAACAGCTTGTAGTTACCGGTTCCAACTAGGCCGGCATAGTGGATCTAACTGCTACTTACAGTTATTTAACTGTAGTAACTGTTGCCTCTATTCATGGACCGCACTCCAGCTTAATATCAGAAGAAATGCTGTCATATGTCGAATAAAAAAATATGTTTGCCGCGATATGCGTCTACGGCGTAGATCTGTAAAAAGCGAAGAGACTACGTCATTGGTTAAAGCCTGTGGGTATAAAATTTGCTTTACTAGACTAAACAAATTCCCTGTGGGCGATGTGTAAACACGAAACTAAAATATACTTACTATTAGAGTGAATAAAAGTATTTTTACGCCCATCTATAATCCTCAGGTAGCCATATAATCTATATGGAACTAGCTTAACGCTATGACGTAGGAAACCACTCAAATGTAACATGTAATTAGATTATAAACTAAAATAACTTTGTTTTTTAGATTATAAACATAATAAATGTTTAACGATTTGTAAATATTGCTTCGAATAGAAAATAACTAATTCGGGATAACTATACTTATTGAATATTGATGTGACTTGTTAAAAAAACAATAAAATAAAAAATAAGCCGGCAGGGTGACTGATTGAGCTGTACAACAATGAAACACTGTTACCAATTGTCCGCCTTTTTGGACCAAACCTTGCTTACCACCAGGCAAGCTAAAATCAGATGTCGCGTCCTAATAAAACAATTAAAAACTTGAGAGGTGGCAAGACGAAGTTCCTTTCGATTAATTAGTGAAGGAATTGTAATATATTTTTTTTTAAGTTCATCATCATCATCATCATCATCAGCCAGAATGCGTCCACTGCTGAACATAGGCCTCCCCCTTAGAACGCCATTTCGAACGACAAGATGCCAGCTGCATCCACCGGTTATTCGTGACCTTCACTATGTCGTCAGTCCACCTAGTAGGAGGCCTACCTACGCTGCGTCTTCCAGTTCGTGGTCTCCACTCTAGAACCTTTCTTCCCCATCGGTTGTCAGTTCTTCGAGCGATGTGGCCGGCCCATTGCCACTTCAGCTCACAAATCCTTCGAGCTATGTCAATAACTCCGGTTCTTTGGCGAATATCCTCGTTCCGGATTCTATCGCGCAGAGACACACCAAGCATAGCTCTCTCCATTGCCCGCTGAGTGACTCTGAGCTTTTCCAACAGGCCAACATTTAGGGGCCACGTCTCAGTGCCATATGTCATCACTGGCAACACACACTGGTTAAAGACCCTTGTCTTCAGGCACTGTGGGATGTTTGACGAGAAGATATAACGCAATTTCCCGAACGCCGCCCATCCGAGTTGGATTCTTCGAGCGACCTCTTTGTCGAAGTTGGACCTACCTAACTGGACAATATGGCCGAGGTAATTATAGTGGTCAACAACTTCGAGAGTATCGTTCCCAACGATTACTGGTATAGGCACAACATGGACATTGGACATGATTTTCGTCTTGTCCATGTTCATTTTAAGACCCACCTGTTGGGAAACGTTACCCAGGTCGCTGAGCATAGCATTGAGGTTCTCCAGCGACTCGGCCATAATGACTATATCATCGGCAAAACGAAGGTGAGTGATGTATTCGCCGTTAATGTTGATGCCGTATCCGTTCCAGTCCAAGAGCTTGAAAACGTCCTCCAGTGCATTCGTGAACAGTTTCGGAGAAATAACGTCTCCCTGTCTCACGCCTTTCTGCAACTGGATTGGTTTTGTGCTCTCATCGTGTAACCGGATCGACATAGTGGCGTTTTTATACAAACACTTCAACACTTCGATATACCTATAGTCAATATGACATCGCTGAAGGGACTGCAATACTGCCCAGGTTTCGATTGAATCAAAGGCTTTTTCATAGTCCACAAACGCCAGACACAGTGGCCGATTATACTCCTCTGTCTTCTGTATAATCTGGCGTAGCGTGTGTATGTGGTCTATGGTGCCAAAGCCTTTTCGGAAACCGGCTTGTTCGGGAGGCTGGAAGTCATCAAACCTTCGTTCGAGACGGTTCGTAATGACTCTCGAGAACAACTTGTACACATGGCTCAGAAGTGAGATGGGTCTATAATTCTTCAATAGGGTGTTATCACCCTTTTTGAAGAAGAGCACCACCACACTTCTGTGCCATGCTTCTGGCGTTGTACCTTCGAGTATGACGGAATTAAATAACTTCTGGAGGACTAAAAGTATCGGTTTGCCACCCGCTCTCAGAAGTTCTGTCGTAATTCCGTCATCACCCGGCGCCTTGTTATTCTTAAGTTGTTTGAGAGCCATTCTAATCTCGTACAGGCTGATGTCTGGGATGTCCTCAGTGTAGTGTCGGGTCAGTTTTTTTTAAGTTAGAATAATATATTATTTTATTATTAACAAATATAATGTAATATAAACTTAATTAGTAGGCTCAATTTTAGTAATAATTGGCTTATGGTAACTGAAGTAGGAAACACATGTATGGGATTTTATTGCAGTTTTTTTCAAAACATTTAAGTCTTGAAAAAAACTGCATCGATGGTATAGCTCTTATAGTCCGTAGGCTGTGACATACGGACAGACGGACGGACGGACAGACGGACGGACGGACGGACGGACGGACAGACGGACAGACAGACATGACGAATCTATAAGGGTTCCGTTTTTTACTACAGAAACCCTAAAAAGTGTCGTTACAACTTTAGGTCTTATATTTTAAGAGGGCTACCCTTTCGCAACGCGCGATAAGGAACTTTGTTCCAAAAATCCAATCAATAATCACTAAGACATGAATTAAAAATTAGTTTTAAACAATCAATACATCATTTTATATTAAATGTGCATTTTTTAATAAACTGCATTTGAGTCCAAGAGTGGAGGCGAATGCTATCACAAAAACATCATCTCGGTAAACTTCAGCGCGTTTCTACGTCGAGCTGAAGTAGAAACGCGCTTGAGTTATTTTTACGGCACTCAAACCTATAATTGTACTACTACTATGACTGGGCAAGTTTCTTCATATAAACTGTTTAACACATTTATCATGAATGAATTTAAGAGCCATTGGAAGATAGTTGGTGGTCATTTGCCCAGTTTGGTGACTTTTATGTTTCACCACTTCGGGATCCGATTAAAAGTTGCCGGTTCTGTCTAGGTCGACATAGTAGATACGACTTTTACTGCAGTTTATTAATGAATGGCAGTCGCCGTCAATCATCGGCCGCACTCTGCTTTACCATTAGGCGGGGTGCTGGAGAGACCATATTTTTTTACAGTTATAAGAGTGGTGTAAACTGCTTTGCCAGCTCATGTGTTCTCTCAATCCTATGACCTTGGATCCTTCAAGCGATACGCGAAGAAGCACCTTAGGCCGGCATAATGACGGCGACTAAGGTAGCCGGGAAATAACTCGGTTTTTCAGTCGTCGTCATTCTTGGACCTCCTCTTGCTTATCATCAGGCGGGTCGAGGTCAAATGTTGTGTCACAATAAAAAAAAAGAAACAAACCAAATACGTATAATATACGTTGTTCTGTCGCATTCGGCGTTGGTATCTCATTACTTCAGTGCAACCCACACGCAACTATTCAAATGCAAATTATATTGAAACGTTTCACCATTGTAAGCTATTGTTATCTCCGTAACATCCCACTGGCTCACACGATTTACATTTTACCCCTCCAAACTAGACACTCTATCTGGGGTTTTTAACTGACAACTTGAATTCAGCGTAGAGAGATACATAGTGCTTCTATTACGTAGAAAGGCTATTTCTAAACATTCTACTTTAATTTGAATCACGAACCCCACTATCGAGAAGGTTTTTTTTTTACTCAAAAAGCGTTTTTCAACATAGTTCGTTTCAACACGTTTAACAACATCTTGAATATGAGCAGATCATTCACCCTCACCCAGTACAGTATGCTGCGGTCCATCGGATGAGACTACTATAAAGTACTAAAGTACAGATTTCTTATTTAGGATTAATAATAGAATTGTAACGCCCCAATTCCCATGTAGTGACAAGAATTGATAAAGGAATGCTTCGATAGCATTGGGCACATGGAAAGGATGAGTGAAAGTAGATTGACGAAAATAATTTATAAATCTCATGTTTATTTATTTATTAAACGAGACAGGCCCAGGAGGCCGTTTGCCGACCATATCGGAGACATCCTCAAGAAAGCTAGGTTGCCTAGTGCCCATAAACATAGATCTTGTATGACGAGAATTGTGAATGTGAAGGAAGCGAGAGAGTTGTGTCAAGATCGTGGCAAGTGGCGCTCCATTGTCTCTGCCTATCCCTGTCGGAAAAAGGCGTGATGTTTTTTTGACAATTCCATCGCTACTATATATATTTCTCACATCCGCTTTCTTAACATCCACAAGATTTGTGCATGCTCGATGGAATCTCTGCCTTATATACGAGTATTACTTAGAATATTATATTAGTCTAAGTATAGTATTACTTATTTGATTTAGTCAATTTATGTTTAACAAGTATGACTTTTTCTATATATGACTGAGTCTAAAAATATAAAAAAGACTTCAACAAAACTAATATACTTCTTTGGCCGCATAGTTTTGACGACTGAGGCAACCGTGAACTAACTTATTTTTTTCAGTCTAAGGCACTCTGGGACCTCCTCTTGTTGAGACCAGGTAAGTCGAGTTCAGAGTCGAGTCACTAGAAAAACAAAAAAATACTTATTTATCATTGCAATAGAACTTAAACATTAAATTAATACAGCTAAGAAACCATAAAAGTAAATCGAAAGCTATCGTCCAGTTAAAAGCTCTTAATAGAGCTGATAAAGTTTGTTTGATTTGTAGGCGCATATTGTCAATCACGAATAGCAGCTGAGTTCCAGGCGTGATCATATGTCAGTCTAGCTGTCTGAATGCACACGTACGAATTTGTGGTTATAACATGATACTGAATTTGATTTTAAATTTCCCCTTTAGGTTTGAATAAAAGTTATTTTCATATCTGTAGATGTTTGCCTTCAATATTGACAATTTGATTAAAAAAATTGACCCAGAAGAGTGTTTGCTGACCAAATCGGAGACATCCTCAAAAAAGCTGGGTTGCCTAATGCTCATAAAGGTAGAGCTTGTATGAAGAGAATTGTGGATGTGTGGGAAGAGAGGTAGTTGTGTCACAATCGTTGCAAGTGGCGTTCCATTGCCTCTGCCTATCTCTGTGGAAAAACGTGTGACAATTTGATTGAATGATTGAAAAATAGGCATAATGCCTGTTTTTAACCCCACGTTTTTAAAATAGTGCAGCATAATTCTACAGCTTTTGTAATTAAATCGCTTTTACTTTATGGTCTTCTACAAATTAGAATAGAACCTGTACTATATTCAGGTTCTCAGAGACCAGCCTCTGGTTTAGCTGAAGTCAATAACCGTGGTCTAGTGGCAGTGCAATGGTTACGCAAGCCGAGAGCACGGGTTCGAAACCACTCACTGGTACCAATGTATCTTTGATACATGTACCTGTTTCTATGATACAAGCATTTAGTATAAAAATGTATAATATAAAATTTATTAATAAATTAAATAACGAGAACCTATTTATGTATCTGTATATTTCTATCGGCAGATATTAAGAGCGCTGATTTTTGGGCTGCGCGGCATAAGTAAGGATCTATACAGTCGTGAACATATTTAATAATATTTAAAATTGTATGCACATTTGTAAAACGAAAAGTAAGTAGGTAACAAAACAAGTCGCGCTCAGCTTCAAAGACAGCGCTCTTTTTTCTGCCGGGATATATCAATGTATCTTTGATAAGAATTTTATTATTATACTGCATATTACTAAAATATTTTTATGATACACCCCCCCGCTCAATACATAATAATATGAAATTATTCACCGATTCGCTCATCACATCCGTTCTTTTATCGTAATTGATTTGATTTTAAGTGATACTGTAATATAGTGTTATTTATTCATACAATTGATAACGTACGAGTATCATTCATTATGGGAGTGGGTATCACTTAAAATGTTAAAATAATATCTTAAGATTGTTGCGGATTAACTTGGTGTATTAGCAATATTATTAATAATAAATAATTGAAACTATATTTTATACAAAAACATCTGTATTGACTGTACTTTTTTTATACTTATATTGTGTTCTCAATCAATCAATCAAATTGTCACGCCTTTTCGCTACAGGGATAGGCGCCACTTGCTCACATCCACAATTATTTTCATACAAGCTCTTAGGTTATGGGCTCTAGGCAACCCAGCTTTCTTGAGGATGTCTTCGATTTGGTCTAAGTTCTAGAAGTAATAAAATGGGTACGCAAACGACTACCATAAACCACCTAGCCTGAAATTAAGCTGGAGTGCGGTCCATTGATAGAGGCGACTGCTGCTACAGCTAAATAACTTTAAGTAAAAGGCAACCTTTATGCTGGTCGCGAAACGCGCCTAAGTCACTTCAACTGTAACGAACAGGTATGCTGACCAATGCTCTACAACTTTATTTTTTATTGTGTCGTCGTTTTCAAAACATGTCTTACATAAAATTTATATATCTATACATGTAAATATAAATATACTCGTATATGGATTATTACATTGTACCTGACGATGTATTTCAGCAAAACAAATTTATCCTCCTACATTTGACACTAGAGCTACATACAATGTCATCAATCAGTGCCGGGAGAAATCACGGCAGCTTCCATAAATAACCAAAACATACAATACATATAAACATACTCAAGTAGTAATAACTCAAACAGATAATGGAAAATTGTTCATGCATATAGACATAGAGAAAAAGGATAAAATATCTATCATTTATCAATGTCCATGTTTTAGGACCGGTTACTTAATGCTAACTTAATAAAAAAATGTAAGCCGTCGTGGGAGGTCTGGCAGATGTAAAACATGAACAATTTAAAACTATTTAGTATAGAAAATATGCAAAAAAAAATGACTTATAACAGGAAATGAACCTTGTCCTTTACTTGACCACTTTGACCTTGACCTTTACTTGGAATGAAGCTCCTTACTTATAAATCACCTACCACCAAACCTAACGCCAGCACCATCACCATTCAATACCTTAAACTGTTTAATACTTGATTAAATATTAATGTACGGAAAAAATAAGTCAAGTTTGGTGTAAATGGTCATTAGTATGACGTACACTTAATGAATATTCTAATTATATATATATATATATTCTACGTACTACATTGATGTTTACTAAAACCATTGTTAATTGGGTTTTTGTCTGATAACTTTGTGTATATAACTGGTTTTTGATATTTATATTGATATTATTAATGTAAGGAATGACATTGTGAATAACGTTGTACATTAGATTAATTGCATAAAGTAATATACTTATTTCAATTTGTTGATGATTAGGTAAAACTATTTTAAAAACTGCAAAAAAATGTTAATTATAATGGATCGGGGTTAGTGAATTTATATTTAATAGACAAGGAAATAATAAATTTAATCCTCGAATTCCTTGAATGAATTTAATAATGTCATATTCTGTCATTCAAAGATATCACACAAAATTAAACTAAAAGATTTTTCTTTTATGAAATTGTTAGGTTAGGTTAGACGAATTATAGACGAATACAATAAATTCCTATTTGCAAGTTACGTTTCTTCGCCTATGTTTTTTTTCAAATATATTGTCGTCTCATACGGCGCTCTGTTATGAGCATTTTAAAATATAACTTTTCCATTCCACCCAATAAATGTACAATTTATATTTTTCTTAGCAAAATGTAAATATAAACTGGTGCTGTTTAAATTCTCTTCAAAACTTAGTAGTTGTAAGTCGCAATAAACTTACACGGGGGCGGGCAGAGAAAACAAACTACGTAGCAAGAAGTTCCTACAATTCCTCGTAATTTTCAGTATCTGTAGTTTTATCTTGTTTACTTAGTTCTCGTTCGCGCCAGGAAATTAAGAAGTACTTTTTATATAAATAATGTGGGCACTTGTTTGGGAGAAATTTAAGTTTTCTCGGAAAAGTTTAAAAACCTCGTCCTGGTAAAGTTTTAATTAAATTTATCGATATTCGTGACCCATGAAATTGTTAAACTAAAATACTTTTTTCATTACTGAAAGTGGATGAAGATTTTGTAGATTAGGGTTACGAGAATGCGCTTGTTTACATGAAAATAAAAAATCCTTCAATAAGTTTGTACCATGCCAAGTTTATTAACGATGAATTTGATTAATTATGAATTTTTAAACCTATTCAAGTTGAATTAGAAAATATTTTTTTGTATTTAGCATTTTAATATAAACAAAAAAAAACTTTATTAAATATAAGTAGATTGTATAAATGTCAATTACATTTAGAAATGCAATGTTATTGCAATTCGATGATCAGGTTTGGAGTGATTTGGATAATAAACTCTTTAGGGAATGGATGGAGACAAATGCGGCATTGGTAGCAGATTTACAATGCGGCGCGTGCCATCTGGCTTCTGAATTTATGAGTTTAATCAGACCGAAGCCGACTGGCTGCATCCACGGCGCACACCTACTACCAACTATACTTATTACTTCAATTGAAATTACTATAAAATTAACTTTGATATTTGAGTTTTGTTCAGTACTAATTAATCTGTAACTATTCTTACATAGACATAACGTTCTATTTATTACGTTATAAGATTTAAAAAAGATAATGTCAGGATCGTGGAAAATCTTTTATTAAGGCAAAAAATTGATTATAATGATAATTTGTTTAAAGCATTATCAGCTAAAAAAGCTAGCAAATGCTAACATATTATTTAATTAAGATTATTTAACGTTATATAGACTTTCAAATAGCGACGAATATTTAAAAAGCTAAGAAAAAGATTAATGTTTTACAAGAATGTTGTGAAACAGTTTATCATAATGCTCGTATTTTCAAAATATTCGTTAAATAACAAATGTTTCGTTCGTAACAATTGGGCGAGCACGATGGATTGAAATTTTCTCCCAATATCTACATAAAAGTTATGAATATAATTTCAATATTTCACAACGTCAACAAAGACTATTATAATAATACGTCGATAAACACACAAAAGCCTTTAGTAAAAGAACATAAATATTGTGCCAGTTATCGCTGAAAGAGAAATGGGTGTTAGGGGTTCGCATATCGCTTTCTTGACAGTTATTGCGTTTTTTTATGCGTAAACTGTAAGGAAATTTCGTAAAATGTGATATTGTTGACACTAACGTTTATTTACTTTGCCACTTTGCTAAGATATGAAAATAAAGCCGCTGCGAAACTTACGAGATCGTTAAAAAATCCTACTCAACCGCAACTTACTGATATCAACAAACTTTTGAATTTATCGATATAACGTTTGGATTGTTAGAAATTGTTATATTTTATATAAGTTTATTTTTATTATTGAAATATTACTAATTTTTTAATATAAAATTTTGATTACGTTTTAATATTTAATAACTATATTGCTATTGATAACTATTTGATAGGTTTGAAAAGCTATAAAATTCCAAGTGGATGCTCGATTAGAGGTAAACGTTTCCTGTACGGTTTTATTTTTACTATAAAAAAGCTATTTGCTTTGGCTGTGGACGGTATAGTAAAGATTTTGTGAAAAAATGTTACCTCGTTAAGGCTCGTATTGTCTACCAACGGATACACTCGATATTTTCCACTTGAGTTGTTCGGTTCCAATACCCTTATGGGATAGCAATATTTTCTAAAAATTGTTGGCCGCTTCGTCTCATTCGCTATCCGTATTTCATCTTGACATATGTCCAAATTCTAATACAGAGAATCGATAACTTTGGTGTATCGAAATGAAAATTCGTATGAAATGATTCATCATTCATAGGTACTTTTATTGGATATTTTTTTTTTCTTTCGTTTAGATATTGTTATGACTGTAGGATTACAATTTACAGATATTAGAAGTAGGTATTACTAAAATCTAAAATGATAGCATTTGCAATATCCTTTTATCTTCAATTTCGTCATCATGGCCGCATTCCTCTGTCCACAGCATGATGTTTTTGGAACTTAATAAAAATTGGTAAATATCTACAGAAATAACTTTTTAATTTTTCATTATAAGTTTTCTGTTGGTCCGCGTAGTACCACTACTTACAAGTGTTAGGTACAGACTGTGTTGTCGGTTCGCAATCCAACTTAACATTGTAACTCTACATATTACAGCACCCCACCTAATGGTGCGATCCATGAATGGAAGCGACTGCTACTGGGATTAAATAACTAAAAGTCGCTATAACTATGGCGGCTTAGTTAAAGAAGGCTGCTAAAGGTGAAACCGCTTTTCCGACACGCAACAATAATAAGCAATAAAAAATTATTAACTAAAAAAAACAATTATGTTACTATTGGAAAGGAGCGGCCATTGTTAAATTTTCAACAAATTAAATATTTGCTAATTTCGTTTATGAGAATACAAACAGTTTCATTAAATTTACTCATTAATTTTGCATTTCAATTATTGAGGCTTATTGACAATTAATTTATACATTTTTGAGCAAACAATGCATTTTATATGACTGACTAATTTGGCCTTTATTATTATTAGTTAGTAGAACAAATAGCCGATGGGACTGAAAAATCCCGAGTTAAGATCATCCAACGCAGCGTTGGACGTCCACACATAACGGACGACCTGCTAAAGGTAACAGGCAATAGCTGGTTACAGACCGCTGCAACCAGCTATTCAGCAGGCCACTATAGACATCGCTAGGGGAGGTCTATGTCCAGCAGTTAATGCATAATAGCTTATTTTTGTAAACCAAGGATAATAATGAATATTATAATTAGGCCATATAATTATCCCACATCTGGACAAAACACACTATTTTCTCCATTTCATTATAAGTTTCTATGAGTTACGATGACACTGCGATCTCTCGCCACAAACTAATGCAAATCCGTCTAGGCCTATCGAAATGATTTTTGTAATCCACTTATGTCCACTTTCGAGTAAACTTTGTCTAAAATTCATCTATGGCAGGGATAATGTGCTTCTTCCCCCTTCAGTTTGACGGTTTATCCTAGAAAAGAAAAAAAAAGAAAATAATTTTATATACCGAATGTTAATAAATTCAATAGCAGAATTAAATCTGTAACTGGATAGATACAATAACTTCTAAAGTTACCCAATAAACAAAGCAGTAAATGTCGGAATAAATTTTGTATCAAGAAATAACATTTAAACTTCGAACCAGTTTCTGGTCTAAATTTCAGGGTTTCCAATTTCCGTTAGTTACTCGCTCCGGGCAAGCTTCCGTCACCAGCAGGATCAGGGTATCGATTTAAATAAGCGAATTACAATTAAATTGATACTAACTAAGGCTCATATTTCCAATAAACAAAGCTTATCGAATATTATACCAGGATTAAATAATGAAATTTAATTAAAGAGTTTTAAGAATACTTTATAAAAAAAAAAACACAAAAATGTTTCTTTAACATACTTATTTAATATCCAACAATAATATTTACTTAAATATTTAACTATAATGAAAGTATAAATAAATAAATATCTTCTAGAGATGTCCCATCAGAGATAGTCCCATGGAGACTGCAACATTTCCCCTTTGTATTGGCAGAAATAATTGCCAGCCTTCCTGTCTCCAGACTTCTGCGTAAGCCGCTTGGACAACTCTTTGGCCTAATGCTTGTGTCTGAAGGTCCCTAAGGGTCCATGTCTCGACCCTAAACGGCGCAAACTCTTAAACTATACCGAGGTCGTATTTGTGCAGCTTGAGGTTTTCAGCAGAAACCGCCGCACTTCCTGCGCTTAACGAAGTCGCCTAGATGTGAGATGGGGCTAATGTGTCTAATATAATATTTAAAATATTAGTACTGTAGTTTTGACATTAAATCCTTATGTATCTTCACTACTATATATCTTTATTATTCATACATACACTCGTTCTACAAAGAAACAACGCGCCGAATCTTTTATTTCAACTACCGATTCGGTCAACAGAATGTTTCTCCTGACCTGTCGCGGGTATCATAGGAGTAAAAGACAAGATAGTAACAAGGTTAAAAAGCTCCTTAGAACGTTATCCGTGGTATAGGCGATAACAACGCATAGAGC
Organism: Tinea trinotella; assembly: GCA_905220615.1. Lineage (NCBI taxonomy): Eukaryota > Metazoa > Arthropoda > Insecta > Lepidoptera > Tineidae > Tinea > Tinea trinotella. The sequence goes on from HG992315.1 coordinate 9,246,038, forward strand.
CGCCATGTTTCTGAGAAATTGTAGGGGAGAGTTCTCGTTACCTAAGCATTATATACTCCTCCTATACATTTGCTTGGTTTATCAAATGAATTTCAGTCTATATGAAGTTACTTAATAATTTATCAATAAAATGTATTTCAATTCGAATGAGTTAAAAGCAAACTCATTATTCATGCTTATTCATTTGAAATAATTTAATTAGCAACCTATGTCCACTAAAATGTCGATGTCTGCTTAAAAAGTATTTATGGAGATAATCATCATCATTAATTTCACGCCTCAACTCTCACAAGGATAGGCAAAGACAATAATAGCGCGTCTTTCTACGATGCTCACTCAACTCTCTTGCTTCCTTGACATCTACACTTTTTTTATTGCCCTTTAGTTATGAACAATCTACTGGGTCGCCCAGCAGAGGAAAGCAGAGACAATTTAGTTTAATTAATTTTTTCATTTTTCACGTAAACTTAAATTTAAATAAGAGAACGAAATATCCAACTGAAGACAAAATTGAATTTTCTGTTTCATCTTTTTACATAAAAAACAACTTAAAGGATATAATTTATATATTTTTTTTCATCATAAAGATCTTCACTTTCTTTAAAACTTAAAAGAATAAATTGTCACCCAAGAAGGGTCGGTACGCCTAATAATTTTTTATGAAGGTTTATAATTTATTACTAAGATTAAGTATCTATAAGATTCGATAATTGGGATTAAATTAAAATGCTAAAATGGATTTATTAAATAGTAAATATTATATATATATATATATATATATATATATATATATATATATATATATATATCAACTTTTTATTGCGACGCGATATATGCTAAGAGTGGTAGGCGGTGGTACCCAGTCTGCCGATCTGGGGTAGTACCACCACTTACAAGTGTACAGACTGTGAAGTGATTTGGTCGCGTTTCGGGATCAGCTCGTAAGTTGACGGTTCCAACTAGGCCGGCATAGTGGATGTGATTGCTACTTACAGTTAATAAATTGTAGTAGCAGTGGCATCCATTCATGGACCTCACTCCAGCTTATGTCGAGTCACAAAAAAAAAATAAAAAAACATATCTGATCTCAATTTGCTTGATACGTAGCAAGAAGGCCAACAATTAAAAAATCAAATCAAATTTAATTGTTACGCCTTTTTTCAGTGGGAATAGACAATGGAGCGCCACTTGCCACCTGCAGAGCTTGTATGGAAAGAATTGAGGATGTGAGGGAAGCGAGTGAGTTGTGTCAATTGAAAAAAAAACAAGTCAATTTACTGTTACCTCAGTCGTCACATAGGTGGATTAAGCATTCGGTGTTGAAAAATAATATTTGACTGTTCAACAAAGAAGCGATACGCCAAGCTGTTTAGGTTGGCTGTTGAATCGATTAGCAGCATCCGGATCCTTTCCCCGGTGCAGGTATCCTGGGAGTGAAAGAATTATGTGGTTACTAAAGTTAGTAAGACTACCTTGAATCATTCTTAAAATTCGAAGATTTTGCATAGCCATTAAAACCATAAAGAAATATTTAATTATAGTTTAAAAAAGGTCGGCAAGTCCAATAACGTTTAATTTATCTATCACTGACACATATTTCAATTGATAAATGCAACATCATGATATACAATTACATGCTATACTAAATCTGGTTTACGAGTTTAACAATAATTGTAGACATTGAAATTCAGAGATATTCAATATATATTTGGAACAATGATATAACATCAGTATGGCTGCGGTTTACGTAAAAGACATTGGTTCGAAGCACAGATGTTCTTAGAGATCGATAGTGTTGTTTCTTGTACTAGTTGCCGACGGTGATTTATCTGAACCACACAACCTCTGGTCGCAGTAAGCCTTCTCTCTCAAAGTGCCCGGGTACCAATCTGAAGGTATTTCTATTTTGGAAGCATTTGTTATTGCTAACGTATTGATACTGCTTTTGTTTGTTATATACATAGATATACTCGTATATTCAGTCATAGCTTAGATATATTGGCTTATCAAGCGTGAAGAGATTGAGTTGAACCTTCCTCTTTTTTTATAATATAATAACTTTCATTGCCAATTAATACTGACAAAGTAACTTGTAACTTTTGGCTGGTGACTAATAACAAAATGTATTCACACACAGGTATATTGTAGTCATGCACAAAATTTAGTCATTGATTTAACGTATAATTTAAATTTTAATAAAACCATAAAAACCTGTCGGGTTAATCTTTGATATTTGCAAAATTAGAGCAGTGTGGTATAAATAACTACTGTGTACCTTTCGTATATATATATTTTTTAAAAGGTCGTGGTCAGATGTCGAGTCACTATAAAAATGTCCAAAGCTTGTCTTTATTTATAGTTTTTATTTTGTATTTAGCGCCTAGTGCCTAGTGAGGAAAGCGAGGGATTTGTTTCAGGATCGTGGTAAGCGCTCCATTATCTCTGCCTATCCCTGTGGGAAAAAGGCGTAAAAATATAATTGATTTATGTATTTACAGTATTTCAAAATTACATATTTACGTTATGCGCTATATTTTTTAACCGACTTCAAAAAAGGAGGGGGTTCTCAATTCGACCAGTATGTTTTTTTTTATGCTTGTTACCTCAAAACTTTTGACTGGTTGAACCGATTTTAATGATTCTTTTTTATTTGATAGCTGATGCTTCCCGTTTGGTCCCATTTTAATTTGGTCCAGTTCTGATAATGGCATCCATGAGAAAATCATATAAGTCTTAAATTTTCAACATTCTAATTTATGTTTGTTGGCGGATAACTTCGTTGTTTATGAACCGATTTTGATAATTCTTTTTTTGTTGAAAAGAAGATATTTCAAAGGTGGTCCCATGATAAAGAAATCAGGGTTTAACCGACTTCAAAAAAGGAGAAGGTTTCCAAAATGACTGTATATATCTTTTTTATGTTTGTTCGCGGATAACTTCGTTGTTTATGATCCGATTTCTATGATAAGGGAATCAAAGTTTAACCGACTTCAAAAAAAGAGGAAGTTCTCAATTCAGCCGTTTATATTCGTTGTTAATGAACCGATTTTGATTATTCTTTTTTTGTTGGAAATGTAGCGACATCAGACAACCACGTGCATTTTGTATCAAGACAATTACAGATTAGCACACGCTAATGACGTGTCGTACACATCGATGCAAATGCACCTGATTGGCTTACATAAGTAGGACATACTGAGTGACATCGTGGTCAGTCGTTCCCGCGCCTTCTGACGAATCGAGCGTCTTGTCAGGAGATCATTACGCTCGTTATAGTACTTAGGATATATAGACCATAAGGTGAAGTAAAATAAAGTGAACATATAAGTGAAATATCTTTTATTTATCACATCTACATAATCCAGTAACACAACTCCTAAATAAAGAAGATATTTCAAAGGTGGTCCCATGATAAAAAAAATCAGGGTTTGATGATGGCAGACCAGAGAAATCGAGGGGATCTTCATCGTAGGGGCGACTAGTGCGTTTGTTAATTTTTTTTTATTATGTCTAATCGTTTCCGTCTATCATTTTCCGTCTGAAGTAACCGTCTTTTCTTCATTCGAGAAGCATCTTTGCTCGGTCTAACCATCACTTAAAATCGTAAAATAAAATAATTTCTAACAAAAAAAAACCGACTTCAAATAGTAAACTAAAAAGCAAAAAATAAATTTTCTTCGCACAAAGTAATACGTATTTTCATTTAGTTAAATAGAAATTATTAAAATTTTGGAGTCGGTGCCAAGTCAATGCTACAACAACCTTACTACTATATCAAATTGCTAAGTACACACAATATTATTAAATATTCTTATAAAAATATAAGAATCGGTACCTACTAACTATCAAAGTAACTTTTTTTAATATTGTGTACCTAAATACTGGCTTACAAACTACTAGTAAATGAAAACGAATTATAAAAGGACACTGAATACAACTTAGACATATAGTAGCTATTTACATAACAAATGTACTCAAGATATCAATGTTGAAATAAATCAAAAGAATTTACTAAAATGAAATACTCAAAATGGAATCCAATGGCATTTAAATATGAATAACTATCCAATACTTATAATAATAGCATGAACGTATTAAATTTAAAAATATCACAAAATCTGTTAGCAAAACCAAAACAAGGATAATAAGGAAGTACTGATAATTACCACAGAACAGATATTTCGTGATAATTACCTACTAATATTATCGTCAGTTGTTAGAAAGATTCATCTATACACAGTTATTGTTTTACTTGGCACCGACTTTAAAATTATAAAGTAATTATTTAATAATTTCTATTTAACTAAATGAAAATACGTATTACTTTGTGCGAAGAAAATTTATTTTTTGCTTTTTAGTTTACTATTTGAAGTAGGTTTTTTTTTTGTTAGAAATTATTTTATTTTATATGCTCTTAATGTTCCTAAGGTGTAGAAGGAAATTTCTAGTAGCATTATTTGTCATAATATGTACATTATTTGTCATATTATGTACAAAAAAGTTTTTGTTTATTTTAAATTTCTCATTTACATCGTCGGATCAACATCCTGGTTTGACTGACATACTCCTAATGTCTTTAGTATTTAACGGACCTTTATACTATTGTGCAAAGTTAAAAGTTTTTAAATAAATATAGATACTTAGTATACAAAACTGTCCCAGAGCTATACCTACCTCACGAACCGAAACTGCTTTAATTTCATTTTATGAATAAATATATAAATAAAATTATTTATTAATTAAATTAATTTCACTTTTACCTTCAATTTACATTCCAAAATGCCTCTCCAGCACTCCCTCCCACCCTTCAAATTAAGATTTCTCAAATCCTGTCCTTTGTTAATTTGAATTAGAAATAAAATTACTCTTTTGCCTACAGTTTAACAAGGTAATTGAAACATTTAAAAATATTTAACATTAAATTTGTTTCCTTCAAACTTTTTGATGTCATTTATCTGTGTATTTTAAGAAATTTTTGGATTTAAAGAAGGCGAGAGATTTGTGTCGGGAAGTGAAAACTAAGTCTTGGCAATTGATAATGATGGTCATGGTGATGATGATGATGATCGCGTACAGTAAAGTAAGAATTTCCGCGACAAAATATTAACTACTTTTAATAATTGTGTATGCAAATGTAACTATATCTTTGGTATAATGTTTTTTTTTGTGGCATAACACGTGACAGTACTCCGCTTAAAGTTAAGCTAAAGTGTGGTCTACAAATGGATGCGACTGCTATCCTAGTAATAAAAAGTAGTAGTCGCATCCACTATGCCGGCCTATACTTGTTTTTGCTTGTTTATATACTAGTGCAATGATAATATCACTAACTATGGTAATAAAAGTTTATCTTATTATAGTTTAGGAGTTTGCTATTGTATTATACTCGTATTGTTCTATATTGTTAGTTCAAACCAATAGTTTTATAAATAATTGAATAACCGTAGAGCTTGTATGAAGATAATTGTGGATGTAAGGGAAGCGAGGGAGTTGTGTTAAGTGACGCTCCATTGTCTCTGCCTATCCCTGCGGGAACAAGGCGTGACGATTTGATTTAATTGTATTTAGGTTAAAATTAGAATATGTATTTGTAATAATTACAACAAAAAGCTTCTATTATTTATTTATTTAATATCGACTATTGAGTTCTATGACTTTTTATGTTGCATATTTAAATTCCTAAAAGCAATATATTTCTAAATACAAAAATAAGTTTTTTTTTTCATTATATATATTAAAAAGAATAGCACCACGGATTTGGTTCCAACTTGTGAAATTGTAAAACAAAACGTGTCCATGTTGCTGGTCATTTCCATTCATGGAATTTGCATAGCTGCTTAGCATAAGATAGTTGCATTTACGACCAAAGGCTCCAAACAAAAACTTGTCTATGCAAATAACCTCATAAATAAGTAATAAATAAATGAAATTTTGAAATCCAACGGACGTAAACTCGGTTCGTTTCCCGGTCGCAGTTTACCGATTCATAGTAAAATATTTTTGTCAAAGCATTCACTATAGTTATATTCTCTTGCATCCTCATGGCCCATCATCGGGTAGTCATAGGTCTTTAATTTAATAAGGGCCTAGTTAAAGGATCAGTTAAAAATATTGTACATTAATTCCATATTTATTTATAAAACTAATACATTATATATAATACTATGCTATTTTTTATTTTTAGTGTTTGTAGTGTGTGCATAATTTTTGAATAGTTAACAATAGTTAATAATTTCATGTCGATTGGAATTTGTTTTGCACACCAACAAAATATATAAATAAATTATTATTTAATATTAAATTGGAAAATAATAAAACCACCGTGTTATTAATAAGAGTAGTAGCATCTGTGAAGCAATTAATATTACAAAGAAATGTTTAATTAAAGGTTAGTATCTCTCTCGCGGACAGCTATAAGCAATAACTAAGTCGTAAACAAAACCATTTAGTTTGCTAATAGGTAAATTGTTTTACTTTAATGTTCTTTCATTTAGAGTTCGCCCATAAAAAGGGCACTAACTGTCGAGATTGCGATGTATGTGTGGACCCAGAACCCCTACATCTTTGCGCTCTGGTTATCACGTAAGTTATGAAAAGTTAATAACTCGTAACAACAAAAATGTTAGAGCTTAACTTATACGAGCCCTCGTATTTGCATCAATAAAAATGTGTACTCATATATAGGTACAAATAAATAAAAAATCTAGAACGCTAAAGTTGTATATTTTTTTTTAGTATTGTAATAAATATTAAACTTTAACGTAAGTAGTGACTAAAAGCTGAAATAAATTGCTGGAAAATAGTTTTATTAAACATTTATATACTAAGCTTCTAAACGCGCTTGTATCATAGAAATATAAAGACCAAAATAAACATATCAAAGATACATTGGTATCGGAAAGTGCTTTTGAATCGGAAGCTTTTTGTTTGCAAGACCATTTCTCTGCAACTAAACCACGGTCGCGTTAATAATGATACAAGTATAATTACTATCCTTAATTGACATTTACTAATAAAAAAGTGTTAGGAATAAAAAACTAATAAAATTACAAATTATTTAAAAAAAAAGACAGATAGAATGAAAAGTATATTAACTATAATTAAACTATAAATAAAAACATATCAACTAATGACGTCAAATATATATTTTTCAATTGCAACTAAAAGCAAATATTAATTATTTTAAAATGGAATATCAACACAGTCCAGCTGAAAACAGATCTGGTGGTTAGAAACATTAATTTCTGCAGTAAATGGCAACATTATAAGCGAAAACGACCGCACAGCATCTCATGATATTAATCAACGGCGACGTGGCATAAATAATAATGTGTTTCATTATTCGCCCTGTTTGCGTCCTTGTTACCGGCTGGAATTATTATAATTTTCTCCACCAATGTGGAAAACAACCTAAATACATTTTGCGACAGCATTTTTGTGACAATTAACATTGCTTTATACAATCACTTTCACATCCCTTTGTTCATTTAAAACGTGTCTGAGTTTTAATTTAATTTTATTGTGACTCGACATACCTGATGTTATAGCACCTGATGTTAGTCTGGAGTGCGGTTCATGAATGGAAGTCACTGCTACGACATGATGATGGCGACTGAGGCAACGGTGAACTGAAATGGTTTTTTCAGTCTTCGTAGCTCTTCGATCTCTCCTCTTCGGCAAATCAAATCAAATCGAAAACAAATGACGCGTCTTAAATAAAAAATACGGTGCCGATCCATGAATGGAGGCAACTGCTGTTACACTTAAACACTTAAAAGTAACAGTCGCATATACTACTCCGGCCCAGTTAGAACCGGCAACTTTCCAGCTGATCAAGCAACGAATAAATTATTTGAAAAAAATCTTTGCCTTGACCGGAAATCAAACCGGGGCAGTGCACGTAGCACACTGGTATTTTAAGAAATTCTCCACGCCGGTTGTTTGAATTAAATAAACTAAATACTAATTCTGTAGTTTATAGCAAAATAAATTGTTTTAATTGCATAAATAAATTTAGAATTTATAAATTAAATTCCATTAAATTGCGAGATCGGATAACTTAGAAAATAAACGGAATTTGTTACCTTAAGAGCGCTACCGTAATGACTTGCATTTGAAATACCAATCAGCTAGCTCTAATTGAATTCCGGTTTAATTCAGAATCGTTCGTTATGTCAATGAGAATGCCACATTTATAATCCTTTGTTCTATCTGAGTTATGAATAAGTAATGTGAGAGCCATTAAGTTCCACAGAGAGGAGACGAACTTCAAATGAAAATCTCTTCGAAGACGATTTTTATTCTGGAAACTTCGGGTCGAGAGAATACTGTAGAAATTCACCTCGAGCAATTTTCTAGTGGTAGAAAAAGTTTGCGGTTTCAATTTCCAGCTGCCGGCCATTTTGTATGCCGCCTTTAATTCTTTCGTTGCATTTTATTATTAAGGCGCTCGTTACTGGCGTTTAACTTGTAGATTAAACGGCAAGTAAAAATAAATGTAAAAGGTACAGTTGTTTGTGCTTCAGAATGAAAATTATGAATCTCTGTGAAACTTGCATTGTGCTTTATTGCATGTACTAAATTGCATTCAGCAAATTCTTTATGTAACTCAAATTAATATTATGAGGCTGAAATAGAATTTTCTTAGATTTTGCGCAAACAATGATTAATGAATTAAGCAATTTTCATGTACTAAATTGCATTCAGCAAATTCTTTATGTAACTCAAATTAATATTATGAGGCTAATATAGAATTTTCTTAGATTTTGCGCAAACAATGATTAATGAATTAAGCAATTTGCATGTACTAAATTGCAATGTAACTCAAATTAATATTATGAGGCTAAAATAGAATTTTCTTAGATTTTACGCAAACAATGATTAATGAATTAAATATTTTTTTCCGTGTGCATGTATTTCTTGTGCGTCTATACTATAAAAATATATATATATAAAAAATAATAATAATTTATGAATGGCCGTAAAACAAAACATATTTTTTATGTTTTTAAGCAAAAGGGTTTTTGTTATTTGACTTTCTACTAAGAGATAAATCATAAAACTTTTCTCATTGTGAGCTTTGTCGGCGTAATATAAATGCCCTTAATAAAAACTGACTGCCATTTCAGAATTAACCTCAAAATAGCTTTAAAGCCTTTCGGTCGTGGAATTTATAATGAGACAATGAAAATGTATAATAATGCCATAAACCCAATCAGTTGAAAGTTGTATATTAAACAGTTTTTAAATATAAATCAGGTACGAAAATGTAAATAATTGTAAATATGTTTATATTAAACTAAAAAATCCCTGCTGCTATCTAGCTAAAAAGTCGTCCAAATTCTGGAAAAACTAGGACGTAAAGTCTAGAGAATACTGCGGATAATAAAGAGTTATTAGTCGGAGCCCTTGTAATTTGGAGATCAACTGTTGTGCAGTATGGAGTCGCGCATCGGCAGTCAAACTAAAAGGTTTAGCGAATCGTTTATACTATATAAAACAATTGATAAGTGAAATTCTTTACCAGCCCATGTGTTCTCTCCATCCTATAACATTGGATCCTCCAAGCGATGCTTGAAGAAGTACCTTTGTCCGGCATAGTGACGGGGACTGGAACAATCGTGAACTAATACGGTTTTTGAGTCATCAGCACTCCTCTTGCTTTCTTTCGAAATCAAAAGTCGAGTATCAATAAAAAATAACACCATATTAGTTAGGTTAGTTCTTTAATAAATAATTTGTTATTAACCCGATAAAAGATTTTAAACATTTTAATATTTTAGCAAATGGCAATTTAAAGCCACATAAAAATACGCATAATTGAAAAAACACGTGCTTGTCGGATGCATTTTTCTCCTCAAGTCTTGTCGTGGCCACGGCCAATCATTCAAATTGTCACGCCCTTTTCCCACAGGGATAGGCAGAGAAAATGGAAGGCCAAATGTCACTGGTCGAGATAAAAAAAATTACACCTAAATCCGACATAGAATACGTCATTTTATGAAACCTAATCAAGTAGAACATTGTTAAAAATATTATATTAATTGAATATAATATTTTATTAAATTATTTAAAGTTTGTTGTTTTAAGAAATATTATTCCTGGCGAATTAAAATTTCTATTCCCTTTAATAAATTAATTTCAAAATCAATTTGTAACGTAAGAGTGAAGTGTGCTCAAAATAGAACTAACAACATAAAATAGATCGTACTTTTGATGTTCCTTAAAATTGATTAGAAATTATTATTTTCTTAATTAACAAGTTTGTGTTGCTTGCCAACATTAAATGCTATAAGTCTGTAATTACAGTTGCTTTGAATTAAACATTTTAATTGTCTACAAAAATACTTTATTGGTAATATTTTGCATAAAATGTAGGATTATTGTATTAATTAATAAAAATAAGAGTTCCTTTCTAAGCAAAGTAAAAGGTATGTTATTAGTACTTATTCATGATTTTATTCATTAGTGTCCTACTATCCAAATAAAAAGCAACAACGCGCTAATACCGCACTATCTATCTAAGCGCTTGGAAGAGAATGATTTTTTTAGTGAAGCCTCCATGATTTCTCTGCAACTCAATGTTCACTTGTTTTACTAATTATTAGGATTACAGTAATCGCGGTAGATTGGTTCCACGTTATAGGAAAACGCGTTAAAAGGGTATTCTCGTATAACACGTTTTTTTTTTTTTTTTTTTTTTTTTTTTTTTATTGTGACTCGACATATGACAGCACCCCGCTTGATGTTAAGCCAAAGTGTGGTCCATGAATGAATGTCACTGCTACTACAATTCAATAACTGTGAGTAGCAATCACATCCACTATGCCGGCCTAGATGGAACCGGCAACTTACAAGCTGATCCCGAAACGTGATCAAATCACTTCACGGTCTGTATACTTGTAAGTGGTGGTACTACCCCGGATCGGCAGTATAACGAACTCGTATAACGCGTTACATATTAATTAATGATTCATCACATTTACCTTTTCTCGCTGCAGGGGGTTTAAATCGAATATTAGCAAAAAAACTATGTTATAAACGAAATATGTAGGTTTTATTAAAATCAAATTAAACTAAGAACATTTCAAATAAAAAAACTTATGCATATGAACTTAAAAATCACTTAATTTCAAATAAATGAACAGTTTTATTTATTGTTTATTCACTGTCTGAACTTTTTTTAATTGTGACTCGACATATGACAGCACCCCGCTTGATGTTAAGCCGAAGTGTGGTCCATGAATGAATGTCACTGCTACTACATTTCAATATCTGTGAGTAGCAATCACATCCACTATGCCGGCCTAGATGGAACCGGCAACTTACAAGCTGATCCCGAAACGTGACCAAATCACTTCACGGTCTGTATACTTGTAAGTGGTGGTACTACCCCGGATCGGCAGACTGGGTACCACTGCCCACCACTCTTTTGTAACCAGACCCGAAGCAAATATCTATATTTATTATTATTAAATATTACAAATAAAAGCTATTAAACAAATATTTGCTCCGACCGGGAATCGAACCCGGTCGGAGCGCAATAAACCAATCGCTAAACCGTTCGTCCACGCCTGTCGTCAAATAATGTTCAAACTATCTGAAATAATGTTTCACCGATATCGTATGTGGGAAATCCCCGCGTTATATAGGGGAATGCTCGTGTTATACCGGGAATTAAAATCACATAATATGAAAACGCGTTATAAGGGTTACCGTTATAGTGGGGATTAACGTATTAAAAACGTAAACCTAAAAGAATTTTAGCTTTTTACAATAGAAACTTGATATAAAAAGTAAATCATTAAAAATCACATATTAGGACTTGTAAAAGGCAGAATAAATTGCTAAGAATGGTTAAATAAAAAAATGCTAAGTAAAAAATTCCGACATGTCTAACCGAATGAAATAAATTTGTAGGAAAGCTTTTTCTTACCCTCTCATCGCTGCCGCAAATTGTGACTGACGTGCGTTAGCTTCAAGTCGGGTTTTCACCAATTTCACCTTATACAATGTATGTATATCTGACAGGAGAGAGACAAGCAATTTGACCTCGGATATTTCATTTTAATTACACAATACTTTTTGTAATTGTTTGAATGAGAATCAGTTTTTGATAAAGAAACAGATTTATGAGAAGCAATTTAGTTTTAATCTAGTAAATTTTTCAATTTATAAATTTGATATATTCAGAGACTTTATAAATTATTCTAATAATACAAAAATAAATGGAGTAAATAAAGTAAAATATAATATTTAATAAACAAAAATATTATATAATCAACAACAGGGATTTCTATGATTTTATTTGCATGTTATTGATTAGTTATTGAAATAAATTTTCTTCGTCTTTACAAGCAATTTTATTTATTTATTTAAAACTTTATGCACTAGGTACAAAGGCGGACTTAATGCCGCCAGGCATTTTCACTAGCCTACCTTAGGAACAATTTAACGCTATTTTTTGTACAAAATAAAACATTTAGTCTGAAGCATACTACTAATTCTAACATTTTAGTAGTTGATTAAAAAACAAAATATCAAAGCGACCGTGATCTAGTGGTAGTAAAACCAACCAAGAACTCTCGGGACAAAAACCACTGGCCAGTATCATCGTATCTTTGATTTTTCTAGTTTCTATGATACATGCACGTTGAGTAGCTAAGTATAGAAACGTAAATAAAAAACACCAAAAAATAAAAACATAACGAAACCCTAAATATTTTTTAATTATCCATTATCCAGCGGCATCGTACATAGTGAAAGTCACAAATAACTGGTGGATGCAACTGGTATCTTGTCTTTCGGAAAGCGTTCTAATGCGCCTATGTTTAACAGTGGACGTCTTCTGGCTGATGATGATCGTACTTAGTTTATTTTTAATCGTCATAATTTTTTTAACCTGATGTTAGAATTAGAGCTCGATATTAATACATACTTTAATTATTACTGTTTATTATTTTTTCCAATACCATTTCTGAAATATAGGTCTCGATCCCATTTGGCACAGGCTATGAAATTGATTTCGTTTTATTTCGCCCTTTGCCCTCAGACGGGGCGTTTTATAAAGGATTAGCCATAATCCGTTTCTTTTTTTCTTCATTTTCCTTATTTGAATTGATTTTGTTAGGTATTTTGCCCTTTTGTACTTTAGATTGTTTTTCTAATATATCCATTAATATAAATCAAATACAGTTCACAGGATAGAAATAATTCTTTACCATAAAAGTATTTTATACTAAATGTTTATTAATTAATATAAAATTTAGTCCCACCACTGTGACACGGATAAAAGTAAAAATATGGAACATGGGATCAATCAAATTGTCACGCCTTTTTCCCACAGGGATAGGCAGAGACAATGGAGCGCCACTTGCCGCGATCCTGACACAACTTTCTCGCTTCCTTCACATTCACAATTCTCTTCATACAAGCTCTATAGTTATGGGCACTAGGCAACCTAGCTTTCTTGGTATGATTTATGGGATATGATTTCATATTTTCATATGAAGAAATCCCACTTTACTTCAAATTATTGTATGAAGGTTTTGCTATAACGATGTTTTTTGCAGATAATATTTAAATGCATTTTCATAATATTTTAAATGTAAATTTACTATATAAATATTTTAGTCTTTAAGGTACTTTCCAAACCTGTTCCAAAAGCTGCAGGTAGGCTAATAAAATGAGGTAACAATTTGCAGACCTAATAATAGTTAACAATGAAATCACATATAATATATATACGTATGAATTATATATAAACATGGCACGTATAACGGCAAACCGCATGAGCCACAAATGGCAACGTACAATGCTATGATTTATAGTCTGTCTGTTCTATTGTTCGCTTAATGAGATTGCCATGTCAGCACAAATCCGCAGTTCCACGCCACTACAAACGGCTCCTATCATCGGGAACATCATTTGCTAAGAGTTGTTCAATTAATTTTCAATGATGTATTCATATATTTGTTGCCGTTGAATTTTGTGAGCTACTTAATTATTGGTATTAGGTTTAGTTAACTTTAATTAGACAATCAATTAAATTATTACGCCTCTCTTCCTACAGTAATAAGTAGAGATAAAAAAACCTAATCAAACTCTATGTAATATACTTTTTTATTGTGACTCGACTTTTGACTTCCATCCGCCTGATGGTAAGCAAGAGGAGGTCCAAGAGTTATCGACGACTGAAAAAAAAGGAGTCAGCTCTCGGTTGTCCCAGTCGTCGTCACTATGCCGGACAAATGCCTGTTTGGATCATAAGGTACCCAGCATCAGTTTATGTTATTCACAGCAGTAAACGGCCGACCATCATGAAATTCATTACTGAGATTGACATGACCGTGTTTGAATTCTACAAACGAGCTATAAATAGGCGTCTTGCTTGATGCTGACACGTCTCATTCTATAACAATGCGGTCTGATAAATTTTTCACGTTGTTTACTATAAACTATTTTACTGACAATTTTCAATTATTACAAAACACTTGTAGAGCATGTTTTATTTTTGTGACTCGACCTATAACAGCACCCCGCTTGATGTTAAGCTGGAGTGTGGTTTATAAATGTGTGGTGACTGCTACTACAGTTAAATAACTGTAAGTACTACTACTTACAGGTATTAGACTACTCTGATTCACTATGCCGGCCTAGTTGGAACCGGCAACTTGAACACCCGGTATCCCGAAAAGCGACTAAGGACATCACTGTCTATATACTTGTAAGTGGTGGAACTACCCCGATCGGCAGACTGAGCACCACTCTTTGACAACTAGATCCAGACCAAATATCCCCCACTTTCTTAATAATAACAAATACTGGCAATTTTATTCAAATTATTAAATAGTACAAATAAAAGGTATGAAACAACATTTTCTCTGACCGGGGATACGCGGCCAATACGCCGCCACCTGCCAGGTGTTTCACTACTACGATACCTGACCTAACAAGTGGGTGCTGACTCAATACATATTTATTTATGGGCCATTACAAAACTCTTGTAGATTTTTGTCGCCAGCTCTAGACCAGCTTTATGTATAATAGGAAATGCTGCGACAGAAATCGAATAACATTTATAACTTTGCTTCAGAGTGTTGACGACAGACAAGTCACGCGTTATATTGTAGCATATGGAATGCACGGTTAAACTATTTTATTACTTTTAATATTACTTCAGTTGTAAAATTTCAAAATGTCAAATATGTATACTACTAGCGCTTACCTTAGGAGATGTTGTGGAGCTGTGCGGGAGGGAGGATGTGTTTTTCGTTCACATGTCACTCATCCCGAACCGCTCCACTGTCACAGAAACCTTTTTAACCAAGCGTTGTTATTGTTTAATTGATCATACATTAAAAGTGTTGGTACGCTGGGAGTTGGTTGACGTTAGCCTGCTGATCCAGGGTGATGTCAGGATGATATTTTAGACTGTAGTATCAGCTTAGAGTAACATCAGACAGTCTGCAGTCATATATGGATGCAACATTCGAAAGAAACGTCTGATAAAAGTAATGACCAAAACAATAATTAAAAAGTATAAAATAATTATTGATACAACTTAAACGCAACGTAAACGGAATTCGCAACGTAAAAAAAACAGATTTAAGAATATCAAATATTTGTTTTCTAAAGTAACGTTAAAGAAATTCTATTTATTTTCTACCTGACATTGTAAAGAAAAATATCTTGGGAGACTTTTAATGAAGCAACCTTATTTCACGCTTGAAATAGACTTCATTTCTTTAATCTACATTGTTTCGCTATGAAAACAAAACCAAAAAAAAACTACGCAATCACGTACTAAGTTTGAAATTGCAAAGAAAAAGTCTATAAATAACTATTTAGTCATTACAATTTCTATCGAGGTTTATCAAAGGCTTTCTCAAGATATATGAGTGTAGGTAAACGCCCCCTTAACTGTGCAATGAACTTTAAATCCTCCCTTACACCTGGGTCCGCCCACGAAATACAGTTGTTGTGAAATAAACGCGATAAACTCGTATTTTATACGACATGCAACGGGCAAGTCTCGACTTAAATTATTATTCGAAGTAAAGTAATGCTTGGCAATGCCCTGTATATTAAGGTTTTGTAAGATTACTCGTAAGTTAGATTAGTTATACGTACGTTTTATTTCAAATATTACGAACACTAATTTTTTTTTAAAGAATTCAATAATAATCGCCTAATATTAGCATAGTCTAGGTAAATGTCTTCAGATCAATGGTTTACTCGAATGAAAATACCCTAGATTATTTACTGGTCTGAGTAATAGGAGATACTAGTTATGAGAAATCTAAAGTTCCTGCAATATCGTAGAGACGCGTCATGTTTCCTCTCCATTCTATAAGTAACATTGGATTCCTCATACGATGAGTGAACCTTGACCGGCATAGTGACGACGATTAAGGTAACAGTAAACTATTTTTTTTTGTCGTGGGCACTATTGTTTCTCTCTTTGCTTATCATCAGAAAAGTGGAGGTTAGAGGCTATAACCATGCTGGCTACTATTAGATGTGAGGTTATATTAACTAATAAAACAGAAGATACTAATAAACAATGCATTTTTTTGAACCATATTCTTTAAAATATAAACGATAGATACGTTAAACGAAAAAGGCACAGGAGGGTGATTACCGACCAAATCGGAGACATCCACAAAAAAGCTAGGTTGCCTAATGCCTATAACCGTGGAGCTAGTATGAAGAGAATTGTGATTGAGAGGGAAGCGAGGGAGTTGTGTCAGATTCGTGGCGCTCCATTGTCTCTGCCTATCCTTGGCGTGAAAATTTGATTTATTGATTCAATCTCTGAGGGATTTTTAATGATATTATAATTTTTGTTATATAATAATTATAGGTACTTATAGTAAATCCCATTTTAATATTATCGGAAAGAAAATACAACTTTTTCCTCGCCATTTACCTATGGGAATAAACCGATACAATGAATCACCATTTATAGGATTAAATCTACTTCAACACAGAACTTTAGAGGTTTTCAAATATAGTTTTATTTTTTTAGATTTCTTGTATGTATACAGGTACATTTTTTCACCGTGTGGATTAAAATTAGATTTAATAGTGGCTTTACCATTCCCACTTAAAATCTTATTTATTAATTATTGTTACTCTTGAAGAACCTAAAATTTATGAGTGCCGATGACTGGAAATATAGGTTCAGTTTTTTCAGTCACCGTAACTATACTTTTCTGGATTTACTTTAATTAAAGATTTTACCCAATAAGTCGAAAGATATTTTATAAGGACGATTTACCTTAAGGGACCTTAAGGGGGAATATACCTATAGATAAATGGATGTAATTAATCTTAATTTCAGGAGACCCTTTTTCATACTTATGTGACACTTTGTCTACCACTATACGATTTTATATGAAAATGTTTTACCATTTATCGCACCAAACGTACCTGCCTAGTTTACTTCTTACCTCGATACATGTTTTAGAAGCAAGTTTGAAACAAAAAGGCAAGTTTATGCAAAACAAAAATTAAACGATTATGCTTTACATAATTTAAGGCAACTGCTACTACAACATTTAAATAATTGCAAGTAGCAGTCGCATTAAATAGGCAAACGGCTTTTACCCAATGTATGATTTTTAATATTTAATAGCGTTGATAAATGTATTTAAAAATTTAGTTGGTAAGTCATGTAAATAAACATGGGTTAAGTTTATTGTCATTGTCAACAATACATTATTATGACAAAATATGTAAATTTTATTGCAATATAAAAGTGCAAAATGTTTGTGTAATTTTATAGTGAGGAAAATGCATTAGCATTATCTAGACAGGCGTGTGCTGACGTCGTCGCTTTGTCGCAAGTCAAAGCAATACAAACATATAGGACTTTTTTATTACGCGTTTAAATCATTTAGTTATGCTTCATAATTTATGTTTTTTTTTTATTAGGTGACAGTCACGTACACTTGACGTAAAGTCTGTACACTTGTAAGCCGCCATAGTACCTTGGGCAAAGACAATGGAGCACCACTTGCCACGACCCCTTACATTCGTAATTCTTGCCATACAAGCTCTACGATTATGGGCCCTAGGCAATCCAGCTTTTTAAAGATGTCTCCGATGTCCGCCTACCACTCTTAGACAACCAGATCCGGAGCAAATGTATATACACTTCTCGCAAAAATTAAAGGAACAAGAAAATTTTCTAAATTTTTTGGCAATTTTCAACAGGCTGTATTTCAGTAAAAAATGGTCGTACAAGAAATGAAAATACATAGCTTTTGAAGCTTAATAACTCTAGTTTTCGAATTTTTAGGTTAAAATTTTTTTTGGAGCACCGGTAGCCCTGAAATTCTTGGATAAAGCACGAATAAATTTTTTTACAAATTTTTTATAATTTTCTTTTCGCTCTACGGACATGGAAAAATTTTTTCAAGCTAGACCGATGCATAAGTCCTATATCCTGTTTATTCAGGTTTAATTTGTTTTTTACGGAATTCAGATACGATCATTTGTCTTCGAGATATCGAATTTTGAATGCAAAAGGATCCTTTTTTACTCAACTGCCAATATCTCTGAAATTACTGGTCACCCAGCGAGCGGATAGAAAGTTTCGTTATTTGCAGAAAATTTCCTACAAAAATTTATCATGGTCGATTGGAAAAAAACTTTTTTTCCACCTGTAACGTTAACGTGAAAAAAGAGCAAAAAAATGCCATTTTCCCTTTTTTTGGTTAATCGACTGTATCTTCGGCAATATTGGGGGAAAAGCTTAGGTTAGAAGAATTTTTTTAAAGGTCTAATGTACCCCAAAGGCCCTTCTAAATTTTTAGATCGCTCGGTTCAGCGGTTTTCCTGGACTGATTGATAATTGATAACTGATTCACCGCTGGCATTAGCGTTATCCAAAGCATACCACGTGGCGGTTGCACGGTCTGATTTACGCTTCTTTTGTGCTTACGCACGTGTGTTATGATTCTTCGGAAAAAATGAGACCCACAGGTCGTTCAGATCCACAGTATTTAACGACTCCAAACTCATTTTCTAAAGTGTGAAATGTGTGTGTGTGTGTGTATGTGTGTATCGTGTTCAGTATCGAGTGTTCCCGCCTCTACTCCTAATCACAGCAATCTTTGTCGCATATTCGAAATGCAATGTCGGATCATTCGTTGAGGGATCTGACGCCAAACTCTTATCAAAACGTTTTCTAATGCTGCTAAATTATTCAGATTGGGATAATTTTGACGCAATCGGCGGCTCAATATGTCCCAGACGTGCTCTATGGGATTCAGATCAGGACTCATTGCAGGATGCCTCAACAATCTAATGTTGTTTGTCTGAAAGAATTGACGGGTGATATTCGCTGTGTGAGGCCTAGCATTATCCTGCATAAAAATAAATCCTCTCCTGTTTCTTGCTAAAGGTAACACCTGAAGTCGCAAGATTCGGTCGATGTAACGCCTAGCATTGAGAGTGTCTCGAACAATCACTAAAGGAGTTCGAGAATCCCGTGAAATTGCAGCCCAAACCATCACCGATCCCCACCGTGAGCAGCTATGGGACGAATAAAACACTGTTCATAACGTTGACCTGAACGACGCCAAACTCGAGGTCTTCGGTCGTTACCATACAGGCAAAACCAAGACTCGTCGTTTTTAATCGTAAAAAAATTTTTTCATTTTTTTTTTGGATTTTTTTGTCAATCTTCAGAAAACTCAAAATTGAGTAACAAGCCGAAAAAATGAAATTATTGATTTTTAAAAAGATTAAGTCAAGTTTAAGGAACAAAAATCTTGTTCCCTTAATTTTTTCAAAATTTCAACCACTCGGTCCAGGAAAACCGCTGAACCGATCGATCTAAGAATTTAGGAGGGCCTTTGGGGTACATTAGACTGAAAAAATTTCTTCTATCCTAAGCTTTTCCCCCAATATTGCCGAAGATACAGTCGATTAACCAAAAAAAGGGAAAATGGCATTTTTTTGCTCTTTTTTCACGTTAACGTTACAGGTAGAAAAAAAAATTTTTCCAATCGACAATGACAAATTTTTGTAGGAAATTTTCTGCAAATAACGAAACTTTCTGTCCGCTCGCTGGGTGACCAGTAATTTCAGTGATATTGGCAGTTGAGTGATAAAGGATCCTTTTGCATTCAAAATTCGATATCTCGAAGACAAATGATCGTATCTGAATTCCGCAAAAAACAAATTAAAGCAGGATATAGGACTTATGTATTGGTCTAGCTTGAAAAAAATTTTCCATGTCCGTAGAGCGAAAAGAAAATTATAAAAAATTTGTAAAATTTTTTATTCGTGCTTTATCCAAGAATTTCAGGGCTACCGGTGCTCCATAAATTTTTTAACCTGAAAATTCGAAAACTAGAGTCTTTAAGCTTCAAAAGCTATGTATTTTCATTTCTTGTACGACCATTTTTCACTGAAATACAGCCTGTTGAAAATTGCCAAAAAATTTAGAAAATTTTCTTTTTCCTTTAATTTTTGCGAGAAGTATATATATCATAGCACCCTGCCTGATGTTAATCTAGAGTGCGGTCTATTAATGGAGGTGACTGCTACTACAGTCGAATAACTGTAAGTATATTTCAATTATACTAATGCTTTAAACTAATGCTTTGGCCGCTGGAGTGAAAGGCACCTTTGCCCAGCATAGTGACGGCGCGACTAAAAAACAGTATAAAAAATCGGTTTTTCAGTGAACGGTATCTTGGACTTCCAATTGCTTACCTAATCAGATATCGCGTCTTAATAAAAACAATACACAACTTTTATTTAGACTATATTTTTTTTAATCATTTTTTTCTTATTATTAGGGGAATTACGCACATAAAATGGCGATGCCATTCCTATTATAAACTAAACCTAGACTATTTGCAAATACAAGCTCATACAGATATAATGTGGATAAGGCTAGTAATACAAAACATAAGAAACAATTCACACGAAAATAGAATACAACGAAGACTAGATTTTAATAGTAAGTAATGCTTTGATGGTTTGGGCACATGGAAAGGATAGGTGAAAATAGATTAACGGAAGGAATTTATAATATGATGTGGATGGATGCGTTAAACAAAGCAGACCTAGGAGGATGTTTTCCAACCAAATCGAAGACATACTTAAAAAAGCTGGGTTGTCTAGGGCCCATAATCGTAGAGCTTGTATGAAAAGAATTGTGAATGTGAGGGATGTGATGGTGTTGTGTCCGGGTCGTGGCAAGTAGCGTCCATTGGGAAAAGGCGTGATAAATTTAATATGATAGATTGATAATAACCTAAACTTAAATTGTAAAATGTGTTTTAATTTACCTATATTATTGTCATTACAAAGTGTTTATGTGAAATAAACGTATAATATTTACTTATTGTGTGTGAAGAAATCAACAGGAACTTTAGTCTAAGGAGCCGGTTTTCCTGTTTGCTTGTGGAAGTTTGTATGTTGTGGAAGTTTAATTAAATTCGAAATAAACTCAGTATGTGTACTTTATCTTTGCGCCCTACATACAACTAATTTATTTCTTTGTTTCACAATAGAAAAGTAATGGGTGCAAAATAGTTGAGATATATGAGACACGGGATGAAACGCGGCGTTTTTGTTAGTTTAAAACTATTGTTTTTATTTTTTATTGCGGCCTGGTGTTACATTTTTGAACCTAAATTTTGTAGTCTATCTTCACTGAAATATAACTGTATAAGAAATCTATTTTGTTCCAAATGTATAAATCTAATACTATCAGCCGTTTGTACCAAAAAAGTTTTAATTTACGAGTTTAGTTTTACTTTATACTTATTCTATTACGAAATCGTGAATTGGGTTGTTAAAATTTTTATATCTAAACTACCATTTATATATATTTTTATCATTAGATATAACAAAAGTAGTATACTCGTATAGAAACCCAAAATGAATGATGTCCTATATCTCTGTATAAAATATCCATTAAACGTAAATGTAAAATGTATAGTTAAAGAGTGGTGCAACCTATTTTTCATTTTTCTTTTACTTATACGATACTTTTTACAAATTCGTAAATTATAATTTTTGGTACATCCGGCTGTAAGTCAAAGAAAAAGTCAATAAAGCGAGATTCTTCGCAATCAACACTGCATTCGGCGTCGATGGTACAACAATAGATATTGGATCGTTGCATGCATTAGTATGCGTCGAAGGTGGCGTGTTCATGCACTAGATGTAAATGTCTAGAGGAACAGATGCGGTGTGATGTATGGAAACCATTTTAGAAGTTCAACCTCCTTTGAGTTAGATAGAACTTTGCAAACATTATACTCTGAAACGAGTTTATAATCCAAGTTTAATGTAGATACGTGTATTAATATTTTAAGTACATACTTGGAAGGGGAAAGATGACAGTGGTTTAGTAGTTTTGAAATGATCTCGCAAAGTAATGGACCTAGGTTCAAAACCACTTGTTGTTACCAATGTATCGTCGTCCTGTTTTTGTGATATAAGCACGTTTAGTAGCTTACTTTTAAAATGTAAAACAATATATTGTTTCTGATTATTTAATATTAAAGGACAAATTTTAAACAATATACTATACGAAAGTTCGATATACTATATAATTATGAAGGTTATACATTTAATTTTTAACTGGTTTAAACATTATAAATGGTTGATTATTTAACATTTTGTTATTTGAATTTATTAATAAATAGATTAAACACTGGTCTCAATGCGTTAAATAACCATTTTTATTTACCAGCCCCCCTAGCAAGGCAATCCAAGAAGCAAGTACTTCTTCTTGCAAAGAATATCATTCCTACTCATTTTAAATAACTAACTAAAATAGTATATACATTATTTAAAATAAGTTACAATAATATTCCTTGCAGTTCTTTATCTGACTTCTTGGATTGCCGTGTGAAGGGGGCTGGACGTTTTGGGCCTGTAGCAAGCGTCTTCTCGTGAACTCAGCTCACTGCCTGATAACACATTGTTACCTGTTTTAATGTTTTCTAATCACAACTGGTTCTTTGTATTCTGTTGTTGAATAATAGTTTCAATCAAACGAAGTATAAATGTTACTACATTTATAATATTTATTACCTAAAAACTTTACCTTAAAAAGAGAATCTATAAAATTGCGAGCAAGTGAATAGAACAAGATGATTTACAGTTAATCTACGAGAGTGTTTGTGCACAAAAGAGGAAGATTATACTGATAGATTTTATCACGCAGGTAGGCTTGTTCCTGAACGTACTTTACTGTGACAGTTTACACAAAGGCCGGATGTTTGTTGGGCGAAAACAATGTTAAACCTAGTTTATACCGACACTAATGCCATAGATAAAATGTAAAACATTTTCTTTTTTATTGACACCTTTTTATTACTTTTTAAATAAATTACAGATCTTATAATTATAAAATAGCACATAGGTTTGGTTGTTTGTTTTATCCGTGATTAAAGTTACGTATGTGCCGCCCATGTTTTTATAAGAAATATCACCAGCAAATTCTTTAACCCCTTTTAGAATTCCTCTAAATACCGATTTCATTTCAAAGAATTCCTAAATTTATTATTTCGAGTTCCAAGATCATTTTCATACCTAAAAGCTGTAACATATTGTTAATTAACTATTCGGAATAAATATTTAATTTAATGGGCGTCTAATCCCAATTAGAGTAGTATTAATACCGTAACTTGATAGTACATTTAGTTGGAGTGATCAAAGGTAGAGTCTGTATACTGTAGTGCGCGTATTTCTTCATGCTTGCGTACGCAGACGTTCAAACCTACTTCTGATGGGCTAAAATGGCAAAGTGTAGAAAGATATGTGTAAACGATATAAGATGATCGTACGCATATAATGTTCGCACTCAAAAAAGTCGTTAAAATGCTTAATACAAAGATGGTTTTTGAATAGCACCTCTAAAGCTATAGTAGTAACGAGTAATAATGCTCCGTAAACTGGCATATAAAGATAATTAGAGCGCAATGCTCACGACGTCTATCCACATTACGTAGATGGAGAAATAATCCCTATATATTTATAGAAGTTACAAAGAAAACTATCAACTATATTTACTTAAAAACTACTCGTATATTGCTTAATATTAGATTTACTGGAATCCCCTTAGAAATTTTCTCCAAGTTGACCTTTGTACACGAAAGATCAAACGAAAGTATACAAGGAAAAATAAAAAATAAACTTTAAAAAAATAAAATGATTACCATAAAAGATCGTACGTTAATCAAATTGAAGATAGAGTCTGTATTTAGAGAATTTTGTGGATGTGAAGAAAGAAAGAGAATTGTATCAGGGTTGTGGGTAGTAGCGCGTGTAAGAGCAAATTAAAAATAATAATTAATGTACTACTAAAATAACTAAGTCAAGCCACAAGCGTCCGATGTCTGGAAAGCTGATATGGACAGATTATTATTGTGCCTAAAATAAATAAATAATATTTGGTATTGATAGAAAAATAACATTTAAGAACTTTATCAATTAATCAATTAATGAAATTGTCACTCCTTTATTCCACATGCCACGATCCTGACACAATTCCCTCGCTTCCCTTACATCCACAATTCTCTTTATACAAGCTCAACAGTTTTTTTTTTTTTTTTTATTGTGACTCGACATATGACAGCACCCCGCTTGATGTTAAGCCAAAGTGTGGTCCATGAATGAATGTCACTGCTACTACAATTCAATAACTGTAAGTAGCAATCACATCCACTATGCCGGCCTAGATGGAACCGGCAACTTACAAGCTGATCCCGAAACGTGACCAAATCACTTCACGGTCTGTATACTTGTAAGTGGTGGTACTACCCCGGATCGGCAGACTGGGTACCACTGCATACCACTCTTTGATAACCAGACCCGAAGCAAATATCCATCTCTTTTTTTTATTATTAATAAATATTTGCAATATTTAATATTACAGTTCGTCCACGCCTGTCGTCAAAGTTATGTGCTTGGTCTACCTCGATTAACATCAGATTTATAAATTTCTTTCGTTAATCTATTTTCACTCATCCTTTCTATGTGCCCAAACCATCGAAGCATTCCTATGTCAATCTTTATCACGACATACCTTTTGAATAATTTTTAGTTTAACGATGATATACGTAAATACGATGATGTTAAATTATTTGCTGTTGCAATTTGCTGGTACACAATGTCGTTTGTTAAAGCATTATGTCACCATTGTACGTATTTATATATGTATAGGAAACTGTCAATATGTCTGTATCATGGTCGGGGAGAGCGGTCGTGTAATTGATCCGTGTTCATTTGACGAAGCGTCAAATTGACATAAACTGGCGCTGCGAAAACATTTAATGGAGTCTGAAGAGGTATTTTTTTCTTTTATCGCAATTATATGTCGTTTTTGTCACATAAAATTGATTTTTTTCGTCACAGTATTACTTTACTTTCCATCAATAAAATCCACCCGTCAATCACAAACTTGCATATTGCAGAAAGTACTTTAAATAAAACATTTCTTTTTCAAATAATTACCTTCTGATAACCTTCTAAAAAATAGGGGCATAACTGGTAGAATAGATGGCTGCAATATTCTTTAAATTCGTATAGGAAAACACAGCGTGAGACCTCCACCCTCAAGGTGGACAGACGAATGCAGATAACAAGAAACCACCGGATGCCATTGAGGACAGCGATCTCCTTACTGACCTGAGAGAGAGAGAGAGAGAGAGAGAGAGAGAGATAAAAAACGGCTCAATTAATTTAATTTATTTTGCCATAGTTTAAACATCTCAAATTCAAATTATAAAATAATGAATGAATAGACATAAAGTGTATGTGCATATAAGACGTAATTATTTCTCTGTTTTTTTTTTTAATTTCGTGGCAATATTACAAACTGTTGTAACAACAAGAACCTCGCCTGAAATGGCACGTATGAAGCGAAAATCTCTGTGTTTGGTTGTGCTGTTTGTTTTGTACATTTTTCATATTTAATCCAATCGATCATAATTCATCTTTTTTACACATATTGCATTAAATATTAAAAAAATAAAACAGCATTTAGTTGGATTACACCTCTGCATTATAGTGACCCATTTATAGTGACCATTGTTAAGTAGTGTATTAAACTTTCATTGCCATGGATCTATGATTAAAAATTAAAAAACCATTTATTTAAAAACCAAAAGACCTAATGCCAAACCCATTCTCTACAAGTCAAACAAAATATTCATTCAAGGCGACCGTGGTGTAGTGGCAGTGCAATGGTTACGCAAACCGAAACCACCGGTACCAATGTATCTTTGATATATGTACTTTGGTTGTCCTGTTTCTATGATAAAAGCACTTTATTAGCTTGGTATAGAAATGTAAATAAATTAAAAATCTTTATCATGGCAGCCATTTATCTTAATCATCCTTTCCCCCTTGCTCCAGTGCAGTGGTCTGCGTCCAGTAGTCAGTCCACCTTATATGCAGACCTCCTACGCCACGTTCTACCGATAAAATTATTATATTAAAAAGTTATTTATATAAGATATAATATCGAGTGACGTAAGAGAATCAACCCATTAATAACATAGATCTATTTCGCCCCTTGAGGCTCTAGTAATAAAGCTTGGCCACTGTTCGATTAAGCTACTAAATCAGGACTGTCGGCTCGCAGATAGTCAGTTAACTTTCTGATTTCCAATAGTTCCGTTTTGACTACTATATTATTCTCCACGTTATTAAATATTAAAATTTTAATAGGTTTTTAAGCAAGGTCCACTCACAGTAAATTATTGCTCAAGTTTCATTTTAAAATTGTCACGATTTATATATATCGTATATACCTAAATATATCCGTATAAAATTGTATATATAATATATATTAGTACTTCAAATAAGTACAAATATATCATATATATTAGAACCGAACCTTACAGTGCTTGGCCACTGGTAAGGTTCGGTTCACACCCAAGCCCGCCTCGTCTTACAAAATCTTAGGTACACAGTGACGTTGGGAAACATTATTAGTGTTTTTAGGAGCATAATTAAAATACATTTATGTACATACTGTATTTTGATAATATACATTATAATTATTTTTCTTTTGACTTTATCTACTGTCTACAAAAGAACAGGGTCACTTGTAACAAAGGTCTTAATTTAGGGGTTTTTATTTTTTATTAAATTAGGAAATGAAATTTAAAAAATATTTATTATATCTTATTTTATTAGTGAAAGCAAATTGAATAAACAAAGTGAAAGCAAAATTTTAGATTTCTAAAATAATAAAATATATAACATTGTAAATAAATCTATACAACAAGAAACTAAATTATAAAGGTGAAACCTTGATGTGGTAAAAGGCAGAATATTTTCTGATTTCACGTTTCCCCTTTGCCCTGTATCTCTCCCCGAAACGGATTAAGAAAAGGTTACATACTGGACATATATTTTGCTCCGTGCTTTTGTTTTGTAGCAGACCGTTATTTATAGTGGAAGAAATATTGCCTTACGAACGTCTTGTTCTTTCATCCGATAAGATGGGGAAATAAATGGTCACAAATATTACGTAGACTGAATTTCTTATTTAAACTACGCGTATATTATTTAAACTATATTGTCTAATATGCCTATCACTTGGATTGTAATTTTATTTATGAGTTTTATTTATGAGTAATCTTTAATTTTTCATTTGTTATAAGTGGACAACTGAACTTGACAATTAAAACAGTAACATTTTAATATTGTTTTTTTTTATTGTGACACGACATCTGACCTCGTCCTGCCTGATGATAAGCAAGAGGAGGTCCAAGAGTGACGACGACTGAGAAAACCGGGTTTGTTCACGGCTGCCCCAGTCGCCGTCACTATGCCGGCCAAAGGTGCTTCTTCACGCATCGCTTGAAGGATCCAAGATCATAGGATGGAGAAAACACATGGGCAGGCAAAGACTTCAGCCTTAATTATTTAAAAAAATGGGGCTAATAGTTGCTCTGGGTCCGGTTGCTTAAAAGTGGTAGACACACAATTTCAACTAGGCCAGTATAGCAGATAGAAGCTATAATTTAAAAAAAAATGAAATGACTATAAGTAAGCTAATGTGTGTGCTTTAAAGTTCGCATGAATAAATGAAAATGTTAAGTAACCCTTAACATTTCACCGCCAACAATAAGGCATGTATAAAAACGCTTGACTTTTCATTTTCAGCCTTGGTAACCACTTCAATTTTCTTTATTCATATGCTTCCCACCCCTATTCTTTATTATTCTCGTCTATTATGGCACGACGCTTGGTGCGGCATCCGAAAGGGGTACTCTATTTTCATCATAGTTCGAATATGTCATAGATAAATTGTGCATTTATGTCACAAACGGATGATATAAGTCACCAGTCGACGTTTGAACATATTTATATACGAATAATAATACTGTATGTAATAAGTATTTTTATTTTATTAAGACTTGTCATCAGACTGCTGAACTGCTAAAGTTGCCTGAATTGAATCGTAGTCTAAATTGTAACTATCGTTATCTTGAACATATTCCTTCTTATGTAACTGGTCGTTTTTTCGTTAACCTTGATTAAAATAGCCGACATTGTGACGACGACTAAGGCAACCGTAAACTAAATGCAGTCTTTGACGCTCTTAGACTTACCAACAGAAGAGTCGAGGGAGGTAAAAAGTCGCATCCTAATAAAACATATATTTTTAAATAATTGTAGCATAAGTTTGGCGCTCCTTTGCTTCCGCTTATCCCTGTGGGAAAAAGGCGTGACAATTTGATTGATTGATTGAATTATTTATGCACCTGCGTAGGATCGCGGATTTTATCTGGACTTATTTATTTATCTGTGAAATATAATTATTTATTATTTTTGTCATGAGTAAAGGACGAGAAAACTTTTAAGTAAGCATGGACAAACCCAATTTACAATTGCAGTGGCCTCTAACAAAGGCGCGCGTGACTGAAGTGGTGACGTCGTTGGAGATCAACGCTATGAATAATAGAGTCTCAGACAAGATACCTACAGGGATAATGTACTAACATTTAATATTTTTAAAATAAACTATCTAAG
This sequence comes from Tinea trinotella, assembly GCA_905220615.1. Taxonomy (NCBI): domain Eukaryota; kingdom Metazoa; phylum Arthropoda; class Insecta; order Lepidoptera; family Tineidae; genus Tinea; species Tinea trinotella. Next base: position 9,275,066 of record HG992315.1, read on the forward strand.
AAAATAGTGGATACAATTTATAGTTTATGTTTAAAGAATTTAAGACGATCTGCAATGAATACGTGTATTATCCCAGCAAACTGTGGAATTTCTAATGGGAAATTTGATGGTCACTAAATTGGCACTATTAAAAAATCTCTACTCATCAATTTTGCTCTGTTGACTGATGAAATGATTGAATCGTATAATAATAATGTGTAATCTTTATTCCCATTTGAAACTTTTTCAACCTATCAGACTTATAACTTAAGGCAGCACATAAATTAAATAGATATACCGTGCATTATGTTGATCAAACTACAGCCTTACTTAACTAGTCTACTTGCTTACCATCAGGCGGGTCAGATGTCGAATCAAATAAAAAAAAAAAAAAAACTTAGAATTTTCTTAGTCCTTATTTTCTCATTAATACTCGTAATAGGAATCATTAGCTAAGGGAATATTTTAACTGCACAAGTGTTCTTCCTATCCTATGACCTTTCATCCTTCAATCAAAGCGTGTTAAAGCACCTCTGGCATAGTGACGACGACTGAGGCAGTAGTAAATTAACTCAGCATTTGCAGTCGTCGTCACTCTTGGAGGTTTAATGTCGAGTGATAATGAAAAAAATATATATAAATGGTAATCATCAAAAATTTCCACTTCCTATTTAAATTTATTAAAATATTGTAAAATATTAATTTAGTCAACATAAACGCAATGGCCTATTTGTTTGAATTTCAATTATAAGAATTTATATTTTCAAACCAAATGTTTGTGAAGATTTTGAGTTTTCTTTTGTAGTTAGAAGAACATAAAAGATTTATATAATCGAATTGGAACGTTTTTAATTTCATTAGAGCGGTAACTCGTGCATTCACCTCAAGCGTCTTGGCAACAAAAATTGATTGGTAATTGGAATCCAGACCACGTAAGCATTAAGTACCTACCGACTAGCACTCTAGGAAAACCAACTGATTCTTTCCCTATAGACCTTGAAAATCCAACCTTTTTCCTTGCTAACTTGTCATTACTTACAATAAGGTGCGTTGTCCTTGCCAGAGGACATTTTTACAATAATGCAAAACATCGGATTTTTTATTTTTCTATATTAGCTTAGTTATAAGCTCAAAGTTTGAAATAATATCAATAAAGAGAGGTATGCAGTACCCAGTCTGTCGACCCAGGGTAGTAACATCACTTACAAGTATACAGACCGTGAAGTGATTTAGTTGCATTTCGGGATCAGCTTATAAGTTACCGTTTCCTACTAGTCCGGCATAGTGACTTATAATTATAGTTATTGAATTGTAATGGTAGTGACCTCGATTCATACTTGTGACAACGCCCTGTCAGATGTTAAGGTGGAAAATGGAGGTCGAAAATTCAATGTAAACCAGATTTAGCCACGAACCTATAACATAGTATGCTGCATTAGTAACTGGCAGTGTTGCACTAAACTGTTTAGAACCCAGTTCTTTCTCTTGAATTTTTAAAAAAGATTGAATGTACAGTAAGTGTCGTAATGGATTGAATTTGAATTCAACACTCGTAGATTTATCAAATTCGTAAGTATTCGTAGGTATTTTATAGGGATTTACGAGGTTATTGTTTATAAAATTGTATAAAATGACATTTATGGCATACTACCGTAAATTTATTTTAATTATTTACATACATAAGACATACTAAAAGGAAATTAGCAAACGTATACGGAAATACATTTCAGACGCCAAAATCCAGCGCAGCGGAAAGTCTGCAGTTTGAGAGTATTACCAGATCTGCTCTAGTCACTACATCCGATTCCACAAACCGAAGTACCTCACTAGGAAAAGTCTACTAATAAGCAGGATGGTACACGAATTTATTTAAATCTTTAAAAACATCTTAACTGCGAGACGGAATGTTCCAAGGAGCTCTTTAACCTTGTTCCTACCTCGTCATTTCACACCCGTAACACCCGCACTGGTTGGGGAAGGCATCCGCATTTTGTGGACCGAATCGGCAGTCGAACTAAAAAGTTCGGTGCGTCTTTTCTTTGTAGAACAATCGACAAGGGGAATGCTTTGCCATCTCATATGTTCTCTCCCTCCTATAACCTTCGATCCTTAAAGCGATGCGTGAAGAAGCACCTTTGGCCGATAATGTATATAATGTAATAAGCGACCGTGGTATGATGGTAAGCTCAAAACCGGCAAGTGGTTAAAACTTTAATGTATTTATTTTATTTATTATTTTTTTACATTTCTATACTAAGCTACTAAAGTGCTTGTATCATAAAAACAGGACAACAAAGTACATTATATCAAAGATACATTGGTACTGGTGAGTGGTTTCAAACCCGTAATCTCGGCTTGCGTAACCATTGCACTGCCACTACACCACGGTCACCTTATTCAAGAGTGGTAGGCAGTGGTACCCAGTCTGCCGATCCGGGGTAGTACCACCACTTACAAGTATACAGACCGTGAAGTGATTTGGTCACGTTTCGGGATCAGCTTGTAAGTTGCCGGTTCCATCTAGGCCGGCATAGTGGATGTGATTGCTGCTCACAGTTATTGAATTGTAGTAGCAGTGACATTCATTCATGGACCACACTTTGGCTTAACATCAAGCGAGGTGCTGTCATATGTCGAGTCACAATAAAAAAAAAATTATATGTACTTTGATCATTTCTATGATACAAGCACTTTAGTAGCTTTAGTAGAAATGTAAATAATAAAAAAATATTAAGTTTTCACACCAAGCCCTTTACGATTATGAAAAGCTATAAAATATGTTGTCATAACACTATGATCCCTTAACGACGAAGTCAAGTTTTTCCAGTTGCACCTGCGGGGGTGATACGGTTAAAATGCAAATTGTCTCATCAATATTCATAGCCAGTGGCGACACCGATAATTGAGTCTTGCCTACCTAGAATTTAATATTTTGTACGAGTCTATGTTGCATTCTAATAACTATAAGTTCATTTAACTTTAAAATTTGGTTCGTTGTAAAGATTTACTCCGATTTCAACAGTTAATCACTTTTTTTGTTACTATTTTATTGTGGCTCATTATTATTATTATGTAATATTTGGCATTGAGTTGTCTGATTCTATCCCTGTGAGATGGCGTGACAATTTGATTGATTGATTGTCTGGTTGCAACGCAAGGGAGGCCCAAAAGCGCGGACGATTAACACATAATTATTTACTTACACTCGCCTCATATTCAGTACATGCCGACCAGAGTTGCATAAATTTAAGTGTAAAAAATTGGACTGGCAACTATGATCATATAATTAAAGCAAAGACCACAATAGAAAAATCAATGCTTCAGAATTAATCATACCTAATAAAGTGACGCATAAACTATTTGAGGGGGTTCTTTACTTTCATAAAATCATGGATAAAATAAAAGTTTTTTTATGAACAAAAGCGTTCAGTATACCTATTCATAATACGATGAAACTTTATCAGAACGAAATATAAACGAAAATATAAAACAGGATTTCAATAAAACGTTTACAATTTGCATCTCGTAACTAGACAAACTATTTCAAATATGAGTACAAGCTGTTCTAGACGAATGTTACATTTTTTCTTTTATAATATCGCTATGCCTATATCGTTTGAGCATGAGAAAACTCGGAAAATATTTGCACATTAAAGCGAGTGTACCAATATAAAAAAAAAGTTTTTACATACGATAAAATGCTAAAAGCTGTCTGTAAGCCCGAACCTGCTCGAAAATATCACTAAAGTTTTGTTTATAATCCTCAAAAAATGGATGTAGGTAGTAAAACCATTTTCTTTTTAGAAGTATATATAACCCACCTGTATCTCAGGACCGCAATCTTCATAAATCTCAACAGGCCGACCTTTTGTCTTTGTCTTCCCTTTACTTCGGCTTTAAGCAAATTCGGATCCGCCACAAATTGTCCCGTTTTCAAGTGATCTCATGCGTAATGTTTCCTTTCTTTGTTTAAGAAATTCAAGTCGTGAGTAAAGAAACGATTCAGGTGGGACTAGTTTAAAAGAAAACTCATTTGTGTTTAAAAAGGGCAAAGGATGTAAAAAGGACAAAGGGCTTTTGGGGTTATATTTCAAATAATATATCAAAAGCATACCACAGTTTTGTGTTATACGTATTATATATTTATACGCACATTTTTCTTCATCGTTTGTACCTACATGATTATTATTATTATTTTCACACATTGACCATATGCGTGGCGCATTGGTTAGCATAGCAGTGCGCTACGCATAAAGTCCAGGGTTCGATTCTCGGTCGGAGCAGAGATTGTTTCATTTAACTGTAGTTAAATGATTAAGTAACTCAGTTACCTACATTCATGGACCGCACTCCAGCCTCACATAAGGCGGGGTGCTGTCATATGTCAATCAATCAAAATTGTCACGCCTCTTTCCCACGGGAATAGGCAGAGACAATAGAGTGCCACTTGCCAGGATCCTGACACAACTCCCTCGCTTCCTTCACATCCACAATTCTCCTCATACAAGCTCTACGGCTATGGGCACTAGGCAACCCAGCTTTCTTGAGGATGTCTTATGTCATATGTCGAATCCCAATAAAATAAAATGACAAAAACAGATGACATAAAAGAATCGTAATTACATAAAGAATAAATATAGAAATAAAATATCTGCTAAGATTATTGTGAAAGAAAGAATCGATTCTCCACAGATTTTATCGTAAGCGATTTACTTCTATCTAGAGTCAAGTTGTCCGAGTGTGTGGCTCACTACCCACCCTCTACTCTGTAGCTACGTTCACTCGACGAGAAAATGAAAAAGCTTTCCCAGTGGGCTTTAGACTATCAGCGCTCGTGTTTTCATAGAACATTTTTACCTATAACCTAATGTTTGCATGACTGATTTTTAATAACAGTATCAGAAATAAAATTGCTCACTTATTCATAACGTGTATATTGAGCTATAGATAGATATAGTCTTTTCATTTTATAGTAATTGAAAAATTAATAACATTGATGTATCAATGAAGATCGGGTCTTGGGAAACATTCGTGTTCTGTCGACCGATTAGTAAAACTAAGAGATTCAATGCTTCGTTTCTTTACATAACAATCGACAAGTTAAGTGCTCAACTAGCCAATGTGTTCTCCCCATACTAAGATGGGGATACCATACCCTTCAAGCGAATCATAAAAAAGTCACGGCGATTGAAGCAACCGTAAAAAGAGAAGGTTTACTTACTTGTCGGAGCACTTAGACCTCCTCTTGCTTACATTAGGCAATTCGTCATATGGCACGTTTCAATAGAATATGAAAAAAGAATACGAAAATTTACAAATCTCTTTTATGGAAAACGTACAAAATAAATAGGCATTTTCAATTAAAGCAATCCAATAAATATTCATAACTGAAATTGGAGTTTGTAATAAGATAAGAAATTATGGTAATAATTATAAATGGACCTAATCCATCTTGTGGGTCCCCGCAGCTTGATTCCGCGGAACTTGTATCACAACAGTCTGATGTCTCAACTCTAACTCAATTTTCCAATTAATTTCGACCCTCCTTAAAACTTTCGATGGATCCAAAATATTTCATTGTTTTGAAACGAAATGAAAATTTAATTTTTTAAAGCTGTCCTGTTACAACTGTGCTTGGCTTATTAGCATAATGTTAATGGGATTCTCTGCAAATAAAAATTATATACATTTTACTTATTGATTAAAATTGTAAATAAATATAGTAATAGCATGGGAATTATTTGTTTCACCGAATTTATTTCTAATATTTAATAATTAAATTGTGTATTCAAAAAAATAATAATAAAAAAGGTCAATTTTCTTTGGGTCAAATGACTTAGGTAATTAGGCATACATTTGGTTAGGTCGCTATTTGCCCAGTCTGCTGATCTGAGGTTGTTTAATAATACTACTTTTAAACGTACAGACCATAAAGAGACTTAGTCGCGTTTTGGGATCAGCTTACCAGTTGCCAATTCCTCCATTATGTCCACAGTCGCCTCCATTCGTAAACCTCACTGCGCTTGATAATAAGCGGGGTGCTGTCACATGTCGATCCACACCAAAAAAGATATATAAAATTAAAGTTAAACAATCAATTTTGTTTGTTTATCGAAAATTGGTTTACAATCCCGAGTGATTGATACGTAAAGGTTGGATATAATGGTTTTGCATATTGGTATGAACGGAGCCAGTTTTGGCGCAGTGTAGCAGCGCTCGCGGCCTCGTGAAGGAAACCCTGTCACGAAACTTGACATGGTAATGTTTCAAACTAACCGCCAAGTCTTCAGGCATTGTTTTTCAACGAAAAATACTGTATTGTAGTGTAAGCAACGCAATTGAAATGCTGAATAAGTAAAATTTCAATTACGGTATTGGTATTTATCCCCTTATTCTGCTGCATCAACAGATAAAACTCAATTAACAACTTTTATGTACATATGCGAATATTTTTACATCACAAATATTCGTGTGCAATAAATAATAACAAATACAAAATTATTATTTAATGTAAAAAAAAAACTATAAAACAATTTTAAAATCTGAATACGTACTGAATATATTATGCATCAAATTTTCTTTTAACAGCGTAATAAAATGTTCTTTGCATGAATTAAAATAAAAGACTAACTTAATATTATATTAATATCTACTATACAGTATCAGTTATACTTAATATTATTGTATATAAACATATATTTAATTGTTATAAATTTATATTAAACTTTTTTATATTCAATTAATATTTAGGTATATATATTCAAGTACAGCACAATTATTTAAATAATCTATCTTATTTTTGTTTTTTTAACCGAATTTAAAAAAGGATGGGGTTCCTTATTCGACCGTATATATCTATTTTATGTTTGTTCGCGGATAAATTCGTTGTTTATGAACCGATTTTTATGATAAGGGAATCAAGGTTTAACCGACTTCAATAAAAAGGAGGAGGTTTCTTAATTCGACCGTATATATTCGTTGTTTATGAACCGATTTTGATTTTTCTTTTTTGGTTGGAAAGAATATATTTCAAAGGTGGTCCCCTGATAAGGAAATCAGGCACCGAATTTAAAATTATGAAATAATTAATTAATCATTTCTATTTAACTAAATGAAAATAAGTATTACGTAATTTATTTTTTGCTTTTTAGTATGTTTGTCTGTTTGAAGTCGTTTTTTTTTGTTTAAAAATATTTTATTAATAAGTTTATTTCTATTATTATTTTGTAGTGACTTTATCGTTGCATATATGCTGTTGGATAATGCTTATGCTATAAATGATATACTATAACAACACATCTTGCTCTTGTTTACGCCACAACTAATCTTATTAGACGAGCCATTGTAATACATGTGCACTATTAGTTATTAATAACTGTCCGGTTGGCAGCTTGGCCACCTATTAGGGATTCATGGCCTAAGTGGGAGCGAGTGTCCGTGACAATCTGGCGTCATTCATCAAATACCGCAACGATTATAACTAAGAGCTTCCTAAGCTTGTATACGACCACAACGATACTGATATATCACTATAGTATATAAGATTACTATATGTTCTAAACAGGTAAGAGACAGGTAATTTATTGCTCCTGTATTCCTTAGAATTTTACTTTGCAAGTTAAGGGTATACTCGTAATGTTTCATAAAAAGTCAATATATAAAACATATTAATCAATCAAATTGTCACGCCTTTTCCCCACAGGGATAGGCAGAGGCATTAATGATACGATATTGATTGCAAGAATTGTGGATGTGAGGAAAAGGAAAGCGAGGGAGTTGTGTCAGGATCGTGGCAAGTGGCGTTCCAATGTCCTTGTATGTAGCATACATTTCCAAATTAGATAAAGGTAAATGTTGTATGTTATACACAGTACTATTTCTTACGCAAAATATATACGTCGGACAATAGAAAACAGATAGAAATGAATGATACGTAAGTCAAAACACGTCAAAATGTTCAAGTCATAAATGCGTTTGTCCCCGTTTTTTATTATTATTTTATTGATTTTACATTTCTATACTTAGCTACCAAAGTGCTTGTATCATAAAAACAGGACATATATCAAAGATACCTTGGTACCGGTGGGTGGTTTGCCACTACACCACGGTCGCCTTAATTTAGTAACTAAATATATTCACAAAAGGCTGACAAGTTGTTTAAATTTAACTAAAATTTATATGTGGGTGAGTTAAAATTGATTTAAATTTATTATTGGTATAAAATATGTAATTTGGTCGCCTAGCTTTTATGATACAAGCACGTTTAGTAGCTTAGTATAAAAATGTAAAAAAAAAATCAACAAGTGTTTAATCTAAATTCTAAATTAACTGTATAACGAAACACCTTTCGGCACTTATACCCTTGGGCTGTCAAGTCGAATATGATTTACTAGTGGTATTTACCGGAAGATGACATTTCTGGAATCGGACCATTAATTCCTAATGGAGCGGCGGGGTCCACATTTCATCTGTTTGGCTAGCTACCAGCCTTTTGCCGCAGAGCTATTTTCAGTAGCGTATCCCAAAATTTATAACAGTGAGTTAGTTCTAAATCGTTGGAGAGGAACATGAAAGGGTGATCTGTTTCTTCCATTTATGTGGTTATTTATTTGTTTTTGTATGCTCCCTCTATGTAATTGTTTAAAAATATTGTTCGGCTCTAGTGGTTTTGTGTTACGCCATAAAGGCATATAGTTACAATAACAAGATACGTAGTGACATCGACCTGTTTGTAACACGATATGCCTCATTAACCGTTTATCCTTCGATACTCGTGTATCTCAGTTTGTTAGCGGCAAACAGAAAATTTGTTTTCAATGTTACAACCTTAACTATGTTTTATGTATAATTTGGTTATATACAATACTAAAAAGAAAAAAACAAATAAAATATTGTATTACGAAATTTAAAAATATTTATTCAAACAATTTGCGACACCTTTTCCGACAGGGATATGCAGAGACAAAGAAGCTTACCATGATCCTGATACAACTCCCTCGCTTCCCTCACATCCACAATTCTCTTCATCAGGCGGGTGCTGTCATATGTAGAGCACCAATAAAGAAACCCCAGAATTCACTTCCATATAAACATGTATTTGTATTTTTTTAAATATGACTGCCTGATGGTGAGCATAGTTGAAGTCCAAGAGTGCCAACAACTGAAAAATAAGCGTCATAGTTCACGGCTACCTTAGTCGCCGTCACTATGACGGCCAAAGGCACTTCTTTCCGCATCGCTTAAGGGCTTTGCCAGCATTTCACATGTCGATTGTCATATAAAGAAACAACGCACCAACCCTTTTAGTTCGACTGCCGATCGTGTCGACAGTATGTGGATGCTTCCCCATAATACCAGATACTTGATGTATATTTATAATACAAATTTACCTTTAAAGTTTTAATTTAGAATTATAGGAGTTGCAGTTACACGTACGTTATTTATGGCTTGAAAATACAAGCTAAATGCAATATATTCATCGTGCATCTATAAGTATTCAAATATTCATGTGAGTGAAAGCGGCAGTCGTTGCTTTCGACGCGACTATTTACGAGTGTTAAAGAACTTGCAAAACTTACTTCGCATCTAAGTTTAATGTGACTTGATATTTAATGCTATTTTATATTCAATATCAAAGAATACAATTACGTACCTTAAAGGACTTTTGACGACGGGCGTGGAGAATTGGTTAGCACACCAGCCTGTTGCGCGTAAAGACCCGGGTTCGATTCCAGGTCATTTGTTACGCGTAAAGGAAAATATTTTTTACATAGCTTTTATTTGTAATATATTTTAAATTATATTGAAAAATATATATTTGTATCATAAAAAAAGTGCTTGTATCAAAGAAACAGGACAACCAAAGTACACATATCAAAGTAGATATGAGTGGAAACCACCGGTGAGTGGTTTCACACCCGTGCCACTCGGCTTACGTAGCTATTGTACTGCCACTACACCAAGGTCGCCTTTATATATAAAAGAGTGGTAGGCGGTGTTATCTAGACTGTCAATTCGGGGTAGTACCACCACTACAAAGTATACAGAGCGTGAAATGACTTAGTCGCATTTAAGGTTCAGCTTGTAAGTTGCCAGTTTCAATTTAGCCGACATGGTGGATGTGACTACTTACAGTCATTGAATTGTATTAGCAGTCACCTCCATTCATGGACCACACTCCTGCCTAACATCAGGCGGGGTGATGTCGTATGTCGAATTACAATAAAAACTCATTATATTATATAAAAACAATTATTTGTATATTTAATGAACTTAGTTTTAATTATTACTTTTCTAAATTGTAGCTAGCTTGAGAACCCCCCTTATGTCTTAAAGTTCTCTTGAAGTCCATAACATGGACTGCTTCCATCTACCGTCGGCCTACTAAAAATGAAACACGACCGACACGGTGAGTATACTTTAACTAAATTATTGACATAAATAATAAAATAAATAATTCCTAAAAAGTACGTAAAAGTAATTTCTAGAACAAAAAAAATGTTTCAACACTTACCTCGAGTTTTAAAAGTTAAAATATTTATATAAATAAAAGATGTAAGATTTGAAAACCTTTTTGTTTTAAGTTATTCCTTTTAAAGGGTACAAATAAAATTCAAAACATTCAAGTAAACACAAGTATTACGTAATTATAATAATAAAGTAGAAGGTGGAATGATTAATAGCGAAACGTTGTTTTATGGTTCGCTCTTCATTATTAAATCAAAACATTTGCATCGCTATACTTGAACATTTAACTTTATTTGGTAGAGAATTCATGAAAATGAAGTCCTTTATCATAACTTCATTAAGATGGTGCCTCGGCTTTGCCCCAACGTTGCCTTCATGATGCCTCGCTTGCACAAGATACTATACTTCTCAACTTAACGCCACTACGACTAAGATACTTTTTGTATGAATATTTCATGAAGTAAAAATAGAAATTTTCTTGTCTATTTTTTAATGAAAACTCGAAAGAAATTCCTAAATAAATTCACTGGACATTTTTTTCTTGCCTGGATTCCGTAATACTCTTTATTAAAAAATACTTGTTATTAAAATCTGGTAGAAAGCAAGGAAGCATTATTAAAACTGTGTATAGTATACCTAAATACAAATTAACGTTAATAAAAAAAGTTATTTAAAACTTGATATTACAAATATTTGTTATTAAAAAGGTGAATAAAAACTCCGAGGCTGGTTCTCTACGAATAGTAGGCAGTGGTCCCTAGTCTACCAATCTCGGGTACTTCTTGCAACTGTACACTTTTACCGTGAAGTAACTTAATCGCGTTTTGGGATCAGCTTGTATGTTGCCGGTTCCAAATAGGTTTGCATAGTGGATACGACTAATAATTTCTGTTATTTAACTGTAGTTGCCGTCGCCTTAATTCGTAGAGCGCAATCCAAGTTAACACAGGGTGCTGACATATATAAAGCCAAAATAGAAAAAAAAAACACTATTAAAATGTGTTCCCTGAGGCTAACTTGTAACCATTTTTTATTCACAACAGATAACAAAAATTGCATATACGCTATGCCGGGCTAAGTCACTTTAAGGTCTGTATACTTATAATTCCACTTTTAAATTATACGACGAAAAACGACGCGCTAAATCATTTAGTTAGAGGTTTAAAAAATCCTTCCACAACACCATCCACGAAAGTAAAAATATTTCCTCGGAATATTCTCCGTAACGTTGGCGATCAAAGACTGGAAGCTGCCTTATCTCTAGGAAATTGCAGGGGCTCCAGGGCTCTCGTGACCTTAGCATCGCCTATAACTCAGACAGATGAACCATTGAAACTTTTCAATTAAGCTCCCAAAAAGTATATGCAGCGAATTACGCTGACGAATTACTGGTGAAGCGGTTAGGTTTATTATTCTCCTTAATATTGTAAGTTTTTGTTTATTTTATACATCATTTCATAGCTCGGGATTTTGTAATATAAACGGAGCATAAACGTTTTAAAGTCCTTGAGCTTTGGGCTACAAAAATACCGGGGTGAAGAGAATTGTGGATGTGAGGTAAGCGAGGGAGATGTTTCAGAATCGTGGCTAGTTGGGCTCCATTGTCTCTGCCTATCCCTGAGGGAAAAGCGTGACAATTTGATTGATTGATTAATCGAAATATTGGAACTTAGTCGTCGTCACTCTTGGGCCTTCTCTTGCTTATCATCAGCCGGGACGAGGTCAGATGTCGTGTCACAATAATACTATATACAATACCCTAATACAATATACAATGTAATTATTTAGATGTAGGGACAACATTTGCCTCTAGAACAGCTGTCATAATTCACGGAATAGATTCCCATTGTCATAAAAACATCCGCCAACTGCTCTAAATTCGTTGGAGAGGAAAATAGGGGTTTCTTCTCATAATGGTTAAATTATATTGAGGCCTGACGATGCCTAAGCAAATGTTTGATAATATTTTGATATTCGTCAAACCTAGACTAAACTGTTATGTTTGTGTGTGTGCGCGCATTATCCTCTTGGAATATGGCAGTAATATGACTAGCATAGTTAAAACTTCGTCATAGTCCTTTACAGTAATCCGGCTAGTGATGTAAGCTAGCTGAATACCACGATATAACCGCCCAAATTATGCAAAAAGATGTACGTACTATAAAGCATGAACATGACTATAATATGAATTTCGTCTATCCCCTGTAGTGTGTAATCATTCAGAATTTAATGTGTGATGCACGACTAAGTAATTAGAGACTATATAAAAACTATTTGTACTAAGTTACTCAAATGAAAAGAGAATGAAAAGAAGAACTTACGGATTTAAAAGTTTTATTAAATGTTATTAAATTTATAAAATTTTAAATGAAGGAAATTTTATTAACATAGTAAAGCAGTAAATAACGTTAGATCCTGAAGATTATTGTCGTTCCATTTAAATATTACTCCTGCAAGATTACAAGCTCAGCAAAAGTTTTAAAAATTCCTTCATGGTGCAATGAATCTAAGTGGAAAGTGTTATTAGAAAGTTTCTAAAGAAGGATTATTTGAACCTCGAGAATTTCCTTCAGTTGAATACTAGTTTTAAACTACGTAATACTTTGTAACTTTTACTTTAATCTTGTCACATTTTTATTGTCAATGACAACTTGAAAGTTTATGGTTTTAAAATTTATCATTCAAAAGAGCCAGTAGGTATTTTGATTGTGAAATAGCGCGGTGATAAAAAAAAAATTATGTTATGTTAAATAAAGAAAAATTATATTACGACGTTTATTGTTTTATAAAAGAGAAAGCTGATGATGAGGTATAATTAATTTTTTTTTTAATACAGAACAGCTAAACGTACTAAAATAAATAAAATGTTTTTTATTCTCTTTTTCTACTCATAATTTTCATTAAATCTTTGAATCTTTCAGACATAATTTTGTACATTTTTTTTACATCATGTAAAAAATACAATACTACATTAATGTACATTAGTATGAGTACAAAGGTATTTTAATAAGTTCATATTAAATAATATTATTCAAGTACTATTCAATCAATTAATCAAATTGTCACGCCTTTTTCCCACGGGGATAGGCAGAGACAATGGAGCGCCACTTACCACGATCCTTAGATCCCTTGCTTCCTTTACATCCACACTTCTCTTCATACAGTACTATTCAATATGAACAAAAAATTAAATACAATGTAAAGTAACCAAAATATACATATGAATGCCGGCGTCCCTCAGGGCTCCGTTCTGTCGCCGACTTTGTTCCTTCTGCATATCAATGACATGCTGGACCTTGGATCCGGCATTCATTGCTATGCAGACGACAGCACGGTGCATGGACGCTACACTGCCCGCCCCGTAGCCGGCAAACAGGAGATAGCCGATATGAGAGAGTCTGTTGTAGCGGGACTGAACCGGGTTCTTGATAGTATTACCCACTGGGGCGACAAGAACCTAGTTCAGTTCAACGCAGACAAGACTCAGGTTTGCGCGTTCTCGACGAAAAAATCCTCGTTTTCTCCCCTTCCTTCTCCTTGCAACATCTCCCTTAATACTTCGGACAGACTAGACATTCTTGGAATGTCCCTTCGCTGCGACTTGAATCACAGGGACCACATCGAGCGGGCCATTAAGACCACCTCCCGCAAACTTGGCATCCTGAACAAGGTGCGGCGGTTCTTCGCGCCATAGCTTCGCCTGATATTATACAAGGCTCAGATTCGCTCTTGCGCGGAGTACTGTTCGCACCTCTGGGACGGCTCTGCCAAGTATCTTCTCAATGCCCTGGTTTCATTGCAGCGCCGAGCTGTCCGAATTATAGGTGATGCAGAGGTCACGCGAACTCTGGAACTGACTCGGTTATTCCAGTCGTCGTCACTCTTGGACCTCTTCTTGCTTATCATCAGGCGAGTCGAGGTCAGATGTCGTGTCACAATAAAATAAAAAAAATACAAATTATAAAATTAGTTTTAGTATTTTTCATAACTAAATTAGGTCGTGATGATTTGGTTGATAAAATGTAGATCAATTTGTTAATTATTATAATTTATTTAATAGACAACTACATTTTTTTAAATAAATAAAGGACTTTCTCGAATCTCCTATCCTTCACACCCTTGACTTTGTAGTAGCTTTTATGTATTGTTACTCAACGTACGTGGTAGACTCAATACCAACGACTCTACAATGTCATTGACAATGTAAATATTATGATTTGGAGTAAAATTAAACAATGAAAATACACGAAACAAAATACATAAATTGTATACATAAATTCTGTTCGAAACAGTTTCTATTTTATATTAATTAGTCGAACGTGACACAAACAGTAAGCAAATTAATCCCATACACATCTATGTGAAGTCAGAAACTTAATTACAAACTACGTGTTTGACAATAATTGTTATTGACGTATATACTCTTTGATGTAACTAGATCCAATTAATGTCTATGAACTATGATTTATGCGAATTATTAAAACGATTATTGAATTGGACTATGCATTGTTTTAGAATTATTTGTATAGATTGATTTATTAAAATATTTTTTAATGATTACTAAATAAAAATCAGATTCGTGAAAAGTGATGTTTAATTGTCTCTACCTGTGTGAATAAAGGCGTGACAACGTAATAATTATTGATAATTGATACAGGCATAGCGCTTATCTGAGTAGGTTCTTGCGAAGTGGAGTGGTGCGGTAGACACGTGAACGAAAATTCACCTCTCCTGCACCGCTTTACTACCGCAGGAAACTTTTTAGTTAAGCGCTATTAGTACTCGTATAGTTATTAATAACGTAGTTTGTTTGAGAAGAATGTTTAAAAGATATTTAATTTGTTTTGTACAATAAATATCGCAAAGCATGAAAAATAAGTAAACAATGAAAGGTATAATAATGTTTAGTAAAAATACCAAGATAAAAGGAGTACTGCTAAAAACCTAACTGCTAAATAACTGAAAAAATAACTATTTGGTTTTCATTCATAATTTAAAAATTAATGGCCTCAGGATATGTTTTATAATGAAGAATCCGATCCAGTCTGCCGATCCGGGGTACTGAGTACCACCACTTACAGTTATACAGACTGTGACGTGATCGCGTTTCAGGATCAGCTTGAATCTTTCTGGTGTCAACTAGGCTGAAATAGTGGATGTGACTGCTAATTACAGTTTTTTAACTGTAGTAGCAGTCACATCCAATCACGGACCGCACTCCAGCTTAACTTTAGGGTGTTGTCTTATGTCGAGTCAAAATAAAATAAAATAAAAACTTCAACAAGAGAAAAAATTTAATTGTTCAATATTAATTTAGTTTAAAGTAAATCGCAGAAAAATAAATGAGTAAATTAAATAAAATATAAGTAAACAGTAATTCTCTTTTTCATTGTAAAGTTATGTTAATTATACTAGGCAATGAAATCTCAGCTCGACTTTCTCGTGCCCCGGATGCCTTAAAAAATTATACTCAAATGTCTAATTTCAGTTTAAAACTTTTTAAATCTCTCTTTTATTAATCCTAACTCCGTCTTAAGTTTGTTAAGCAAGTTACTTTTAATTTTTCATAATGCAGATAACACAAGTCAGGGGGTTAATACGAAAAGTTAAACGACTGTTGTTTCACCGCTTGTCAAAAAATACATTTTATTTTCATCTCTTTCTTAAAAAAAAAGACTTTTATATTGTACAAAAAATACATTCTTTCCTTTATACTTGAAATATGACTGAATTTGAAGACTTACTACAAACGGCCATTCGTTTTTTTTTTGCCATAAATTTAACCAATCAATCAATCAATCACGGCACGCCTTTTTAAGCAGAGACAATAGAGCGCCACGACCCTGACACAACTCCCTCGCTTCCCTTACATCCACGAGTAAGGGACAAGGCGAGTAAGGGACGAGGCAACCCTTCTGGGTCTGCCTCGTTTAACGCATCTATCCACATCAGATATAATTATTATTATTAATACACTTATTTTGCAACTGCTCCATCCTTTGATCTCCATATCTATGATGTGAAAATGATAATTATTATCCATGTATGAAAATATGACCTGGAAAGAACCAGATGCGCTGCAAAAAACATTGAATCAATATTTGTAAATTGTAAATTATATAGGGAATTATCCTTTCAAACAAATTATTAATCTCGACACGCATATTCCAGACCCTTTTTGGTGGGGGCCGTTTTGTTTAATACTAACGAGCCCTTTCCTACATTGCAAGAGGATACACGAAATTCAATATACAAGCTTTATGGATACTGTCTGTAGTACACTCGGTTTAAATCGATACCCTACTCAACGAAGTAAAATTATATTATTCTGTGCTACAAATTGAATTTTGCGATCAGTTGCTACGTGACCAAAATAACCATTGCGAACCTGTTTTGGTATCCGAAAGTATTTTTTGACGAAATATATAAAATTACATACAACACTCGTTTCCTTACGTGACAGGACTTAACAAATACATAAAGCTCGTTAGTTATTTCAAATTAGTGAATACAATATCGAAAATGCGAATATTTATATTGCATTAGGTTTTTAAGGAGTGGTAAGCGTTGGTGCCCAGTCTTCTGATCCTGGGTTGTACCACTACTTACAAGTATTTAGACCGTGAAGTGACTTAGCCGCGTCAACTTACTTTACCTGTAGTAGCAGTCACCTTTATTCAAGGGCCGCACTCCAGATATTTATTTGCCATAGATATTTGGTGTTGGTGGTTAATATGTAATTCTGCATGATCGCCAGCGCTCACCGTAATCCTTGAATGTAATTAATAAAGTCCTAAATATTATATATATATATAGCTGGCAGCTACCTTAGACAAAGAATTAGTCTAGCTATTCAAAGGGGAAACGCTGCCAGTATCTTCAGAACCTTGCCTAAATAGACTCCTTTTAATAATGTATTTTATTAGCAAAATAGAGGTGTAATTAGTACATTTTAATTATTAGAATTTTATTAATATATATATATATATATATTGTATATGTAAATTCTAATAATAAACAAAATTTTCACTCGAATGTTTCTGCATTCAACGTTCTAAACTGGTTTAATTTTCTTCATGAATAATGATTCTAAGCTAAACATGTACCTCATTTTAGTTTCCATTTTATGAGTGGGTGGGTGGGTGAGTATACTTCACAGGAGCAAATTTTCATTTATTAACTTTAATAAATATATATTATCTGTGTGAGAAAATTCTATGCATAAAAGTAATGAATACTAATTATTAAGAACAGCAGAATAAAATAAATAAATAAACGATGATATATATTTCTCAGTAAAATCACAATTTTCTGCGAGAGTTATTATAGAAATAAATTGCAAAGTTAAGAGCATTGCTTGAATGAAAAATAATGTTGATAGCCGACACTCATATTATTATTTGTAGCGCTATTTATTCTCGCATAAATCTTTCTTGGAAAGCTCCCTTCTCCCTGTTCCCTCTCGAACTTAAACTCGTAGAAGTTTTGAGTGAAAAATTACAGTAATAATTTTCAAGAAACTCTGCGAGTAGACGTCCTGAGAGCGTACTGTAATTAGATCCGAAACGGAATGTTCATCTATGTTTTCATTTATAAATAATACAAATGTTGTTTACAACAAATCGTAAAACAAATATATTTCGTAGTTATTTCTAGAACTTAATTGTTATCAGTAACATAAGCCTCATTATAATGGCTTATAAAAGATTGCTATTAACGTCGAGCGGAAAGTTTTGAAGCCCGTCAATTTATTATAACAACAAAATAAACTTATTTTAGTAAGAACTAACAATAAGTAAGTATGATATTTCTCTTTGGAAACATTTCTAAAATTTTCCATCAAAATCAAATCAAAGTCCACAAGAATAGGCTTAGAAAATAGAGCGCCACACGCCACGATTCTGACACGACTTCCTCGCTTCGCTCACATCCACAATTCTTTTCATACAAGTTTTACGATTATTTATTTATTTATTTATTTATTTACAAACTAACGCTTACAGCTAACGCCAAACATGTAGGCTTTTAGACAATACAATCAATTACATATCTATTTAATTTTAATTTTCAATTTTTTATTACAAATGTCAATTATAGTACTTTGTGTCGTAGTCAATCCTAGGAAGCGTCCCGCCGATGCCAGAAATCTCGGTTCAGAGTAGGAGAACACATCAATAGTCATGAGTCATGAGTCAGTATGTCATTTAAAAGTGCAATAGCATGGTACAAAGGTGAAGTGGAAAGTACCTTTCTACGCAGCTTAGGAATCGCGAACAGCGGTTGCTGTCGCGGTCGCAACATATATTTTTGAACTGGTGGTACCCAGAGCGAAATTTGTGCCAAAAGAGAAGGATTGCTTATCTGCAGGCATTAGGCAATCCAGCTTTTTTTGAGAATATCTCCGATTTGGCTGGATAATACTCTCCTGCTGGGTCCTAACGCACCGGGTTTATCCTTCCACATCAGGTTTATAAATTGTGCCATGTCCAAACCATCGAAGTATTATCCATCATTTTTGCAAAAATAAATTAAATATATTTTGTTACTAAATAGCCCTTAATTTCTATTAAAGTGTAATCGACGCGTCTGGATTACACGTCTAAAGTTACAAAGCCACTACAGAACAACTTTTTCCTCTCACTTTTCGCGCCTCTTTTGTAATTAAAGTAGATTTTCCTTTACTGGAGTATAATTGATGAACTAAAACTTTCTCAGTACCGGCTTTAGTGCTTTTTATGTAACTGTAGTACTTTGTATTTATTACCACTTTTTAAACAAATTTTATGACATATGTATTTAATTGTATTTTTATCGTAAAATGAAGTTTAAAAAATGTTACTCATTATATTTGTTTCCTATTAAGCAATGGTGCGTCGTTCGGGATGGTGTTCTAAGGGGGAGGCTTCTGTTCAGCAGTAGACGTCTTCTGGTTGATAATGATAAATTTAACCCTAGCAGCCAAACTTTGATACAATTAAGAGAAGGAAAATTAAATATATTAATGAGACAAATAGATAAATGCAGTCATGAATATACTATGAAATAGGAACATCAATCATTATTAAGAATAAATAACCGCGCGGGAGTTGTGTCAGGATCGTGAGAAGTAGCGCTCCATTGTATCCGCCTATCTCTGTAGGAAAAAGGCGTGAAAATTTGATTGATCGAATAAAAAACTTTACGTGTGACTAGTCGTGTTGAACTAAAATGCGTATATATATTCACAGACGTATTTACTAATCCGAATTACGAGGGTGTCACACATGCCCCATTAAAAAGGCTTAGTCATAACGGATGAAAAGCCTTCCCCATATTTTGTTTCGTATCGGCTACACTTTTTGTTGTGAATTCAATATACAAAATAAACGAGCCTTTTTATTCCGAACAAATTTATTAAAGTACCAAATATTTTTTATTAAAAATAATATAATTTAATAATTTCTATACTAAGCTAAACAGGACTACCAAAGAATTAAACAAATTTTATGCGGCTTACTATCGATGGCTGCAAAGCTCTCGAAATGTCGGAATAATAAAAAAAATATAAAATCAAAACCAAAATAAATGCGATAGAAAGCCGAATAAAATTTGTTTAATTCATTAATCAATATTCGCGCGAAATCTAACAAAATACTACTCTTTGGACTACCAAAGACAAAAATCAAAGTTGGTACCGGCAAATGATTTTGAACCGGAGGTTCGCGGTTTGCATGACCATTGCACTTCCTCTACACCACAGTCGTCTTTGTTTTAATAATATTTTAATGTTATTTTAAACATTTATTGATCACACATTATTAATTCATAGTGTCAAACGTATCTAATTCCAGTCGCTAATTTTGCCATTATAGTATATTCAGAATACAATCTCAATATCCAATTAGTTAATAATAGCACAAATGGAATCCAACTTGCATACTAACCAGTATGAAGATATCGATTTAGATGAACCTTTAGGGGGTCTACAATGAACTCTTTTAAGCATTGTATTTTCTTAAATTTTACGCGAACATTGATTAATGAATTAAACAAGTATCTTCGTGACCACGATGGCTGCAAAGCTCTCGGAACGTCGGAAAAATAAAAAATTAAAAAAATTGTAAAATCTTAACCAAAATAAACGCGATAGTAAGCTGCATAAAATTTGTTTAATTCTTTTAAGCATGTTTTCTTTTGTAAGAAACGAATGACGAATTAAACGAAACGAAAATCAGAATTTTCTTTTTTATATTTGAATTGATCTTGACTTTGCTTAATGGTAGGCAAGAACTAATCCAAGAGCGCCGACGACTCAGAGCACGTTTACGATTTACGGTTGCTTAAGGCGCCATTACTATGCTGGTCCAAATCTTTGATGTTTTGTACAAAACCTCATTAATATTTCTTTGACTTTAAAACCCTTTTCTCACTATTATTATTAGCAAATGTATTTCAACCGTACACTACCTGATGTTAAGTTGATGTTACGATTCATGCGTGGGGACTAATGCCTCTACATAAATGTCCGCAATTAACATAATACACTACTTCGCGAAATCCAGCAATTTTCCTGTAATGCTATTGAGTTACTTTTAAGACCTTTACACCAAAAGTGATGGTAACAACCCTGATTGACAGCATCGACCACCGAATGCTGGTTTTAAACAATAATATTGTCTAAGATATCATAGTAGACCTATAGGGATTTAATTCATAAGTAAATTATATTATATACCTATGTAAGCAAATGCTAATAACAATGTTGCTTTGTGACCGTATACTTACTTATTGTGTAGGCAGAATGTAGCTTAGATAAGGGTATTCCTTGAGGCTGTTAAGCTACTTTACTTGAAGGAGGGTCGGCTAAGACACCTTAATAATTTTTTTTGATTTTGATATTTGGGAGGTCCCTAAGACTTCTTATTATACAGATATACAAACTTATATATAAAAATAATAAAAAGAAAATACGTATTATAAGTTTTTCATTTCTATACTATACGTGATGTATCGTAATAACTAAGCTACAAGGTACATTCAAAAAAAGATACACTGTTACCACTTGACTTTTCGTTTGTTACAAATTTACTACGGTCGCTACCTGTATCGATGTTTTTATAAGTAATTAAAATCGAAAACATACTCAAAAAAGCTGGGTTACCTTATGGCCATAACCGTAGATCTTGTATAAAATGAATGAGTGGATGAGAGGGAAGCGAAGCAGTTGTGTCAGGATCGTGGCTAATGGCGCTCCATTTTCTCTGCCTATTCCTGTGGGAAAAAGGCGTGAGCATATGATTTATAAATTTTATCATATCGATACCTTAATTCGCAATCCGGCTAACTCCATTTTAGTGAATTTTACAGGAGACACTAAAAACATATTTATATCTAAACTATGAGAAATCTAGAAAAAATGAAAATCCCGTTGGTAGATAATAAGTAAATACACATTTTTTTTATTAATAGACTGGTAAACATTTTTATTATTCTTATTAAATGACCCGATTTAGGAGTTGGCCGGATTTTTAAATTCAAAATACGAATGAAGAGGGAGTTGTTCGTTTTTATAGGGAAAAATAAAACTGTGCAATTTAATGAAAATAATAGTATATTTTACTTAAATTTTATTCAATTCTCATGAGGTAAGTTTTTATAGTTGGTTTCATAATCTATGGGCATGTTTTGAGTTGTTGAAGATCCAAATATTTATTTTATAGCAGTAACTTAAGAATGTCGTCTTTGCTTAAGCAATTAATTCTTCTAAAAAGACAATATTAAAATTGCACACACCTTTGGCCTTTGAATCTTTTTTTTATTTTGCCTGGTCTTATGGACTTATAAAATTTGATATCTTTAAAACTTCTTTATATCTTTCTTCCATGTACCATCAATTTTATTTTTGCCGCAGTATTCTTTTCCTCTCTTTCCATTTTTTTATTATTTCACTTGACTATTTCTCCTTATTTACTTCACATCGTTATTTCCGTTAATTTGATACTCATATGATTTACTATCAGAGCTACTATAATCAACTAAACGCACGGGCAAAATTAGAGGAACATTGGTAAAAAGGTCCATATCTTGAATTCAAGTGGGTCGAGCGACGTGTAATTATTTTTTATAGTTTCCGACGCATTTAAGAAATAAAATATTGAACGGGCAACTTAGTTTTTTTTTTTAAATTGAAATCCTACCCCTATAAGTGTTTGTCGATGATTGACGTTATAAGTGTTTTTGATAAAAACGGTGTTTTGTGTAGTGCAATGTAAGTTTAGCTCATTTTATCGTTTGATTTTGAAAAGAACACATCGTTTTAATACAAAATGAGTGACTTGCTAGGGCTGTAACCATGATCACATCTACCGTTCGGTCAGTCAGGCCTTAGGTGTATCGGTTTCTGTGGTCCATCGCGATGTTCAACGTTACAGGCAGACTGGATCTTACGTTCGCAGACGAGGACAAGGCAGACATCGGGCGAAAACGATAGAGAATGACCGTTTTATAAGAGACGAACCTTTAGAAATCGCCCTCAAACAGCTGTGCAGACCCAAAATCTGTTGGAGGAGGTCCGAGATGTGCGTGTAAGCGAAAAGAAGACTTAAAGAAATTGAATTAAACTCACGGGTGCCAGCAAAAGCACCGAAACTGGAGGCAGGACATCGGAGAGCCAGATTATTATTTGCACGTAACACCAAAATTGGACAAGTGAGTGGAGTCGAGTGAAAGTGAAGAGACTCGATTTTGTGTAAACTATGTTGATGGGCGAGAAAAAATGTGGAGATTTCGCAGAGAACGTTATAACCCAACAAATTTTACGGAAACAGTGGCTTATGGTGGAGGCTCCGTCATGGTTTGGGGTGGCATATGTTTGGGAGCCCGCACAGAGCTTGTGATCGTTAACGGTGGTTCTTTAACAGTACAGAGATACATAACAGACATTTTAGAACCCCATGGTGTGCCTTTTGTTTTATTTGTAGGCAAATTTTCATTTTTATGCACGATAATGCGCGGCCATATACCGCAAACATCGTACAAAATAACTTAATAATGTTGGTATTGCCATGTGTCATGCGGCAAATTATCGTAAGATCTTGTCACATCAGAAACCTAAAAATCAGCCTTCTCAGTATTGTTGGCAAGTTGTATGCAAAAGAATTGATTGAAAGGGTGATGCATGAAACAGATGATGAAATTTAGGATGCGCAAGCGGGATTTCATAAGGGGATAGGATGTATTGATCAAATCTTCTCTTTAAGATGCGTCAGCGAAAAATGTTGGCAAAATACCATAAGGTGTTTTGTGCTTTTGTTGACCTTGAGAAGGTCTATGGTAGAGTGAACAGGAATGAATTGTGGTGGCAGCTGTCCGGGTTTGGGTTAAGGGAGCGTTTGGTCCTGAATCTCTGAGCACTGAAATCTCTCTATGAGGATTCCAGTGCATGTGTTGAAATTAATGAGGCGCTATCTGACGCTATCTCAAAAGTGTAAGACACCTTTAGGGTTGCCAATGGTTGTGTAGCGTCACCAAGAAAGTGGAACGAGTCAAACAATTTGTTTAATTGGGAAGTATGTTTACTAGGGATGGAAAGTGTGATAAAGATATTGAGAGAAGAGTGCAAAAGGGTAACGTAGTGAACGGTGCCATCCATAGTATAAGGAACAGCCAAATAATGTCCCAAAAGTTTATGTGAGGAATGTGAGGAAGTTAAGGTTGGGTATGGCAGAAGAAGCATGAGAGTAGAATTAACGCTGTAGAAATGCGGTCATTAAGGAGTTTATGTGGAATGACGTTAGCGGATAGAATAAGGAATAGCACAGTGCGCGATAGATGTGGTTTGAAAGAAGATCTAGTGACAAGGATTGACAAAGGAATGCTTCGATGGCTTGAGCACATGGAAAGGATGAGTGAAAGTAGATCGACAAAAGGAATTTATAAACCTGATGTGGGTGGATGCGTTAAACAAGGTCAAGAAATCTGGGTTGCCTAGTGCCCATAACCACAGAGCCTATATGACGAGAATTGGGGATATGAAAGAAGCAAGAAAGTTATGTAAGGATCGAGGCAAGTGGCGCTCCATTGTCTCTGCTGATTTTTGATTAAATATCACTGTATGCACACGTGTAATACGCCAAACAAAATTGATTTGTTGGAGTTAGCCGTCATAATCGTGGACTTTATGTATTGCTTGGAGTTGTTCGGTTTTCTTGTAGTGATTTATTCAAGAAGTTTAAAGTTTAGAGAGTTATTATTTATTTTAAAATGTGCGAATTATGTCTGTCTTAAATCCTGCATCAAAAACTAAAATTCGGTAAAAATGGAGTTAGCCGGTTTGCGAATTAAGGTATCGATATGGTAAACAATTTAAAAAAAGGAAGCGAGAGTTTGTCTCAGGATTATGAAAAGTGGCGCTTCATTGGCTTAAATTATTCATGTGGTAATTTGATTCAAATTGAAAAAATATACGCTTATCGTTAATTATTTATAATGGCGACCGTGGTGTAGTGGCAGTGCAATGGCTACGTAAGCCGAGTGGCACGGGTTCGAAACCACTCACCGGTACCAATGCAACTTTGATATATGTACTTTGGTTGTCCTGTTTCTATGATACAAGCATTTTACTAGCTTAGTATAGAAATTGATAATAAAAAAAATAGAAGCACTAAATTTATTGCAGCGCCGACAGGAGTTGCTGAAGTAACGAGAATCTCATTATGTGCTAAAACAATATCAATATGCTAATTTAGTAAAAGTAAGTAATTGTCAGGAAGGCTGGCAATTATTTCTGCCAACGTATTAGCCTCTGATGGGACGTCATTAGATAATATTTTTAATTTATAGTTATTATACTTTTAATTTTATCTATTACTATAATTAAATTGCATTAAATATATATAATATATCTACATATAACTATACCATGTAAAATAATGTAATTAATAATATACGAGTAACAAATTTTAAACAACAGTATTAATAATTTTGACACAGAAAATCGTGGTATAATTAAAATTTCCGTGATTAATTTGTAATCTGCTTGAAGTAATGAAATATTTTAGAGAACCTATAATTAAAATTGTCTGAAATATCTTTTGATATAAATAATAATTTTCAATCTATGTTTTAATTTAATTTATCGATTCTTGTAATAACTTACATTTTAAGTATTATTGCTATAGCTACTACAAAGTAGCTAACAATTTTATAAAAAAATATATGTATTTGTTTGTGTATATATTTATATTACATTTTATGTACTAATACTCATTATATAGTATAATCTTTCACTGGCAGTGGACGTCTTCTGGCCGATGATGATCTCTCACTGGGATTCATAAAATTTACTGTTATCTGAATAAATCCTGCTTCCTACTCTTAATATAAATGTGAATGTAGGTTTATTTGTTACGTTTTCAAGCAACAACTACTTGACCGATCATCATGAAACTTAGTACACATATTTTGGAGTACTAGAAGTAACATAGGATACTTTAATTTAAACAAAATAATTTTATTACTAAAGTTTCCAATTGACTATAGTTTTAGCTGTTTGGAATTTTTATATTTATTTTTATATTCGTCTGTCATTTTTATATGAGTTGACGAGTTATAAGGGATATACAGTCAAATTAAGAACCTCCTTCCTCCTTTTTTATGACTGTGTTATAAACCTAAATTTACGCGGGTGAATCCACGGTCATAGCTAGTATTATCATAATTTTAAACAAATATATCGATATACATTATTAAGGAACAACTTAATTTTACACCAAAAATATTTTAGATAATTACTTAATTAATAAGACCGAACGTAATAATGAATAACAATTAATAATCTAAATATAATATGGGTAATTACTATTGTATATTATGCTTACAATAGATAGAAATACATTTCGTGTACTCTCATCAATCTATTTTCGTCCTTAATTATAATTGTCACGCTTTTTCCTATAGTAATAGGCATTGCTACTTACCACGATCCTGACATAACTCCCACATCAACACGCTCTATGGTTGGCAATCCAGCTTTCTATGGCTCTTCCAGCTTTCTTAAGGAATTAGCCATGGACAGCTATAAGAGAAGGCCTATTGACATTAAGTTCGCAAATGTAATGTAAAATTTTATTATTATTTTCTGTTTTGTTCTTGTTTCCATTTCTATTCAATTAACTGTTAGAAAATGGTTTAGGGCAATAATTTCCTCTATTGGTATTTTAAAATACATATAATTTACTCTTTATATACAAGTTTTAGAAATTATTTTACTCTTTAGCTCCTAAAACAATGCAAACTTTAAATATAAAAGAGAACAGATAGTAACATGCATGTGATTGGACGAAGTATAAGTTGTTTTTACTTTCAGTGGATTTGAAGTTCGTTTGGTGCGCTAACGAACTCATTCCGAAAAGTACATCGCACTGCGTAAACACACCGCAACTCCAATATTCTTATTCCAAGTAACTATTCAAAAATAAACCTTAACACAAATGCATAAAATCCGATTCACTTTTTCATACTAATATGTTGTTTACACATAAGTCCAAAAAGTTACACGGGCGCTTCGTTAAACTAGACTCTAGGGATTACCAAGTGAAGTTGTTCAATTTAAAATTCCCCGCATTTGATGAATAATCAAGGGAGCATAAAATAGATCTGAGATAAGTCTAAATTACACAAACTTTAAATCTAAATTAGTTCTACTTTGTGTTTGTTGAGAAAATCATCCTTTTTTTAAACCTTTATTAATTTAATTACTAAGACTTTATTTATATTTGATTCTAGGTAACGTCTATGTGACAATTGTCCGTCTATGGGCCAGCCGCGCACATTCAATAATATTGACAAAATTATTGTCAATATAGAATAATATTGTGAATTTTTTGAGCTTACAATATCATAATCGGGGGAGGCAAAGGCGTTATTCCGCGTGTGTGGTTAGCAATTGTTAATTAGGAGTGCGGTCCATGACTAGATAATACTGCTGCCACTAACAGAGATCTGAGCTGGATGCATCTGTGTAACTATGTGTAGAGGACTTGTTTTGGACCTTTGCGACATTTCACTGCTTTCAGTCTTCCCTCTACACAAATAAATATTGTAAAACTCCAATGATGCCGCCGCCGAGATTTCGTCTATAATATACTTACTTAGCTCAAAGATTATTTTAATGCGAATTAAAATTTAAAAAGAAGGCATAGAAATCAAAAAACCAGGAATAAAAAATCTGTGATTATTTTTGTGTTGTTGAACAGTATTTACTTTTACGCCCACCTTAGTTATATTCTTAGCATATCTGTTATATTTGTTGAAGCATGGTCTAGTCAAATAATAATATTGTATGGAGCCCAACCTCTGTAAACACTGTTTGTAGTACACACAGCATTTCAACAATGTAAATATGTACTTGTGCACCAATGTTTACATGCATCGATGCAACAATCACTCGGACAACAGAACGATGCAATGCTTCGTTGACTAGATATATTATTTCAAAATAATATAAATTTAGGTTATTAACCCCGCTATGCCGGCACATAAGGACCACCATAGCGGATATGACTGCTTCTCGCTTCGATCTGTAGTAGCAGTTGTCTGTTTTTTATTGAGATTTGACAACTGACTTCGACTTTTCCTATGGTAAGCAAGAAGAGAACCAAGAGTCGACGACTGGTAAATCCGATTAAGTTTACGGTTACCTCTGTTGTCGTCAAGTATCTCAAGGTTATGTATGGGATAAGGAGAACACATTCCAGTTTTAGATTGTTCTACAAAGAAATGACGCGCCGAATTCATAACAATGAACGCACCTTCGCAGGGGGTTTAGTTTATTTCTTCACTCTAATAAAATATTATTATTATTGAATAACATAAAATATAAATAGGAAAATATAAATATAATTGTATGAGATCATTATGATTTTAAATATTCCATTAATTAAAGTTATTACCCTAGTTTTAAATCCCTATATTTTCTCACGCCTATCAGTATCAAAACTTTTTGATTTAAATTAAATTATAATCAAATCAAATCAAATTGTCACGCCTTTTTTCCTTTTTCGTTAAGGAATGTATGTGGAGTGACGATAGCGGATAGAATAAGGAATAGCACAGTGCGCGATAAATGTGGGTCGCCTAGTGCTTATAACCATAAAGCTTGTATGAAGAGAATTGTGAATGTGAAGGAAGCGAGGGAGTTGTGTCAGGATCGTGGCAAGTGGCGCTCCATTGTCTCTGCCTATCCCTAAGTAAACACTTATGTTATTTATTCTGAAGTTATTTATTAAGAAGCAGTCTTCAGTTGCTTCGGTTTTGTCAAGTTTGAAGTCAAGTATCATTCCACGAAAAAAAGACTTATTCAAGTACACACTGTATGAAATCGTAGTAATCGGGTACTAAAGATACATGCTGTATGAGTAAATACTTGGATATATGTCAATTTAGGATTCCACGCTTCTATCATTAAAAGTTAAGTTTGTAACGACCAGGTTGTTCGAAAGTCTCGTCATATGGGCGTGACGGCGTCGATCCAAAACTTTTATCCTTCGTAGGGATCTTCATTTTGCCTTGTAGGGTACTGGATTAATACGTGAACTTAGTAAGGGTTATCTAAGGGAGCAGGGACCACGTTCCTATTAATTACCTAACTTGAGACGTGGACTGATAATTAATTAAGAAGTTCGGTTTGTTTAATACTCCCAATGGTGGTCTTTTGCACAAGGTTTTGTTTATAGTTTATTTTTGTTA
Organism: Tinea trinotella; assembly: GCA_905220615.1. Classification (NCBI taxonomy): domain Eukaryota; kingdom Metazoa; phylum Arthropoda; class Insecta; order Lepidoptera; family Tineidae; genus Tinea; species Tinea trinotella. The sequence goes on from HG992315.1 coordinate 9,304,238, forward strand.
TCAACAGTTTTTTATTTCTTTTTTATGCTGGAATATGATGTACAGTTAGACAAAACAATAACATTTATGCCAGATAAAGATTAAAATGTTTCCTAAACTACTGGAAAAACTCTTAAAAATTACCACTGTTTAAAACTTCATTATTATTGTCACAAATTTATTTTTGTTATTTTAAAAGTGCGAAACAGCTTTTTACATTGAAAATATTCTACCAAATTATGTTCAAGCTACCTTGTCATGTTTTACTCCTTGAAATTCCAAATGTCCGAGAGCAAATCCCTTATTTATATCTTTATTTTAAACAAATGGATTTTACTTTATTAGAACTGACAATTTAAATTAGGAACAATACACTGTTCACTAACCATTAGACGTTTCAAAAATCAAATTCTCACAGGGATAGGCAGACACAATGGAGCGCCACTTGGACGTTTCATAGGTAAGCCCTTTAGGAAGCTCTTCAGGAGACCCTAATCACCAAGCAACTTTCACTTTTTATCACCAATCAATTAATCAATCAAATAGTCACGCCTTTTTCTCACAGATACAGGGAGAGACAATGAAGCGCCACTTGCAACAATCAAGACACAAATCCCTCGCTTTCCGCACATCCACATTTTTTATTTATTGTGACATTTGACCTCGACTCGCCTGATGATAAGCAAGAGGAGGTCCAAGAGTGACGACAACTGAAAAAATCGATAATCGATAAGGCTTATAAACTGTCATTATACTATTAAAGCGGAGTCTACTGCTATAAGGTCTATGGAAAAAAACATTACAGGCTATTTTCAGCTACTGAGAAATTGTTTTTCATAAATCATTACAGGAAAGGTTAAATATATAATTACCCTCATTTGTCTCGTAACAGACTTTCAGAGGGTCATTAACTTTTGTCATTTTGACATTTCGAAGGCTATTAAAGACAATGACTGGAACCTTAAGTCACAATGACATCAGATCTTATTTAAGATGAATCCTAAATATTAAAAGAGTTTAACTGAATATTACAAAATATTATTAGGAAATTATCTAAATATCAATTATAATGCCTAATTTTTATATCCTGGTTTTAAATCTAGGTATTAATGGGTAGGATTATAAAAGATTTTAGGTAAAATCAAAGAAATTGTTTCATAAAATAATATTTTCGATGACAAACGTTACGTCGATGTATTAGACGTAACGTACTTTGTTTTTTATTGTGACTCGACATACAAGTATGACAGTACCCCGCCTGATGTTAGGTTGGAGTGCGATCTATGAATAGTTGTGACTGCTACTACAGTTAAATAACTGTTAGTAGCAGTCGCTGTAAAATAACTGTAACTATGTCGGCTTAGTTGGATCCGGCAACTTACAAGCTGATCCCGAAACGCGACTTAGTTTTTTCACGGTCTATATACTTGTAGGTGGAAGATCGCTAATTAAGATTCATTTTAAATAATTTTATCTACGGCGCTCGGTTCAAAAAAAAACTTGTGAGTTTATTTTGTGTAGAAATAAAGTAATTACTGTCACAAAAGGTATAAATTTTAAATATTGTGAGTTTGCGTGATAAGTTTGTCGTGAATTTTGATACGATCTTGAGTTATGACAAAAGAAGCCTTGGGAATTTTGCTACAATAACATTGTGATGCTCTTTAAACTGTTTCATAGATTTAATACTTCATAGATTGAAAATATACTTATTATTTTTACTAAAACATTTTTATTTAATAATTTTTGTGTGGTAAAAAGTGTAAAAACTGGCTAATTTTCCTGTTACCTACCCCATAACCAGGTAAATATAGTTTATTTATAACATTTGCCTTATAATATAATACAATATTTTAATACAAAAAATAAACACACACAAACATTAGTTTAAGTAACACATATGCAAACGTAGACGCGACGTACAATAAGCGCAACAAAAACTTTGCGTCGACGCAACGCTAGTCGTACGTTCTCTCTTCGTGATTACAAAAAGCAAATGAACTAGTCTGTAAATGTTAATGGTCAAATAGAGACGTGAAGCGCAAATTAGAAATAACCGAAGACAATATAAGCGAAAATGACAGAGAGAACGTTTACAAAAAGCGATTTTAATTCGCTACGGAGCGATTTTAATTCCTGACGAATAATAGTTAGGAACTGAGCTCACATAAGCTAGTGAGCGTTATGCGACATTTTGTTGCGAATCAAAGAGGTAGAAACGCAATGTGTCCGTTGCGTCTACATTGCATATGCGTTGCGGAGCGTGAAAGTAGCCTTAAACGTTTATTTAGTGATCACACTAATATAAATAAAACCGCACCACGCTATAATGAACTCCATGCGACAAAGACACAGAAAAGGGAGAGTCACAATTCCATTAAAATATAATTCCCTAAAGGAATGGCAAAGATACTTAAAATAATTTATTCATGGGTATTATTAGGACACTCCGACTGCACTCCAATTTAACATCAGGTGCTGTGATATGTGGACTGCTACTACAGTTTAATATCGGCAAGTAGCAGTCAATATAGCTTAATCATATATCTTTTAACTTCATTTTCAATATAGAATAAATGAACTAACTTGTAAAATTCCCAAAAACTGCATTTAAATCAGGGATTCATTATATTCATTAGGATTGATGTATTGTAAACAGTGAATCGTTTTCGTTGACACTAATTGAACATTTGTTATTTTCTGTTTTCGATGTCGTTAAATGGATGTTTGCAACTTTGTCAGGCTTGTTGTCAAATTGATGTTTACATAACTTTCGATAAATGTAATTCGATTAAACGATTAAATGCGTATACAAAAAGTTGTTAGGCTTTTAACGTTTATTTTAAAGTAGGCATTAATAAATTAAAATATTAATTAGTTAATAATTATTATTAATAAAAACACTTTATCGCTTATCCTGACATAACTCTCTTGCTTCCCTCACATCCACAATTCTCTTTATACAAGCTTTACGATTATTCAATCTTTTAAATTATTAGACAATTTAATTTGGTGTTTTTCGACCAAATCTAAGACATCCTGAAGCTGGGTTGCCTATGCCTATAACCGTAAAGCTTGTATGAAGAGAATTTATTGTGGATCTGAGGGAAGCGAGGGAGTTGTGTTTTGCTTGATTGATTGATCATGAGTGAGTGATTAGGAGCACATGACATTGCTCATAGTTATATTTTCTGATACTTTATTTTAATAATATCGCAAGGTATGTGAAACCTAATTTTATCTTACTCGATTTACTAATAACCGCAATCTACCAGTCAAACAGATGTTTAGAAGTAGGAGTCGCGCCCAATTTGCCGGCCAAGTTGCAAATTTCATATTGATTCTGAAAGAGTACTGAGCCACTTTATGATCGTTATTTAGTAATAATTAAGCATTCCTAAATTATTTATTAAATTACCATTTAATTAATTTTATTATTAAAATATACACAATAATAAAACTATATCCCCCAGAGACGTCCCATCAGCGATAGTCCCAAGAAGCCTGGCAACATAATATCCCCTTTGTACAGCGACGAAATAATTGCATTTTATTTTTGAGTTCATTCAAACAAAAATACAAATCTATTCTCTTTAAAATATTAGAGTAAACCAAGTAAAATTGACATTAGAACATATAACATGGGTATAAATGTAAGTAAGCTCTATTCAACGGTTGTCAAAATAATCATTTTGTTCGTTTAAATATTTTAAAAATTAATTCATCTCACATCCACATATGAATGTAAATCATTAAAATCACAATAATATCACAAATTCCCATATAAAATCTAAACCAGTGCGAGCCCTAACAATATATTGCTCTTAACAACGTTTATATTGCTCAAAACGTTATTTCTTATTTGAGAAGGGCGTGAAAGCCTGCGACAGGCACGCGAGAAACCACTCAGTTTCCCCGCCATTTTCCAGACACGAAAATTGACTGACGCAACGAAACTTTCCAATTATGCCATTAACGCTAAGTGACTCCCTGATCCGACTGAACAAACATGCTCTAATTTATTTTACCAAATCTCTGTTAATTACATCATTATACAAACAAACATGTGAAATACATATTAGGAGCTCATTTAGAAAGGATTCTGCGTGAAGCCGCAACTGAACAAGCTATTTGTACAACGTTTCATTTAGTATTCATTTCGTTCATAAATAAATTAATTTAATTATAATTTTAGATTTAATAAAACATTTACCAACTGCTTGTAAATACTAAAGCATAGATTATCAGATTAGCTAGGGAATGAATTTTTAATGTGAAAGTGTTAAGAACGTTAATTAAAAGTTGTTCTAAGAAAGTCGATTGCGCTAAAAATATAAGTTAAAAAGGTTCTTTATTCAAAATAATACAAAGCGTATTTTGACATCAAAAACTTTGAAACGTGACGAGTCATTGATTTTGAGACTCATAATTTATTCATTAAAAACTTTATTTATTTAACAAACAAATTCATTAAACAATATTAAAGGCAAAAAAGAAATTATTTGCCTTCTTTGTTTGACTTTTAATACAATCTGAATATTGGAGAATTGGTTTTAATTTTTCATTTTGCGATGATTATTTTCGTTGCGTTCATGTTAATGGATATTACACGATGTACAATAATTATATCTGGGGCGTGAGGTCGCTGACCGCGACGTCATCGCTAATTTGTATAAATCAATGTTTTACACCTAATTATTCAGTTCATGTTAGAGCGCGGCCGGAAGCACGTACCAATAGTGCAGGTCCGCGTGACCCATGTATCTCACACCAAATACCACTTATACCACAAAGTACATGTTTGAGATCGCGTTCGATAGTACATAACCAAGGTACAGGTATCGCGCGACCCGTGTATCTCATACCAACAACCATTAACCATATAAACCACACATTCACCACCAATTACCAATTAAGTTATTAAATAGACATTAACCAGAAGTTCGTTACTTTATTTATTTCATCGCACCAACCAACACGTGCAACTGCTGTACGGTCACCAACGCACCGTACATCAATGGTCCTTCGAGCCGGATTCCCTTAACCAGAAGAAGGGAACCGAAAATCAACCAATACTTAGAAGAAAGGACCACATCAAAGGTCCTTCTAGCCGCGAAAACGCGATTAGTGATATATGTGTCAGTGACCGTATTACGTACTAGCTTCGTGTTTCGTGGAACCATATCACACCACCACGTGTACCATATTGAGAGGAAAGCTGCCAGGAAAGTGTATATCAAGTAAGATCTTTCCATATTTCACACCACAATGTCTGAGCAAAGCCCACACACCAAACCATTCACTCGATTGAGGTTTACAGTTGAAGATCATGAAAAATTCGAGGATATGATATTTGAACAGTATAGTAAATTTAAGGCATTTGAACTATACTTAAACGATGTTAATAATGAACTCAGCGACATGTCAGAAAAATGGGAATTTGAGGTTAAGATAAAAATTCTGGAGTCTATGTGGTCCGAAATCGATACCTCACATTGGAAACTCGATCCTCGATGGTCAGATGAGGAAAATGACCGGATGTTCGACCAATATGAGGACCAATATTTCTCTATGTATAATATTTTAATGTCGCGCATCTCGAACATCGAATATGCGGAGAAACTAATTTCTCAAATAAAACTACCAGAGGACCTACCACAGAAACAATCCTTACGTTTTAAACAAGGTCAAACCAAAAAAAGGTTGAATCGCAGAGAGATTCAATCAAAACCATTTATAAACCACGTTACCACCAAAACCACAAAAGCTACTCCAAAATGTTTATTATGTAGCGAAAACCACCAAATCTATATGTGCAAGAAATTTCGAGACGCTAGAGTCGATGAAAGGCACAGAATAGTTTTTGATTTAAATTTATGTAAAAACTGCCTAGTGAACCATAATCGAAATAGATGCTATTCGGAGAAAACATGTAGATATTGCCACCAAAATCACAATACATTATTACATGATGCCTACGTGACTAAAACAGCGAAGGAATCAATGTCAATGAACCTACATAAATCGGTGTCACACGTTGCTCAAGAAAAGAATGCATCCGCAGAAATTATGTTGTCAACGAACCTAAGTAAATCTGTGTCACTCGCTTCACCAGAAATTAATTCATCGGCAGAAAATGTGTTGGCAATTGCCCCCGTTAAAATTGCTAACGATCACAAAATGCATGTCGTCATTGACCAAGGTTTAACGACCTCTGTGATAAAGGAAAATTCAGTACAACTTCTTGAACTCCCTGGAAAATGGGGTAACGACATCGAGTCACAGGATAGTACTTGCAAGGGGATGATCAACGTAGGGGATGACCACCAAACACCAATAAGCGAACCAAACTGTTCGCGCCTGAATTCATTTATGTTTTGATTTAATAATACGCATTTATCGATTTCCCTTTTATCCTTTAAATCCCGCATTTGCAAAGTATTGACCTAAAAGTGAATCCCGCGAGCGCCACTAGATGGCGCGCCTGTTGTATGTTTTTGTACCGCCGATGTCAAATCAAGATGGCGGAGAGACCTTCTTGCACCGCAAACCAGTGAGTACCTTTCCTATTTTCTCCCATCGACAAATGCATTTTGCCTATGTCTAATTAATAGAAATATCGTCTAATTAACCAGCTAATTACAGTCCACTGATATACCGCACATTGTTTGGCACCTACTCGCCGGGTTTAATCGTTATTTTATAAAATTACGTAGTCACAACACGTAATACGCATCGACGAATTTCATAAAAGTTTTAGTACATAATGCAAAGTGTATTTAGTTAATATTATTATTATAACCGCACTCACTGTGATATATTTATTTATTGTTTACATTTAACCGCACCGCGCCGCATAGATTTTAACTTTAAAAAGTTAAAATTTCAAAAGTTTTAAACGTAAGTTTAGTTGTTTTGTTTTTTATAGTTCTGTGATTTATTGTCAATATTGTTGGTGAATAAACCTAATATTGTTACAATATCATTTCATTAATTAGATATTTTTACGTAAATACGCTACGTGCGTTTGTAAAATTACCTACATTATTTTAGTTATTTTTTTCTACACATTCGTTTGGATATATTTCTTGATAATAAAATGGAAAGCAAAGCTAAACTTAATTATACTAAAAAACTGCAATTATTAGAAGCAAAATTGCAGTCATATTTTGCTCATATTCAACGAATTTATGATTGTATACCCAAACAATCAGATTTAAAACAAAGTGGGTTATTCTTGTCGCAATCTCAACAAATTGATATTTTGAGATCGGAATTTATGAAACTAGTTGATGAAATTAATTGTTTAAAAATCTGTAATGAAGAGAATTTTACACCCGAATATGAATCTATTTGGTCATTTTCGGATATTTTTAACGCTATTAAATGTGCACGCGAGAGAATAGATTCGGAATTAAGTTCTAAATCGATTTCGGATCGAACTACGATCGTTAAGCTGCCAAGAATCGAGCTCCGGCAGTTCAGTGGCGAGTTGAAAGAGTGGCCCTTGTTCATTCAGACTTTTAACAATTTAATTCACTATAACGCAAGTCTGAATGACTCGGAGCGCATTCAGTATTTATTGTCTTCTCTAACGGGCAAAGCCCAAAACATCTGTAGTGGTTTAACACCAACTCCCGAAAATTATAAAATTATTTACAACGCTTTAATAGAAAAATACGAAGACACCCGCGCATTAGCTTGCGACTACCTTAACCAATTTCTCGATTTAAAACCAATTACGCAAGTTACGTCGAATAACTTAGATTATTTTATAGAGAAATTTACAACTGTCTATGCCGCATTAGATTCATTAAAATTAAGTAATATTAAAGATTTTATATTTATTCACATTGCATTGAAAAAACTTGATAATGAAACCGTGAAAGTGTTCGAAAACCAACATCGGAATTCGAACGACTTACCCTCTTATGAGGAATTTGTAAAATTTATTCGCGAACAAGTTAAAATCTTGGAACGAACAACTGGCAAGTCCAATGTTAGTAATAAAAGTAAACAAACTCATTCCTTTGTAACGCAGAATAAAAGAGATTTTAATTGTAATTTTTGTAAAGTGAATCACGAACATTATTTTCAATGCAATGCATTTCAGAAACTGTCCCCTATGGACAAATATTATTTTGTCAAAAATAACAATGGTTGCGCGAATTGTCTTAGCTACACCCATTCTACTCCCGCATGCAATTCCTCTGTGTCTTGTAAAAAGTGTAACCGCCGTCATCATACAATGCTACATTGGATACGACCTCAAGCGGACGGCGGACGGCCTGCCACGGCCGGAGGAGCTGGACGAGCTGGAGTGTCATCAGCTGACGCTCCAGTGAATGATTCGCGCGCTATATTTCCAACGCACGCTCAGACCGCTGTAACTCCACAGCGTCTGAACACCGAAAATGTGTCCCTTTGTTCGTTTAATAATAATAATGTTTTAAAACCTAATACAGTAATATTAGGCACCGCGCTCGCTTACGTCACGGATCGCTTTGGGAATTTTGTTACTGTTCGTTTATTAATTGACCCCGCGTCTCAAAGTAGCTTCGTAACGTCGGCTTGTTGTAAACGTTTAGGCATCGGAATGCATTCTAGTAATCATTTAGTTGTTAAAGGAATCGGTAATAGTCGCCGCCATATTAAAGGCACGACAACAATTACATTATTTTCGCGTTATAATCAAAACAATAATATTAGTATTAAGTCACACGTAATAGATAAGGTGACCAATATTTTGCCTACTAGTTATGTCGACGTATCGACATTGAACTATTTAAATAATCTTCAATTGGCAGATGAGAAATTTTATAAACCCGCATCCATCGACATCCTTCTCGGGTGCGAATGGTTCGATGAGATTTTGTTATCTAACCGCGTTCGAGGCGCTCGGGGTGAGCCGTACGCCTTGGAAACTATATTTGGATATGTTGTATTTGGTCCCGCTCCTATATTATTTAATAATAACGCATCAACTTATACGTTTTGTTCATATAATGAAAATTCATTAGATAATATATTATCCAAGTTCTGGTCTTTGGAAGAGGTGCCACATAGGGAACACCTCTCTCCAGACAATCAAGAGTGTGATCGTATTTATGATGACACTACCACTCGTGACGTCACTGGCCGTTATTCGGTAGCATTACCCTTCAAAGGGGATCCGCGTTGTTTAGGCGAGTCATTCTCAATTGCTAAACGTCGATTTTATTTATTAGAAAGAAAATTAAATAAAGATACCGCGCTCCGCATACAATATGATGACGTCATCAAAACCTATCTTAAAGAAGGTTTCATACGCCGCGTCTCCTCCGATGACAATACATCTCCGCATTATTATATACCACACCACGCTGTCATTAGGAAGGACAAATTAACAACTAAATTAAGAATGGTTTTGGACGCGAGCTCCAAAACCACAAATGGACCATCACTTAACGACATTTTACACACCGGAAGAAATCTACAGACTGATTTATTTAATATTATTTTAAATATACGACTTTTTCCATTTGCCATTTGTGCTGATATAAAGCAAATGTATTTGCAAATAAAAGTACATCCAGAGTTTCAGAAATATCAAAAAATACTTTACCGGTTTTCATCTGAAGAACCCCTCGAAACTTACGAGTTTACTCGTGTATGTTTTGGCCTTAAAAGCAGTCCATATCACGCGTTAAAAACTGTGCGTCGTTTAGCTCGGGACGAAACAAAACAATACCCGTTTGCTGCCGCGATCATTGATAAGGCGTTGTATATGGACGACTTAGCCATCTCCATTACAAGTGTATCGGAAGGTATAGAATTGTCTAACCAATTAGTAAATATGTTTAAACGTGGTGGCTTTGAACTTGTTAAGTTCACCAGTAATTCTCTTGATATACTTAATTATATTCCCGCAACGCACCGGTTAAGTCAAAGTGTAGAATTCAATAATGAGGATAATTTAAAAGTGTTGGGTCTTAAGTGGGTTCCATCTGAGGATATGTTTGCGTTAACAGTTAATTTAGATGAACGATCTTGTTCAAAAAGAAACATTTTATCGTCAATTGCTAAGTTATGGGACGTGATGGGTTTCGTTGGCCCTGTGATACTGGCGGCGAAACTTATCATTAAAGATTTATGGTTACTCAAGGTTGGATGGGATGAGCTTCCGCCACCAAGTATACAAAACGCATGGAATGTTTTGCAAAATGAATTACACCTATTAGAAAATTTAAAAATCCCGCGTCATATTGGTATTATTTCAGTATCAAATGTTATTTCTATATTAGGTTTTTCTGATGCAAGCGAACGCGCCTACGGAGCAGTCGTGTACTTACATGTCTCGCTTCCGGGGAATTTGTATAAAACAAATTTAATTTGTGCGAAGTCTAAAGTCGCACCTGTAAAAACAATCTCAATTGCACGCCTGGAGTTATGTGCAATTCTTTTATTAGCTAAGTTAGTTAACACTGTCGTTAACTCTTATTCCGCACGCATTTCCGTTAATAATATATTTTGTTTTACCGATTCAATGATTGCCCTTCATTGGATCAACGCATCACCGCATCGTTGGCAAACCTTTGTTGCCAATCGAGTTACAAAAATAATTGAATATTTACCGCCCGCGCATTTTTATCATATTCCCGGGACACAAAACCCCGCAGATTGTTTATCACGCGGCCTTACGCCGTCACAATTATTATCTGATGCGTTATGGTTTAACGGGCCACCTTGGGCAAACCAGGACCCTAAGTCTTGGCCTATTAAAAAATTCTGTATTAATAATTCATTAAGTGTTCCCGAAGAGAAAATTATCTCTTTAATTGTCAGGGATGAACCGCATCCTTATTTATATTCGATAGGATTAAAATATTCATCTTGGAATAAACTTATTCGTATCGTTGTGTATATTTTACGTATGATTGGAAAAATTCCGCGTTCTAATTTTATAAATTTTTCTCACTACAAAATAGCAGAAGAATATATCTTAAAATCCATTCAGCAAGTTCATTTTTCGTTAGAATATAAAAATATTAAAAACAATAAATGTGTTTCTCAGTCCATTCGTAATTTACATCCTTTTATAAGTAATGGTTTAATAAGAGTCGGCGGTCGGTTGTCCGACGCGCGTAAAATACCTTTTGATCATAAGTATCCTATTTTACTGCCCTCTAAGGATCATTACACGACATTAATTGTCGACTATTTTCATAAAAAATATTTACACGCAGGACCGAATTTATTGTTTTCTATGTTACGACATAATTATTGGATTTTAAGCGCCCGCAATTTAATTAGAAAAAGATATCACATGTGCAACACATGTTTTCGTAAGAACCCAATTTCCCCACAACCACTAATGGCCAACTTACCTTCTTATCGTTTACAAGAAACTAAAGCATTTTACCATTGTGGTGTAGATTATGGCGGCCCCATACCCATTACTTTCCACAAATATCGTGGAGCACGAAGTCAAAAATCATACATATGTCTCTTTGTGTGTATGGTGACCAGAGCAGTTCATATCGAACTCGCTACAGATCTTACAACAGAAGCCTTTATAAAGGCTTTTAAGCGTTTCATATCGCGACGTGGTCCTTGCAAGTTCATGTATTCAGATCACGGCACGAATTTCGTTGGCGCGAAAGCTAAACTAGACGAAATCACCAATTTAACAAAAACAAAGGAATTTATCGACAAATATGGGGACGAATTATTACGTCATGAGGTGGAGTGGAAGTTCAATCCACCCAACGCCCCGCACTTTGGGGGAATATGGGAAGCGGGAATTAAAAGTGTAAAAACGCATTTATTAAAAGTTATAGGTAAACACCTTTTAAGTTATGAGGAGTTGTTAACGGTATTTACGCAAGTAGAAGCATTGCTTAACTCGCGCCCGCTGACCTGTCTGAGTTCGGATCCGGCAGAGCCAACTGTCCTCACGCCTGCACATTTCTTAAATACGAATCCAATCAAAAATCTATTCATTTCCGATTTAACTCAAGAAACCGCATCTTTAAAAACGCGCAAAGAAATGCTAGATTTAATTATTAAAAATTATTGGCGCCGTTGGTATGACGAGGTGTTGCACACAATGCAGACCCGTCAAAAGTGGAATACCCCGCAGAACCCTGTTACAAAGGGTACGGTAGTATTAATACGCAATGATAATATAATACCTCTAGATTGGCCCTTAGGCATAATTCAAGAAGTATATCCAGGCAAAGACGGTGTTATTAGAGTTGTATTAGTTCGCACTAAAACTGGTACTTATTTGCGTCCAGTCGTGAAGGTGTGTCCACTACCTTCACAATAATTTAATTTAACTTTATATTTTATTTTACACTAGTTTAGGTTATTTAGTATTATTATTGTTTCTTTCTACTTTCTAAGTTTAAGTTTGTAAACACTTTGCATTATTTACCTAAATGCTTTCCGCGCTCTTTTGTTTATTTGAAAGAGAACTAATTCTCTTTCAGGCCGGAGGATGTTCGCGCCTGAATTCATTTATGTTTTGATTTAATAATACGCATTTATCGATTTCCCTTTTATCCTTTAAATCCCGCATTTGCAAAGTATTGACCTAAAAGTGAATCCCGCGAGCGCCACTAGATGGCGCGCCTGTTGTATGTTTTTGTACCGCCGATGTCAAATCAAGATGGCGGAGAGACCTTCTTGCACCGCAAACCAGTGAGTACCTTTCCTATTTTCTCCCATCGACAAATGCATTTTGCCTATGTCTAATTAATAGAAATATCGTCTAATTAACCAGCTAATTACAGTCCACTGATATACCGCACACAAACCAACCTTTTGAATTCAAACACGATGATTCAACCAAAACTCTTGGGTTACAGTCAAACCCACAGGAAGAGAATTTTAAGTTTAAGGCGAAGATTTTACCAACAACCAATGAAAAAACCACCAAGAGATCGCTGTTATCCGACATATCAAAAGTCTATGACCCTGTCGGATGGATATCACCAATTAAACTAAATTTGCTGTTTAAGCAAATTTGGCTTCTTGAATTAGAATGGGATGATTGTCTACCAATAAATCTCCTTCAAGAATGGAACGCAATTAAAAACGACATACAACTTATTGCCAATTTTAAAATACCGAGATGGTTACAATGCAATCAAAATGACTGTATTGAGTTACACGGCTTTTGTGATGCCTCAACCAAGGCGTATGCGTGCGGAATATATTGCAAAGTCAACCAAACTACCATAAACCAAACTCCTTCAATTTCAGCTGCAAAAGAGCGCTTAGTGCCGGTCAGAAGGATCGTCACCTTACATAGATTAGAAATATACTACCAATTACTATCAAAATTGATGCGCACAGTTCAACCAGATTTATGCAAATACAGCATAAAAACATTTGGCTGGTCCCATACTGGCTGGATAGCAGCAGCCCTCATCTACAGAGTGCGGCGTGCGCGAATGGACTGCGCGGCACGGAACTGCCGCGGGTCGAGGAAGACCGCGCCGGCGGTCCCGCTGCGTCTTCTGTATGCGGAGCTTCCATGGCCGCGGCCTACACCGAAGCGCTGTGACAGTGAACAGTGTTTTAGTGTTAACCAAAAGCAATGTAGAGTTAGTGAAATTTAAGGAACTGTCACTCTAAGTAGACTACTATTATCTATCATTGTGTTACTGTTAATTACTAGATTACTTTAGATATAAATTACTAACCACACTAATTTAAACAATAGCATTATATATTGTTGAATCACCATGTATCGCTACCATTATTACTTACAATCATCACCACTAACAATTCATATATTCTTGTAGATTCTTGCCCTCGGGAGCATGTACGATGTACAATAATTATATCTGGGGCGTGAGGTCGCTGACCGCGACGTCATCGCTAATTTGTATAAATCAATGTTTTACACCTAATTATTCAGTTCATGTTAGAGCGCGGCCGGAAGCACGTACCAATAGTGCAGGTCCGCGTGACCCATGTATCTCACACCAAATACCACTTATACCACAAAGTACATGTTTGAGATCGCGTTCGATAGTACATAACCAAGGTACAGGTATCGCGCGACCCGTGTATCTCACACCAACAACCATTAACCATATAAACCACACATTCACCACCAATTACCAATTAAGTTATTAAATAGACATTAACCAGAAGTTCGTTACTTTATTTATTTCATCGCACCAACCAACACGTGCAACTGCTGTACGGTCACCAACGCACCGTACACGGTGTATGATCCATGATTCAGTCACCATCCGAACATAATCCTTTAATAAAATACGAGCAACTGACATTTTGATTCGGGTTTATTTACGCTGAAGGAAAACATCGTCAGCAATTTCTCTGGGATTTGACGATGAACTTGCAACATATTACTAATAACTGTATAAAAGTACTTGCCTAATATTGCCTATCAAATTATAATATTATATATTATATGAAAAAAATCCAAATCAAATTGTCACGCCTTCTTTCCACAGGGAGAGACAATGAAGCGCCACTTGCTTCCTTTACATTTACAATTCTCTTCATACAAGCTCTATGGTTATGGGTACTAGGCAACCTAGCTTTCTTGAGCATGTCTCCAATTTGGTCGAAAAACACCATCTTGAGCCTGTCTGGTTTAACGCATACATTCACATGAGATTTATGAATTATTTTCGTCAATATATTAATAATAATGAATTATGTTATAATATAAATTATAATTTCAATAACGTATTAAGATTTAAAAAATCGTTATTTTTAAACAACATAATATCGTTAAGGTTATGTTTTTTGTATGTATTCTTTCAGTTCGGCTGCCAAATTTTGACGACTGAGGCAGCCGTGAGCTGAATCGTTTTTTTAGTCGTCGGCGCTCTTGGACTTACTATCAAGCAAGTAAAGGTCTAATGTCGCATTTCAATAAAGAAAAAAAACTAAAACGATATACAACCTACTCAGACCTGACAACACTGCAGCTGTGATCAGTCCCCAGACGCAATGGGTGAGTTGCATACGTAATGACACTATTGATTCTATCGGTCTATTAAAGATTATGAATAATACCCTTGTGTATAAACGACCTTATATAAAGTATTTTGATTGTGGGCAAATCACTCTTCATAAACGCAAAGGTATAGAGTTATCAAACACATCTAACTCATATTTTGATAGTCACATGATATTATTCAATGTAACACTCGCCTATCGAAATGCCATCGCAAGGCTTTCAGACGATCTATTTTCGCAGACCATCTACGAGTATTTCTACATTTTTTATTATTTGGCATTAAAATATTATCTATCATATGGTATTAAGAATAAAACATGTGTAACTTATTTATATAGGTTTATGCAAACAACAAATCTAAAAGGCCTGAATGTTCTGAGTAGCTTTTAACCTTGTTTTTTTTTTGGCGGGCGAGGAAACCTTAAAATGCTTTGGTTTTCTTCAGTTTTTGCGCTCTTGGACTGCCATTGTTAACAGTTAAATGACGCGTCTTAGTAAAAACGTGAATATTAATGTATGATGCTAAGTAATGAATACCTATATAAAATAGGTAGTATAAGATAGTAATAACAAATAACTCTATAATATTTTCTTAGGCCGCGTTAAACAAACAAAGACCTTGTCTATCTAAATCAATCGTCTATAAAGAGGTAAAAATATTACGACAAAAAAAAGAAGCTAAAAGGCGTCGAGCCTAAACAAATAAAACGTCACTTTAGTACACTCGGAAAGTTCAATAAAGCATGTCATGTCGAGCTGTAACGTAGTCGCGATGCGGGTCGTACCCTATTTCAATAATGCACCTTTCAACAGTGTTGTGTAAAGTTTATAGACTTCTATCGTTACAAAGGTTTAGAGTTTGCAATTGAGCATTCCTGGATACTAGTTTGTCAATAGAAAAGATGCGGAGACTTTAAAATTGGAGCATCTAATTTGCATGTTACGTATAAGGATTATTTTTTCGGTAATGACTACTTATTTGAGTTTTTTGAGTATTTTATTTCTGTTGTTTATATGTACGTACTTAACGAAAGATAATAACTATATTACACTATACTTAATCATTACATACATAGCTTTATAAAAATACAAAGAGCATGTATGAATAGAATTTCGGATGTAAAGGAAGAAAGAGGGTTGTGTCAGGATCGTGGAAAGTGGCGCTGATTGATTGAAATGATTGGTGTATAATAGGTGTAGCTTAAAATAAAACAAAATGGCAGCTTTATCACTGAGCATCACCCCACTCGATGTTGATCTGGACTGCGTTCCATTAACGGAGGCAACTGCTAACTAAAGTTAAATAACTACTAGTTATCAAAGGTAATCTCTTCCACTATGCCTCCTTGCTAGAACTGGAAAATATCACAATCAAGGCAACTCATATTGCGGTCTAGACAGTTCTGCCTACCACTGTTACATCCAGATCTGGAGTACCTAAAAAAGGAAATTCCTTTTATAAACCTAAAGGAATATTTTTAATATTACAAATGTATTGAATAGTGCCTTGTTTGTTTTTAATATAAATTCATGAAATTTTACTTTGTAATATCCGTATGTCGGTCTGCGTGTGCAAAAATACTATTCATCAACAAAATATTTTTCTTTATATGCTCGTAGTATAAAAATATGAAAAATAAATTTTAAAATCCACGCGTATATTCACCAAAAAGTAAAAAGAGCTGTATTTTTATTTACGTGGGCAATGAATTCCCAATTTCAGACACCTGCTCAATAGAAGGCCGTCGCGCGTCGTATTGTTCGCTGTGAATAATTTCGGGTGTCCACGCCACACCCTACTCTTTTATCAGCGTAATTCCCTTAAAATGAAACAGGTGAGGTTGATAAACGCCACACTCGAAAAAAGTGGAAATCCGTTCCATAATTTTACCTCAAGTGTCAGATTAATGTGCAATTTACTTTTAGAAATTGTTATTTTATTTAGCCATCTTGTGTCCAATTTTTTTTCTGTATTAAAAGTAATTTATGTTTGACGACACGCGTACCAGCATTGTGACCGAACAAACTTCTCGCCGCTGTATTCCCGCCCAAAACGATAACACAAACTTTTACCCAAAAACAACTCAACAAACAATCATAAAAACAAAACCGTTCAGTATTACAATAAAAATCTCGTTTAGGAAATAAAAAGCAAACAATTGTGTAAATATGGAAAGCTTTGTTGTCTCTCATAAAATATTAATGACATCGTTACGGCGGCAAACGCTTTCCAGTTTAGTCGTTTGCCTGATAATCGAATACATAATTCACAATAAAACTCACAGCAGGACACGATGCTATTGTTTCTAATTTATGGCTTCATGTATCCACCGCAGCCTTATCACACTCGTGGAGGCGTCGAGTGCTCGAAATGAAGTCATATTGGACAAATTAATCAGGGAAATTGCGTTATGTTACAAACATATCTTTTCGCACCTGCTTCCCCTAGAGACTTGCGCTATTAACGTCCTGTTTGTATCATCTGCGAAAATGTGTTTTTTTGTTTACATATTCTGTATAAAAAAATGTAATATATATTTTCTTTATTTAAACAATTTGGAATAAAGTAATTTTGTACGTCAGCTTAGACGAGAAATTTCAAATTACACGTCATAAGTTTGAATTGCTCAGGTTTTACTTAAGAAATTCGGCTAAAATTCAAAAGCTAAATTGCGGGAGGAACTTTGGCGTAATCAACTCTAAAAAGTTCTATTCATATTAGCACTTCGCTTAATGTGGCATGCGTCTCCCAGCACCTTACATTTATATTAATTACTATAATGGTATTAATTTATGTTGACGTACGTACTAAATTACATTACTTGAACAAGTTTTTTTGTGACTCGACCTATGACAGCACCCTCGGGCTTAATATCAAGCTAAGCCGGAGTGTGGTCCATGAATTGATGTCACTGCTACTACAATTCAAAAATACCAAGTAGCAGTTACATCCACTATGCCGGCCTAGTTGGAACCGGCAACTTACAAGATGATTCCGAAACGCGACTAAATGACTTCACAGGCTGTACACGTTGCATACTACTCTTTGATAACCAGACCCGAAGATATTATCCGCCTTTTTTTAATTATTAACAAACATTTGTAATATTCAATATAATTAATAAATATTACAAATAAAGCTATAAAACAAATATTTGCTCCCACCGGGAATCGAACCCGAGACTTACGCGTAACGAACAAGTGTGCTAACTAATGCGCCACGCGTGTGTAATATCTTTTACACCACTATCCTTATAAAAATATCTCTAAGAATAATCTCTTTAACTTTGAAAAGCCTTCTACAAACTTAAATTAGACAGCGTAATTAAAGAGCCTTCTTTCATTATTCAATTATGTATTAAAATTATGAAAGAACTTTTTCAGTAATTACAAAATAAACTAATGTAATTATAAAGTTTATCTAATTTTTTTATTCAGACTTTTTTTATATATTGCGGCGCAACATATAAGCTAGAGTGCTGCGAATCATAAATGGAAGCGACTGATACTCAGTTAAATAACTGAAAGTAGCTGTGGCGTCAGGTCATGCTGGCCTGGTTAGAACTGGCAAAAGTCTATTTGATCCTAAAACGTTATTAAGTCACTTCACGGTCTCTATACTAAAAGGTGGTGGTACTACTTGGCAGACAAGGCAAATGACCTACCTCACGAACCCAAGACCCGAAGAAAATATCAGCTCCTTTTTTAATGAACGCAACGCAACTTATTATCCATACGGAATGAGTTGCGTTGCATGTTTTTTTATGATATAATACATTAAAGTGTGGTAGCCAGTCTGTCGTAACGAGGTATGCCAAAGAACAGTACCACAACTTTAAAGTGTGCAGATCGTAAAGTGAGTCAGTCGCGTTTTAGGAGTTGCCGGTTCCAACTAGTACAACATAGTGAATGCAACTGCAACTTGCAGTTATGTAACTGTAGTAGCATTCGCTTCCATTCATACCGCACTCCAGCTTAACAATATGTATTTATTTATAGTATAATTAACTCCTAAAATTGGTCCTTATGTGTTTAAATTACATTAATACGAGTACATCTTAGCCGTCGGTCGTCGCATGGAATGCTAATAATTCACGGACGGAGTGCTTCTTGGTTATTAATATGGCATCTATCGCTTTATTGGCATTCTAGTAATTTCCTCAACATGCCTGTATTTAATATAATAGCTCTATTACTCTAATTACTCTCTAAGAAAGCCTTGAATTATTTAGTGGAATAGCGTTTGATGGATAAGATTTTAGTTCAACGTGTATTTTGCATTATAAATGTTTTCTTTGAAACAGTACCTGCTTATTAGTCAGGGGTTTGTTAGAAGCAGTATAATTAGGAGAAACCTAGTTTTGAACTACTACTAGCCTTTGTTTACGATAATTAAACTGATGATTTACTGCTTAGGTAACCATTATGTGATGAATTATAAAAATGTCAGTCCTATAATAAAGTCACAACATTGCTTAGAAAGCTATATGACTTGTTATTATTTTTATTTTATTATGACGCGACATCTAACGTCGACTTACAAGGGGAGGATAAAGAGCGCCGCCGACTAAAAATTGATTATGGCTGTCTCGGTCGCCATACATTTTTAATTATTATTATACAGTAACGTCCCGATTATCCGAATACTAATTAACCGTAAAAACTTGTTTATATTTTTCTCACTGTACAACTACTACAGTGAGTGCTTACTACATAAAATAATCAATCAAATTGTCATGCCTTTTTTCCCACGGGGATAGGCAGAGACAATGGAGCGCCACTGACACAACTCCCTTTCTTCCACAATTCTCCTTATACAAGCTGTACGGTTATGGCAACCATGCTTTCTTGAGGATGTCTCCGATTTGATCGGAAAACACCCTCATGGGCCTGCCTTGTTTAACGCATCCATCCACATCAGATTTATAAATTCCTTTCGTCAATCTACTTTCACTCATCCTTTCCATGTGCCTAAACCATCAAAGGATTCCTTAATTTATTTCAATTTTACAATCATAATAACTCACTTTACTCTATAAAGTCTTTTTATTAGTGATAATGAACGTACTATCTACTTTAGGCTGCGTCGACGTGTCACACATTGGTTTTAACACGGAAATGGAATATTTTTGAATTTTCCGAATTTTTAATAACTAAATATACCACGATCTCATTAAGTGTGGATAATCAGAACTTCAGTGTACTTGTATAAAGCTTCTTTAAAATATTGTCTGGCGGATACGTTTACTTGGATACTAATATATTTTATTAAGTTAGGTAGAGTGAGGCAGTGAACGTGAGCATTGACATAGGTCTGGAATGCTGCCTGAACTTTTCCGCCTGCCACACGATGGACCCTGCACGTTGAATGATGGAATACGAGTATTAACAAATAAAACTATGTGGCAAAAATAATATAGTAAGAAAAGAAAAACATATCGAAAAAACGACACCTACACAGTGGTAAATTGTGTGGCGATTATTACTTACTGTAAGGGAACGAGCTAAAAAACGCGCAAGGTGACGTCATGGTCACGTGTCTATTATGAATAGTGAAGTTACATGCTAAATAAAGATAACGATTAACACACACTTTTCTTAAAACGCAAATAGATTTAGTTACTAAAAATTATAAATGTGTATTAAGTTGAAGAATACACATTAGACAGCAACAATTTTTAATAAATTATATATTAATTTAATTTTGAGAATAGTGACTACATGTTTTTTTTGTTCTTCACACATTTTAATCTCGTTTCTAATAATGATTCTGGCCTGACTACGGATGACGACTCTCTTTTATTCAATGCTATGAGCTATGAGGTTTTTTGACGCCCCACCGCATCTCAGCCCCCGAATCTATTTAACTCGTTCCCCATCTATACGAGTATGTGAGACAGGACTGCGCTGGCGTCTATAGAAACCTATTCTGCTGTGCGCTGTACTGCCCTGTCTAATCCGCATTTAGTATACGCCAGGGCTAAATATAACATATAACTTTACACATCCGTTACACGACAAATTAACATACCCAAGTAAATTATATAGATATGTTATGGAATTTAAACGTCTCCTTTGAACTAAAATGTTCGTAAAACAGTGTCAAAAGGTTTCTTTGAAAGTAGTTCCGACACAAGAGAGCATCGCCTGCCATAGATCAAAGCATATAAAAGGAACCTAGCTTTGGTAACATTATTCTTCGCGTGTCGCAGACACCGCTAGGGAATTTTCTCCACAAAGAATACTAGTATGTTCATAGATAGACCATGTTAGTCTTACAACTTTATAAAGGAAAACTGTCCACCAGTTTCCGATTTATTTCCATTTATAATTTTAATGTTTCCAAACCATTTTGGCAATCCTCTCCGTAATTTCCATTGTTTACGGAGTGGTTTCGTATATTGAATGATAAATTTATTATAATTTAAACATTACAATTTAACATGATTGTCGTTGAATAATTAAAAGTTCTTTCTTAATAACAGATGACACAATGTAGACAAGTGATGCTTGCAGCTTTAAATAATTATGACAATGAAAGTGTGGCAGCTGACGAAACTCATAAAAAAGTTTGTCACCGTGTGAACTTTCCCTTTGCATATTCATGCCGTAAACTCAGTCGCAAGTTTTTGGTGAGAAATTATGGTAATAATTTTATACTAACTTAATCCGTCTTGGCGAGTTTTCATAAATTAGAAGTTGTGCAGAAGTCGCCGCCGGCAGCTCCCGTGCGGTGACGACTCTACTCGCGCGTAATGACTAAATTAATTTAGATACTTGCTACAAGTAAATGCTTCTTAGGCTAAACTTTCTTAAACATCGCCGCTCCGACAGGATTTAAAGACTGCCTTATTTCTTTATTGAAATAATAAAAAACGTAAATTTTTACTCTATCAAATATAATAAATGTTAAACAAAATTTCTCACTGTTGTGTTCGTGTTTGTGTTTATAAACAGATAAATAATAATTTTAAATTGAAATTTACTCTAATCCCAGAGAGTAGGCATGGGTGTGAATTGAAATTTCAATCAACATACCCGACAAATTCGTCGACATTATAGTCGTAACTGGTTAGTACTACTTCAATGTAGGAAACTTGTAATGCGGCAATTCTCATCTATTTTGACTCGACATAATATGACAGCACTCTGCCTCACATCTTTATCATTATTTATATATTTTATTTATAAAGTAGGTTAAAATTGCTTATATAAATGTTTATTTTATTTTTATGGTGACACAACATTGTCACCATAAAAAAAGAGGAAATCCAGAAGTTACGACGACTGAAATAAACGAGTTAGTTCACAGCTGCCTCAAAGGTGCAA
This sequence comes from Tinea trinotella, assembly GCA_905220615.1. Lineage (NCBI taxonomy): Eukaryota > Metazoa > Arthropoda > Insecta > Lepidoptera > Tineidae > Tinea > Tinea trinotella. The sequence goes on from HG992315.1 coordinate 9,326,535, forward strand.
AGTTGCAAAGGTGTTTCTTCACGCATCGCTTGAAGGATCCAAGCAAGGTTTATGTACCTTGCTTGTATCCTTTATTCTTGGATCCTTAAGCTTGTGTGAGGTAAACAGTTCCTATACCGGCCAGTTTAAACCCGCCAACTTACAAGCTGGCCCCGAAACGCGACTAAGTCACTTTACGGTATGTGTACTTATAAGTTTGTAAGTAGTGATACTATCCCGGATCGGCATACTGCGCACCACTGCCAACGATTACTTTCCTAAAATAATAAAACACATTAATAAATAGATTTCAAAGTAGATTTCCACAATTAGAAATTTAATCCATTAATAACGGAGTTGCAGTGAGGCTCGGCGCAAAGCCTGCGCTACCCTTTCTAAAGAGGATTCATTGAATTTCTCTCCAAATTGTTCATACAACTAAACCGGTCCTTGGTTCCCAAACTTATTATACGAATGCTTACGAAAAGTGGTCGCATAAATCAGCAATGTTCTCTTTACAGAAATACTGCTCCGCGAGGTTAGATTCAAATTTGCCTAAGCTCTCGAGGTAAGCATTCCCAATCTAAACAAAGGCCACATATAGGAAGATTTATGAACAATTCACGCCACAATGATATGGGTTATCTATTCAAATGTCGTCGTGTTTTAGGGCAGGTATAGCGGGGCTTTTGTGATATATGAAGGTAATAGAGCAGTCGACGAGTACATCACTTACTCTTCAACCTTTGCGGGTAAATAACCAACCTCGTGTCGAACTTATGAGATCTATTTTTTCCTTTTATGAATACGAGCTTTGAAACTTACTCTTAATAATAGGAAGACGTTCTTTACTCACACCTGCAAAATTTATGATAAAATTTTGAAGACTTGTTTGCCCTAAATAAAACCTTTATAACACTTGTTGGAGTCAACCTTGGGCGGCACTTCATACGTGAGTAGTCTATAAAAATACGTACCTGTAGATAAAAATGAGTATATAAAAAAATATCAGCATTTTTGTTTCTTTTTTTGCCACCTACCCATAAAATGGTAGATGGCACGCACAAGCTATACACATAAAATGTGTTTGAAATTAAAAATAAAAAGATTTAAAAAAAAGGTAAAGTGATATAGAGAACGTAACATATGACGTGTGAAAGGGCTAGCGGCCTTTTTTAACCTTTTAGTCGCACTGATAAAATTACCAAGAGCGTGAGTTACAAAAAAGCGGACTATTAGAAAAATATATTTGAATATCATATTTTTTGGAATATCGTATTTTTTGGAAGATCGTATTTTTTATTGAAATAAAATGCAATTTAAACACCATATAGCGTGGTAGATACTTTGCTTTGCGACCGCAGTCTAGTGGTAGTAAAATAGTCATGCAATCCGAGAGTTCCCGGTTCAAAACTACTTATGAGTATATTTATGTTTATACATATTATACCGCTATAAATAATGCATTTTTGATATTATACCCTTTGATCGTCCTGTTTTTATGTCTCTTCTTGGTAGCCTAATAAAGAAATGTAAATAAAAATCAATCAAATTGTCACGCCTATTTCTCACAGGGATAGGCAGAGGCAATATCACGCCACTTGCAACGATCCCGACACAACTCTCTCGCTTCCCTTACATTCACAACAAACAAGCTCTACGGTTGATTATGGGCAGTAGGCAACCCAGCTCTCCTGGGTCCGAATCGAATAACGCATCCATCCAGATTTAAAATTCCTTTCACCAATCTTTTACATGTGCCTAAACCATCGAAGCATTCCTTGACAAAGAAAAATATTTTTAATATATTTTGATATAATAACTTTGTTTCTATCATTTTGTTTCTATGATATAAGCATATTTGGTAGCTTTATAAATATGAGTCTTTGCATTGGATTTAATATGCTCTTAGGTAAATTAAGATGTTGCTTAACTTTTAAAAGGTATCCTATCATCTAACTTTAAGATATAACTTATATTCTGGTGCACTTCGTATATTGGCGTGAATATTTTATGCATCTCGAAGAAACCTTTTGCTCCAGCACTGAAAATATTTCTTTGAAACACTATTCAGGAACTACGAGGGTTGAATAGAGATCGCCTTGATATGTATGCCTGTTCTTTCTACTCCCTTTCAAAACGGAATATCTTTTCTACGATAGAATGTTACAACTGTTTTGGGATGTTGAGGTTTCTTTTCTGAAGTATCATTACTTATCAAATTCATTTTTTTTATTGAGACGTGACATCTGAACTTGATTTGCCACATGGTAAGCAAGAGAAAGTTTTTTTTTAGGTTTCAGAACAATAATTATAAATATTCATATTTATAATTATTCGATTTATGCCCATAACCACAGAGCCTGTATGAAGAGAATTGTGGATGTGAAGGAAGCAAGGGAGTTGTGTAAGGATCGTGGTAAGTGGCGCTCCATTGTCTCTGTGAAAAAAAGGCGTGACATTTGATTTTTTTCGTTTGAATTATAAATATTTAATAAATATCAATCAAACAAATTATTACGCCTCTTTTCCACAGAGATAAGTAGATACAACAGAGCCCTACTTACCACGATCCTGACACATCATAGTCCTTATATAAATACAGAAAAAAAAACGCGTTTGTGCCAATTAATTGCTACATAGTATATGCTACTCGTACATAGGTAAGTACATAGGTAGTGACGGCGACTGAGGCAACCTTGAACTGAGGCTTTTTTTTCAGCCGTTAGTGCTCTTGGATCTCCCCTTCAGTAACATCAGCTAAGTCAAGTCACAATCAAAAAAACTTGGAGTACGCAGTAGTACCCGTAGCTACGGCGCGAACTACGAATGTTCGTAGACATCTTTTATTATTGTTTAGGTAATGTCGACCTTCATCCACCCGATTGTCCCGGGTTCTATTCCCCGTAGGAGCAAAAATTTGTTCTATAGCATTTATTATAATATTTAACGAATAATATTACAACTATTTGTTAATAAAAAATGAGGTGAAATTTCTTTAGGTCTTAGTGTTAAGATGATTTAGTCACGTTTCGTGATCAGTTTGAATGTGTTACTTGTACTTATTTATCCCTTGATTGGCTTAATAAATTTGGCGTCGAAAAAGCAGTGAAATTACGTCGCAATGATATTTGACATCTTCGTAACCAATCAGCAAATTACAAATCAACAGGCAAACCCCGTTGATGGGTCACTTACACTGCTTTTTCGTCGGCATAGTGTATTAAGAGAGTCGAGGCCCTATATGTACCAACGTAATAATACAAAATCTAGGACGATTATTTGTTATCGTCCTAGATATCGATTATTATACACAAAAATAGTCTTTATTTGTACCCATCGTAAATCATATTTTCAAAGTAGTACCTTTGCTAAAATCCAGTAAGTTCCATAAACACCCAAAGTTCGAAGGACTTAAAAACAATCTATAGGTAATTGGATTATACGATTTGGTTGTTGTAAATAAAAGCGAACAAATACAAAGCTTTATCAGAAAAGCCTATAAAGCGGCAAAACATATGAAAATGATTTATAGTATCCTCCGATCTGTTGGGCGGCTTCGCAGGGAGCAAAAACAGATTATCGAAATCCCAGTTATATCCTGCAATCCGTTTATCGGGCCGCCGCTGAGCATATCATGAAAGAGTGGAATAAAAAATATTAGATGAAATCGGACTAGACAATAACATTTATTTTGATCATTTTTTCTCGTTTCTTTTCATCATTATTTGGTTTACCTTACCATTCTATATTTAATTTTGTTAATAGAATATTTAAAAATAATAATATTATATTAAATAATAGTAATTTAATACTTAATAACAATTAAATCTATTATTGCACGAAATAAACACAAAGGCGAACCTGAAGATACCGCTTCAGATAAATTAGAGAGATCAAGGATATAGGAGAACAATAATTAGGTTAGTATAAAACTTAGGTACTTTCCAGTTTTTAGATAAATATTATGTAAGTATGATAAATTACCTGATGCCGATAATTGAACCCGGTCTCTGTCGTTATGGGCCAGCTTTCTTGAGGATGTCTCCGATTTAGTCGGAAAACACCCTCCTAAGTCTGCCTCGTTTAAGGCATCTATCCACATCAGATATATAAATTCCTTTAGTCAATCTATCTATATTATATCTACGTACACTATCCCAGGTATATATACGTATATATACGTATTATTATTTATTAGGATCGTGGCAAGTGGCGCTCCATTGTCTCTGCCTATCCCTGTGGGATAAATGGATTTTGATTGATTGATTTAAAATTATTATTTCAAAATAATACAAAATGGAAACTGCATTTCAACTTTGCTAAATTTAAAAATAAAGATAAAAAACACATTTTAATAACAATGACAAACTTTGTATGAATAATTAACATTATTCTTTTAGTTTTCAACTAAGAGTTTCAACTTGTCGGCTGTTTCCGAGTGTTGGCGAATATTTCCGAATCTTTTAGCATCTATCTCGCAGCGGCCACCTGGTGCAGTGCAAGATCACATTTGCGAAAAACCTCCCCAGTCGCCGCCAGTCGCGCCCCGGGCGTCCTCGAGGGAAGTTGTGCGTCGATTTGTGTTCAACTATATCGAATAAATGTAGTGTTTATCGTATACGTGGACTATTATTCAATTTATAAACATTTGTGAATTAAGTTATTTATTGAGTGCAGATACTTTTTGCCGTTATTATTTAGTCTACGATTGTATGGGTTTATATTTACTTCAATACTGAAAGGTAAAAACTTTTTTATTTGTATTTTTTTTAAATTATTAACTTCTTTTGATTGCTGAAAACAATTGCATGCGACTTCATTCTAGTTTTGAAGTTAAAAATATTTTATTTTGTTTGGTTTGGCTTATACAGTGTTTTTCCATTATTTAAATTGATACTAACTATTCTGCAAACGTATCCCAAGTTTTGTGTTTTCCTGGTCACGTTTCTCACCGACTTGAAATTTCTTGCTTCTGACGTTTTGTGTAGCAACTTGCTTGATGAGAGATCCTTCCACATACAACATACAAAGACGTTCAAGAGAGATGTTGACTTTGAATTAATTAACTAACCATATTCACATTAAATAACTTAGTTCGCTTTCAAAGTTGTTTTCATATACATACATATGTGTATCTTATTTTATATTGTATTTTAGTTTAATTAACATGCTATTATTGATGCTTGAATGAAGAAGTGGCGCTCTATTGTCTCTGACTATCTCTTAGAAAATAAAGGCGTGACATTGATTGATTACTTATACTACTTTTATATTTTATATAATTGTTTTAAACGAGGCAGACACAGGAGGGTGTTTTCCGAATCAGAGACATCCTCAGGAAAGCTCGGTTGTCTAGTGACCATAATTATAGAGCTTGTATAAATTGTGTATGTAGTAGTGAGGAAAACACAAGGGTGTTGTGTAAGGATCGTGGCAAGTGAGGCTCATCTCAAGTGCCTATTCCTGTGGGAAATAGGCATGATAATTTGATTTTGATTGATTGATTTGTTTTAATGCTATATTATATTATATTATATTATATTATATTATATTATATTATATTATATTATATTATATTATATTATATTATATTATATTATATTATATTATATTATATTATATTATATTATATTATATTATATTATATTATATTATATTATATTATATTATATTATATTATAATGTAAGAGGCCGGCGACTGACAAAACAACTCATTTTACGATAGCCTTCACGATACCATCTATAAAGACCGTGAAGTGACTTAGTCGCGTTTCGGAATCAGTTTCCGGTTTCAACTAGGCCGGTATAGTGGATGTGTCTGCTACACACAATAAACTTTAGTAGCAGTCACATCCATTCATGGATCGCACTCCAGCCTAATATCAGTTAGGGTGCTGTCATATGTCGAGTTACAAAAAAAATGGTCCTACCCATTATTCTACCATTATCTCCACCCATTCTTGTGGTAACTAAGGTGTTACAATTTGATTATTTGATAGATTTTTCTACAGGTTGCGTGTGGCAGGGGTAGGTAGAAATTTAGTACCTATTTCACTTATAATCCAATTAGGTGTAAGCTTTTATCGACTAACAATATGAATACACTGCCCGGTAGTAAAAATAGCTACCGCCTACGTAAAATACAATACTGTAAGATAACAAATATAAAAACAATTTAGGCCACATTAACATTGAAGGTTATATAGATCCTATTACATTGGATCCTTCAAGCGAAACACCTTGGGCTTCGACTGAAGCGACTGAAATAATCGTGACCTGAGATGGATTTTTTAGTAATTGGCAAACTCAGACCTCTCCTTCCTTACCATTAGGCAATCGAGGTCAAATTTCGACTTACAATAAAAAAATGTTATTAAAAGTTGAGGCGTATATTTGCACTGAGTCTGATTGTCAAAGAGTCAGTGGTGCCCAGTTTACCAACCCGGGGTACTACCACCACTTACAAGTATACAGACCGTGATTACTTGTAAGTTGCCGGTTCTAACTAGGTCGACATAGTCATCATCATCATCATCAGCCAGAAGGCGTCCACTACTGAACATAGGCCTGCCCCTTAGAACGCCATTCCGAACGACAAGATGCCAGTTGCATCCACCGGTTACCCGTGACTTTCACTATGTCGTCAGCCTACCTACGCTGCGTCTTTTGGTTCGTGGTCTCCACTCTAGAACCTTTCTTCCCTATCGGTTGTTGGTTCTTCGAGCGATGTGGCCAGCCCATTGCCACTTCAGCTTGAGAATCCTACGGGCTATTTCGGTAACTTTGGTTCTATGGCGAATATCCTCTTTCCGGATTCTATCGCATAAAGAAACACCGAGCATAGCTCTCTCCATTGCCCGCTGAGCGACTCTAAGCTTTCCCACCAGGCCAACATTTAAGGGCCACATCTCAGTGCCAGATGTCAGCACTGGCAACACACATTGTTTGAAGACCCTTGTCTTCAGGCACTGCAGGATGTTAGACGAGAAGATATGATGCAATTTCCCGAACGCCGACATAGTGGATGAGTCTAAAAAAATGGTACTAGTTTTACAATACATGTTATTCGGTTTTGAACCTTCTACTTCATTTAGCAATAATGTAATAAAAAACCTCTTGTAATGCAGAGACTATTAATCTGAGCTGTCAGCGGCACATGCCGGCTCGTTCACGTCTCTTTCCATAACCCAGCTTTTCGTACCACCGCGTGTTATGTTTCTTCTTTCCATTGACCAAAATTGACATTATTTAAATTAATTCTTAAATTCACTATTTCTTACAACAACAAAAAATCTTTATTGCATATTAATGATAAAATTTATAGCTCTATTTTTTTAAATTTCTATACTAAGCTACCAAAGTACTTCATAGAAACAGGACAACCAAAGTACATATATCAAAGTTACATTGATACTGGTAAGAGGTTTTGAACGCGTGCTCTCGGTTTTGCGTAACCATTGCACTACTACGAGTACTACATCACGGTCGCCTTATGTATAGGTACGTAATAATAACACAATATAAGTGTAATTAATTAATCAATCAATCAATCAATCAAATTGTCACGCCTTTTTCCCACAGGGATAGGCAGAGACAATGGAGCGCCACTTACCACGATCCTTACACAACTCCCTTGCTTCCTTCACATCCACAATTCTCCTCATACAGGCCCTGTGGTTATGGGCACTAGGCAATTTAGCTTTCTTAAGGATGTCTCCGATTTGGTCGGAAAACACTCTCCTGGGCCTGCCTTGTTTAACGCATCCATCCACATCCGATTTATAAATTCCTTTCGTCAATCTACTTTCACTCATCCTTTCCATGTGCCCAAACCATCGAAGCATTCCTTTGTCAATCCTTGTCACTACATCTTCTTTCAAACCACATCTATCACGCAGTGTGCTATTCCTTATTCTATCCGCTATCGTCACTCCATATATACTCCTTAACGACCGCATTTCTACAGCGTTAATTCTACTCCCATGCTTTTTCTGCCATACCCAACCTTCACTTCCATACATTAATGTAGGAACAAGCACCGCATTATGAACAGCCATCCGTGACTTTTGGGACATTACTTGGCTGTTCATTATACTATGGATGGCGCCGTTCACTACGTTACCCTTTTGCACTCTTCTCTCAATATCTTCAATCAATTAAAAATGATAAATTTAAATTTGATAAAAACTCAATTTGGCATAGAGACATAAACCTATCTGATGTTAAGATGTAGCTAGGTCTATGAATGGAGGCACCTGCTACTATAGTTAAATAAAGCTACCAGTAAGTATCCGGAATAAAAATAACTGTTATTGAAACACAATGTACACACATAAGCACATAAAACTATTAGTGGTCACTTACGACACCCACAGGGAAAATTTAGAGTGGTGGTGGTAAACACCTTACAATTAAATATACAAGTTGACTATGGAGTATTTTCGGTTATAAATGTTGTATAAAAACAATAAATCGTGTTTCTAATAATAGAATTACAAATATAAGGTCACCTTATAGGTTCGGAAATAACCTTTGTTATGACACGGTAAGGTTCAGAATGTGTTAATATAAAAAAGGTACAGTTGTTGACAAATAGGAAAACATGGAAAAATGGTCCTGCTTGTTATTTACACAAAGTTATAAGTACATTTGAGTGACGTGTTTATGATTTTTATTTTAAGGGTTTGGGTGTCATTAATTTTAGCTGCCAGTGGCTGATGGCAACTCCCGCTTTTTCACCGCTGTCTGTTCAGCGGCTCCCAATTAACAGTTATTTCACACCATCAAGATAAGAGGAACGAGGAAATAAAATGAAAACGTTAACGTCTCGTCGTCCCCAAATGTGAAAATGTAAAATTTTTTAGACATGAAGAGAGAATTTGCACAATTTCTCTGATGTAAACATTGGCCTAAACATTTTCAAGAGAGTGTAAGTAAAAACAAACAAGTTGCTCTACGTACACGTAACTAATTCTATAATGCTTTTATAATCAGAGTAAATTAAATAATAAACGTCTAAGTAATTAAACACAAATGCTATTTATAAATTGGAAACAAATTAAGGCTAAATAATATATTTGAGGAAGCCAAAAAAATTGAAGAAAGATTTTTTAATTAAACTCATTTTTAATACAAAAGAGAGTCGCCTATTAATTGTAGCTGTCAACCGCACATGCCGCCGCATTCAGTCGTGCTTTAACGCGTCTGTCTGTAAACGACTTCATTTCCTTTTTAATAAAATATCTGATATTACATTTTTACGTCATACTCAATCGTAATTCAGACCGTTATCGTTTTTACGAATATTACAGCTGTCAAGATATTAAAAGTCGATGACCTCTCTGGGTCGTTAACATCATTCCTTAGGAAAAGTTAAATGCCTTTGAAGTAGCTATTAGTAGATGTTGGTATAAAATATATTTTCTAACAAAATGTTGTTCGCTATGACCAAGTTTCAAGTACTTATACTGGTTTCTGTAAGACGTGGTTTCATCGCAATGCGTCCCCGTTTAACTCAACTCCGCCACATTTTAGTTTAAATTCAATGTTGTAATAAATTTAAACTCATATGACTTAGTATCTGCCTATAGGCAGATTGGGCAGACTATCTTCCCATCACTCTAAAAGAACCGATGTCTAGCCGAAATAAAGGTTTGTGCACATTTCTTAAAAAATATTCAACTTTTGGAATACATTTTCAGAAGTTTGATGTTCGTTGTCTTTCGAAGCACTTGACTATTACTATTTATTGACTACTATAATATGTACTCTGGTCGTCTTATTTCTATAATACTTTACAATAGTAGTATAGAAATGTATTATAATAAACGATAGTTTATTTATTTATTTTTTAATTTTTTATTGTGACTCGACATATGACAGCGCTTGATGTTAAGCCGAAGTGTGGTCCATGAATGAATGTTACTGCTACTACAATTCAATAACTGTGAGTAGCAATCACATTCACTATGCCGGCCTAGTTGGAACCGGCAACTTACAAGCCGATCCCGAAAAGTAACCAAATCACTTTACGGTCTGTATACTTGTAAGTGGTGGTACTACCCTGGATCGGCAGCCTACCACTTTTTGATCATCATCATCACCATGATCATCATGATTGATTATGGGTACGTACCTCTTGTGATCATTCAGGAAAAAATAATTACTATAATTACTTGCTTACATAGAGGCCATACATCGGGAAAAATAAATCCGGAAAATGATAATAATAATCGAAAATTTTCACGAAATGTGGCGTGCCGAGATAACTGGGAATTGGTTGGACAGTTCCATTATATTTGCAGCCGAACCAATTTATCTTGCTGTACTTTTTATGTTGGTATATTTGCTTCTCAATTCCTGAATAGTGAAATCAATTTCGTTCTGTGTTGTTGTCAAATGAATAAACCATACTACTTTTGTTGTGTTGCCTGATGCTTTTATCTCTCATCTCAATATAAGCTTTATTGTTGTTTTTCATATTTATTTATTGGTAATGATTTTTTGGTAATGATTTATATTATTATATCGAATTAATCAATTTAATTGCCACGGATTTTGTCCACAGGGATAGGCAGAGACAATGGAGCGCCACTTGCCACGATCCTCTCATAACTCTCTCGCTGCCCTTACATCCACAATTCTCTTCATCCATGCTCTACGTTTATGGGCACTAGGCAACCCAGCTTTCTTGAAGATGTCTCCGATTTGGCGGAAAATACCCGATTAAACGGAATATAATATATATATTCTTTGTGATATATTATATATAATAAAATGTAATGTTAGGATAGAAGACTTAGCATTACAAGACATTAGCGGAGACTGCATTAGCTATACCAGAAACAGGCAGACTATCACATATGATTACCTCCTAAATGGAACGCCTATTATTAAAATTAACACAGTGAAAGATCTCGGAGTAACCATGGACTCAAGTCTTACATTTTCCCAACACATTGACTCGATTGTTGATAAAGCCTATAAAGGCCGAGACCTTTTGTCTTTCGGGTATGTCGTCCATTCACTGACATCCAATGTATCAAGGTGCTTTACTTTGCTTATGTGAGAAGTATTCTAGAGTATTGCAGCCCAATTTGGTCCCCACAATATGTTACTCACAAGTATTCTATTGAGCGCATACAACAAAAGTTTATTAACTACCTCAATTACCGTGCTAAAAATTGCAGCAACGACTACATACAGTCAATTAAACACCATAGACTACTCACACTCGATAATAGACGTTTGCTTCTCGACTCACAATTCTTGTTTGACATTTGTAATAATAAAATAGATTGTCCAGAGCTGCTGGCATGTACTTTACGACTCTGGGTTCCTGGTAGACGAAGTAGACACACATTTATATTTCACATCCCACATGTCCACACTAACTACGCTGCAAATTCCGTCTGTATACGAATACGCAAACAACATAATAAAATATTTGCAGACTTGGACCTCTTTTCTTCAACAAGGACTGTTTTTAAGAAATCAATCCGTTCAAACCTGGATAAAATGTGAATAATATAGGATTACCCATGCATGCACACACAAGCTCGCAAACACACACACACACACACACACACACACAAACACACACACACACACACACACAAACATACACACACACATACAAGTACTTTTATGTTTGACATAGATTCTGTTGCAGTGAGAGTTTTCATCTTGATATTGTTAATTGTTGTAGTTCTATATATTTTTTTCTTTCTATCTTTGTAATATTATTGTTGATTTGTATATTTACTTTACAATTTTCATTATCTTGTTTCATTATTATTGTTATCACTTTTTAAATTATTATTCTTTATCATGTATATTATAATGTATTATTTTTTAGTATTATTCATGTCTTAGATATAAAATATTAAGTCAAACTGGCTCATGTTAAGACCTAATTTACAAGACTTAATACAAGGAATATGAGCTGTGATTTTATAAAATTAAATAAATAAACTGGGCAACTGGGCGGAGACCGTGAATCAGATTTTTAAGTTTACAGCGCTCTTAAACCTACTTATTATCAGGCAAGGCAAATGTCGCTTGTCAGTAAAAAAAATTAGACGTATTTATTAATATTATTATTATTTTGTTCACAGTCAAACAACAATGGTACTGCAAGATAAAATAACTGCTCAAGTATTAAAAACAAATTTTGAGAAAGATATGAGAATACTAACATAATTAAGTCAATTTGTGAACTTCCAAAGAGTCATAATGGATCGGTACAAATTCCTCTGCATAGTAACCGCAACGATAGCGTTCAACATAATTGGTGTCGCAGGGGTGCTGTGTCCGAGGGATCCCAACTGTGCTTGCGGTGGCACATTAGCGGTGGAACTCAACTGTAACATAGACGGTAAGTATCAACTTTAAACAAGTGTCTCTATTTAAACTTCTAGTAGCGAAACTACTTAAAGCTTAATGTCTATTTTCTCTAACAATAACATTTCTTTCAGGAGATTCAATAAAGATAAGTGTGCTTAAGAACACGTATGTTACAATACAGTGCAAGAATCCAAGAGACATTAACTATGATAAGATTCCAACCATAAGTGCCAATCAGAGTTCTTCGTTCAAATCTGTTATTTTTAAAGAATGCCCACTGCCCTCCTCGTCATTTAGAGATGTGTTGACGAAATTGGGAGTATCCAAAACAATGTCACTAATATTCCAAAATTCGAAGAATTTATCGAGTAATTTGGATAAGAGACAATTTGATGGACTGTTGGATTTATCGAAATTATTATTATCTGTAAATGGAATTACTTATTTACCTGATAATTTATTTGAGGGATTGACTAATTTGACATGGCTCAATATAAGATCTAACGGAATTAGCCTTTCTCAGAATCTGTTTAGACCTCTTGAGCGATTGGAGACTTTAGAAATCAGCCACAATCACATGACCAATATATCAGGAAACCTATTTTCGCATTTAACATTTTTGCGAAAATTATCACTTTGGCAGAATAATGTTACAAGATTTTCCAAAGACTTATTCACTGGTGTCAATGTATTAGAAGAACTTGACTTAAGCTCTAATGGACTTAACGAATTACCATCAACAATATTCACGCCTTTAAGGAAACTTAAAAAATTAACATTGTTTTCTAATAAATTTTCAACACTGCCGTCGAATCTATTCAAAAACAATGAAGGTTTAGATACCATAATAATATTTAATAATGACGTGAAACTAAAATATTTACCAAGGGGGATATTTAGTGGTTTAAATCAACTTAAAGAAGTGTATGTACAGAGATGTGGCTTAGAAATTATACCAATTGATACATTCAATGATTCTCCTTTGATCACTAACATATCTTTGGCTCACAACGAAATCGAGAGTTTACAAGAGTCTGTATTTAACGACCAAATTAATTTACTCGATTTGGACTTGAGTTACAATAAATTGAAATCTTTGCCACGAAAACTTTTCTCGTCGTTGGTTAAATTAGAACGTCTAAAGTTGGGATACAACTCAATAAAGGACATTTCATGGTAAGATTTACCTTTTTAAAGATTCAAAGATCTTCCTTCTACTTTATAATTCCTTTTAAAAATAACTGTTTTATTTTTAGTTTTTCTTCGCTGATAAGCCTGTCTTACTTTGATATAGAACGGAATGAGTTGAAGTATATACCGGAAGGTATATTTAACAACAACAGACAAAGAATGTGGATAAACATGGCATACAATAGAATAAAAATAAGCAATAAAGAAATATCTTACGGTGATACAAACTCGCCGTTCTCTCATTTACATCACTTGAAAATGTTAAATCTGAGTCATAATCAGCTGCAATTCACCTATGATGATTGGTGGCTTAATGGCCACGAAAATTTGGATATAAGCTACAATGAAATTTATAATTTATCCGTAAGTTTTTTCTTTCTTATAAATCGAACATACTATAGATAATTCAGTAACATAGATAATAATGTAATTGTAAGAAATAGTGGTCTATGTATAACTGTAGATCAACATACAACGAGAATACAACCGCCGAAAGCAAATTAAAGTATCGTACTAAAATAGGGATCTAAAATGTATTGCAGAGAGTATTACCGTGTCGATGTAGTAGCTCAGTGTTGAGCACAGATCTTTGTTGTAATTTAAGGGATTGCGGTCATTCACCATGAAGACTTAGTTTGAATTGGTGCATAGTGCCAGTTATTATTTAGTAAAACAACTGGATTTAATCCACCTTCCTTCTATAAATTTTTGTATAATATTATATACTATATACTAAGGTACAATACAATATACGAGTATATATTTTAATAGGCAACCGGCTAATTAATAACTGTTTGTTTAGGACAAAGAGCCGGCGCTGTTAACACATTCATTAACGGGAAAGAAAATGTCATCCAAAATGTTGACTAAACAAATTTGGATAGCTTCGAATCCTATCTCATGCAATTGTGGAAATTACCTATTTTTATCTGCTTTACAACAACTTCATATTAAGGTAAGCTTTGACCTATCATACAACTAACAAAAATGGTTTCTAAAAATACTAATGTAATCACTAATCACGTCTTTTAAGTATTCCAATATATCAAACTGTCTGTTGCTAATGTACTACACAATTGGACAATATATTATTCAAGACATCTCCTGACAGGCTATTTATGTGTCTAGACGCTGAAATTTTTTATTCTTTTCAGATTGGAGATATCGAGACTTTTAGATGTCCAATTACTCTTAAATTAACATGTGACAAGTTACTATCCGATTTAAACGTATTCAAATTAATCAAAAGACTCGGATTGATACTGCCCATTGTATTATTTGTAATGGCCGCTGTACTTACAACTGGAATATGTATTGGTAAACATAAACGCAAAATTTATGTATTTATTAAAAACATGTGTTACAAACACATTTTAAATGCCAAGGGCGATAGGAAAATACAACGTGATGTTTATATTGTATATGCCGAAAAAGATCATGACTTTGTAATTAGAGAACTCTTCTCAGCGTTAAAATGTCAAAGACATTTAAAAATTATCCCAAAACCTATAAAAGAAAGTGATGTTTTAAATGATGACCTTTGTTGTCTCATGGATGGCTATGCGGATAAACCAGTTTTGGTTGTTGTATTGTCACAAAATTATTTAAAATTGTTTGAAAATAAACCAAATTTTGATTGTGTTTCTGGTGGTTTGCCCCACGTTAATGTTATAAGTATTTTAACTGATGTAAATAAGGAAGTTTTGGTTAATTTTAATACATTAAGACAATTGAGAAGTATGAAACAAACAGTTAGGTTTGGTGGTACGGATTTCTGGAAGTCATTACTGAGTTTATTGGAAAAAGATGAAATGTTGACTTGTTTAGATATGGAAAACAATGAAAATTTATTGACTAACGAAAGTACCGAAATCGGTTATTAAAATGTATACCTTTGGATAATTTTTCATTAATTCTATGTTCTACATTACTTTATTTATTAGTTATTTAACCATTTTCACAAAACCAAAATTATTTGAGTATTTTCTTTTGTAATTCTATAATGGAAGTACAATATTAATTCAAAATAACAATTTTAAATACAAACATGTTATTAACTGAATTAATTAGCGAGGTAAAGACTGACTTCCACTGAATCTTTATAAAGGTATTATTATGTATATTCCTAGTTATTTTACCTTACAAAACTTAATTTTGTTTTCATTGTAAATAGATTTAACTTATCGATAATAATCTCATTTAAAATGTAATAAGTACATATAATATTATTTACAAGCTGTTTAAATATCGAACATTTAATACTGACTCACAATACCGAACGCTTTTTGTTCAGCGATTAGTCTGCCTGTCCACTGAAGCGGAATGAGAAAGCGGAGACGCGGAGTATTTTGCATAATAGAAATAAAATGGTTTAGAGTATGTGCTTCTGGTCTATTAGTCTATAGGACATAATTTGAACTAGAACTTCACTAGCCACATCGGCTCCTTTTATGTGCAGACATTTTGGTTTCCAGTTTATTTAACATAATATGCTGATCACTGGACAAAGTGTTTGGTAAAAGTAAGGTCCATGTTTACGTAGCTCCTTAAATCACTAAATGATACGTAATATTATTGTACAGTTTAGTGTAAACGTGTATTTTACCGGAAATATGTGGAAATGCTACGAGGGAGAGTGTAATATAAATTGTTAGTTTTGAAGGAGACATCAACTTCCTAAGGGTTGTAAAGTGAAGCTTATATTATAAAAAATGTGTAACTTAAGGAGTTGTTTTATTTTATCCTTTCACCATCATCATCATCAGCCAGAAGTGATTGTGCAGCAACCTGTCACTAAGGCGTCCACTGCTGAACATACGCCTAAGAACGTCATTCCGAAGGACAAGATACCAGTTGCATCCACCCGTTACTCGTGAATTTCACTATGTCGTCAGCCCACCAAGTGGGAGGCCTACCTATGCTGAGTACCTATTAATCCTATACCTTTTACCTATTAATTTAAAACATATTAGGTAAATCTATATACAATGTATTCTAATTGTATCTATATTAGAAATCGTCTTGTTAAGCATATTTTACACGCATATTTACAGCTCACAGCTCTTTTGTATGCATGCAGGTTTATGAACCGTGATCATTAAAAATATAATTAAAAAGATAATTGTTTTAAACTTACGCGGTTTATAAATTTATAATCTGATACGAGCGATTGGTCTAAATTTATTACTAATAAAAATCTATTCACAATATACTAAAATTCCAAAGAATATTTAGAAGAGTGCCTTACGGTCTTCGGAATCCAATTACTTAGAATGTATTAATATAAAACCTACTAACTTATATTATATTGATAAAATAATAAACAAGGTTCCTTTTTTGTGTAGCTATAGTAATTTTTTTTATTTTATATTATAATACATTTTTACTTATATTTTCATACAGCTCAAATATACATTAGAAAAGATCTTTTGTATGCAGGATCCAAAAAGAGTCGCAAAATCAAAGTTGTTTTGTTGCTAAAAGTGGAGAGGTTTGTTTTGGAATTGTTTACAAAGAGTGAGGAGTCTAATTAAACAAGTAAAAAAATTGATATAATATTTAAACAATTGAATTTCATAATAAACGCGATAGTAAGCCGCATAAAATTAGTTTAATTCAATAATCAATGTTCGCGCAAAACCTAAGAAAATTTAATTTCATATTATGCTAACATTGTGTTAAAACTCGTTAAACTCTTCTTTGTTAAAATTGACATTAAAAGTATTAAAGTTTAACTTAAGTTATTAAATATAGAGTTCTAGTATCTGGTAGTGTTACATTCCAATTTAATCAAGACAATGCTTGTTTGCCAGTACATATAACTTTCTTTCCCCCTGACATCAAGTAACTTGGAGATACATTGTTAAAGTTCCACAATACAAACAAAATAACAAAGTTGTTTAATACAAAACGCTCACGGAATATAATATCGTTGTGTCTACATTTACATATTTGACGGTTATCAATTTTAAACACTCCACAATGTACACACGTCCTTTGTTAGTTTTTTAACGACATGCGTAGCGCCTTTATTAGCACACTAGTTCGTTAAACGTAAAGTCTCGGGTTCGATTTCCGGTCGAAGAAATATTTATTTTATAGCTACATTTGTTAATAACATAGGTGGAAATTTTCTCCGAGTCTGGTTGTCTAAGAGTGGCAGGCAGTGGTTGGTTTATATTGCCGACCTGGGGCCGAATATGCAACAACCTGTCACTTACTCGCGTTTCGGAATCAGCTTGTAAGTTGTCTCTTCTAAATAGACAGGCATAGTGGATGCCTAGTCATATGCCGAGCCCTAATAAAGGTAATAAATCCTAAAACTCAATACCCTTAAAATATTTATGACAAGTAACAAATTTCGTTAAATTCTGAACATTGACTAACTATTTTAGATACATGTCGGATCAGCAGAAGAGTTTATTAAGTGCAATAGAAGTGTCCACTCACACTTATTTTATGTACTGAAATGAAATTGAAAAATTATTGATAAAGCTCTGTAAGAACTTTAAAAATAGTGTGAAAGTTTAAAAATATAAATATTGTACATTGATATCTGATGAATATGTATTTTAAAATAATAGAGTAGCGTTAGTTGTTTCTTCTTGTGGAGTGAATTTTCACAATACTCGTAAAACGAATACAGCGCTTCTAAACGCCTAAACTGTTCGGTTGCTTATAATCAAAAGACAACAATAATACAAACAATAAAGAGAAACTAGATTTGTTTATGTTTTTATTTTGAATAAATAAAACATAAACAAACGTCATCACTCTTGGACCTCCTCTTGCTTATCATCAGGCGGGTCGAGGTCAGATGTCGTGTCACAATAAAATATATATATAATAAATATATATAGCCGGCATAGTGACGGCGACTGAGGCAGCCGTGAACAAAGTCGTCACTCTTGGACCTCCTCTTGCTTATCATCAGGGGGTCGAGGTCAGATGTCGTGTCACAAAAAAAAAACCAAAAATTTAGCCGGCATAGTGACGGCGACTGAGGCAGCCGTGAACAAAGTCGGTTTTCTCAGTCGTCGTCACTCTTGGATTTTCTCTTGCTTATTATCAGGTGGGACGAGGTCAGATGTCGTCACAACAAAAAAATAAATAAAGGATTTCAATGTAACTGTAACCCTGTAATGTTTCCGACTTTCGCTGGAACTTGTAATTCGCCGTAGATGCCCTTACACTTCGTGCCTTTTGCCACGTTCCAGGTGCAGGGTAACTGGTGGCGAAGTGAATAGGCACGGTAGCTTTCACACGTTCCGGCGTAATGTCCAGGTATCCGGCACTGACCACCCGGTAACTGGAAAGTGTGAAACGGCATTTCTTCTGAAAAGGTTTTCTGTTTCTTGGTATGTTAGAGATTGTAGCCAAATCATTACAAGTTTGTTTGTTTCCTACACAAATATAATATTACTGTCATTATAAATAATGATGATTTAAGAAATATCTAATAATACAACCATTTATATTTAAAATATTTATATGAAAGTACTTATATTTCAAATAGTTTTACAAGTATACAGACCGTGAAGTGATTTGTTCACGTTTCGGGATCAGCTTGTAAGTTTCCGGTTCCATCTAGGCTGGCATAGTGGATGTGATTGCTACTCACAGTTATTGAATTATAATAGTAGTGACATTCATTCATGGACCACACATCGGCTTAAATTCAAGCGGGGTGCTGTTATATGTCAAGTCACAATAAAAAATAAAAATAATAAAATTAGGTTTAAAATATGCATTTGGCTCGTGTTGTATTTTGAAACGAGGCATCCAAGCTAATCCCTGCAACGCCTGCCGCATTGCATTATCAGACAAGGAATGCTGATGTTTACAGCTTAAAAATGCATAAATAAATTCAATTTGTTGTATATACGTAGGTACTTATAAATAAATATTTTTTTAACAATTGAATAGAAATTACCATCAAAGTCAAAGACATAAATCTCAAGTCATATAAAATATGCAATTCGTTAATAATAATATCGTCATATGAACTTTTCCAACTATTATATTTATGAGCTTTTTGCCGACATAGTGGCAGCGACTGAGGCAACTGTAACATATTTTGGACGCTCTTGGAACACCACTTGCGTACCATCAGGCAAGTCGAGATCAGATGTCGCGACTCAATAATAATAAAAAATAATAATGTTTATTTTTTTTTTCCTAAAATATTCTTCCCACAAAAAAAAATAAAGAAATAAAAAAAAGTTATAAATTTAATTGCGGGTAGTATATTATTAATGAATATTTTATAACTTAAATTACAATGAAATTATAGTTCATATTAAAAAAATAATAGATAATGAGTCTATAACAAATTATTTTAAATATATCATTTAGAAACAAAAATTGTATGCTTGATCAATGTATAATTTGATACATATTATAATGTATGTATTTTTTAAACCAGGTTCGGCTGCAGGTTTGGATGGAATCTCACCCCAACATTTGAAAGACTTAACGTCGCATTCTGTGGGTGATGCAGGCGAGCAACTTGTAAATTCTATCACAAAATTAATCAACTTTATGTATTTCGGTAATGTCAATCCAGAAATTGTTCCTATTCTTTTCGGCGCGAACCTCATTGCTCTCACCAAAAAGGACGGAGGGGTGAGACCAATTGCTGTTGGATCAACACTACGACGTCTGGCCTCCAAAATTGCTGTTCGACATATTTTACCAAAATTAAATTCGGAATTTGAACCCGTACAGTTAGGCTTCGGTGTAAAAGGAGGGTGTGAGGCAGCCGTCCATGCCCTACGCTCTTTTCTAACTTACGGACAGCCTGACGTTTTGCTCAAAATTGATGTCAAAAATGCTTTCAATTCGGTAAATAGGGATACCCTGCTGACGGAAATAAAACAACATATACCGGAAATATACAATTATCTTCTTCTCAGTTACGCTGACCCAACAAAATTGTTATATCGTTCTAATGAACTGTCCTCGGAAGTAGGTTGTCAACAGGGTGATCCCCTTGGGCCTGCAATTTTTAGTTTGGCTATAAATCCTATAATCAAAAATTTAAATTCTAATTTCAACGTTTGGTATTTGGACGACGGGACCCTAGGAGGTGATGTGAATACTGTGTTTTCGGACCTTTTTTTAATCAAAAGTAAATTTGAAGCCATTGGTTTGGAGCTTAATTTTAGCAAATGCGAACTTTTTATAAATAACTGCGCCTTAAATTTAAACGACGTAAAACAAAAATTTAATATTTTGGCTCCAAATATTAAAATAGTTAACAGTAATTCACTTTACCTTTTAGGTTCTCCAATTTTTGATGAATCTATTTCTGAATATATTAATAATTCAATTACTAAATTTCAAAATTCTGCTGATCGTCTCCTTGAAATTAGTCCACATTATGCACTTTGCATCTTAAAATTCTGTCTTTTCGTCCCAAAATTCACGTATGTGCTCCGTTGCTGCTCTTTTTGGAATTACCCAGATCTTTTAAAACATGTAGACGACTTAATAAAAAATAGTTTAGAATCAATTCTTAATATGCAGCTGAACGAGCAATCTTGGACCCAAGCATCCCTACCCATCCGTTATGGTGGTTTAGGGATTCGCAAAATTTCCAGTGTAGCTTTACCTGCCTTTCTATCTTCTGTCCATAGTTCAGCAAATCTCATAGGTAAAATTTTAAGGGCAACCCCTTCAAACTTTGAGATTGCTGCCTTGGAAGAAGCTAGAAACGCTTTCTTAATTGCATGCCCAGGTCAAAATTTTTCAATTTCTCCAAATTCACAGAGGAGCTGGGATGACATAAACTGTAAATTGACTTATGACAATCTTTTGAGCAGTAGTACAGGTTCGGCGCGTGCTAGGCTTTTGGCCGTGGGTACGCATGAGGCCGGCTACTGGCTTCACGCGTACCCTTCGTCAAATACAGGAACATTTCTTGAGCCTGACACGCTCCGAATCGCAACCTGTCTACGGCTTGGGGTTCCGGTCTGCGCTCCTCATAAATGTCCCTGTGGCAGTCATGTCGACAAGCTAGGACATCACGGACTGTCATGCCAAAAAAGTGCAGGCCGGTTCTCGAGACATGCCGCACTTAACGATATCATACGCCGGTCTCTTGCCTCCGTCAACGTGCCAAGTCTACTTGAGCCGAATGGTATTGCAAGAGATGATGGTAAGAGACCGGATGGTATGAGTTTGATTCCATGGAAGATGGGCCGGGTGCTGGTATGGGATGCAACCTGTTCAGACACGCTGGCACCTTCCCATCTACATGGAACCAACAGCAGAGCTGGTGCGGCTTGTGAAGCGGCTGAAAAAGCTAAAGCGTGCAAATACAGGGGTCTAGGCTCCGAGTATGATTTTGTCCCATTCGGTGTCGAGACCCTTGGTCCGTGGGGTCCTAGCGCTTTAAGGCTTTTTAAGGAAATATCAAAAAGGTTAGTCGACATCACAGGAGACCGAAGAGTTGGCAGCTACCTCGGACAAAGAATTAGTCTAGCTATTCAAAGGGGGAACGCTGCCAGTATCTTCGGAACCTTGCCTAAAGGGACTCCTTTTAATAATGTATTTTAGTTTAAAAAAAATTATGTAATTATATTGGATAAAATACTAGGTAATTATTAAATAATTTAATTAAACATTTAATATCGAAACAAAACAATTTTGTAAAATAAAATTAAAAAAAAAATACAATTTATAGAGTGTACATTTTCGTGTATTAATTATGCAACAACGCTTTACTCATGAATATTAAACAAATATAAATTGAAATATGACACAAAACCTTGTGTATACGAGTATTTCGAATTCTATTGAAAATAACACTTTTATAAATCAGTAAATTATTGCATTCATATTTTTGGCGTCTCGACAATGATTCATCGACGAAAAAAGGCTATTGTTACCTATGAAAAAATATAACAATATAATTTGATACATTGATTTTTTTATTTGATAAATTGATCAAAGATTGACACCTATTGTACCTCTTTGACAAAAGAAATATTTGTAGCTCAACATACGACAGCACCCCGTGTTAAGCGACGGAGACGACTACTACTACAATTAAATAATGCAAGTAGCAACGACGACAGGCGTGGACGAACGGTTTAGCGATTGGTTTGTTGCGCGTAAAGTCCCGGGTTCGATTCCCGGTCGGAAAAAATATTTGCTTCATAGCTTTTATTTGTAATATTTAATAATTATATTAAATATTGCAAATATTTGTTAAAAAAAAGTGCTGCCTAGTCTACCGATCCGGGGTAGTACCACCACTTACAAGTATACAGACCGTGAAGTGATTTGGTCACGTTTCGGGATCAGCTTGTAAGTTGCCGGTTCCAACTAGGCCGGCATAGTGGATGTAATTGCTACTCACAGTTATTGAATTGAAGTAGCAGTGACATTCATTCATGGACCACACTTCGGCTTAACATCAAGCGGGGTGCTGTCATAAAAAGGCGAGTCTAAATAAAAAAATTAAAAAAATCTGCTATACCGGTCCACTTATCGCATTTAGAGTACTTTTTTGTGTTCTGACGCGACATCTGACTTTATCTTGCCAATGGTAAACAAAGAATGGTCCAAAAGCGCTAATGACTTAAAAAACTGTCTCAGTTTACGGCCACGCGTATCGTGATGAAGATTAATTAATGGAAAATAGACAATGCCCAAAATTTCTCTTGAGGTTAAAATTGTCAAAAACAATTTTGTTTTATTTCTTACACAAAACACAAATCAAATATGTTTATATACGTTTCAGCTTATAAAAATTGCATGAAATTCACGTTTAAAGCTTCCTTTGTTTTCAATGTTCTCAAATATCAATTTCGTGAATTCGCTCTATCCTTTTGTTTGCATCAAGGGAAGCATTCGCAGGTTTTCTTTGTGAAATCTGAATAAAATATTTTTGTATTTCACTTGTCAACATGGGAAATTGAGCATGAGAATGACATGACATTCTACGTACGGCGCCTATTGGACAAACGCTGAAAAGGGACTAAACATTGTGACAGCTAATTTCCTGGATTCCGCGAATGGTTTTTAATATTCTTCAATATAAGTATATCTGACAATAAACCTCTCTCTAGTTGTTCCCTCAGTATTGAGAATCGTGACTCTCGTTGATATGAGTATATCGCTATTTTTCTCCATGTTTCCACTATCCTTCGCTATGCGAATCACATCGTTTAAGGCTGTAGACTACTTGGTCCGACCAAAGCCGTCTTTGTCTTTTTCCTTCATACTTTCCGATGACACGCAGTCTTTCTACATTCTCCCCATTCCTTCTTGAGGAATGACCGAAGTATTGTATGACACGTTGCAAAGATACGGTGGATAGACAATAAACTTATGTATGAACGGTAAAATTGATAGGTTTATAAAACCCTAGATTTATAAAACTTATGAAGCTTAACATAAACTTAGTAAAATAGGGCGTAATGTAGACGTTGTTATAAAGACAATATTATAAAGTGTTTTAAGTATAAAGTATTATAAAGTTTATAAACAGTATAGACATGTTTTCTAAATACTGTTTGACGCCCTCCGAGCAGAATGTCTGGCAACTCCTGGATGCGTATGGTAAAAATTTAGGAGCATGGCGAGGTTCAAAGAGGCATATGTGGTGCAGTGGATGACTAAGGACTGATGATGAATGTATTTTATTTATATTTCATTGTGACGACATCTGATTTCGACTTGCTTAATACTCGTAGTAAGCAAGAAAATTACGAACGCTTAGTTCCCGTGACAAAATATATTGGTATGTATGTATTACTAATTTAAAATAGTGACTATTATATTATATTTATATTTATTAGTGACTATACTATAAAATTCAATTTTCTTTGACCTATAAAAAACTTCTGTTTAATTTTGCTCTTGTTGGCAGTTCAATAAAAACCTGTAATACCTAAAGAATATTAAAAGTTTTTATTGCGAATATAAATTAAATATTAGTAAGTTTGTTACATTCACAGTCGCATCTCAAAAATTAGGCAAATAAAATCTACATATTATACGTGATCCGTTGCTACATAATATGAAATGTATTTATTAGGGTGTATCGTAAATTATATTACTATACTAGCAATGTTATACTATTATACTAGCAAATATAGGTTAACATGGTTGCTGCAATAGAAAACGAAACAAAATATTCGCTATCGTTGAAAATAGAATTGATTGAATTTTCTCTCTCAACAAAATGCTTACAATAATACATAATTTATATAGATACCTACATAGACCCTTAAGATACCCATCGAAGGGGTTGTAAATATAAAGTGGCAGGCGTGGGAATGATGGCATGCAAATGACAATCGCTAAGGGAGTTCATATTAGGACGCTTATACATTTTAGCATTTTCGATCAATCAATCAAATTGTCACGTTTTCTTCCCATCGAGATAAGCACGACAATGGGCGCTTGCCACGATCCTGACACAACTCCCTCGCTTCCCTCACATCCACAATTTTCTTTATACAAACTCTACGGTTATGGGCACTAAGCTTTCTTAATATTACAAAACAATCCTAAGTAATACATGGTACTGTGTGTGTTTGTGTCTATTTGATGTGTAATATTGATCACTGTTTAACTTTTGTAAAATGTTGTAAAATGACTTAATGGTGACCCAAAATAGGAGCTCACGCCTTCTTCAGGTACTACTAGTGCTGTCATATGTCGATACTAGGTCTCCCTAGAAACTTTAATGATATTTTGTATTTTTTGTGTAAATTTTATTGTTGTGACATTGTTCGTAAAATTGTTTTTACAATACAAAGTGTATTATTGTTATTTATTATCATTAAATCACATTAAGATTATTAATGTAGAAAAAGTAAGATAAAAAATACAAACCAACAATGGACGTATTTTCGTAAAATAAACTACTATCAAACCAATGAAACAAATAGAAAATGAAAAAAGAGTATATAAAACGACCTAAAAATCATTTTTTGATCTCTAAAAGTCAGAGGTCAAAAGTCTTCAGGTCCCCATAGAGACTGTATGAAGAGAATTGTGGATGTCAAGGAAGCGAGAGAGTTATGTCAGGATCATAGAAAGTGACGCTCCGTTGTCTCTGTTTTTGATGATGATCAAACTAATGTACTACATCATCAACTTATTTTAAATCTACTCTTAGCTCAGTTACTATATTATCTGTGTTAAGAAAACTTATACAATAAAATCTGTTTTTACAAAATTCGGCGTGTTGCAAATTCCGTAATATTCATGTTCCACTGCGTCAAATTCCGAGTTTTTTTTTTTTTTTTTTTTTATTATTGTGACACGACATCTGACCTCGACCCGCCTGATGATAAGCAAGAGAAGGTCCAAAAGTGACGACAACAGGTTCTAATAATGCAGAGTTGTATAAACGCCCTTATAAGTAAGATTGTGAAATCTTTCCCCAAATGCGTTGCGACACTTCAATGATTGAATCGTTATATTTTTGATTTCTTTCAATATTATGGGAAAAAATATGATGATAGAATGTTAATTATAGAGGAAAAAGTATATGAAATTATGAGAATATTTATATTTTTATAATTAAATAAACTTTATAATATGAAGCACAAAAAATTATAATACTAATGAGTGGTTTTAGTGTAAAATTAAATACATAATATTTAATTTTTTTTAAATAATAATTTGCAACTGTTATATAAATATTAGGGAGATCGGCTAGATATTAAAGTTTTTGGCGGTTGCTAGATTGATGTGACACTAAATCGTTGACCAGCAATAAATAGAAAATTATACTTAAGAGGTGTAATTAATACCTATATATTTTTTTATAATGGCCTGAATTTGTCCAAATTAAAAAAAAGAAGTCTACGGTGCCTACACACAATAATAATCGTGGACGAATAATAGGCGAGAGAGAAGGGTTAGTATCGTGAAAAGATCCGTTGTTCCTGCCCACTGATCACCCTAGTAAATATTGAGGCGTTTTCTGATTGAATAATTAATTAATCAATTAATAGAGCTTGTATGATGATAATTGTAAATGTGAAGGAAGCGAGGGAGTTATGTCAGGGTCGTGGCAAGTGGCGCTCCATTGTCTCTGCCTATCCCTGTTAAGAAGGCGTGACAATTTGATTGATTGATGTTTTTCCCACAACTAATTATAGTTAGACAGATACTGTTATATTCTAAAACTTTTAACTGGTTTCGATTAAAATAGATTAACCACATTTATACCTAAAAATAGAATGGAATTTCCAATGGAAATATCGTCTGGACGTGGGAAATGAAAGTTTGCAAATGGCATCGAAATAGGGTTGGGTAGGGGAAAATTTTGCATGGGGCGGATGGGAACCGTTGCAAGTTGTAAGGGGGGTGTCGCATTATTTATATGCCACCTTTGTGGGCAGTGGGATACCGCACCTCTGAACCATAAATTCATTAAGGTCCTTACTATTTCGCGATTCCAATAAGCATTAATGTATGCGCAAATAGGCAAAATAGACGGAGTAATAAGTAAATCTAGTTGTTTTTATTTTGTAGATTAAATATAAAAATGATAAAATAAAAAATAAATTAAAGAGGCACGTTAATTTGCAAGTGGAATCAAAGTGGAGCTTGCAAGTATTGAATGTGGAAATAACTCTGGTTCGAATTTCTTCTAACCTATCTTATCATGCAGTTTTTTTTTTCACATTTCTATACTAAGCTACTAAAGTGCTTGTATCATAGTAACAGGACAACCAAAGTAAATAAAATACATTGGTACCGGTGGGTGGTCTCGAACTCGTGCTCTTCGGTTTGCGTAACCATTGCACTGTCACTACACCACGGTCGCCTTTCTATGGCTGGATTCACGTCGGATATTGCCGGGTTAACTCCATTATAACAATAATATCATTATAAGTATAATAGTATTAATGCAAAAGTATATATATTTGCAATATTTATAGCAGATGTACCATGTCAAGCTGTGATTAGAGAAAGAGAGGACATGATGTGGCAAAAAACAGCATGATTTTACTTTTTTTATTGTAGCTCGACATTTATGGCTGCAACCTGTCTGATATTAAGCTGGACTGCGGGACTGCGGGCTAATTGGAACCGAAAACTTTTAAGCTCCCTTAGGCCGGCATAGTGGCGGCGGCTGGGGCAGCCGGGAACTGACTCGGTTATTCTAGTCATCGTCACTCTTGGACCTCCTCTTGCTTATCATCAGGCGAGTCGAGGTCAGAAATCGTGTCACAATAAAAAAAGCTCAATCCAAAACGCGACCGAGTCACTTCACTGTCTGTAAAATGACTCACCATCGGCAAACTGGGCAAATGGCCCCCAGTTTACCTAACATGCTATTATAGGTTTTATTATGGCACAAAATATATTATTTTGTATTAGGATTTTTTGATAATTAATTATTGTTTTTTAATTGCTTTAATGTTTGTATCATTAATACTTTTATCAATAATAATTGAACTAATTATAATAACTTCGTTTAGACAATATAATATTACATCATTTATGGTTTTATAATCATCAATTGTAAAATTAGAACCCCATTAAATTAGAAAACCATTATAATAATTATATACAATTATAACCAGTTAACTTTATTATTTATTAAACTAACTTGATAATTACATTTAATATTATTTAGTGAAATACTTGTCCATTGTTTATTAGGTTTTAATAAGAGATAATGACAACACTTTTAACAGACAGTACACAGACCATGAAGCAATGTAGTCGTGTTTCGGGATCAGCTTGTAAGTTTCCGGCATGGTGGATGTGACTGCTACTTGCTGTTATTGGATTGTGTTGCAGCTGTCTCCATTTACGGACCGCACTCCGCTCCGGCATAATAAAATTCATGCGACTTCTGAACTCGACTTACCTACTGGTACTTGATGTAGTCTAAGACAAGTATGAAAAATCGAATTGTTTAGTTTTGTTGCCGGTGCGGCCAACTTCTTATAATCCCGAAGTGCGATTGTATACTTTACGGTCTGTATACTTGAGAGTTGCGGTTACTACTCGGAAACGACAGACTGGGCACCACTGCGTACCACTCTACACTTTACGTGAGATTATAAGTAATAAAAGTAGCTAACATATGTAGGAGAGACCAATCAGTATTAACATGACTAAGGATTGGTCACACAAATAGTCACATTCATCTTGAACAATGTGTGTATTTTTTTTTATTCATCTTATATCAAAAGAAAACAAAAATAAATGTGTAAAATGGGATGGGGAGTTGTTTGTATCTCATATATTAGGTTGCAAAGGTTACAATTTACAAAGAGAAAAATATAAATTAAAGAAATGTCTAAAAGATTGCTTAAATGAAGATAATACAAATGTTCTATTTTTTTTAATCCATTGATATATTTGACAAGATTTCACTATAGTTGACCATCAACTGTAGTTGCTAATAACATCCGATGGTAAAGCGACTTAAAATAAATAAAAAAAAGAAAAAAGCCGGTAACGTTAAAAATGTTATTGATAATACGTGCAAGTGTACATACTCAAGAGTACGAGTATATGGAAACGATACTCCATGTTACTTCAATATACATTTGATTGCATTTTTCTACTGCTCAATTTTATTCAGCAAATGTATGGAGAATGCAATGCACGTCGACACATCGAGCTGTGAACTGAAGGCTACAGACGCCCGAGTTTATCCCGTAGGATATCGCATCTAGATATTATAGAGTCCTTCTGAATAAACTAACATGATAATAAGATTCAACGTTATAAAAATATATTTTATATTGATATTATGTGCTCCTAATCTTTAAAAATGTTTTAAAAATATATACTTACACAATCATTGTGGTACGACATCACCGATACCGCCTGATATAAAGCTAGAATATAATCTATAAATAGATGCGACTGCAATCAGTAGTCTCCATTTGCCGGTCTAGCTAAATTACGGCAACTTTCAAGTTTATACTGAAACGCGACAGGGTTAGCGAATTGGGCAAATATGGTTCATAAGCTGAAATATTTCTATATTAAACATGCCAATGTCATGTAGGTACTGGAGAAATGGCATGGACGTCCGTCCACCCACAAGATGGACTGACCACTTTTAAGAAGGCCTATGTCCAGCAGTGGACGACTAATGGCAAGCCTTGTGCAAGCCGTAAAAGTAAAGAAAAAAATAACAATACACTTTATTCTTTTGAATGTTCAGAATAATGTCATAGAGAGAACCAATTTCTGTCGCCACAGTACGTATTGTTGTGTTATGAATATACTTTTCAAGCGAAATGCAGATATGAAGTGGATCTAGTTTGCAACTTACGTATAAACTTGAAGATAGAATTTGCAAGAGGTAGTTTTGAGCGATTCTGTGAAACTTATTTGATATATTTATTCTCATTATTTTTGCATGTAAGTTTTGTCTGGTAAGATAATTTCTTCGGAATTAAATCCGCCTTTGTATCACTGTGTATTAAGTTCCTAAATAAATAAAAAATATACTTTCGTATATTATTTACCTAATATATAATTATCTGGGACAATTAATTATTATATTTACTTACATTGTTTATATAGAGATTCATGGTAAAGAGATTCAGGTAAATGTTTATTTAGGTATAATAATAGATAACAAGCTAAACTAGACAATATACATTTACAAACTTTTATTCTTCTAACCAATACAAAACTGACAAATTATTATTTAAGTCAAAATAATATGTCAATATGTTTAATTAATAATCATCTAGAACTTTTTTATGTATAAAAGTACATTTCATTATCATCATCAGCCAGAAGACGTCCACTGCTGAACATAGGCCTCCCACTTAGAACGCCATTGCGAACGACAAGATGTTGGTTACATTCATGGATTATTTGTGACTTTGACTACTTGTAGGTCCCCCTAGTGTGAGGCCTACCTACGCTGCGTCTTTCGATTCGTGGTCTCCACTCAAGAACCTTTTTTCAACCTATCATTTGTATTTATTATTTTGTTATTGGCAATGCAAAGCGTGAAGATCCATGACACTAGGCTAGCATATTGGACTATAAACACAGCTCCTGCAAACTCAGATGTCTGCCCATTGCACCAGTCATCTTCAATCTTGAACCGCACTAACATGTCAGGGTTTCATCATATGCCGTAGCTATTGTAGATAATAAAAACATTTTAATTTTAGTTTCAATAATAATATTCGTTAATTAGAAAGCTAGGTTGCCTAGTGCCCATAACCATATAGCTTGTATGAAGAGAATTGTGAATGTGAAGGAAGCGAGGGAGTTGTGTCAACATCGTGGCAAGTGGCGCTCCATTATCTCTGCCTATCCTTGTGGGAAAAAGGCGTGACATTTTGATTGATTGATTGATAAATTATAGTGTTAATCTAAAGAAAGAAATGTAATTAACAAACTCACACACACACACACGCGCGCACACGCACAGATACTTTTTATACAGGCTCTATTTCATTTTTAAATCGAGCGAAGTAGACTGTTGATATTGGTAATGAATATATTTTTCATACGTGAAGCACTGATTTAAAGAAAAAGAAAAACAAAACAGGAAAGCGGTAACAAAAAATATAAGCTCAAATTACTTTCCAGGCTGGTTGTTTCGCAAGGGAATCGAAGTTGAAATACATCAAAATTACAGGCTATCCACCCCTGCTTTAACCCCCTTGACGACAGATACATATTAATCGAAAATTTCTACCCTCCCTTAGAAACTTCATAACGACATGATAAGCTATTTCCTATTATACCATCGTACTATAAAATTATATGCCTTTCGAAACTTTTTTCTAAGAAAGAAATTATTAACGGATTTCTTTCTTTATTAAAGTTAGGAGTCCATAATTTAGTTAATAAATGACGATAATTGCACTTACTTTGTGTTCTTGACAGTTCTTCTTATATATACTTAGTTCATAGATACAATATAACAATTTCGTATTTATTACAAATTTTCATCCTCAATTATCATTTTAAGACACATGGATTGATGTGATTAGAAATACGCCCTGCAGATCAAATTGTCAATTTTATTCCTACATGATAGGCAGAGATAGGTAGACTACCTCTACCTTCTACGATGCCGACATAACCCTATACTTCCTTTCAATCCACGATTCTCTACATACAAATTCCATAGTTCTGCGACTTCGGAGACTACTACTTCTTTAAGAAAGTTTTATCAACTCTGAACAACAAATTTTTGATCAAAATATGAACAACAAACAAAAAGCAAAAACCGTAGGAATAAGTATATAAACACCCACATAATTAAGAAATGTAATCGAAAATACGAATGTGGACATTGACTGGGAATGAGTTACTCTGCTTTTGGGTAAGAAGTGATAGGAAACCGCTCTCTCATGAAATATTCAACGGATTACGATCCTTGCAATTTGTTCCACCCTACCCATTTACTTGGCCACTATTTCGACGGATGTTTGTCCCTGCTACTGACCGCTTTACGACGAGAGAAATATATTAACATATTTTTGAAGTAATATTTTATAAATTATATAACATTAAATCTAAAAGCGCTGATTTTATTGTTATTAACTTAACAAATAAAAAGTTAAGTTAAATACACACGCAAACACACACACACATACACACGCACAAACCAAAACCTCACCCTAAACTTTACCTTACCTTAATATTCTGACTTTCACGATACAGGCTTGACCTAGTGTGAAAGTCATAGTCATACAATGTGTCAGTAATCAATGTAAACAATGTAATAAATAAATAAATAAAAAATAAAAAAATATGTTATAAATCAAATTGTAAAGCTTTCATATCCCATAACCAGTGGTAACGTAAGACTAGTTTATTTTGGCAGTGCTTTCGAATTGCGTTAGTGTGGTATTACTGTCTTTTATTTATATAGAGAAAATTTGTACCTAGATAAATCGGTTATAAGGTTAAGTATAAATAATGACGAAACTATTTACTTTTCTGTCCACGAAATAACTACACTAGTACATTTTTACAATAGATTTTAACCAATATGGAATTTAAACAAATTTAAAATAAAACAATATTTAATTAAAAACAAATATCTATCATAGTTGTCGTACTATATTATAGGCGCTGTGTAGCTTAGTGGTCAGTTTCCAGTTCTCCGCGTAAACTATTAGATTTTCATTACAAAATACAGTAAGTAATGATTGTCTTATTATTTCAGTGGCTTGTTACAATCTCTGCCGAAGACTAAACCATTATATTTACCAATTAAATCATTAATTAACATCCTCAAACAAGGGCCTAATGTAAAACATCCTGTTGTATATAATGTGTATACAACGTTAATTAAACTTTACATTATCTAGAATGTAATATTCACCACCTATACCATACATTAATTACATAATGAATAATTAATTTATATCTATATTAATGTTGCATACAGTAACAATATCCAAACACATCCTTAATTGCATATCTCCGTTATTAATTACCTATTATGCGACATAATTGAACTACACACTGTTATGACTAGAATCTTGATTAACAATTAGATATTATACTGCCTGGAATTTAATTTAAATGCAAATTCGAACTTCATCTCTGTTGCATTCAAT
This sequence comes from Tinea trinotella, assembly GCA_905220615.1. Taxonomy (NCBI): domain Eukaryota; kingdom Metazoa; phylum Arthropoda; class Insecta; order Lepidoptera; family Tineidae; genus Tinea; species Tinea trinotella. The sequence goes on from HG992315.1 coordinate 9,359,600, forward strand.
TGCATTCAATCATGATTTGTCACATTAAAGACCCTTCTTACTAAGATCGAAGTATACTGTGACCTGACAGGGCTGAGTGACTGAGACCCCAAGACTAAGGTGTGGAGTAAAAGACCCGATTTACTTGCATAGAATATCTAAACTGTCTTTTTTTTAATAAAATAAAATTGACAACGTTTACTTAGTTACGTGTACTATCGTGCAAAAGTCAGAAATAATAATTTTATTTTAACCAACACTAAACAAATAAGAAAAAAACTAATAAGCATATTATATTTTAAAAACATTTATTCTTTAAGTTACAAGATTATAGGATACAGATTATATAGAAACCATTTAAAGTTTTTGTAACATAAAAAGTAGTGACGCGCACTTTTTTTTCTTTCTTTCAGTTTTTTTCTCTAAAGGATTAAATCGGTTAAGTGCTTGGCGTTCACTTTCTTATCTTCCCCACTTTACAAGAGCTTGGCAACTAATATTGGTTATTCTGTAAATTAAAAATGGCTCTAAAAGGTTTTTCCTCGTAATAATTTTTATTAAAAATTTTATTATGTAATAAAAAATATTATTTTACCTTGTATAGATTCGACTCCGAAGAGAGAGTCTTGAGTCGTAACAGTTGATAATGATAAAGATATTTACTTGGTCATGCTTTTTTACATTAATTCATTGACATTCACTCTATGTGATGACAAGAAATAGTTTATGCAAGCTATATCCGGTCGTTCTGTAATATACTGTAAATAATACACAATAATTTAAAAGTTCTCTTTGTTTTTGTGTGCTTAAATTGAAAAAAATTGTACATTTCTTTTGTAAGAAACAAAGAAATTATTGTAAGAATTCGTTGTCTTTTTAAATAAAGGTCGAAATAGAGTAGTGACATGCAATCACGCAAAGCAATCAGCTCAATCTTGTTATAGGTATACGGCTGATTTTTAGTTTGTAAAGAAAACCATATGACATAGTTAGCAAGTAAAATGTAAAACATGTTGTTTAAGGTAACATTTATTATTTAAAATAGTAGAATAAATATCGAAGAAAATTAGGCTTGGAACAAACATATGCTTTTTTATATTGTTATTATTTCTTAATATAAATTAGGAATAAAAGCTATGAAACAAACGTTTGCTCCGACCGGGAATCGAACCAGGATTTTACTCGTAACGAACTATAGTGCTAACCTGTGCGCCACGCCTGTTGCGCATATTTTTGATACATTTCGAATTTATACACTTTAAAAATGGACAGTTTTAGTACGAGAACCTACATAATAAATGAATAATGGTCAAATTTTTATCTACGCATTAATAAATTGTCTACAATTTTTCAACATGAAAAACTCGCGGTTCGTATCGACATATCTCATGCTGGCAATAGATGAGAGCTGTAAATAAAATGAAACAGCAATTTTTATCTTTCTCATAAAGTATGTGCATCTACGTTAAAAGAAACTAAAAATATTCTATGTCTAGGTAACTTTATTTATAGAAATACTTCGTGTTTTCATCTGCCAAAGAGAAATGTTCATAATTATTTAAATACAACTCAGATTTAAAAAAATTACGACAATGTAATATTTTAAATCGACAAGCGAATTGCTTTACCAACCCATGTGTTCTTCCTACCCTGCAACTTTGGTTCCTTCAGCAAAGTGTCAATAACCTTTGGTTTTTTAGTAGAATAGTTAAATGTTCAAATTATTGTTCAATCCTATATACTATCAATTATATCATATTTAATGAATTAAACAAATTTTATGCGGCTTACTATCGCGTTTATTTTGGTTTTGATTTTACAATTTTTTATTATTCCGACGTTTCGAGAGCTTTGCAGCCATCGTGGTCACGGAGAGAAATCAAAACCAAAAATAAACGCGATAGTAAGCCGCATAAAATTTGTTTAATTCATTTTTCAATGTTCGCGCAAAATCTAAGAAAATACTATCATATTTAATATCATATCAAGTTATATTATAAAGTGTACTGTTGTTTTGTCTATATGAAAATAAATAAACGTCAGAATTATTAGAAATAGAAATTAAGAGAAATATAATTATTCTACTACCAATGAATGCACTTATATTGGTACATATAGTTTTTGCCGACATTATTTTTTAATTGTCGGCTCGACATATTTGCCAGCACCCTGTATGTAGCTGTTACATCAACTAGTTGAAACAAGCTGATCCTGAAACATGACAAAGTCACTTCACGGTCTTGATGCTTGTAAGTGGTGGTACTACCCAGAATCAGCAGACTGAGTACTACTCTGCCTACCTCTTTTATTAAACCATCATTCAATGTAACTACAACACAGTGCACTACTGTAGTAATTTATAAAGTGCTATCTTGGAACTGACTATCTCGTAGTAAATGCAATTATAGTATCCTCTCAGATACAAATGCATTCTCGTATCTAGATCTATACTAAATTATACAAGCAGAGCCTTATAGATGGTAAATAAATGCTTACCTAGGTATACTTATACAAAGGAATCAATATGTTTTTATAAGTAAAGTGAGCAATTTGGCTAAGACTGAGTTAGATTCCTAATACAGCTGATATGTATCATCAATAGCCGGAAGACGTCTACTGCTCTAGGCATTAGAATTCCATTCCAAACGACAAGATGCCAGTTGCATCCACTGATATTTTGTCGTTTATAATGGGGAGTGGGGGGTTGCCACAATCCGCACGCTTGGCAGGAGGCTTGGAGACCGCAGTATACTTACCGCACGTTAAGAGAACGCTGCTGCCTACCCTCTGGTGAGGTTTAGGACATCTGTTCGAGTTTTAGGACATCACAGGCTCGTATATATTCCATCTAATTTTCATTACTGTCAATTATAATTAATTTAATAAAATAGTATGGAGTTTTATATTTTAGATCGCGAACGATGCCTATTACTGTATAGACAATCGGAGATGATAAAGAACCATGCAGTCACTAATCTATGTAACCTATATTATTTTGCAAGTAAAAAATATATATTCTTACATTGACAAGATAAGTACAACTCTTTTTAAACTCGTTATTCTCAAGAAATAATGTTTCAGTGGCAATTGTATTCCCGAGCCTTCTTTACTTTCCAAGCGATTATCGTGTTACTGACATTATCTTAAATCGAGATATTGCAAAAGTTCATTATTTCCTACGTCAACAGCAGATTTAACCTTATCTACATTTTCCCTACTAATAAAGATAAAATAAGAAGTTGTGAGTGTTTTTTAAAGATTGTACTTATTTATTTTATATGCCTATATTGTTTTTATTTCAAGAACTTTCTGGACTATCTACAAAGGCGATCTTATTTTTCTATGACTTTCTTATATCCTTAAATTTCCTATCACCTTAGTAGATCTTTAACCGAAACGTAAAAAAGCACCTCTGACCGGCATAGTGACAGCGATTAAGGAACCCGTGAACTATGTCGGCTTTTTTAGTCACCAGCGCTGTTGAACATTCTATTGTTTGCTATCAGTTAATCAAGATGTCCAGTCATAATAATAAAACAGAACTTAATGTCGCTTAATATTCTCTACTAGTTAACCTTTGAAAGTAAATATCAATTAGTAGATATATTTCAACAAACTACTGCAAGCAGGTTATACTCGTATAGTTGCTGTATGTACTATGAAATACAAGTCAATAGTAGCTAATTGTTAGATATAGGATGATTAGGGCCTTTTAATTGGAATGCCCGCAAAGTAACCTGTTTAACTTTTGGGATAATGATCAAAGTTGCGGGCATTGAGCGAGGATATCCTGAGATAGCAATACTTGACCAGCGCACACAGTGGATGTGAGTGCTTGCTTGCGGAATTTCCAGCTAGCAAGGACCGCAAGCCTACGTAACATTTGGTAATCATATTATATGATATAAATAATTATAGAAAAGTTTATATAAGTAAAACGAAGTGTAATTTTGACAACATAAATTACTTATATGATTTATTTGAACTCTTGTTGGTCGGTATAGGGACGGCGATTGAGGCAGCTGTGATATGACTCGGTTTTTCCAGTCGTTGGCACTCTTGAAACTCTTCTTGCTTACCGACAATCAGGTCAAGGAAATTAATAACCACAATTTAAAATAGTATAGTACAATCTTAGATAAACAAATACTTTATATTTTTTATGTATACACGCCATTGCATAATATCTACACCATCCAATAGATATTCTGCTTACTCAATTTCCGTCTGATTGGTTCACTTCATATTCATGAGGTATGCGTATGTACTCGTATCTATCTATATCTCAATCTATTCAACCGCATGCAATTACAGCGAATAAGCTTCTTATATAACAAAAATAAATTTATAGAGACGAACAACCCAAAAAATGGTAACTTATAAAAGGTAGTATAAAATATAATTATAAAAAATGATCTAATTTATTTCTTATGGTAGCTCTAGCTCTCCGATAGATAATAAGCTGGAATGCAGATAATTAATAGAGGCTACTACTGCTAAGTACAGTTAAAAAAGACTGCAAGTTGCAATCGCATCCACTTTGCCGGTTTAGTTGGAGTCAGCAACGTTCAAGCTAATCCCGAAATGCGATCGAGTTCTGAAGTGTCACGGTCACCACCAATAAAATGGCGCGTAGTTTAGTAGAATAATTGACAAGTTGAATGCTTTGCCAGTTCATGTGTTCTCCTCATTGGAAGCAAAGGTGTTGGCGATGTGATTCGTCCTGTACGCGCGTATATGGAATATGTATGTGTCGCCTTATTGAAATCAAAGGTATCGGCGAACGTAATTCGTCCTGTACGCGCGTAAGATAAGACGTGCATTTGTGTCGCCATGCACGTGTTGATCATTCATACGTGCGTATTTTCGGCGCCTACACGCGCCGAATATACGCACTAAACTTTTTTAAATATGTATAATTTGTTAAATATGTAGAAGATACTCGTAGATGTGGTTTGTAAGAAGATGTAGTGACAAGGATTGACGAAAGGAATTTATAAATCTGATGTGCATGGATGCGTTAAACAAGGCAGGCCCAGGAGAGTGTTTTCCGACCAAATCGGAGACATCCTCAAGAAAGCTAGGTTACCTAGTGCCCATAACCACAGAGCCTGTATGAAGAGAATTGTGGATGTGAAGGAAGCAAGGGAGTTGTGTAAGGATTGTGGTAAGTGGCGCTCCATTGTCTCTGCCTATCCCCGTGGAAAAAAGATGGGACAATTTGATTAATTGCTTGTTAAATATGTAAAATTATTTAAGTTAACATTTATTTTAAGATCTAATAAACCATTAAAGAGATAATATTGTAACACTCAAGTTTTACGGACATATAAAGATTTAATACTATAGAATTCAAGCTATCGAACAGTGGGATAATAAAGTTACTGGAAGAACGTAAAATCCACATACAGGCTCTTAAAGAAGATAGTGCGGTATCTATTCTTAAAACGTTTAATGCCAACAAAGAGCCAGGAGTTAACTACGCGGATTCCATTGTCAACCACATTTTTATTGGTAGTTCCTATGCTACTTTATATGCATAATGATAACATTTTTTTAAATTGTGATTTGACATATGACAGCACCCCGCTTGATGTTAAGCCGAAGTGTAATATTTAATGTTATTAAATATTACAAATAAAAGCTATGAAACAAATTTTTGCTCCGACCGGGAATCGAACCCGGGACTTTACGCGCAACAAACCAATCGCTAAACCGTTCTTCCACGCCTGTCGTCAAAGACAAAAGACAAAGACCTAATACGTAAAAATATGAATTTAAAATAATTGTAGCGTAATTTGTTTCTGAGTCTATAGATACATAATATAGACTCAGAAACAAATTGTAATATAGCGAAGTGTAACGTCTCCATTTTCACAGGGATAGCTAGATACATAACATGGTTAGCGCTACTTTCCATGGTCTTCCGACACATCTTGCTTTCCTCATACCCTCAATTCGATTCATATAAGCTCTTTGTATATATAATGGCATATTTAATAAATAGGAGCGTTACGTCTTTCCGAGTCTAGTCTTGATACATATAGCATAGGATGGGGTATACAAGCTCTGCTTTTTTAGAATGATCAAGGGCATTATTTAAGATTGTTCCAGTTTTAAATCTATCTTCATAGGGATATATACCTACCTACGAGAACTTACACATATACCATGGAGCTTGTATGAAAACAGGATCATGGAAAGTGGCGCTCTATTGTTATTGCTTTTTCCTGTAGTAATTAAGCCCTAACACTTAGAGAACTTCTGATAGAGATACACTTAAAGATACCCTTTGATTTTTTTAGCTATTTATAAGTTTAAGATTAAAGGTTCGCGTTTGGGAATAAAGGTGTGAAATAATAGTAATCTAATGTTCTAGATGATATTCTTTCTGTATTCTGCCAGCAAGTTTAATCATATTCTTTAAGTAGTTTCATTAGATTTTTTTGTCTACATCAACATACGGAGAGGTGACCGTATAATTTTCTCATCTATCAACGTCTTGAAGCAACCGAAGGGAGAAATGATTCAGTGAACCTGTCACGACTTCGCCTTGGCAAATTAATTGAAATGAATTACCTCATACAGTTTCAAAGTATTTCCCAAAAAGAAGATATTTCACGTAAAATTTTATATTCATTTTAAAAGCAAATATACAAATTACTTTCACAAATATTAGTATAAAATTTATCCGATAGGTAAATTTATTCTGACATATAAAATTGTAAATGCGGCTGCGATACAGCTAACTTTGAAGTTGAGCCGAACCTCGTTACGAATAAAAGCGGAGATATACAATCGCCATCGTTTGCTTTGGTTGGAAACCTTTCAACCTCAATAGAATATTCAAAGGTCCGCTTGTAAAAATATGGCTCAATTGGCACTATGAATCGCGCGGGATTTCCCATTTAATATTCAGCCGATGAAAAATATCCCCCGTCATAAAAATGTGGACCATATGAGTTCTGAGCCCACGTATTTGAATATTGATGATTATGGAAAGTATGCCGCGCTCCAAAAGCAAAAGCCCAATTTCCATATCAAATTTATGCATATACCTAAGAAATATATTTATAGTAAAAATAAGGTTGTATAATTTTTCATCACTGTTCAGTTCAATAGTATTCTTTTAGGTTTGCAACTAATATAAACGGAATATTTTTAATATGTTGCAATAAAAATATAAGTTGGTTACGATATTTTAATTAAATTTCGTTTAACGTTGGAGAAAATATGCGTGAGAAGTAAACAAGTGCGGCAAAACATCGCTCCCTCCCTTCAAACGTTAATTAAACTACTCGTATAAAATACTGTATTTTATTTTTTTCCTTTAATATAAAACTCAATTTATATCGGCGTAGTTCATTCGAGTTTCCAATACATTTAAGGAAGTACAAAATTTGATATTATTAGAGAATAATTCAGGAATAATTCACCTATATTCTGAAGGCGTACAATGGCAAGCTTTTCTCGGGAGATAGGTAATCTTTATGGAATAAAACACGCTCTTTTAACGATAGCTCAGTGTTGAAGAAAAAGAGCATTAGGGCGTAATTTATCACAGTTTCCACACCATTAAATAAGAAGACCGCAAAAACCTCGTGCGTGGAAACATTATAGCGACCGAATTGTCTACAAATGCAAAAATGATCGCAACCAATGAAATATCACAGACGATTGTTTTCGCGATTCGCCGACTATTGTGTATGTGTTTTGTTTTAAGAAAGAGTTCGTAATACTAGTAGATCTATATTATAATATCGGGTCCGCCAAATAACTTTGTTTTTTTGAAAATGCTAAAAAAAACTACTGAATATTTTTTTAAATTTCTTTTTTATTTGAAAGTACAATCCTTCCTGTTAATGATGGAAAATAATTTTTGTTCACAGAAATCGAAGAGGAGGATATTGGCAACATTTGGTTTCAACAGGACTTGATGTTTTGCGCCGTGTTTTTAAAATCGCATTATCGGCCGCAGAGCTGATGTCGTTTGGCCACCTCGGATCTGCGATTTGACACCGTTGGACTATTATTTGTGGGGTGCCGTCAAAGATAAGTGTTACGCCGACAAGCCAGAGACAATTGATGCTTTAAAGGACAATATTCATGAAGCAAACAATCGATAATGTACTTAAAAATTGGACCGATCGTGTAGGCTACTGCATGGCCAGCCGAGGCAGCCATTTGAATGAAATTGTTTTCCATCATTAACCGGAAGGATTGTACTTTCAAATAAAAAAAGAAATTAAAAAAAATATTTAGTAGATTTTTATAGCATTTTCAAAAATATAAGTTATTTGGCGGACCCGATACATTACCCGAATTATACGGAAAAAGAAGAACCAGTCAGTACTGATTAGGTTACTGCGGAACTGGAGAGGTGATGTTTTTTTTCTATTTCTATTGTGGCTTAACACACGACAGCACCCTGTCAGATGTTAAGAAGTGCGGTCATAAATAGAAGTGACTGCTACTACAGGTAAAAACTAGACTAGTGTGCAAACCAATGCACAACGCTTTGCTTATATAGTGGAAGATATCAATACAGACGGATAGTAACCATTGTATATGGTGAGTATGTCCATTGCATATTCGGGAACCAACAGGTATAACAATATTTTAGCACTAGGTTCTTGTTAGGAAACAGTCTTCCACTATATTAATAGAATCAGTAAAATTCTAATTTATTATGCATAAAGCCGATCAAAATATTTACTACCTTTATTTTGTTGTGTGGTGTTTTGTATAATACGTATAATTGAAAAGCATTTTCCACAAAATCAAATAAATCACAAAAGAGCTTTGTGGACCCAAAAAGGCATTGAAAGTATTGAATTTTTCTTTTGATCCTTAAAGAATTTCTTTATCCTTTCTCTTCGGAATTCATTAAAAGAAAAAAATAAATTGTACAAAGTGAATAATTTTGTTTTAATTTTACAGGATTATAATTTAAACAGCGCCTTTCCTCGACCTATTTGCGTATAAAATTTATTAGGAAAAATATTTTACCAAAATACATTCAATCTTGTTTTGGTTTTATCGTAGTAAAAACCTTATGTAACTTTAATATTTTCCTGTTTCCTTTATTTGGCGAAAATTTCTTTTTTTCGGCAAATATTTATCTTCATACAATTTTATTAGTTGTCTCCTAGCATTATACTAGCAGAATTAATAACTTTAGACCAGTATATGCCGATTTATAAATGAAGTCTTACATGAGCGTATAGTACGTTAAGTTGTATATTCCAACTTAATGGCGGCTCTAAAGTACACTGTTTAAATTACTTATTAACTTAATAGATTATTCTTTCATAATTATGGTGGACTTGACGGGGGGGACTATCGTGCCCCCTGAAATTTTGTAGAGCGTCGTCACTTTCGCACGTTGTACATTCGTTGCTTACCACTGGACACACTTTTATAAGTCATATTGGTATCCACAGGGAACAAAGAAATCGTATAAGGTGATACGATTTGACGACAGGCCTGGACGAGCGGTTTAGCGATTGGTTTGTTGCGCGTAAAGTCCCGGGTCGAAGCAAATATTTGTTTCATAGCTTTTATTTGTAATATTTAATAATATTAAATATTGCAAATATTTGTTAATTAAAAAATCGATAGATATTTTATAGCTTCGGGTCTGGTTATAAAAGTGGTAGGCAGTGGTACCCAGTCTGCCGATCCGAGGTACCACTTACAAGTATACAGACCGTGAAGTGATTTGGTCACGTTTCGGGATCAGCTTGTAAGTTGCCGTTTCCATCTAGGCCGGCATAGTGGATGTGATTGCTACTCACAGTTATTGAAATGTAGTAGCAGTGACATTCATTTATGGACCACACTTCGGCTTAACATCAAGATGCTAACATTAAGATGTTAACATTAACATGCTGTCATATGACGAATCACAATAAACAAAAAAACTCTAATAGTATGCTCATAACTCTTTGTTCATTACATATACATTTTTATTATTATTATCAAAGAAACATGAATAATTCAAATTAATAAAGAACCTACTCCTAAAAATCGCCTTTTGTCCATTTTACCTAATCATTCATTGTTTAGTGTAAAGGGTAATGGTGTCCCAGAGACCCCAAAGGTGTTATTCAAGTGTCAAAAGGATGAATGTCCCGTTATTTATGGGTTAACCCTTTAAAAACCTTAGGGTAACGTGTGTACTTTTAGTATGTTGGTTTAGGACCACGTATTCATTAAGATTATCTTAATTCATACGTTCTTGTTTTGCTTTCTTAATTTTATACCCATGTTAATAGCGTTAGAACGTTTTAAATTATAACAAAATATTTTCGTGACTTAGTAATATATGCATTGAAATATATTAATTGACTTTTTTATTTTTATTAATCTTGTGCCTATGTGTTTTTTCTATGTGCATTTTTTGTAATTGCTTCTTTTTTACATATTGCTGGGTAAATACAGTTGAGATGGTCGCATATTACGTTACTTAATTTATTTTATGTGTTTTCAATTAGTTTGACACTTTTTAAAGCGCGAGTAGCTGTACAAATATTAATTGTGTATATATATATTTTTTACATTTCTATACTAATTTACTATAGTGCTTGTATCATAGAAACAGGACAACCATATATCAAAGATATATCGATACCGGTAAGTGGTTTTGAACCCGTGCTCTCAGTTTGTGTAACCATTGCACACCACGATCGCCTTAAAGTCGCACATAAGTAAAGAGATCAGCGCTAACATTAGATGAAATATTGTAGATTAGGAAATAATTAAAGCTCCAATACAATGCTTTGGTCTGATTTAATAAGTTCATACTTCCAAACCACATTACCCCAGCGCTACATAATAACAATTTGTAGACAATTTACATATTTCTTACTTTTTAGTTCAGAAAAGATAATAAAGGTCAGTAAGAAAGAAATTTTAAAAGAATCAAAGTTCTATCTTGAGACGGAGTAAAAATCCCAGGGCTTTGAAGACGTAATGAGATGTTGAAGCCAAGTGTAACTAAGGCTTAAGAAAATAATGGAATGTGACTTACAACATTTCTATTTCTAGTCTATTTTCAGATTTTTCGATAAAGAAATATTTTATAAACTTTATGAATGTATAAATTGAGAATTTTGCATGCGAGGGAAATGAGAGAGTTGTATCAGGATCGTGAAAAGTGGTTATCCATTGTATCTGTTTACTCCGTGAAAAGTAGGTTCTATCGCTTAATGTTTTATTACACGAAGACATACTTAACTCGATATGTTATTAGATTTGATGATGTGAATCGATTGATATTTAAAAAAGGTTCATATGAACTGAATTAAATTGTGGGTTTATGTTAGACGTGCAGATATTTGCAGATATGTATTAGAGTACTTCGCGTGCAATCAATTTCCACTTTTATTTGGGTTTCGTAAATGGCAGTATACTAGTAAAATAAACATGTATTTTTTAAGTTCGAGCTAGTCTAACATCACAGAATATGTATTAAATACAAGCTATTTTCGAATTAAGTAATCTTTTAAATAATCAATAGTACGAGTAATAAAATTATACTGCGGCCTACCATCGCGTTTATTTTGATTATTTTTAATTTACTGTTTCAAAAGCTTTGCGACCATATCGTGTACCTACATAATAAGGTTTTGATCAGTAATTCATTTTTTTAAAAACATCGGATATATAAATAAAATATGTATCACAATTGAATTGATGTCTCCGAGACCACGGTGGCTACGAAGCTTTCGAAGCATTCGGAAAACAATAGTCAATAATTTTGTAAGCCGCTCTAAACCATTAGAATATACGATATTGCATTAAAAATTCGTGTAGTGTATATTAAAAAAAATATTCGAGTATTATATATAATATTATATAGTAAGTAAGTATTATAATATAAATAGTATGATAGCATAAAAGTATAAATTTTATAAAACATTATAATACAAATTTCATAATGTAATTCGTGTTTAATAATTACGAAGGTATCTCATTTAAACATAAATTTCGCTTTTGTTATTTCAATAAAACCACTAAGCCGAACTATTTGATGTGGTTTACTTTGCGAACTAAAAAGTTTCGTTTATTAGCTGTGTAAAATGTTTGTAGTTTTGAATTTATATAACGTAATTTCATAGTTGCCTTATATCATAGCGATATGCGTGGTTGCTTATCCTCAGTGTTGTGATGAAGTGATCTCGTCGACGGTCGCTTCATGAATTATTCATATCCTGAGGACGCGGCAATTTACCCGATATATTCTATGTCCCACCACAAATATGCATACGCCGCTCAAGTTATGCCTGTGCACAAATGCTTATGCTGAACACATGTGCTTTATGCTTAGTTTAAGGATAACTTAGCTACGGTGAATAATGGAAGTAAAGTTCAAATTGGATTTACTCAGGCGCGGTTTAATTATTGAGCTCGGAGTAAGCAAGTTATATTGGAACCCGAAATAATAAAAAATAACTGTGAAAAAAAAATGTTGTAATCATTATCATCATCATCCATTAATTTCTAGTAAACAGATGCAACGAAGCTCTACTTTCCACGATCCTGACACAACTCTCTTGCTTTCCTTACATTCACAATTTTTTTCATACACATAGAAGATTGTTCGTTGATCAAATCGGGGACTTTCCCAAAATCGCAGGGGTCTGTTATCGAAATGAAATAATCAATTTTTATGTAGCTTACTATCGCGTCAGTCTCTTTGTGGCTACGATGGCCGGCTGCAAATCTCTCGAAACTAAATAAACACAATAGTAAGCCGCATAAAATGTATTTAATTCATTAATCAATATTCGCGCAAAATGTAAGAAAACGAATTTTTAAAAATAAAGAAATACACTATTTTCGTACATTTTTTATGTTTGAAATAAATTCGTTCGAACAATAAAAGTAAAACTATAAAAATAAGTTTCAATATAAAAGATTTATTTCGCAATATTTCTACAAAACTTGGAACGTATGATAGTACAAGCTGTGAAAGAAAATGAAGAATTGTTAGAATGTAACTGACGCTTTGAGAAAATAACATACCTGACCTGACTACCTTTCAATGTTATGACGACAGAAGTAGCGCATTGATTATCGCACCAATTACGCGCAAAGTCCCGGATTAGATTCCCGATCAAAGCACAGAATTGTTTAATAGCTTTTATTTGTGATATTTAATAATTGAATATGACAAATATTTGTTAATAAAAAAGACGCGTATATTGTTTCCCCTGGGTTATCAATAAGTGAACGGCAGTGGTGGCCAGTAGTTTTGCAATTGTACAAACCATGAAGTGACTAAATTGGGTTTCGGGTTCAGCTTGTATGGTGGCAGTTCCAATTAGGCCACCTACAGTTATTATTGCGCTCCATCATAACATCAGGCGGTGTGCCACAATAAAAAAGGATTTATTTAATTTTATATATGTATTTTAAAAAATAACGTAGTTATAATGTATAACGTGGTAATTATAATTAAACATATTATTTTATCTAAATTATATACACTATATGTACAATTTAAAGTCAGAAATGGGTGCTCATAACCACAGTGCTTGCAGAATTATAAATGTGAGTTGTTTCAAAATCGTGGAAAGTAACTCCATTGCTTTTGCCTATTCCTGTGGGTATTGAGGTAAAATAATTTAACTGATTAATTAAAGTAAGAAAATAATATAATTTTATGCTTTTATATCACATCAAGCAAATTATATCAGTTTTTTATTGAATACGAATACGAATTATTATAATGTAATATCAAGTTCATCTCAAGGTTATAGGTTGATCTGAATCACATCAGTACCTAATAGATTGAAATTCCTAAAACTATATAAGAAAAAAGAAAACTGTTAATAAACTTAATAACAAAATACACTAACGTTCTAAGTATATTTTATTACATTCTATTCTTGGCATTCATTCCACCGAGCAGTTGCGTTTGATATCTTAAGAAAATATTTTATTCCCTCAAGGGATTTTGGAAGATGAGCTTCAATAAAAATGAGAGAACTCTTGATTACGAGCCATCAGCTAGATGAATTTGAAACGATCTGCACGAATGTGGTTCTTATGATAAATATATCATAATATCGCATCATTTTGATTTGGTAGAAAAAGGATAAACAAACGCCTATAGACGAAACCATTTTCTTAGCATCCATGAATTTTCTATCGGGGTGCTGGGTCCATCGGGTAGTTAGAAGGAAAGTGAAGGTAGTGTTTCGTACTTGCGACCGGAAAGTAGGTTCCAGTCTTTGCGAGATGTCAACGCTCACCTTCTCTCACATTGCCCCTACTTTCTCCTTTACCCACAATATTCAAGACCCCACTACAGCCTTCGACATTTAATCTAACCGCTGATCCCAAAACGTCTCTTCTTTAAAAGATGATTCAATGTTTTTGCTGTTATTCCTCTTGAACCGACTTTTACTTCGTAAAACGCTTTGCCAATTTTTTATGTGAAAAATTAATAACATTATTATTTTTTAGGAGAGGGGACAATTCATATGTTAAGTATTGTAATTGCACGAATGCAAATCTCCCTATCGTGTTAGAGTCACATCTGCAGCCCAGAATAGTAATAGCGACAGAGGCTGGGATTTAATTTGATGATTCAATAATTATAATAGTATTAGGTAGTTGGTGCTTATTTTCCAGTAGTGCTATCACTTTCAAATGTACACACAGACCGTAAAGTGACTCCGTCTCGTTTCTAGATCAACTAGGCGACCGTGGTGCAGTGGCAGTGCAATGGCTACGTAAGCCGAGTGGCACGGATTCGAAACCACTCACCGGTACCAATATATCTTTGATATATGTACGTTGGTTGTCCTGTTTCTATGATACAAGCACTTAAGTAGCTTAGTATAGAAATGTATAATAAAAACATATATACAATAACTTTTAAGTGCTGGTTTCAATTAGGCCGTCATAGTGGATGTAACCGCTACTTTGTCTATGTAGTTATTTAGCTTAAATATTATGTAAAATAGGTGGTTTATACAAACATCCTTGCGGTCTTGTATTTAACCCAAATTCAAACTAAATTAATTGACCTATACTAATAAATGAACATTACAGTTTATATATAGATGTTAGCAAATGAATAAAGTGCCTGACTTAAGCTCATAACAAAATACGAATAAAGTTGCCTGCCACGGGTCGTTACCGTAATTGCCTTAGATTTAGCTATGCGCGTCACAATATTAGATTTAGTTACTTTAAAAAAACTAATATTTTATTTTAAGAGTGGTAGGCAGTGGTACCCAGTCTGCCGATCCGGGGTAGTACCACCACTTATAGGTATACAGCCCGTTAGTGATTTGGTCACGTTTCGGGATCAGCTTGTGAGTTGCCAGGTTCCATCTAGGCCGGCATAATGGATGTGATTGCTACTCTCAGTTATTGAATTGTAGTACCAGTGAGATTAATTCATGGACCACGCTTCGGCTCAACATTAAGCGGGGTGCTGTCATATGTCGAGTCACAATAAAAAAAAAACCTACAACACAATTTGCATATCAATGGTTATATTTAATAAAACTTAAAACAATTTCTTCTAAATTAAGAAATACTGATATTAAAAAGTATAAGTATAAGTTTCTGAAAAGTATGTTTTTAATTATGTTTTCTTTTTATTACGACTTTAAAGCTGGCCGAGGATTTCCTAGAAGGCGAATTTATGCCTAATATATCAACTACGTTTTCTATCAAGTAAGCTATTGTTGGACCTTTGTTATGTGCTCGAGGCTAAATTTTGACTTTCCGTCCCATTTATTGTATGTCAGTATGTCAAAGAACCATCTAAATGACTATTTATTGGAATTCTAACGGGCTATTCAGCTCAATAAACCTTAAAACAGAATGTTACCTACTTCTACTTCTGCAGCCTAATAATAAAGTAAATAAATTTCTGGATTTTGTGAAGATTTTTATATAAATATAGCAGAAATATTATATAAAACTGTTTATTCTGTGGGTGGTAATTAAAAAGGTAATCGCATTCTAGTAGAAGTAAGTGTGCTCTACTAATCGTATCGTATTGTATAATATTGTAATTACACAATACGATTGTAATTATGTAATAAATAAGTATGTATAGTATAAATATAATATTGTATAATATAAAAAGTATAATGTATAAAGTGTATATTAAAAATAAATAACTCGGCCTTCTTTGAAGAGAATTGTGGATGTGAAGGAAGCGAGGGAGTTGTGTCAGGATCGTGGCAAGTGGCGCTCCATTGTCTCTGCCTATCCTCATGGGAAAAAGGCGTGACAATTTGATTGATTAATATATCGTATTTTAGTTTAATTATAAATTACCTAATGTTATGTAACAGGGAACGAATACAGTTAAAAGTAGAGTAAAATTTAAACTTATAGATTTTAGGGATCCAAAATTTAGCTGAACTTGGCTAATAAAGATTTATCGGAGTGATAAAAATTTTCATAGCTGTGAGACGGTCGTAAATAATTTGGGGCATACCTGCGAATGCTGATTTGACATGGGTCAGGGGCCGAAGCAAGAGTCGTATATTTCATTTCTTCGGTCCAATGTGTACCTAGCTGTTTGGATAACGACCACTGACTAAATTGAAATTTACCCTTAGCCTCCCTTAAGGTAGCTGATATTACGATTTAGGTAAATATTAAAGAATGTATATTAAAAAAAATGTCTTTAAAAGATAATTTCTAGAACCTAAAAATAGATGACTTTTGTAAAAATATTTGTTATTAAGGTTGGTAAATGGTTATAATTTAGATATAATTCTACGAGTAGTTTACTTAAATGGATAAATAAATTCTAAGATATGCTAGGATAATTGTGGATATTTTTTTATTGTGACACAATATCTGACCTTGATTTGCCTGGTGAAAGCAAAGAGAATAGCCCGACGACTAAAACAAATAATTTTCTGTGAGTTATCACTGTTTGAAAATATGTTAATAAAAAATATAAAATATGTGGTTATATCCATAGTTTTTATTAAGTACTAATAACTACTAAACATAAAACATATTTATTTATCTAACCTATGACTAATAAGACTGTTTCTGGATATTAATGCTATTTAATCTGCAAAAAGTTACTAAATATAAAACGAAATGTCTATCTCGACCATGACAAAAGAGACATTGAAACAGACTGCCTGCCACAACTCCGCAAAATCCACATTTGTTAACCCAAGTCCACAATACAGTGGACAACCGCAATATTTCCACAGCTATTAACTACGAACCCCGCTCTTACCCAATAAATTCGGAGTTTTCATATATAAATCAGAGGCCGCGGAGACCCGAAGGTCGAAAGATAAACCCTGTGGTATAAAGTGACTCCAGAGACATTATCCTCGGCCAGCTGCGCTCGTCGAGGAATGTCACATTACATCTGGGTTTACGAGCTCTTCTCTGGACCTGACTTTAATTCCTTTGCTTAAACTTTGATACTTATATCCAACTGGCAATTGAAAATGAGCTCAATTTGCTTATACATAGAAATATAATTTGAATTGCACTCAGTATTATGGTCACTTGTAAAATACAATATCCCATCTGTAGCTGGTTATTAAACTTCCGTATTTATAAATGGTTTAAAAAGTATAAATAATCTCTCGTGTTTCAAGAAAGGCACAGTTTTCTTGGCTTGTAAAGCCGGATATCCTGTTTCATCCGGCTGCAGCTCTTTATATTGTCTTGTCGACTAAAACTTAAAACATCCAACAAACTTTAATTAAAAACTAGTCCCAAGTTTTGTCTATGAAACTTCCAAAAAGTTGTTTAAAAGTTAATTGCTATGTAAAATTTACGCCTAGTTAATCACTTCCCCACAACTTGTTGTTTTCATTATTTGAAATTCATATTAAAACAGTTTTTTTTTTAAATTAACATTTCTATATTTTCTTAGATTGATGACCACGATGGCTGCACAGCTCTCGAAACTATAATATCGAAATAAAATAAAATTGTAAAATCAAAACCAAAATAAACGCGATACTAAAACGCGAGCCGCATAGAGTTTGTTTAATTCATTACATTTCTATATTAAGCTACTAAACATGATTGTATCATAGAAACAGGACGACCAAAGTACATATTATACCAATTATACATTTGCGTGCAAGTGGTTTTAAATTCATGCTCTCGGCTCTCCATTGCACTACCACTACACAACGGTCGCCTTAATTTCAGGACTATAATCCTGGTGTTTATTTGATTAAACATACTATTTGTGTATGTGAGGGAAACGAAGATCGCGAAAAGTAGCGCTCCATGGTCTCTGTGGAATTGTCTTTATTATTCTAATGCATGTGGGAATTGAGACGAGACAATTTGATTTGATGTTAAGAAACAAAGGCATAAAAATGAGAAACAAATTGGAAAGAAATAAAATACCTAATTCAGATTTAAATACGAGCCAATTTAAAAATATATTAAGCTGTAAATTTTATTCGTTTTATTTAATTTCGAATATATCTATACCTTGGCTATAATTTTTTATAGACCTCTTAAACTCCAAATTTTTCTTCGCAATGGCCAAGTTATATTTCATTTTCGCCCTTCATGGTATGTAATTTTATTACAGGGTTCAATTTTATGACATTCGATACTTTTACGGTTGTTGAGTCTTAAACATAAAAGGGTTACTATAACGCGATCCCATTGGACGACATGCCTAAAATTTGAAACGTATCCTCGGGAAATTTGAAAGCCATTTTACACGAAGCACTTAAAACCCTGCTCGACCCAAAATATTAATAGTACCCATATTTCGAAATGCCTTGACCTCTACATGACATTAAATTTACAATGATCAGAATCCAGTGGCAACTGTAGGCCAGCATAGTAAAGCTTAAAGCACAAAAAGTTATAAGAGATACTGAGGTCACGAGAACTCAGAATGCCCTATAATGCCCTTTAGCCTTCTTTAGCGCCTATAACACAGTGAAAGTTCTGAGGCGCTATTTAACCTTATTCCTAACTCGTATTTTTACTCCGTAATACCTGGACAGACAGCTCGGAGGGAGCATCCGCATTTTGTTGAACGAATCAGCAGTCGAACCAAAAGGTTCGGCATGACGTTCTATGTAGAAATACCGATAAATGAAATACTTTACAATCTACATAGAGACTGCGACTTCTTAGTCTTCTTATCTTTAACCATAAACAAAAACAATTTGTTAAACGTCGTTATCAAAGCCATCAGGTAAGTAGAGGTCAGAAGCCGCATCTCAAAAATAAATACGCTAACGTTATTTAAAAGCTCTTTATTTGCTTTTTATTAATCTGTATTATCATGCTCAGTGAAAATCCCAATAATAAAGTACATATTTGATTTCAATAAATTGCTAGCAAAACGGCCAGTCAAATATACTCAGGCCTCGTTTAATTTTACCGTCATCGATAATTACTTTCAGCCGATGCATTGTATGCACCATTGAGTACTGCATCGATAACCACTTAATTTATATATACCTACTTATATTTGTGTATAAACATAAAATGGTACGAAAAATTGCAGTCATTTTTTATTAGTGCATGCTGGGTATAACAGAAGAAGCATAAATGTAGGGTAAATGCTGCAAAAATGCGGTTATTAAAGTGGGGTAATGATTGCGGTTATAGTAACTAAAGAATACATTTCTATACTTACCGACTAAGAGTGCTGGTATCCGGCAAGTGGCTTTGACTGTGTGCTCTCGGTTTGTGTGATCATTGCACTACCACTACACTTTTATCACTGTTGTGCGTGATAAATGTGATATAAAAGATGCTGTGGCCAAGATTGATAAAAGTATGTTGCGATAGTTTTTAGTTTAAAAAGACACATTAAAAGAATAGATGAATGGATGTTGGCGAAAGATTGGAAATCTTAATCGGACGCGAGTGAAACATAATATATTTAGTATTAAACGTGTGTTTTTTACCAATATTTCAGACTATAAAGTCTGCTATTGGGCCCCCTGTGCCTCCAAACAAAAAAACTTTTATTGCATATGTACACTAAATTTCCATCCAACTATGTAGGTATTAATATTTTAATTATAGAGTGGGTTCAATTTTCATTATTTTCTAATTAAAACGATACTGGATTTTAATCTCTAGAGGTATCTCAATTGATTAATGAGCCAGATTAACGTAATTGGTTATTTATAATCGTTTAGGATTATGGATATTTATATTCAAGTTGATACTATCGATGAATATTTACTCATGTTTAATAATAAATATACTTTATAAAATGTATTAAAATAAAATTTCATTCTATTTTTGAAACAATATAAAATATTTTTATTATTTAAAAGCACAATGTATAAAGGCCAGGTTGTTCTAGCCATGCCTATATAGGGAGTTCTTTAACTTTGTTCTTACCTCGTCATTTTACTCCCATGAAAATAGCACAGGTCAGAGAATTTTATAGAACAAAACTGTTTACGTTTGCCAGCCTATATCTTCTCTGTTGATCCTTCAAGTGACTACTTCAAAAAGCATTTCTGGCTGGCATAGTAACGGCGACTGAGGCGGTCACAAACTGTGTTTTTTATTTTATTGTGACTCGACATATGACAGCACCCCGCTTGATGTTAAGCCAAAGTGTGGTCCATGAATGAATGTCACTGCTACTACAATTCAATAACTGTGAGTAGCAAACACATCCACTATGCCGGCCTAGATGGAACCGGCAACTTACAAGCTGATCCCGAAACTTGACCAAATCACTTCACGGTCTGTATACTTGTAAGTGGTGGTACTACCACAGATCAGCAGATCGGCCACTGCCTACCACTCTTACAATAACCAGACCCGAAGCATATATCCATCTCTTTTTTTTTATTAACAAATATTTGCAATATTTAATACTATTAAATATTACAAATAAAAGCTATGAAACAAATGTTTTCTTAATACATGATACCTTATCTTCACACTTATATATTCATAATACCTTATCTTCCAGTAGAATAAGTAAATTTATTGGCAAATAATCGGTTACACCCCATTCTAAATAACAAATGTATATTATTAATCCAGGCTTATCGTTGGCTATGCAAATTCAATCGAGCAATGCAAAGTTAAGCGCCAACTTTAGTTGCATTGAAATGCGAGATATTCCAAAGTTCAACAGCACTGATGCACAAAACAAACCGATCCGCTTAATAGTATAAAGTTTCTAATAGAACAATCGCCGTATAAGCGTAAACCGATATGCAAAATACTTCTATCGGGAATTCATTCGTTCAATTGTGTATCGTTGTTTTTATTATCAGAAATCGTTCGCTATTCAAACTTATTATTACTTTCGTACTGAATGAGATACATTAAACAACCAGCAGCGTTGAATATTCTACACGAAACTCGCATTAAGATTATCGAAGTTTCTAATTCTGGTTCTTGTTGAAGCATTAAAATATAAAAGCTTCTAAATTAATAATAAATCTTAGAGAGTGGTTAATAAATTACTCACAACACACCACTTAAACTGAAGTTATTTGGGAGGCATGAGCGTACAATTTTTCTTATGTCGTAAAGTAATAAAATAATTTTAAACGACGTCGTGAGTCGAAAGCTCTACTGGATTTGTGCCAAGCGCTGCGGGTTGCAACGTTATCCAGTTTGGGTGAAATCCTTTGCATATTCCTAAGGCCCTTGATTTTAGTAGAAAGCCCAAATATATTAACTGGGTTCTTGCGGGTTTTAAGTGCGTACCTATAATAATTTTAGATTACCTACATTAATTATAAAATAATATATTAACCATTAGGTACTATTTTTAACTTTATTGTATTAAAAGGTGAACTTAATGCCATTGGACTATTCAGCCCATTGACCTTAGGAAAAGAGGTTATAAATGAAAGCTATTGTTGTATAGAAAGAGCAGTTGCATAGAAAATAAATGTATATGGATCATGGACAAGGATGGACAAGGAACAGTCACAAAAGTACTAAAGATACAGATATAGGATCGTTTGATCGTCGATTTATGGTCTGATTTAATAATTTGATTATTAGTTAATAGGTTTTTAATAATTTGACTAATGTAATACTTTTTCACACATTCTTTTATTAAACTACATTAACAATTCAATGGTTAAAAACCAACATAGTAATAATGATAGTTACAAAAACACAACGTTGCCAAATCGAAAACACATACTTTAGCCACATTGTATGCCTGAATACGGGAGAGAATATCTCTGTTGTAGAGCACGAACGCATTTTTCCCAGAGTTTCAAACAACGATTATGGGCCGGAGTCGCGTCTGGTGCCGCCATCCCCTTCTATATATGAGGTCACAAATTTTTATCACCGCATTGGACAGCATTTACATGCAAAAAGTGTTTGGATGCCATACACTTAGACGATGCGCGGCGATGTGGTTCAGTATAATTTACCAATTTATTCCTATAAAACACACATTGTAAGGATTTAAGATGGTGAAGAAAATTATATTATGAACAAAAATGTTAAAGGTCTTCGGGGGTATTAAATTGACTCAGAAAATTTGTTATCATGTTTACTTTTGAGGTTCACAAAAAATGATGAAGATGAAGAGGGGTGGAGATTGAAATACTTGTTGTATCTTGCGATAACAACATTTTATAAAATATTTTCTTATAATATAAAATTCTTTAACAAATTTCATTGTGTGAAGAAGATCCAGCTCAAATCAATTTTACACTATTCATCCACCACAGTCATTCAGTCCCACAGATAGTAAATAAGCAGAGACAACGAAGCGCCACCTTTCACGATCCTATATGACTCCTGCTTCCCTATCTACGATTCACTTTGAGCTTATATTTCATTGACAATTAAACATATTGTAATTTACCAAATTTTATGCGGCTTACTACCGCGTTTATTTGGGTCTATCAAAACCTAAAATAAAGAATAAATAATAAATAAACGCGGTAGTAAGCCGCATAAAATTTGTTAAATTCATTAATTAATGTTCGCGCAAAATCTAAGAAAATATTATAATGTAATTTTATAATAGAAGCAAGTTATATTAAAAACAGAGGCAAATTAGAACTTCTAAAGGCAAAGGAACCGTCATAGCTATGAATTGAACGATGCTAAGTGAGAGTTCCTTTTACTCGAGTGCCGTTCATGCCTTTACGCTTGAACGCAGTCTTTGTGAGTACGTCTTTTATACGTTTGACAATTTGATCTTTACAACGACAGTCAATTAGTTAAAACGGATAAAGACTAAACGTTTTAGTTTAAGAACATTACTCTTTTACTCCATTGTTTTTTATTTATTTCAATTAACACGAGAGATCCATTTGTTTTGTCATCTGATAAAGTTCTGCCCTCATTCCAGTCACAAAAATCACCACTAATTACATTTATAACATTAGGAACCTTTATTGCCCCTCATTTAGTATTTTCAGTTATATAAAACTGTTACCAGAGGATGGGCAGCAGCGCCCTCTTAATACTGCGATCCCCAAGCAGCCTGCCAAGCTGCTTGGGGATCGCAGTATTAAGAGTATCATCAGTAATCATCAATTGTCTACCAACTTTCACTGATAAATATGAACCAATTAACGTAGTTACCTATTGATTTAATATTCGCTGATTGGTCACTTGCGCGAATAGCAAAAAGCAATCTCACTGCTTTTTCGTCGTCATAATTAAGAGAATCAGGACCCTGGAAACAATCAATCAATCAATCAAATTGTTACGCCTTTTTCCCACAGGGATAGGCAGAGACAATGGAGCGCCACTTACCACGATCCTTACACAACTCCCTTGCTTCCTTCACATTCAAAATTCTCTTCATACAGGCTCTGTGGTTATGGGCACTAGGCAACCTAGCTTTCTTAAGGATGTCTCCGATTTGGTCGGAAAACACTCTCCTGGGCCTGCAAATAGAAACAAATTAATTATATTTTATTTATTCATTTAATTTAATTCTACGAAGGTATAATTTACGTGCAATAGCCTGGTTATTTAGTAATATATCATATTATTATACTCGTACATATAAGTAATGTTTTCTACTATCAAAACGAGTATTCGATTATTTACAACACGTCAGTCACGTAGGAAACTTCGCTGAACTTTGCTTAGATGTTCGTGGGTCAGCGGTAAATTGAGCAAACTGTTGTAATTTTGCTAATCTTCTTTAGAAAAGAAAGTTTAACTCAAAGGGATAAATTATGAAAGTAACCCTTATTATAATTAAGAAATTATTAATTACAAAATATCCAAAAATTAGTTTTTAACTATTTAGAAGGAAAGATTTTGATTCATAATCGATTTTAATAATAAGTTAGTTAGTAGCTGTTAAACCACGTAAAGTTAGCGCCCTAATGAAATCCCTTGATTAAATTGACGATAAAAAGGGTTTACTAAAACATTTGGTGATTAAAATAAAGTTTGTTTAGTTTCTCCCCTCATTTCAGCCACAAAAATCACCACAAACGTAGACCCTAATCACATCATTTCACGAAAACTATGTAAGGAGGTAACCGTGACTGGTACACAAACCATTCATTATGTTTTTTTTTTTTTTTTTTTTATTGTGACTCGACATTTGACATCGACCTGCCTGATAATAAGCAAGAGGAGATCCAAAAGTGCAGACGATTGAGACAACCGAGTTTGTTCACGGCTGTCTCAGCCGCCGTCACTATGCCGGCCAAAGGTGCTTCTTCACGCATCGCTTGAAGGATCCAAGGTTATAGGAGGGAGAGAACACATGGGCTGGCAAAGCATTCCACTTGTCGATTGTTCTACAAAGAAAAGATGCACCGAACTTTTTAGTTCGACTACCGATTCTGTCGACAAAATGTGAATGCTTCCCCCGACCAGTGCGGGTGTTACGGGTGTGAAAAGACGAGATAGGAACAAGGTTAAAGAGCCCTGAAAGATGTCCTGAAATTGTTCGAATTAAGGAATTCTTACACTTGCGAGTTTTCACTAAACTAAAGTGTTTTTTTATAGTTAAGAATTTATATAAAAATACTTTTGTAAATTTGATGAATACGAATATTAAGATTTACAGTTTATTACACAAAATGAAGCACATGATGAAGTATTAGCATTCACTTACATACTTGTACATATTGTGGCTCGACATATGACAGCACCTCGCCAGAACTCAAGCTGAAATCCGATCCATGAATCAATCAATCAAATTCAATTTTTTCAAGTGGGCTGATATCAGCACTTTTGAACGTTTATAATATTACAGCAATATATAAATTTAATTACCAAATTATTTAACTAGAAAAATTAATTATTAAGAGAATGGCGTCTCCTGCTCCGTAAGGTAGCATTCGTATTGTATGCCGGCTTAGTTGGACCCGGCAAATTTCTAGCTGATCCTGCAACCCTTTATGGTCCGTATACTTGCTGGTAGATACAACCCCACAATAACAGACTGAGCAAATCTCCCTACCACTCTTCATAATATGTTGTTCTAATATTTTAGGACTAAACCATTTCCATAACCTTATCTTTTTATTTTCCTTTAAATTGTTATAGTATAAAGAATGTTGATAAATGATAGGCAAAGATTATCAATCAATTAGTCAAATTGTCACGCATCAATCACGAAGATATAGACAAATGTTTGTTTATTTTTATTTAAAAACTTAGTTGTTCATACAATATGTAAACTTAATGCCTTGGGTATTCGCTGCCATTCTACCTTGGGGACATGAGGGAAATAAATATTATGAGATACAAAATAAATAAACTTTTGTGAAAACTATAATATTCACACATTACTCACAAATAAATACATACATATATACATAGGTATAACATTGCATACACATACTTATTAAAAAAACATATATATTTAAATAATATATACTCACACCAACATTAAATGGATACTTCTAGATTATTAGAATATCATATATTCGATTAATTGATTTCATGTACAAATCATGCACTTTCAAAAGAAACCAACATAATGTTATTAAATATACAATGTATAATACAATATATAAAAAATAATTCATACTTACATACAAACGATAAATCTACTTTAATAGATACATTTCTTATTCCACATATTTGCCATTTATTTTCTTTAGGCAAAATAAAAATAATTGTAACGGTAACGATATATTTCAAACGCTCATATTATGATAGAGGCTCAGGTGAATGAATAAAATTGTTTTCCATTATATTCGCTTTGCTGAACAATTTTATGGCAAGTGATGGAAAATTGTGGAGAACGTGAGATGAAAATAAGAAATACTATTAATATTCTTTTCTCGGATGGATGTAACGATCGCATGATTACCGCGTGGTATTCTTATATTTATTTACAAAGAAATGTGTGTTCATGGAAAACATTACTAGTAGATTTGTATGACAATTCGTCCTCTTGAGATACATCAAACATGTAATTTTGTATATTTTTAGATTTAGAGATTATCAGTGATATTTATTTATTTATTTACATTTCTATACTAAGCTACAAAAGTGCTTGTATCATAGAAACAGAACAGCCAAAGTACATATATCAAAGATACATTAGTTCACACCCGCACTAGTCGGGGGAAGCATTCACATTTTGTCG
This sequence comes from Tinea trinotella, assembly GCA_905220615.1. Classification (NCBI taxonomy): domain Eukaryota; kingdom Metazoa; phylum Arthropoda; class Insecta; order Lepidoptera; family Tineidae; genus Tinea; species Tinea trinotella. The sequence goes on from HG992315.1 coordinate 9,386,112, forward strand.
ACAGAATCGGTAGTCGAACTAAAAAGTTCGGTGCATCTTTTCTTTGTAGAACAATCGACAAGTGGAATGCTTTGCCAGCCCATGTGTTCTCTCCCTCCTATAACCTTGGATCCTTCAAGCGATGCGTGAAGAAGCACCTTTGGCCGGCGGCTGAGACAGCCGTGTACTAACTCGGTTGTTTCAATCGTCTGCACTTTTGGATCTCCTCTTGCTTATCATCAGGCAGGTCGATGTCAAATGTCGAGTCACAATAAAAAATAAAAAAAGTACCGGTGGGTGGTATCGAATTCGTACTCTCGGTTTGTGTAACTATTGCACTGCCACTACACAACGTTCGCCTCATATTATTATTGTAGCTTATCCAACTCTATTCCATCCATATAGTTCCCGGTCATAATATATTAATTGTGACCCGATTTCTGACCTCAATGCTACTTCATAAATAAAGGGAGGTACAAGAGTACCAGCTACTAAAAAGACCGCCTAAATACATGGCTACTTCAGTTGCCTTCACTATGCCGGGTGAAGGTACTTCTTTACGATAGGTCTAAGATTATAGCATGGGGAGAACACATGGGCTGGTAAATCATTCTACTTGTCGACTGTTCTACAAAGTAAGTATAGTGAAGTGAAGTTTGCATATATTGCATGTGGTATTAACCTGGCAATATGCGATGTGTAGTTAGCAGTTCAAAAAACTGCACGATGAAAAGATTTAGCTGTTACCGTGTGCAGTTGTGGCCAGAGCGCTCGGTAAACGATAGACGAAGCGGGTTCGATTCTTGGTCGATTTGCAGCCCCCCTAGCACGGCAATCCAAGAAGCACGATAAATATCATGATTATTTGTCAAAATATGACTTTTTCCCATGAACTGTAAGTTGCGAGCACGGCGGTAAGCAAGATACGCAATATGTGTGATAGCCGCCATTTTGTTTGAAGTTATCATAACTTGCGAGCACGGCTGATCCAAGAAGTAAGATTTTGACGTTATATATACACATTTTTATCACATTATGAACGGGGTGGTGATAAATATATTTTGGCCTTTTTTAACTAAATAATTATAAATTATTATCATTTTTGTAAGGTTCTTAAAAGGTTATTATGTTTTCTATGTCCTAAACTCGATTAATAATTACTCAAGACTACCTTTAATTTTACTTAAAAAAATTGTTATAGCTTGTCTAACTATAAATGTCGCGCCCCTCCACTTTATTAGTTTATTTAAATGTGAGAATGCAAACATTACTAACTATACTACTATACTTTATCAGCGTGCTCGTTCTTTTGTGTCTAACCAGCAACTGAATGACCAATTACAATTGCATTTTCGGTGTGTTGCATTCATATTTTATGTTTTCTCGTGTGCGCAAATGTGGTGAAGGGGCGCGTCATTTCGGCTTAGACAGACTATACTCTTATTTCGTGCGCCTAAATACTTTCAAGCGAAGTTTAAAACTACACATTTGGCCGGCCTACTGACGAATGACTGAGGCAAGCGTAAACTAAGTCGGTTTTTTCAGTCACCAGCGCTCTTGGACCTCACCTTGCATAAATGCACATTAACTCAAAGCTAGTTTTTTTATATATTTATTTAATTATTATATTTAATAATTGATTTATATATTTGAGATTTTGTAACATATTATTTTAAATCCTTCATTTTAATTTTTATATAATATATTATATTATTAAGAGTATAAACGTTTGACAGTGGATACGCCTCAAATTTGCCGTAAGATGTAATGTAAGTATACGGTCAAATTAAAAAGTTTGTTGTTAGTTGACATTTCCAAGTATGTTTCGACTCTTTAACTTATACGCATAATTTCTGTTAGTATTGTTGTAGGGATCGTACCATGACCGAAATGAATGAATTGAATGATTATATGACGAAAGTCAATATAGAGGTTTGTTGTTTCCGAAAAAACCTGTAGTAATTGATTTATCTTAAACAAGGAATGGCCATGCTCGCTTATGTGATAAGTTACATGGTAAGATAGGTCTATCGCGGAACTTGATTCTTGAATCTTGCTTGACCCCGTGCTAGGGGGGCAGGGGTGATATATTTTTCTAAACAAAATTTATTACTATTGTATAGAGAAATAAATAGTATATTTCATACACTGCACGCATAAGTCCTATATTATTACTACAAAAGAACGAAGATAGAAATAAAATATAATATTTTTCCATTCTTTATGATACGAGTATCTCGATAGAAGCACTTGAAAAGTTATTTATTACGTTGTAACTTTAATGTAACCATAATAAATATCCTAATATTTTGTGGAATTTATTTCGCTTGATATAATATCGCACAAGTTTGTTTAGTCCTCTAGATATTGTAGTAGATTTTCTATATATGAAAATCTGTGAGTTATTTACTAGTATCTGAAATATGGTATCGCGAGTTTTTCTGATATTTTTTTATTTTTATTGTGACTCGTCATATGACAGCACCTCGCTTGATGTTAAGCGGGAGTGTGGTCAATGAATGGATGCCACTGCTTCTAGAATTTAATAACTGTGAGTAGCAACCACATCCACTATGCCGGCCTAGTTGGAACTGGCAACTTACAAGCTGATCCTGAAACGCGACCTAGTCACTTCACGGTTTGTATACTTCTAAGTGGTGGCACTACCCCGAATCGGCAGACTGGGTACTACTGCCTACTACTCTTTAAAATATACCTTTAAAAGATTAATACTTGCCGCTGCTACCCTGCTCTAAACATTTCGCCAATTGGGCAATTTAATACCATTGAATTATTATGTTAATACTACTGCTATAGAGTCTCACAAACCAAAACCTACAGCCCCTGGCTCAAAACTTTACCGGTAACATTATAAAAAATAAATAGTCGCTTATTTAGTAGCTTTATAAATGAAGCTCCATAAATGAAGGAGACTACTACCACATTTATGTAAATGTAAGTAGCAGTCACATCCACTATGCCGGCCTAGTTGTAACCGGTAACATACCAGCTGATCCCGAAACGCGACTAAGATATTTATGGCCTGTATACTTGTATAAAAATGGTTCATAAAATATAAATCATACTAGATATATAGATAACAGTTCAGATGTTAAAAACCATTGGTCCTACTTTGTTTTTACAGTGTATTTTAACACGAACTTTTACCAGTGCTGTTAGCGAGAACGAATGCAATATACTGTTTGATGAACTCGATCGTCGCTTTCTTTTTTATTTTCAATCAACTTAAACAAACAAACGTGCCTATAGAACGAATGTTGGCATAATATGACCGTTGCGTTCATAACCATTTTGCTGTTCGCGACAATGTCTAAACCTCGCCCGCATACAGAAACATTCATTCATAAAACCGCAATAGCTAAAGCCGGTGCCTATTCAGAACATATGAGTACCGCATATTCACCGCAACACATAATTGCAGCCACCATCAGCGAGATTTGAATGACGCCCGTGACGCGACGAGCGCCCCTCCATCGTGCTTTGATGTTTCACTGATTACTCCATAGTGGTAGGCTCCATTGTACTTCGTTTTCATACCACAACAGTACTATTTAATGTACGTATGTACAATAAATAATAATAATATGAGACAGCGGTTTTTTAATAAGTCACGGCATAATGACAGCAACTGAGAAAACCGTAAACTAAATCGTGTTTTTTAGTCGTCGGCAGTTGTTTACCATCAGATACAATCCAACAGCGATGACGACTAAAAATCGCGTAATATTGGATCCTACAAGTCGGATGGGGAGAACACAAGTACGAGTACTTGTTCGATCGTTCTATAAATAAACGTCGCCATGCTCCTTCACTGTGAGCTTTAAGGATCCAGTATAAGATAGTTCTACAAAGTTCTACAATGTGTTCGCACTACAATAATGTTTGTGACAACTGTGATATTTTCACACAGAGTCGTCGGGCCATAGAAAATTTAGTTATGAATAGTTGTCACTATTTTTAATTTTATGTTTTAATTTTTAATCTTGTTTTAACTATTTATTTTATCTTATGTTTTTATATTGTGTTTTAATCTTTAAATGTATATGTTTTCTACTAATGACCTAAATATTTGTGAGTAATTAAGTAATGTATAACTATAATTGGATTATAAGTTTAAATTATTAAATGTAAAACCTAAATTTCTAATTTATTAGTCTAACTTGTAATCTGTTGTTGTACTTAAATAAATAAAAGCCAGTATGAATTTAATTAAGGTCAAAATCCACTAGTACTCGTGATGGTATATATCATTCTGAAAGAATAAATTAAGGGTTAGATACCTAAATATAAACTTGAATCAATGTGAGATCGAATCCGTATTACAATCGTATCCATTTCGATTTTATAACTACACTTCTGTGCATAGAATTCGGCACAAAAGCCATTCTATATTTTCCTAATTAAAGAAGTTGTTTTAAACTATTTAAAAAGTTATATTTTTACCTTTTCATTATTTAAAAATTATTTTAAATAATTATAGAAAATAATAGTTAAAAATTATTTATTATTATTATTATTTCGTTTTGTGATAAATTTTGCTAGTAAATTTTGGTTTTAGGGAAACAATTTATCTATATTAAAAATATAGATACGCTTTGATGGACTGGTCCTATAACTCTGCAATCTATGTTCGAAATCTATGTAAAAACACAAAACATCTAGTGCAAAGATATAAAGCCAACTTAATTATATAATAAATAATTTTTAACTATTATTTTCTATAATTATTTAAAATCGCCGTCATTTAATTTTTAATTTTATTTAAAATAATTTTTAAATAATTAAAAAAGTAAAGTGAAAAGCAAAAAATAATTTCACTTCGCACAAAGTAATACGTATTTTCATTTAGTTAAATAGAATTGATTAAATAATTATTTTATAATTTTGAAGTCGGTTAAACCTTGATTCCCTTATCATTAAAATCGGTTCATAAACAACGAAGTTATCCGCAAAGAAACATAAAAAAGATATATACAGTGGATTAGAGAAACCTTCTCCTTTTTTGAAGTCGGATAAACCCTAATTTTTTTTATAATGGGACCTCCTTTAAAATATCTTCTTTCCAACAAAAAAAGAATAACCAAATTCGGTTCATAAATAACGAAGTTATCCGCGAACAATCATAAGAAAAAGCATATATACGGTCGAATTGAGAACCCTCTCCTTTTTAGAAGTCGGTTAAAAACCCAGTTCTAAAGTTCTAAAAGCTAATGTTAGAAAAATCAGACTATTTACCTATGTTTAATATGATATAAAAAGAGCGCTGACTTTTAGGCTGCGCAGTACAAAGATCAGCGTGTATATTGAATTTCGTGAAATGTAGTGTACATTTCACGAAATTCAATACGACTGTAAAAACCGAGTTAGTTCCCGGCTGCCTTAGTCGCCGTCATTACGCCGGCCTAAGGGCCTTCTTCACGCACAGAACTACTCGTATTATACTAGTGATATAATTTTTGACGAAAGGCGTGGACTTTAGACAGGTGGGTTTAGCGATTGGTTTGTTGCGCGTAAAGTCCCGGGTTCGATCCCCGGTCGGAGCAAATATTTGTTTCATAGCTTTTATTTGTAATATTTAATAATATTAAATATTGCAAATATTTGTTAATAAAAAAAAGAGATGGATATTTGCTTCGGGTCTGGTTATCAAAGAGTGGTAGGCAGTGGTACCCAGTCTGCCGATCCGGGGTAGTACCACCACTTACAAGTATACAGACCGTGAAGTGATTTGCTCACGTTTCGGGATCAGCTTGTAAGTTGCCGGTTCCATCTAGGCCGGCATAGTGGATGTGATTGCTACTCACAGTTATTGAATTGTTGTAGCAGTGACATTCATTCATGGACCACACTTCGGCTTAACATCAAGCGGGGTGCTGACATATGTCGAGTCACAAAAAAAAATAATAAAAAAAAGTAATTAGTGACGGTGATTGAGACAACTGTGAGTTGTGTGAGTATTCTCAGTCATCGGCGCTCTTGAACTTCCTCTTGCTTACTTTCAGTTAAGTAAAAATCACGAAGTGAGCCATTTTCTTTGCTTCCGAGTGTAGAATTTTGTATTCAGTGGGATTAAGTTATATTATACACAATATACGCTTGATCCAAGATAATTTATGACTTTGTCCCAACTTGGAATTGACCGACCGTATCTTAATACAAATCATGTGGTCTAAATTACTACGAGACAAGGATTATCCTTTCCAGAATAATAAAATATAGTGAGAGACTCTTACATTTGCTTCTACTTTATTAACAGAATCTAATTTTTGATTTTGTTTTCAAACAATAAATTATATTAGTGATTTACATTAGATATTATTAATATAAAAGGTGCTTTAATATTTACTCCGGGTATTTAAGAGTGGTAGACTGACAGTGTGTGCTCATTTAAAGCGAACGTAGTGTAGTAGTAGTGCAATGGTTACGCAAACCGAGACGGGTTCAAAACCGTTTGCCAGTAGCAATGTGTCTTTCATATATATACTTTGATCGACCTATTTTTATGATACAAGAAATTTAGTAACTTATTATTTCTATAATAAGTTACTAAGTTAAAAAATAAAATAACTATATCAATAATTTACCTAAACTGATCCGGAGTGGTAGTTCCCGATCTGTATACACCTTAGTTTCGGGATTACCTTAGTTTCAACCAGATAGTGATAGTGAAAGAAGGTGATACAACCTGGATCGGCAGACTGGCCAATTAAACACCAACTGTATGCCTTAAAAGTCTTGAAAAATTAAACATTTTAAAATGCTATCTTATCTAAATATAGCCAAATTAAAATTAAATAAAAAGAAACAAGATAAAAGACACAAAACATAAATTTCGAGTAAGTACGAATATTTCGAACAAAATTAACTGTAATGAAAATTCAAATTAAATTATGAAGGTAAATTTTAATAAAATACTCGCACGGAGGAACCTTAATTCATACGCGTTCATGAAATTTTAATAAGGTCTACGTTGTCTAATAAAGTTGCCTACGACAATACAAAAACCTTAGTTTATTCATGTACCATGCTTTAGTTTAAATTAGTTGACAATAGAGACTCTGTTTGGAGGTTTTAATTATAATACTCGTTTGGTTTGCGTCATAGCTTTAAATATTAAATGAATATGTACAAATAATAATTTATAGTGACGCAACATCTGAACTAGCCCAGATTCTCTTAATCATTTGGCGTCGAAAAAGCTGTGAAATTGCGTTGCAATGATATTTGATTTGACATCTTTGTAACTAATAAGCGAATAACAAATCAATGGGTAAACTACGCTGGTTGGTCACTTGTGACCACAGCGAAATTTCACTGACTTTTTGCCGTCATAATTTGCCGGGGAGGCTCATATGTGGCAACGTAAAGTCCCGGGTTCGATCCCCGGTTGGAGCAAATATTTGTTTCATAGCTTTTATTTGTAATATTTAATAGTATTAAATATTGCAAATATTTGTTAATAAAAAAAAGAGATGGATATTTGCTTCGGGTCTGGTTATCAAAGAGTGGTAGGCAGTGGTACCCAGTCTGCCCATCCGGGTTAGTACCACCACTTACAAGTATATAGACCGTGAAGTGATTTGGTCACGTTTCGGGATCAGCTTGTAAGTTGCCGGTTCCATCTAGGCCGGCATAGTGGATGTGATTGCTGCTCACAGTTATTGAATTGTAGTAGCAGTGACATTCATTCATGGACCACACTTTGGCTTAACATCAAGCGGGGTGCTGTCATATGTCGAGTCACAATAAAAAAATAAAAAAAAACATCTGAAAAATCCGATTAGGAAAATAGCTCCATCTATCTTTGTGTCTTTCTGTCACTATGTCGACCAAAGGTACATCATGATTCGTCTGAAGGATCCAAGGTTATAGGATGGGCCAAAAAACAAGTAGGCGGAAAAAAGGATTGTCAAAATAAATAAAAGCTTCTAAGTTTTCGGTTCTAACTAAGCCGGCATAGAGGATGCGACTGCTACTTGCTGTTATTTTCTACGTTCATGTACGCCTCTGATCATGGACCGCACTCCAGCTAAACATCAGGGGTGCTGTCATATAAAAAAGCCACAATAAAAACACAAATACAATCAAATAAATTGTCACGCCTTTTTCCCACAGGGACTGGCAGAGACAATAGAGCGCGATACATATTTATTAAATACAAATATGATTCAAAACCTAATTTAATTATGTGGAGAATACATAAGTAACATTATGGTTTGCCTGAGATTAAGCGTTAATCCGATATCTACATAATGGAGACTTCGCCGGAAGGATTGACGGAGATGATGGCAGGAAGGACTGCATTAGAATTCCATTAGGGCGACAAATAGCGACAGCCTCCATACGTTAAGATTACAAGGGTTAACATACCGAACCGCTTCAATATTAAACAATGCTTTCTATTGCGAGTACGTAATCTGTTTTTAGAGGATTTACTCCACTAGGATTTTAAAGCTCTGCTCTCTGTATTTTGTAGTAATTTCTTTATAAGATTTTGGAATCAGCTTGAAAGCATTCTGTTTCACAGTAAATACGACTTCTTCATTGCAGTTATTTAAGTGTAGTAGCCTAACATCAGGCGGGGTGTTTACATATGTCGAGCCACAAAAAAAAAACATAAATAAACAATAAAAAAATATTATTAATTGCTTTGAAATTAGAAAATTGACTCAGGGACTTACTAAATAGAGGAACGGCGTTGAAACCTTTAGTCGCTCTTTTTTATAATTCTAATGCATACAAATCCTTTTATCTATGTGTTACGTTTATACTATATTACGGCCATCATTATAAATGTGAAAGTATATATCTTATTCTGCACTTACTAGTACTGTAGAATAATTACAGAAACTAAACGCGTCGCTGAACTTTACGTTCAAGTTTAGAACGATTCTTCACTAAAATGTTTAAGTTCGACTACGTTTCAAATATGAGATTGTGCGATGTCTGTAAGTTATCTCATATTACTCTAATGTTAATATAATATGGTTGTAACATCTTTTGAACTATGTATTGACGTAGAAATTTAAAGCGAGGAAATTCAAGTGTTGTAATGAGTATTTCGTAAAAGTTATAAACAAAAATAATAATATGTTTGTGAGTACTAGCGGATCTGACAGACGTTCTACGGTCTGAAAGTAAAAAAAAACTATCGCAGTGCCCCTTGGCGTTTCTAATTGTAAATTTAAACCAACCAGTGTTTTCTTTTTAATAAAATGTAATTACCCAAAACAGCAATATTTTGTGATAATAAAGTTTGTATTTATGAGCTGTAGAACCCATTCCCACATGAATCGGTTGGGTGCGGTTACTGTAGACTGTATCGCATACGGAAATTAAGGAAGTCTCCGTGGTTAATATTTCACTAGGCAATGCGAAGTTTGGGTCAAATTTAATGACACTAGAAATATAAACAAAAAGTAAAATAAATGGAAATAAAAATACAAAATATTATTATTTTTTTTGTTTTTATTTTCTCTTACATTTATTTAAACTAAGCAACTAAATGTGCTATATGACCCCTTAGTTCTCAGAGATAGACTCCTTAGTTTTCCGAACATAGACTGCATCTAATTCCAACCGGAAAACGCGTATAAAAATAGTGTGCTGTATATTGCGCCACACCTGTCGTCCTTTAAGCGCTATACAAATACTTATCGCTTACATACTGTTTACAAATTTCTATACGAATAATGTGCTGGTTACAAATTACAAATTTCGTTGAAAATTCTGGCGCAGCACAAGTCACATGTACTCGAAAAACGTAACGGACAACAGTGATGGATGGCCTTAACAAATAAAATCCTATTTACATGTATCTTTGTTTTACTAACATAGTTTTTAACGAGAAAACTCGGAGTGGACAATGCAACCATGAATCATTTGATATGCATTGGTTATTTCGTTTGGTATGCAGCGTGGAAAAAAAGACCTGGACATTACTGAAGATAAAGCTATGTTAAAATTTATGCTGGCTGATTCCCCCTCCCTTTATTTTTGTCGCCAATTTCAATCTCACTGCAATATCAATACAGACGATAAAATTAATGCAGGAGCAGAGGCTGTTACCAGCAAATCTGTAATTCAATCTATTCGTAGCAAAATAATCACTGATTAAAGTAACGTGCAGCGGAAGAACTCTCATCTTTTCCGCTTCAATTTTAACTCTCTACATTGCTTTTTTAAGAATTTTTTTTGAAGATTTTAAAGTTTGAAAAATTTAAGTACTCTAGCTCTGTCTACTTAGAGGTCTAGACGATGGGCCTTTGGGAACCTTCAGCCAAGCGCCTGGCCATGGAGCGGCTGACGGATAAGTCTGTGCACAGGAAGCCTGAAAATTATTTCTGCCAACATTTAATTATTATATTTCTGTGTATAACCTACTGAATTGTAAATTGAAATAAATAAATAACGACATTACATTTATTGTGACGTGATATCTAACTGCGACTCGCTTGATGGTCAAGCAAGAGGAAATCCAAGAGCGCAAATGACTAAAAAACTCGACTTAGTTTACTGCCGTCTAAGTCTTGATCACTATGCCAACTAAAGGTGAATATTTTACGCTTTTAAGATCCAAGGTTATAAAATTTGTATTGTCTACTAGAATACTAAACGATTCAATCAGCGATGCTCGATGATATTTTATTCTTTTTTCTATAGAATTGGAATTGGATTGTGATTGACATCAAGAGTTAGAGGGCTCTCTAAAACCCTTCCGTTTTCATCCGTTAGCATCGCTATCGTTGTATTGTGTTTGCAGTTTTATGTTACCTCTGTTTTAAAACAAAAAGACTCCATTTTGATTTATCAACGACGCGGTGATGCAAATGGATTTGGAATTGTTCCGCGAAAATTGAATTGAATGTTTGTACGGCGAAGTAATCACTTTGGGCGTCAAAAAATTACAATCACACGTGAAAGCATAACAATTGGATTTTTTTACAAATTAAATATAACGAAAACATTGTTTGTATTTTTATTTGTTTTAACTTAAAATCAAATTCAATCAAAAAAAATGTTATGACTTTACCCACAGGGATTGGCAGAGACAATGGAGCGCCCGCCACTTGCCACGATTCTATCATAACTCCCTCGCTTTCCTAACATCCATAATTCATTCCACAAAATCTATTCGTTTTTTTGTAATCAAAATCAAATCTCATATCTAGGATTTGTTATTTAGGATTAGTAATTTTATTTTTATTGACTTCTCTTCCGGTACCAATGTATCTTTATTAAGCAACTCACGGTCTAAAATTTCACGGTCTAAAACTTTAAAGTACCCGAGATATCAAATAACCACCAACTAATTATAACACCGCCTGCCAGTATAAAAACGTATAGCGTTTACTTATTTACTTTTATCTAAAGTAATTTTCTAAACAATTCATCTGGCATTTTATATCTCATTAGCCGTTTGTAGTTAGCTTTAGCTGCTGTAATAGATTTTACGATAGCCTTTTTAAATGTTAATCCAAGTGTAGTTATTTCATGCTAAGTATTTTTATTATATTAAAGATGCAATCTCGCTTGCCAATTAAAATATCTATCTTATTCAGTATCAGGGTTATTACTTGCATATTGTCCATGGAGACAATATACCTATATAATTTATATTTTTTTAGTTGTGACTCGACATCTGACCTGGAGCTGCCTGATGGTTAGACAAGAGTGAACTCGAGTGCGAGACGAGAGTGACTCGTCGGCAGTGAATAAAACCGTTCTAGCTCACGGCCGCCTCAGTCATCGTCACTATGCCAGTTAAAGTTCCTTTTTACGTTTTGTTTAAAGATTCCAAGATATAGAATCTGCACTAAAACATTTTACGTACTTGTACGACCAAAGCACATAATATACTAAAGATAAATTGGTACCGGAAAGTGGTTTTGAACCGCGGACTCTTGGTTTGCGTAACTACCAACCACGGTCGCCTTAAATAATTAAAAAGTTCTGCACAAAGGCTTAAAAAAAACTGATGATATTAAAAGTGGATTTTTTATATTAAAAAACGCGTTCATTTATTATCGTTTACAATTTTACATTCCTAGCTGAGATAAAATTATCGTTAGATCACGATGAATAAACTAAAGTTCTACATTACATATTGTTCTCAAGACAGGAGCCAGACAATGAGATTTGCCGTATCCTCTGGCAAACAATTCAGAGCCGCTTAGAGCATGTAAATGCGCTGTTTGCCTTCTACAAACACCATCTTGCTTTGTCTTCTTGAAGCATCGTGTCTTTTTATATAAAATAACGTAAGTACTCATGTTCTCAAGAGATATACAACACAGATATACTTACTCGCACGATAATGAACTCAAATTTTACTATATAAAATTACATTTAACCTATTTTTGCAGTATGTGACGTCACTCATATCGTACTCAACTATTAAACGATCTTGTAGGTGCTGCATTTTCTCTATCTCAGTGACATTGCTATTTATTTTAAAGCCGTTGTACAACGGTTTTTGCCGTCATAATGACTGAGGCAACTTTAAGATGCCTCAGTGCATGGCAACTGAGACATTTTTATCAATCGTCGGCGTCCCTAAACCCCCTAATAAATAAGATAGATCGTCAAGTGATGTGGTATCGTGGGCTCTAAACATGTAGGTTGCTACTAAGCTATTGTATTGTAGATTCTTATCAAAATAAAATTTATTGGGATCTTTTCCCAATCCTTGGATCCTTCAAGCGAAGCGTGAAAAAGCAGCTCTGGTCGGCATAGTGACGGTGACTAAATAAGCCGTAAATTAAGCCGCTATTTCCAGTTTATTGCACTTTAGGACTTTAATTTGCTTACTATCAGGCTAGTAGATATCGGATGTCGAGTAAGATTAAGATTAAGTATCTGACTATAAATATTGCGTAATTTGATGAACTAAGTAATTCGAAGTTCTACAATTGATAGTTACAGATTTAGTTACACGGGAATCCCATAATGACATGGCTATGACAATAAGGCAGAAAATTGATTACGTTCCATGGACCTGAAATACATATAACTATTTACTTTCTTCATATCCACCATATTCTTTATTTATTTATTATTATACTTTGGGTTATTAAATTAGAATCGAAGAAAAGTTAAATGTGTTTTTTTTATTGTGACACGACATTTGACCACGACCCGCCTGATGAAAAATCCTAGTTAATTCACGGTTGCCGCAGCCGCCGTCACTATGCCCGCCAAAGAGTATGTAAGTAGTTAATTTTAATAATTAAACTTTAATTTACTTTATTTATTTATTACTTTGGGTTATTAAATTAGGATCGATAAAAAATTAAATATAAGTATAATAATATTTTAATAATTAATCTTTAATTGACTTTTTTTATTTGACTTCAATTTTTTTAATGGTACACAAGAAAAGTCCAAGAGCGTTGATTACTAATAAAACAACTCGGTCTTAATCGCTTGGATGGGAGAAATGTATGTGAGTACATATATATATACTTACATAGATATGTACATATGTAAATATTTTAAAAATAGAATTAAAAAGAATTCTAGGAATATAAGAATATTCGTATTTTTGTAGTTAATTTTGCAATAAAGAATTTTATTATTATTAGTACCTAATATCCAAGATGATAAGTACTTGTTAAAATTCGCTAAAAAATAAATTTAATTTTTTATTCATGCATTACCGAAGACCGTAGAGTGTTTCTATCCATTCCGATGTAATGGATAGTTGTAAGTAAACCCTTTCAAATGCAAATATTTTTAGAGTAGTAAAAGTTTAGTGTTTTCAGTGTCCTTTGTGAATGCTGTAGTACTTGCATAAATTCTTCATATTTCAAATACGTGGATGGAAGTATAGTGGTCTCTAAATAAAAGGCGACAGTGGTGGTGTGGAAAATCGATTGCCGGTACCAATGTAACTCTGATATTTGTACCTTAGTTGTCCTGTTTCTATGATACTAGCATGTTTGGTAACTTGTAAAAAAATGTTTGGAAGAAAAATTGTTGAAAAAAGTCAATTGTTACTTTGAAAGAAACATTAATCAAACAATTAAATTGTCACGTGTTTTTTCCACATGGATAGACAGAGACGATGGAGCGCCACTTGCTACGATCCGGACACAACTCCCCGCTTCCCTCGCATCCACAGTTATTTTCAAACAGGAAAAAAAATATAAAAAACATAAAACAATAAAATAAATATATGTAATAATAATTCGGGGATTTTTCCCGCGATAGCTATAAAAGTACTGAATTTCAATTTTGTTTACAAAAATCCCTAAACTTCAATTTACAGAATCTAAAAAAGATTCTTAAATATCTGAAGGCTTTGAAGCAGTTGCTTTTAGTTTCAGTATTCATTACCAATCAAACCACGGGCACCTTAAAATATTTTTAAATTAATATTTCTTAGTGCTATGGAATAAGTGTTACTCAAGCTGAAATAATATTAAAAGCAAAAGGGCCAATAAAGTAAGCAAAAATATACATTATTTTGTGGAAATCGAGGTAAAAGTCTTTGTTAATAATTCCTAAAAGAACGCAATTAGTTTTCTTTGCGTTAAGGTGTGATTCCGCCGGCGACTGCAAACCGCAGACTGCAGACTGCATTATTTGTTTGTATGAGATTGATTCTGTACAAGGCGACACGAGTCTGCAACCAGCGCAATAATATATATTTACATTCCTTTATTAAGCTACTAAAGTGCTTGTATCATAAAAACAGGACAACCAAAGTATATATTAAAGAAACATTGGTACCGGTGGGTGGTTTCGAACTTGTGCTCTTGGTTTGTGTAACTATTGAACTGCCACTTTACCACGGTCGCCTAGAATTGTTCCATTCATGTTTATAATCTATGACTTAGCAAATGCTGATTGTCGCAATAGTGTCGCCTTTGCGGAATCAATCTCATACAAACCAGTAGTGCAGTCTGCAGTCTGCGGTTTGCAGTCGCCGGCGTAATCGCACCTTTAGACGAGTGCCCAGAAAATTGTCGTTTAAATTTCACTTAACGTCAGAAGGGTGCTATAAAACACAGAAATTACTTTAAATGCTAATTATGTCACACTAAAGGCACAGAGATTTTAATGTATTTTCACCGTCTAAAACTCTAAACGTTTATTTTAACTTTATTGGTACGACATACGACGTTGGAGCGCGACTCTTTGGCCAGGATCATAGTGACGGCGACTGAGGCAAACGTGAACTAAGTCGGATTTTTCAAGCGTTTGCAATGTTGGACCTCCCCCTGCTTACCATGAGGCAAGTCGAAATCAGGTGTCGATTTACAATAAAAAAAATCTCCAAGTCTTACGCTGAAATGCGATCCGGAGCTTTTGCAAAAACAAACATGTTTGGCATAAATAAATATCTTTTTTTTTAAATAATTTGCTTTTTGCTTTAAAGAGTGGTACCCAGTCTGCCGATCCGAGGTAGTACCACCACTTACAAGTATACAGACCGTGAAGTGATTTGGTCGCGTTTCCGGGGTGCTGTCATATGTCGAGTCATAATAAAATAAAATAAATAAATATTAAAAACAACTTTTGCATATTTAAACATCTGCAAGCGCAAGTTCTTGCAACTTCATATTTGATCCCGACACCAGGTCAGGTTTCGGGATCGGATTTATATTCAAAGTTGCCGCTTCTAACTAGGCCGGCATAATGGAAACGATCGAAACTAGCAGTTATTTAACTGTAGTAGCAGTCGCCTCCATACACCGCACTCCAGCTTAACATCAGTGGTGTTGTCATATGTCGAGTCACAATAAAAGAAAAAGAACAAAGAAAAGCCCTCAAAACAACATAGGAAATTACACATGAAAGAAAATACGAAAATAAGTCGTTCTTATGATTAAATCAGTAGCCCATCCCTTTCAATTAATCTCGGGTTCGATATACATCTTTATAAAAACGTTTTCGGGGATAGACGTATTTCCTAATTAAATATTTATTGCCGTGAACCCATTCCAATTTAGCCTCCCGTTTATCTTACAGTACCTATGTACTTTTTAATTATTGTGTTTTAACATATACATTAATATACTGTAAAATAGTTAAATAACTGTAAGTAGCAGTCACATCTTCTATGCTGGTCTAGTTGGAACCGGAAACTTACAACGTGATCCCGAAACCTGAATAAGTTACTTTACGGTGTGTATACTTGTAAGTAGTAGTACTACCCCGGATTGGCAGACGGCACCACTGTCTACCACTCTTTAACAACCAGACCCGGAACAAATATCTGTCTCTTTTTTATTATAAATAAAAGCTATGAAACAAATATTTATATTGACCAGGAATCGAAGCCGGGACTTTCGCCTAACAGGCTAACTTACTACGCCACGCCTGCCGTCAAAATGTATGAGATATATAGTGTCCTAATATAAAAAAATATATTTTATATAAGTCAACGTTTCGGCTCTTTAATTTCCACGGGGGTAGGCAGAGACAATGGACACCTGGACACACAACACCACTTACTACGATCCTAAGATAACTCTCTTGCTTCAACAATTCTCGTTTACATGCTCTTTTTCACACTGCAGATCTTTCCTTAAATTTGCCCCGATTAGATTCAGAAACATTTTCTGCCTCATTCCCGTTTTATCTTTTTGTACTCGCCTCCGAGAAGAGAATTGTGGATGTGAGGGAAGCGAGGTAGTTGTGTCAGGATCGTGGCAAGTGGCGCTTTATTGTCTCTGCCTTTTCCTGTGGAAAACGTAAAAATTTGATTGATTGAATAAGGTAATTCGTGTAGTTAGAATAGCTGTGACACAACAATCTACTTACTACGTGCCTTTATCTGTTACGATTGGGATGTACTAGAAAACGAACATAAAAAGATTGATAACAAAATCCATTAGAAATGCATAAGAGACATCCCTGAGCTAGAGAAGTCATTTATCACGGCAAGCGAATTCAATATCAATGGTATAGATCAGTGGCGTCAAATGCACACTTTACATATGGAGATGTGATACGAATTACTAATGGCCTGTCTATTACAAGATATGTATTTTAGGTTACTTTACATAAACTAGTTTTTTTCAATCAATCAATACGTCATGTCTTTACGTCTTTACGTCACTTGCCACGATCCTGACACAACCTCCTCGCTTTCTCTATGTCCATAATTCTCTTCATCCAAGCTCTACGGTTATCGGCACTAGGCAACCCAGCTTTCTTGAGGATGTCTCCGATTTGGTCGGAAAGCACCTTCATGGGCCTGCCTCGTTAAACGTATCCATTCACTTCAGATTAATAAATTCCATTCGTCAATCTACCCTCACTCACCTTATTCATCTGCCCAAACCATCAAGGCATTCCTTTGTCAATCCTTGCTGCTACATCTTCTTTCAAACTAGTTTAAACATGTTAATATTGTAAATTAAAAGTACCTTAAATGCAATGTTACTATTTTATGTTATTAGCCCTTGTTTTTAGTCCTATAGACTTTTCTTTAACATATGGGCGTCGCGATAGTGACCAATGACTAAGGTTACCGTTAACTGAATCAGTTATTTTCAGTCGTCAGCGCTGATGTACCTTTCCTAGTCTTTCATCAGGCAAGTCGAGTTTTTGAGAGATTGCACTTTTTTATGTATAAGCAAAACTATTACAGTTTTAAATAATTAGCAACGAATATAAGTAACTAAAGGAAAATTCTTAACAAAAAGAAAAAATATTTTAAATTTGATTTCAGCAGAACATTTCACCGCCCTGATACATATTCATTTCATCGGAAATTCAAACCATTGAAAAATATTGATACTGTATATTATTTGTCTGAAAAATTCCAAAACAAAAGGGATATTTACATAACTTTTCACAACCGCGCTCCATTATTATAAAAGCAAAAACTTGTAACAAAACAACGAAAGCTACTAAGAAGTTAAAAGTAACTTTACGAACATTATAGACGACTAAATCGATCTGTTATTTAAATCGCGTATGCCGCGGCCTAAAAATAAGTACCTAGCTATTCTTCATAAAAAACTAACCACAAAAACTTGCCGGGGAGAAAAAAATCGTTTCCTACAAACGGAAATAAAAACGGAGCAATCTTGGGCCGCTTATGTCGGTTGTTTGTGATGTGAACGTGATTTGGTTTCGAGCTATGCCCGTAGAGCAACTTCGAAACAGAAGAGATAAAACAAATGTGATTCTGTCTTATTTAGACGTTTTATTGCCTTTTCCCAGCAAGTCACCCCTCTGTAAGACAGTATGCCGAATGTTTTTCAAATCTTAACTGACTCCTTGGGAATCAAGAACCAAATAATTTATATATAGGCACTTTGATGCATACCTACACGTATATTTAAAACCTAATTCGTCGTTTTTAAATAGGGTTAGTGCTATAGAAATACGGTCATTAGGGGTGTAACAATAGCAGATAGAATGAGGAATAGCACAATACGCGATAGATATGGTTTGAAAGAAGATGTGTAGTGACAAAGGAACGCTTCGATGGTTTTGGCACATGGAAAGGATGAGTAAAAGTAGATTAAGGAAAGAAATTTATTACTCTTGCGCGGAGTACTGTTCGCACCTCTGGGACGGCTCTGCCAAGTATCTTCTCAATGCCCTGGATTCATTGCAGCGCCGAGCTGTCCGAATTATAGGTGATGCAGAGGTCACGCGAACTCTGGAGCCCATGCAGCTACGCAGAGACATGGCGGCTTTGTGCGTCCTCTATCGCCTATACCACGGAGAATGTTCCGAAGAGCTCTTTAACCTTATTCCTGCCTCGTCCTTCCACACCCGTAATACCCGCACAGGTCGGGGAAAGCATCCACATTTTATCGACCGAATCGGCAGTCGAACTAAAAAGTTCGGTGCGTCTTTTCTTTGTAGAACAATTGACAAGTGGAATGCTTTGCCTGCCCATGTGTTCTCTCCATCCTATGACCTTGGATCCTTCAAGCGATGCGTGAAGAAGCACCTTAGGCCGGCATAGTGGCGGCGGCTGGGGCAGCCGGGAACTGACTCGGTTGTTCCAGTCGTCGTCACTCTTGGACCTCCTCTTGCTTATCATCAGGCGAGTCGAGGTCAGATGTCGTGTCACAAAAAAAAAAATAAAAAAAAAAAACTTCAAGAAAGGATGATGGGTTGCTTGGTGCCCATAATAGTAGAGCTTGTATGAAAAGAATTATAGATGTGAGAGAATTGTGTCAGGATCGTGGCAAATGTCAAAAGGCGTGACAATTGAATTGATTTAACAGCTCGCCCTTTTTTTATTTTTTTTATTAAGTCGCTAAGATTAATAAGAAGAGAATGTGTAACTGCATTATGTTCGACTTTATAAACAGTGTAATGAAGTTTTTAAGCGTGAAAGCATTTTTGATTGATTGACAATTTGCAACACCGCCCGACATTAGGCTACAGTGAAATCTATATAGTGGCCTATGTAAGCAATAAAAGGAGAATTCAAAGAGTGCAGTGGTGCCCAGTCTGCCGATCCGGGGTAGTACAAGTGTAAAGTGACTTAGTCGAGTTTTGGGATTAGCTTGTAAATTGCCGATTTTAACAAGGATGGCATAGCGGATGCTGAGCCTACAATATGTCGAGCTACAATTCAAAAAAAGATTTGTCAAAGAAGTTTTTTTTTTTATTTTATTGTGACTCGACATATGACAGCACCCCGCTTGATGTTAAGCCAGAGTGTGGTCCATGAATGAATGGACTGCTACTACAATTCAATAACTGTGAGTAGCAATCACATCCACTATGCCGGCCTAGATGGAACCGGCAACTTACAAGCTGATCCCGAAACGTGACCAAATCACTTCACGGTCTGTATACTTGTAAGTGGTGGTACTACCCCGGGTACCACTGCCTACCACTCTTTGATAACCAGACCCGAAGCAAATATCCATCTCTTTTTTTTTTATTAACAAACATTTGCAATATATAATACAATTAAATATTACAAATAAAAGCTATGAAACAAATATTTGCTCCGACCGGAAAGTTAATTGTCAATTTATGATTAATACAATAAAAACGTATTTATTTAATAGAATTTAACACAAAGTTAAATAAAAAAAAAGCGTAAGGCAGATTCACGACTAGAGGTGACTGCTACCACGATAACTGATAACTGACTCAAACAGCATGTAACCGATTTATCATGATCTCATAGAATAATCAACTTTTTACTATTCGATGATATTAAATAAAATGAGGTACATACTTCATCTACACGAGTTTTAATGTTCGCAAATAGCACGAGTTTAAACGATCGACCACGGGACTAGGGGCGCAATGATAGTTATTGAGAGTGAAAAAGAGAGAAATATATGTTGCTCTGAATCGCGGTTACTGAGTTCAGGTTTGCTTATTAGCATAAATTTACATCTTTTTTTTAAATTTCATTAATCCGGTCTATGAAATATAATCTGAAATATTAAAATATGTAAAATAATTCTGAGTGAAATCATTTTAACTCTATCTATTATAATATTAAATTACAAAACAAACAGTATCTTAATTGTTTACCTATCAATTTACTTTCAATTGATAGGTATCAATATCAATACTGAATTTCATCTGCCTTTTAAAACTTTTGACTGGCAAAATTTAAATCGCTTTAATGCACACAATGAAATGAAAACCCTGTGTAAATAATATAAATTTAAATTGACCAATTATAAAGCTTCGATTTGCATTTAACTATGATTACGTTTTTATAGTAACAGAGATAGGCAGTGACTACAGAGCGCTACTTTTCACGAACCTCACTCAGCTTTCTCGCTTCCTTCAATTCTTCTGATACATGCAGACTTTATGGTTATGAACGCTGCGGATATTTTTTATTGAGACTTGACATACGACAGCACCCCGCCTTATGTTAAGCTAGAGTGCGATCCATGAATGGAAGTCACTGCTACTACAATTCAATAACTATAAATAGCGGTCACATCCACTATACCTAGTTGGAACCAGCAAATAACAAGCTCATCCTAAAACGCGTAAGTGGTGGTACTACCCCGGATTGGCAGACTGGGTGCCACTGCCTACCACAAAATCTGCTTTTATTTAAAAAGTTTCACATAAAAGTTTTGAAAGTATATTTTTTTAAGTAGTAATTTAACGTTATAATTTGACAACAATAATATTAAATTTGGCAGCCACTGATGCTGACAATAAACCCTTGGACTTTTAGTATAAAAATATTCATGCAACATTGTTTCAGTGGATAAGTAGCAGTTTTTAGTAGAAAGTAGCAGTTATGCCGAGAAATCAGTTCGCTACAATAATTCTGAATTTACACTGAACTAACATTCGTATGCAGGTCGGCGGATATGTATGGAAATTTATTTCCCCGACCCGCTGTAAAAGTTTTACGACCTCGAAATTATATTTGGCGATATTCACAAAAAGTTCACGGAAAAGTCACGGGACTTGACATCTTATTTATGGCCCAAAAAAGTCCATTTAAAATGTACACATATATTTTGCACACACTCGTTCATTTACACAAATTATTTACCAAAAAGCTAGTATTAAGAATCTGATTTATCGTCTAAAAATAAACAAACTACTTGTCCAAAAACTATATATATAAAATTAATACATAAATAAAATTATATATAAAATTATTTTGACAGACCAGTAAAGTTTTTTGAGAGTTTTTATTTTTTTTTATTTTTACCTTTCTATACTAAGCTACTTACTATACTAAGCCTTGTATCATAGAAACAGAACAAACAAAGTATACATCTAAGATACATTGGTACCGGTGGGTGGTTTCGAACTCTCGCTCTCGGTTTGTGTAACCATTGCACTGCCACCGTCGCATTAAACTAAATTTAGGTTCACTTAAAACTGGTTTCAAGAATAGAAGCCGCTAGGGTTTATGAATGAATAATTAGGTATTTACCTATATTCTACCATTCTAAGAAAATTCAATGCAACTATGAAGACATTTAAACTCTAAAATATAGCGTCTCGGTAACTCCTTTACGACCAATGTTAGCCGTTCCTTTGGATGTATTTTGATGTCTCTTTTGGGAGTGACATAGAATTACTACATGACCGTTAACATGACCCTTTTCAAGATTTACAAAGTTATTCGTACCATCGCCTATTACATTGTAAGTATAAACTTAATATGCATTTTAATTATTTTAAGTAACCAATACTTTTAAAAAATGTAATTGTAGCGGAGACATCATCAGGAAAGCTGGGTTTCTAAGTGCGATAATAGTAAAGCTTGTATGAATTGTGGATGTGAGGGAAGCGAGAGAGTTTGTTAGGATCGCGGTAAGTGGCGCTTCATTGTCTCTGCCTACCCCTTTAAAAAGGCGTGACAATTTGATTGATTGATTGATAGCTTTTAAAGTAAAAGGAATCAAATCGTCAAAGAAATTAGTGTTTAAGTAATATAAAAATACAAGTCAAAGTCTAGGCGAATGAAGATCAGCATGAGGTGGATCCTGAGTATTTTGCGCTAATAGATGTCTATAGCTTTAGATTGTCAATCTAGCTATTACAGTCCCAAACAAATTTTCATTAATAAAATAGTGTATCAATCAAGGAAATGAAAAGGTCGTGTCTATTTTCTTTAAAAACAATCAAACGTTCTATCTTATCACAGTGGTATTGTCTTACGTCGTTTCCCATTGTGCCGTTAAGCCGTAGAGATTATGAAGCTGAACAAAAACTTGTTATCTGTATTCTAAACTGTAGGCAGATTAAATTGGACGCCATTACTTTTTACGATCGTCCATGATGATCACAGTGTGTTGGTTCGTACAAAATATAAACCTACAAATTAGAATTGTTATTATACTCTACGGGCTTAAACCTCATTTTGTTTGGTTAATGAAGCTACAAATTCATTTTTACAAAAGATATAGATACTGACCCAAAAAATTTACTACGTAAGTCACACGCGTGATGTGTTGGTTAGCATAACACTCGGTTGCGCAAAAAGTCTCGGGTTTAATTCAAGGTCGGTGCAAAGATTTGTTTCATAACACTTATTTGTAATATTTAATAATTAAATTGAATATTTCTTTGTTAAAAATATAATAAGGCGGATTTTCTGGGGGTTTGGTTGTTTAAGAGTGGTAGGCAGTGGTGCACAGTCTTTCGATCCGGAATAGTACCACCACTTACTAGTGTACAAACCGTATAGTAACTTAGTCGCGTATTGGGATCAGCTTGTAAGTTGCCAGTTCCAACTAGGCCGTTATTGTGAATGTGACTGCTACTAGCAGTTATTTAACTGTATTAGCAATCGCTTCTTTTTTCCGAAGCGCTCTTCAGCTTAACATTAGGGCGAGCTGTTATTATGTCAAGCCCAAAAGGACATAATAACAGGAATTTAAACTTAGATTCAGTAGATTATACATAGGAATCTAAATGTAAATGTGTTTATTAATAAAGCAGGTAAACATTTTAAATTTACATTGGTAGTAATGAAAACAATCTCAAATATTCCATTGTTGTTGTTTGTTTCATTGCTACTAATTAACAACAAAATTTACAAGGGCTTCCTATAATCAATACCAAACCTGTAATGAACAACATTTTATCAATTATATTAAAAGAAAGAAGATTTACCTCCATACTGCGTTCACAGTGACAGGGAAAAAGATAGCTAAATTCCCTCATATCCACAAACATCTTCATACAAGCTCTGCCAAAATAAATAAATATTTATTATTACTCATTTATGTTCTACTTTAATTTTGAAACCCACGACATCACAAAAAAAAACAGATTGCCGATCCAGGGTAGTACAACCACTTTTAAGTTCACAGACCATGATGGATGCAACTGCTACTGCAGGTAACTGTAGTAGAAGTCACCTCCATTCACGTACTCCAGCTTATATCAGGTGTTATATGTAGTCACATTAAAAAAAACATTTTTTATGTTTTGTGAGTCGCAATTACTAACTACTTACTAAGTCACATACAATAATTTAATTTTGAAATTGAATGTATGAACTTATGCATGACTTGTATTTGATAAACATATTTCGTGTTTCTCTTTGTATTTGCATGTCGTTGAGATAGAATAAGGCTAACACACTGGTTACCTGGTACCAAAACATTATTATATTAAATAATATTCCTACTATACAAAACATATATAATGCGTTTTATTATATATGTTTATAAAAATTATCAGTTAGGAGAATAAATTTATCTTTGTCAAATTCGCTCATTATTCTGCTGTATTTGAAAATTTACTTACTTTTTAAATACATACTTTTACAAAATACATTTTTGTACTTTGTGATGTAAAGTGTAATTATCTTAAATATTAGCTTAATATATCCGTAACAATATTATTAGATTATAAGATAACGTATCATCTGTTGAGTAACAAGACAGGCTGTCGGATTAGGAACGCCTGTGTTTTCCTTTATCAACCATGATGGTGTATGGCGTACCGCGGGGACCTTACGGAAATAACCAAATTAATGTCACGAGCCCGGAAATTCAGATGATCCTACTGAATTAACATTGTTACGTATTATACCTTTAAAATAACCTATCTCAAAAAATTAAATAAGTACTTACTTATATTATGAAAATTGAAAATTGAGAAGCTTATATTTCGTTTAAAAGTTTGTTTCTATTTTAGACATGTATAAATACGAGTAGGTACATTTTAAACTATTTAATAATAATTAATGAAAATTACTTCAATTAAAATCAAATCTTCTATTGTAATAATTGTCCCTTGTGGTCTAATTTTTTTAATTGTGACTGAACATCTGACCTCAACCTACTATGTGGTAAACATGATAGATGTCCAAGAGTACCAACAACTGAAAAAACGAATCAGTTCACGGCTGTCACAGTCGCCATCACTATGCCTGCTAAATAATTTTCATGTCAAAAAAAATCTTGAGTCAATGTTTTAACAACGACTGTAACAAGCTAGACAACAATATAAAACTTTAAAAATAATTCCAAAGAATATAAGTCTAAGCGTGAATAAAAACAAAAACCAGATATTCCAGCCAGATGTCATGAAGAAGGTATATTCGCATTACACGATATAGCTTTTGTTGTGTCCACGCGGGAATACACTTCATCTCTCTTCGCTTTATCCGTGGACAATACGTTTAAATCTCACACCAGATTTCTTTGCGCTCCTGAAACGAATCGGAAAGGATTATGCCTTTCAACTTCCTACTCTCTATTTAAACGTTTAGCTATAAAATCACTAAGAGGGCAATGATACATTTGTTATTTTAAATACTATGTGAATAAAATTAAGTAATATATATTTTTGTGTTATGTTTTTTTCCGCCTCAATTTCCACAGGGCTATCCCTGTAGAGACCACGGGCGCCACTTTCCACGACCTCAGCACAATTTTCTCGCTTTCTCTACATGGAAGAATGCGAGAGGAGTTATAAGAGTTTTCATTGATTAAAACTTTTAACAACCAAAATCGCGACAAAATAACATGCTAAATAATAATACTATATTGAGACATAGCAAAATTGACGAGCTCTGACCTCGGTTTGCCTAATCGTAAGCAGTAAGTCTAAGAGCGCCGACGTATGAAAATACATGTCAGTTTACGGAGTCTCATTCGCTATTACTATAATTTAAGAATTTTCTATAAAATAATCTTTATTCTACATATATTTAATATTTGCCTAGTGCCCATAACCTTGGAGCTTGTATGAGGAGGAGAGATGTGAAGGAAGCGAGGGAGTTGTTTCGGGATCTTGACAAGTGGCGCTCCATTGTCTCTGCCTATCTCTGTGGGAAAAAGACGTGACAGTTAGATTGATTGATTGATAATAAATATTTGCATCATTAAAAAAAATGTATCAATCATACTATGTTCATATAAAATTGCATTTGTTCGTATAAAATAGAGGACTTTTCTATAGCTATGTAAGATTGCTTTTATTTGATTTAAAACGAACGTACGATGTACAGTAAACATGACCGTTTCATCTGAAGAAAACGGAGAGTATATTGTAGAAAATACTGCATCTTTGTGGTTTATTGAGTTTTGCAGACGTATATACTTGTTATTTGAGATTATGTCTTACATCAATCTCAAGATGCTGTAAAATTATAAAAGTAAGATTCAAGTATGTAGGAGATCGCATATATTAGAAACTAAAGAGTTTACCTATCCCCACAATAAGAGATGACCGTTGTCTAGTGGCTAGTAGTAGATAAATGAACTCGCAAACCAAGAATCCCTGTTCAAAACCACTTGCCGGCACTGAACTAATATTACTAACGTAGTAATATTAGTTCAGTTCTTGCCGGTAACAATGAATATTGTACGTTTATCAGCTTAGTGTAAATTTAAAAAAATATTAACACTTTAATAAAATTTATTCATTATTTTTTTGTAATTAATTACAAATTATCGTATCAAATAAGAGAATAATTAAACAAATCTTGTTCTTGGCATTTAGCATTTGACGCAGCCGTTACTGGTTTATTTACATGTCAAATCCGCTAACAATCCAATTACCCTGCAGCAGAGAAACCGCATACTAATTGGCATGAGTCGACTAAAACTCAACTGAACCAAAAACTGCAATGGATATCAATTTAAAGTCTGTGTTTACTGAACGTTCTATATTACATTGAGTTATTTTCAAAATAACTCAAATAACTGATTTACTAATAAATCAGCACTTTTACAATCATGTATAATTAGCTTCTTAAATTAAAAATAAATAAGTTAGTGGACTCGATGTTGTCCTACCCGAAGGTAAAACAAAGCAATGCAGACCAACTTACAGGGTTAATTAATAATGTAAACCATCCATAAGCCCGCTTAAAAATGCCAAAATAAATAAATTAACATATGGGAGTTGTCTCAAGACGCTCCTTTGGCAAACGTTGAGTTAACACAGACTTAACTTACTTTAAACTGATATCCATTGCAGTCTTTAATTCAGTTGAGTTTCAGTCAACTTATGCCAGTAGGCAGAACACTTTCTATGGGAAAGAGGTGTGACATTTTGATTGATTGATTCATGTACAATATTATATATAATTATATAGATAAACACGGACTAAATAAGATATTTTATATTTTATTTTACAATAGATTAAGACAATCTCCTTGTTGTTTTAAAATACAAATAATTTAAAAGCTGCTTCAGTAGTTTGCCGCAATTAGAGGGTATTTTCACTGCATTGTTGTTTTAAAAAACTTTCTTGTAAGACAGAACAAGCTACTATAATTGCTAATTACACGGTGAAGTTTTATTGTTTTTAAACTAAGTTTTGGTTTTATTTTCAACAAAAAATAACGTTTTAATAATACATAATAAAAAGTAACTTTTTCACAAGTTAGGAACAAGTTAAAACTTAAAAACTTTGTTTCAAGTCTCATTTGAAGTACCGAGTCTTGCAATAAACAAGTTTCACATTTTTTTATTGACACATAGAAGAAGGTTTTAAGGAATTGCACCCAAAAGAAGTTATAACATTTTTCACGTTTAATCGTCTAAGTTTTGAAATATATGGAAACTGTGCAAGTTTCTCTAAACTGTTTCTCCATAATCGCTCTTGGTTACGAAAACACATTAATTTACTTAATGTACGAATTAGTTATAAATTAAATTATATTATGATAATGGTAAAATAATAATGTTACCGAAAAGACTTTGAGGGAAGAAATAATTTTGTCGCATAACTTTAACGTATTTGCTTATCCATCAATCTTGCCCTAAGAAACAAAAAACGGATCAGTCAATGTCCATACCAATATAAAGGCTACTATAAATAACACTCCGTGTTAAACAAAAACGACTTCCTATATACATTAGTTCTATATAAATAATATTTCCCAGCTTTTGTTATGCAACTACGAAAGTTATGTCCACTTCACGCCATTATACAACTGCACTATGCATAAATAGAAATTGTGAAAAACAATGCATGTAGTCTTATAAAAAAACACATATATGTCTGAAGGCCCAAGCGCTCTCGGCTGCCGGATGTCCGTTGCCGCGTCCGGGTGCCCTGGCCTACGTCTGCAGTTGAAAGCCTTTTAGTTCAATTTACCGTAAAAATGGGACCACTCACTCGACTGTTTCGCTTTACTTGATAAATTGCCTTCATTATCGTAGACATAATAAATATTAGTTGTATACTCATATCTCTCCCAATAAGTCGGGTCTCTCGCGAGCCTATTAATTTGCTTTCGAACAACGTCTTGGAATCTCTCCAAGAGCTGACTATGTTCTATGAATGTTCCAGAATTTTAGTAAAACAAAGCCTTTTGTTTAGTGAAATATTAAGAAACAAAATACAAGAACTGTGAGTTATTATTTGTTTTGGGTTGGGATTCAATAGTTTGTATCAGTTGTAAAATATAGTTTAACTATTAGGATTAATGAGTAGTATTATTATTAGTAAATGTTTAAAATTTTGATGTTAAGATGGAGTGCGTTCTATTCACTACTACTAAAGTCAAATTAGCTTGGAGATGTTCTTGCATTTGTAGTAGTGCGCCTAAGAGCGCGTTTTCATTATTAACACACGTTACAAAAACACGTTATGACCTTAGGTTTTAATTGGAGGCGAACGGAAGTTAAAGATAATTTGACAAGCTAATTTGACTGTAGATTTCCAAAACTGTAAGTAGCAATCACATACACTATGCCGGCCTAGTTAGAACCGGCAACTTACACGCTGATCTCGATACGCGACTAAATCATTTCACGGTCTGTGAAACTTAATTTTCACTTCATTAATTCACACTGTAATGAAGTTTTGACAGCTGTCATATGGTTGTTCTTATAATGAAAAGCGTATAGACCAAAGGTATAATTTTGGCAAAAAGTCAAATAATGACAGACGCCATTAAAAAAAAAGTCTATAGTAAGTATAGGTATATTCTTATATATTTTCCAATCTCGGAACGTATGCTATGACAATAGCAAGGGGATACTTAATCTAAATTAACATAACTAGGTAGTTAATAGTCTATTCTATACTTATTACTGATTCAAATGACCACGTCGAAATAGATCTGAGATATTTTCCGGCGAATTACTATCTCGGCTTGGCAATAGAAATGATACTTTCGTTAGCAATAAAATAGACTATATCCGATCGTTTGCGTCATTTGTTAGCATATAAAATCGACATTGAGACATTAATTATTCGTTTAAATCATTCGAATTCGTACGAATACTTTTTTAAAATTTATAACGCTTTGTCAGCTAATGCTGCTCATAGTCCCTGTAATATCAGAGTTAGTATAAATATAATTACATATATTTTCCACTATAGTAAAAATAAGGTTTATGAAACTGGAGCGATGGAATGGTTAAAACCATATTTTTATTACATATTTAATTTAATTAAGATTTCTATATCAAGCTTCTAAAGTTAAATAACTGTAAGTAGTAGTCACATTCACTATGCCGGTTATTTTTAATCTTAAATTAATATTACCTTTGAAATATCATGAAAATGTCAATTTAAAACACAGACTTTCAAGTATAAAGTTACTAAGTATTATTAAGGTACGTGAAACTTTATGTCTGCCTCTACATTAACTTGTTGTTGACAGCCCTGAAGTGTTACATGGAAACTTTATACAGCTTTATACAGAATGTTGAAATGCACTTTCTTGAAACAAAAAAGGATATATTATTATTATACTTCAGTAAAAAGATATTAAAATAAAAAGCGGAATTTGCGCCGGTGTGGTGGTCAAAGAATGGTAGACAGTGGTGCCTATTCTGCGATCCGGGGTAGGACCACCATTTACAAGTATAGAGACCGCTAAGTAATTCAGTCGCGTTTCAGGATCTGCTTTTAATTTGCTAGTTTTGACTAAGCCGACATAGTGGATGCACTGATACTTGCAGTTATTTAACTGTAGTAGCAGTCGCCTATATTCATGCCCCACACTCCAGCTTAACATCAGGCGGGGTGCTGTCATGTATCGAGTCACAATAAAAAACTTATATATTATTAGGTTTTTTTATTTATTGTGACACGACATCCGACCGGGACCCGCCTGATGATAAGCAAGAGGAGGTCCAAGATGACAACGACTGAAAAAATCGGATTGTTTACGAGAACACATGGGATAGCAAAGCTTCTACTTGTAAATTGTTCTATAAATAAAAGACGCATTGAACTTTTTAGTTCGACTGCCGATTCGGTTGATAGAATGCGGAAGCTTTCCCCGACCTGTGCGGGTATTACGGGTGTGAAAAGACGAGGTAGGAACAAGGTTAAAGAGCTCTTCGGAACATTCTCCGTGGTATAGGCAATAGAGGACGAAATAAAAATTAAGCTTCATATTATATTATTTAAGTGCTAAGATATGACAACATACTGTATATCATATTGCATACAAAGTCACGTAAAGGGAATAAATCCTGAAAACTTTCATGAACTTTTACTATTGACATTATATGAAAGCATTTTAAAAACTATTTCCTTATTCTGTTTACTTTGTAAATAAATATAAATAAACATTTATTTTTCTTGTGCCATTTTCGCTTCAATTTTGTTAAATCTAGACCAGTTATAATTTTAATAGAATTAATATTAATTTTGACGTTTTCTAATGCCAGTATTATAACTTAATAAGTTATTATTAAAAAATAATGGGAATACTCGTATTGACGAACGCACTTTGATCAACTGGTTATTTGAGTACCTTCAGGCAGGTCGAGAACAGATGTCGAGTCAAAATAAAAAAAAATGCTTGTTCTTAACTTATAAAAAAATCGCATTCGTCTATCAAATGTAATCAAACTCTCACGCCCATACTACCACGGGAATAAGCAGAGACAGTGGGATGCCAATTTCCACGAACATGTCGTAACCACAATTATTTTCAAGCAAACTCTACGGTAGGTACGTTTATGGGCCCATTTGACTTTATGATCGTATAATCTAAAGCACAAATCACTATCACAGATAATGCTATATAGACAAAGCAAATGATCGATACATTCGAACAATGGCCGATTTCCCAGTCGCTATTGCCCCCGGGAAATCACAACCGTGCTCCTGTATTCAGAGTAAAGCAATTAATATTCCCTCTTTTGTGATTAATATAGGAAAATCTAAAATTTTAATAATAGAACAACTCCATTATACTAAGCGGAAGTAAGGGTTTCCGTTCTAATGTTTATTTGGGAAAATGATCATTTATATTGAAATGTCTTTTTGAAGTCTTATTGGTCCCACTTCGACGATAAACATTATTATAATTCCAAATGAAGGCAAACAAATATTTGTTCTCTTTGCTGGAAAATAAAACAAAGATTATTTACTTGTACTTCAGCTTTTCATTATGTTACTGCGTAATAAAATTAGGTTATAAATGAACCTTGCACATCAATCACTTGTGACCCTTTAACCGATATATCCTCTGTTTTAATACTAATCTATACAGTACGAGTACTAGTAATATTACATTTTTATTGTAATATTTAAAAAAAGTACCATTATCACAATTTCTTTAAACGCGTGAAGACCAATAAAAATATGTTTTTTTATTAATAATTAATGACTCTGGTTGTCCATGCTCTACGATATTTTTTAAGTAAAATTAATAGCTTAGGAATGAAAAACAACCACAAAATAATCACATGAAAACTATTCAATTTATGCTTGTCAAGAATCCTAATGGGATTTCAATAGAAAACTTCTTGCACACCTCCTGGAACGTGAATTCAAAGAATTTTCATCCTCGCCAGCAGTCAGTTATTTCATTCACAATTGTGATCTGCCTCGAGCCACTTCAATATGCATATTCTACGGACTTTAATTTGGATTCTATCATAGACAAAATGCCATGCATAGCACTTGCAGTAATATTCAAGAGAATCGTTTTTGATTACACAATTTTGTTATTTCAAAATTTAAATTGATGTATTCCATAAATATTCTAAAATAAAGCATATATTAATTTACCGCCATACTCGTATTATACAACGAATGAATATTTATTTAATATTATGTAATAAATATATTTTAAATAAATAATAAATATTATAATGTGAAATAGTAACATATAACATGTGAACTGATAAAAAAAATTTCATTGCATCGTAGGAATTTTATTTTATGCACAAAAAAATGTACTTTAATTTACAATGGCGAGCTCATTGCCAATAGGCATTCTCCTAAATCTAAACATAGCTAGTTTTTAGCAAACATTGGGGTACATACATATTTAGAAAAAAAAACTAAATATATATGTATATAATCAGTACATCTAATGTGACACCTTGATTGATTGATTGATTGATCTAATCTAAAATAAAATACACAAACATACAACACAGAAAATATTCAAATCAAATTTTGATAACGAGAAGGCCTTCTTATATTATTTATTATATTATTCCTATGTATATTTAGTTGCCTTTAAAAATAAATTTAATATTTTAGGTACCATATTTACCTTTTAGTGCAAAAAAGAGAGAAAGAGAAAAGCTTTTTGGAAGTATAATATTTACAGACACTCAGGATATGGTGGTTTAGACGCGTGTACGTACAATGTAAATAGAATCAATTACTTTGTTTACATACTGCCTGATACAGTTTTTTTTATCTTATAAAAATAAAAATGTAAACCCAAATACATTTTGACAGAAAAAAGTTGAAATACCTCACTAGGAAAAACACCGTTATACAATTATGTTAGACTATGTGGTGTTTAGGCAACCGTGGTGTGGTGGTTGTGGAAAAAATAGCCTCACAAATCAAGAGCCTTTGCTTCAAAATAACTTGGCGGCTCCAATGTACTTTTTTTATACAAGTATGTACTAAGATAGTCCTGTTTCTATGATTCAAGCACGATTAGTAAATAGCTTAGTACATAAATGTAAATGAAAGTGTATTAAAATATCTATATGTGAGTTAGAAGTTTCACTAAGTGAACGAATCAGAATCGAGGAGATTCATAGAACAACTAAAGTGGCTGACATAGCCCATCGCATTACCAAGCCCAAGTCGGTTGAATCCACTTGGGCTTGAAAAATCCATGTTGGCTGAAAAACTAAATTAGTCGACCACTTTTGGACGTAGGTCTCCTAGCGATCTCCTTGGTAGTCCGCATCCAGCGGTATCCTACCACTCTTAGCGAGCATTTCGTCAGTTCATCTTGTGTGTAGGCGTACCACTGGGCATTATTTTTTTGGACGTAATATCCATTCGAGTTATATGCCCCTCGTACAGATATTTGGA
The DNA here is from genome assembly GCA_905220615.1 of Tinea trinotella. Classification (NCBI taxonomy): domain Eukaryota; kingdom Metazoa; phylum Arthropoda; class Insecta; order Lepidoptera; family Tineidae; genus Tinea; species Tinea trinotella. The sequence goes on from HG992315.1 coordinate 9,419,275, forward strand.
CACCACGTACAGGAAACCCCATGCTAAATATAGCAGAAAACCGCTTATTGCAGGCTGTTACCAGCAGGCTATAGAGGATTTTTTTTCCTTAAAAAAATTTAGGCTTGACAATTTGACGGATTAGTTGAATAAATCAAAATCCTGTTTTTTTATACAAACGAATAGTTCTTTTTAAATAATATTTGGACAAATTTATGTGGTTTGTCAACTGGTATTTATTTTTCAAATCGGCTTTTCGTAATTCCTATACCAACAATACAAATTGGTTCGATGGAATAGTGATTGCATAGGTAGTTTTGGTGTAGCATTCATAGTCATATTTTTCCGATGCAGCATCCAAAAATTGTAAAACAAAGCATTTTTGTCATCGAAGAATATTCGGTTGCAAAAAATATCACATACTTTTTGCAACCGATTATCAAAGAATAGAGAAAAATGCCGCAAAATTAATACAGTAAAGAATATAAAAATATATTTTGAATATCTTCGTTATATATTCGATTATGACCTTATTGAGAATATTGTTCCTTAATTACATTGGGGACAGTCTTTGAAAAAAAAGAGGTCGGCAGTGCCCATAATCATAGAGCTTCATGAATAGAGCTGTGAATGTGAATATCAGTGAATGCGCGCTATTGTTTCTGCCTATCCCTTTGGGAATTGGGGCGTGACAATTTTATGCGATTTTATATATATGTTCACCACCCTTATTAGGCAGAACTGAACAACTGTTCTCAATCTCGTTTTTTTTTCAAACGACTAACTCTTATAAGAAAACGGCTTGTGTACAAATATATTTTTTATTTTCTTATTGTGACACGACATCTGACCTCGACCCACCTGATGATAAGCAAGAGGAGGTCCAAGAGTGACGACGACTGAAAAAAACGAGTTAGTTCCCGGCTACCTCAGTCGCCGTCATTATGCCGGCCTAAGGTGCTTTTTGTCACGAATTGCTTGAAGGATCCAAGGTCATAGGATGGAGAGAACACATGGGCTGGCAAAGCATTCCACTTGTCAGTTGTTCTACAAAGAAAAGACGCACCGAACTTTTTAGTTCGACTGCCGATTCGGTCGATAAAATGCGGATGCTTTCCCCGACCTGTGCGGGTATTACGGGTGGAAAAGGACGAGGTAGGAACATTATACGAGTATACTAGTTCTAACCCGAATCAACTTCCTAGAATTTCAAATTCTTTACATAAATAAATTTTATTTTTGCGAAATTAAAAAACAGAATCAAATTAAAACATTCGTTTAGGTAAAATTTCCAGATGAAAATAACAACAACGGGGAATACAAAGAAAAGGTTTAAGGTGGCCGGTTCACTTTGTGAATTGTGCCATAAAATGTAATATTCTTTAATTGAAGCGAGACCGGCGGTGTTGAGTTTAATACACCTGAATTAAATTTCCAGTTACAATAGGCTCTGTCCCACTTCCATTATAGAAGGCTTTGGAACAACGACCCATTACAAACGCTTTACACAGGATGTTTGTAAAAGAGAGATTTATAATATATTAGGATACAAACTTTAAGTAGTTTGAAGAAGGTACTTTCAAGTGAAATGAGTATAGTGGACAAATAGAGGGGAGCTGCTGGACACTCGCATACGAGTACACGTGCATTAGAGCTGTTAAACGATATGTCGTTGAAACTTCGCCGTTGCTGACCTTTACGTTGTTAATATTCTGAAATTAAAAACTAAATTGACAAATAAACTATGTATAGTACAAACAAATCATTGAGAATGTTATTGCACTTTTTTTTGGCATATTGTAAAGTTTAATCTTTATATTTTATTAAAATTTTATATAGCTTAAACTTTACATAGCTATGTAGATCAGATGGCCGTCGGGTGGAGATCAAGTATAGGAAAACGCAAGGTAGGATGCATTCATGGACTGAAGATCTGCTAAAGTAGCAGAAAACTGCAGTAAAACTGAAGAGCGGTAGAGCAATGGACGACTGATCCCTGACATATTGATGATTAAAAAGGGAAAATTTTGTTGTTGATTGTTTGAGAAAACTTTCTTTTTATTGAGACCCGACATCTGAATTGAAATTGCCTGGAGAAGGTGAGGTCCAAAAGCGCCTACGACACAATAAACCGGTCTCCTCAGTCCCCGTCACTATGTGCCAATAATGTCGATAATGTCTACAAATAATATAAATACATAGTATTTTTTTGAGATTTTGCGCTAACATTGATTAATGAAATAAACAAATTTTATGCGTGACCACGACCGGCTGCAAAGCTCTCGAAACGTCGGAGTAATAAAAAATTGTAAAATCAAAACCAAAATAAACACGCATAAAATTTGTTTAATTCATTAATATAAATACAATTATCGCTTACAATAATATAGAGTACCCACAAAGTTCTATGATTAAATAAATTACATAATGTAACTATTAACATCCTGTGTTATTATATTACATTAACTTGTATTGTTGTATCCCAAATGAAATTTAGCGCGAACAACTTATTAAAAGATTAAAGCCATTAAATACAGATTACATAGTAAAGATAATATCTCGACAATTATCATTTTCTATACAAAACTTATATCGATTATTGGATCAACTAATGGATAAACAGAATTACTTTAGTGTTATCTAAATAACTCGATCTATATTTGATTCTACACTATTGTTATGGAAATAGGTCCGTATAATGTCTTTGATTAGGTATTATTAGAACAGGTAAATGGTTGGTAATTTAATTAAATTATATTTGTATCGGGTTTACACACAAACCCTATGTCTATCGTTACTGCATTTATAACGGTCAAAATAAACATTTACCTTTGCATGAATTCACAAGAAGCTGAAAGTTTACATGAACGTTAGGGATACTGTTATAATGAAATTGTAAAAGTCTACATCGATCGCATGAGTGCAAAAAATGCAAGGTCAATATTCGCAACAAAAAATGTTTTTTATTTAGCGAGACAGTTTTATGGTAAAAATAGTTCTGACCAAAATTGTAGATCATGCATATTTCTGCAAAAAAAATGTCTATAGGTACAATTTTTTTCTAAGATTCACCAAAAGAAAATGAAGGCCATATTGGCGGTCATTGATCAACCCATTTTTGCGAACTTTGACCTACATTTTTTTGCACATATGGGATCGATGGGGACTTTTTACATTTCATGTAAATTTTAGCTTCTTGCGGATTTATGCAATGGGTACCTTGCTGTCTAATTTGCCGGACTATTAATTATTTGTAAAAATATGTTTTCTTAAGTTTTAAATAAAATCTAGTTCTTTATTTTTACATATTAAATGAAACAAGTCAAATGTAACTTGTTTGACAATATTCGTTTTTTTTTAATGTGACTCTACATTTGACAGCATGCCCGCTTGATGTTAAGCCGAAGTGTGGTCCTAGAATGAATGTCACTGCTACTACAATTCAATAACTGTGAGTAGCAATCACATCCACTATGCTGGCCTAGATGGAACCGGCAACTTACAAGCTGATCCCGAAACGTGACCAAATCACTTTACGGTCTGTATACTTGTAAGTGGTGGTACTACCCCGGATCTCATTAACATTATTAAATATCACAAATAAAAGCTATGAAACAAATATTTGCTCCGACCGGGAATCGAACCCGGGACTACACGCGCAACAAACCAATCGCTAAACCGTTCGTCCACGCCTGCCGTTAACAACATTCTAGTTCTATGGTCAAATAAATACAAAGAAATATGTTATAGGATCACTAGAGCACGTAAATATCTTTGATGGGTGTATATGATACTAGAACATATAGTAAGTATCTTCAAACCAAACAAAATAAAATAAATATTTATTGTATTCTATTTATTATTATTTAACGTTTACAAAACACTCGAAAAAGTTTGCATTTTTTGTGTTAATTTGAGTTTTCAATTGTTGCTTTTGGACAGTTGAAATCCAAAGCATTTCTCATTTTAAATGAGGAATGTAAAAATGAAATGTCATAAAACAAAATGCATTAAACTTTTTTAAACAATTATGTCAAACTCGCGGGTACCGAGTTAACTAATTCCTTAATTGCATGACTAGGGCCAACTTCACAAACACGAATGTGAAAAAATATAACGTTTAGTAAATAAAATTATTCCTTCACGCCTTATTCCCGTTATCGCGTAGTATAACCAACTAGGTTCAAGAGATAACTTGATATACAAGTATTACACGTCAAGTGTCAACTATTCCCAGTTGTCTCATCAACAGAATTGGGGAATAGATAGATAGATTTTGTAAGTGGTAAGTTTATCATACTTTAAGATAATTTCGTTACATATTTCCCTTCAACATAGAGGCGATTATTTATTTATTCTAACTTATTCTTTACCTTTTCTGGATCTCACAAGGGCGGCATAGTTGATGGAACTGCCACTGGGACAGGGATGGTAGCGACCGGTACCACGTTTCTACACGTGGACTGCATACTAGTTTCATTTATAAAAGTATATTTTATAAACCCTGGATTTACTCACCCAAAGGTAATCTAAACATTTCTTATTTTGGCGGTTGGCGCGACGTTTCGGTACCATTTTATTATTATATATGACATTTTTATTGTTGTTTATCTTTCTTCTGGGATATTAGCAAAAGAAGCCCTAATTCCATTGCGGATTGGTAAATGACGACGTTTCCCTTCACATTAAAATATTTATTCCTAGTCTCATAACACAAAATTGGCGAATAAGCTATGTGAATCGTCCAGAAAAATGCATGGAATAGACAGCTGGTTTTAGAGCACGTCACTAATTTAATATTCTATTTTAATTTTTACCCCCAACACTTTCAAGCTCCGCCCCTACCATGAAAGCATGAAATAATAATAACTTTATTTTTTTTTCTAGGGCAGGTAATGTGACGACGCCTGAGGCAGCCGTAAACTGAATCGGATATTCAGTCGTCAGCACTCTTAAACCTTTTTTTGCCCATTATTACGCAAGTTAAAGTGAGATGTAGGAGCACATAACACAATCTAATACATACCTAATTAAATATAAATGGTACATATAAACAAATGTGCATGTTGTTTAATTTATCAAAGTGTTCTTATCAGGCCTTTACATAGATTTCTTCGCGTGCTATTTGTATGCACTCTTTCAAGTTAATGGCTTTGTAATATCCTCAAAGGCCCGATATTATCACATTAGTGTTTGGTCGTGCACGCGAAAAAAGTTCCCTGACGTTCGGGATTTAATATCTTAATGGTTTGCATGCCCTTGCTTTTTAATTCGGCTTATTAGCATTAACGACTAGCTCTTTGTCAGATGATTCGCTTTTTCAATTTCCTAATACCTACGCTATTTCAATAAAGGCTAAAGATATTCATCATGTTAGGTTTTTCTTTTTTTATTGTAATGGAACGAATGATGTGAGGTTGAAGCTTTATAAAACATAGCTAAACTATATAGTTTTATATAGTTTAGCAAAATAAAAATAAAAAACGAATGATCTAAAATATAAAATGAAAATTGTTTATGCAAATAATAAACAATATGGCACCCAGAGTTCACAATAACAGTATTTTTACTCTCTGTTGCTGACATAATGCATAAAGTTATTTTATTTTATTGTCTAGACATTTATATATAAATAGGGTTGGGATTTGGATAGTAAATTGAAATAATATCTGTCCAGAATAGTGAATAGAATTGGATAACCTTAGGTCTATTGATAGCGAATTTCTTCTTACTGTGGCTCGATATACGACAGGTGGGGGCCCTAATGTTAAGTTCAAGTGCGGTCTATGAATAAAGGCGACTGATATTACAGGTAAATAACTGCAAGTAGCAGTCGTATCCACTATGCCAGCTTAGTGTGAGGTGGCAACTTACAAGCTGATCCCGAAATGCGACTAAGTCACTTCATGGTCTGTACACTTGTAAGTGATGGTGGTGGTACTAACACGGTAGACTGGGCACCGCCTTGCCACTAGCCCACCGCTCTTTAAAGTATTTTTAATATTATGTACTTTGTTGCTCAGGTTCTTTGATACAACCACGTTAAATTTAGTGGTTTATTACAGTAAATGAAAATAAACGAGCAAATGTTAGAAATATAATCTAATTATTATCAGATCGATTTGAAATACGTTTTAGTATGCAAAACGTTCCTAATGTGTATTAATACGTATGTTAATGTGTATTAATATGTATGAGTTTAATCGTGATATGGGGATAATTATAGGTTATGATAATTATTGAATTCATTATTGAGCTTTGATGTAGATATTCATCATTATTGATCATAAAACTATTTTATAATATTTGTTAGTGTACCCAGCAGTATGTGCCCATAAGCATACTTTATACAAGAGAGTTGTGTCAGGATCAATTGTCTCTGTATATTCCTGTGAAAAAGAGACTTATAATTAGATTGATTGATTGATTGAGATATAATATGTTATAGTATAATTATATGATAAATTATATAACCGTGGGATAACTAGGTCTGTCTTAGAGACTATTTAAAATTTAAATATTATTAATAGATTTATATTCTGAAACTTATGAAACTAATGCCTTCAAGCAAAGATGTCTTGCTTCTATCTAATATTTCTAAACAATAGTTAGGAAATCCCTCGAGGCATGCATGAAACTTTAATTCAGCGTTTAATCTCTCTGCCCTTTCGTTGTCTTACCGATCCCTTCTAATTAAGACCATGTAAGAAGGCTGTGCCTAAATTATTCCTAGTATGTTACATACAATATTAATTCTATTTAGTAACGTTTTGGTTATTAAATAATGCGAAATAGTGTATAAATTACTCAGTGTATAGGTCGGGATAGAGCAGTGATTTACCTATATAAATAAGAGTGTAAACATTATATTAATAACCGAACTAACGTTAAAAGTAAAAAGAGCTCTTGGTACGAATCCGTGACACGGACATGAGATCTAATTTTCTATTAATTTTTATTTATTTACATTTCTATATTAAGCTACTAAAGTGCCTGTATCATAGAAACAGGACAACCAAAGTACATATATTAAAGATACATTGGTACCGGTGGGTGGTCTTGAACTCGTGCTCTCCGGTTTGTGTAACTATTGCACTGCCACTACACCACGGTCGCCTTATATAAATATAAACTACTAAACTTAAATATAAACTAATAATGTGCGTGTACACTATTTGGGTAATACCATCAACAAATCATATCTTAAATAGAATATATTTGCTGTCCATTTGTTTGGTTGACAGGTTGAAAATAGATTAACAATTAATCATTTCATCAACCAACCATAAAAAATAGAAATTCGTAAATAGAAAAAATAGTAATAATATAAATCTTATCACTCCACCCGACTTTTTATATAAAAGAGATAGATAGATATTTGCTTCGGGTCTGGTTATCAAAGAGTGGTAGGCAGTGGTACCCAGTCTGCCGATCCACCACTTGCAAGTATACAGACCGTGAAGTAATTTGGTCGCGTTTTGGGATCAGCTTGTAAGTTGCCGGTTCCAACTAGGCCGGCATAATGGATGTGACTGCTACTCACAGTTATTGAATCGTAGTAGCAGTGGCATCCATTCATGGACCACACTCCAGATTAATATCAAGCGGGGTGCTGTCATATGTCGAGTCACAATAAAAAAAAATATGAACAAATTGCTCAACTCATGAAATAACAAAGTTACAATAATAAAAACAATGTTGTTGAAAAACGCAATAAAATAGGGAGGCTTAGTGAATGACCGACTTTCACAGTAAATTGAACTAAAAAGCTTTCCACTGCAGTGACATGACGACGGACTTCCGCTTCCAACCGAGCATCAGAAACGTGTTTTTGAAGAAAACAGTTAGATGAAGTTTTTTGGATAACACACTATTAGAGGGCGCATAAACGACGAAGGTAATATTGTAAGTAATACAAAGTATTGGAAATTAGTTTTTGTTTTTTCGTCGAGCGCGTTCCATGGTCAATTTGTAAAGTAAAAAAATTACAAGTAAAGTATATTATGGTCAAAATATTTGTTCATTAGGCTGTTTTCTCTCTCAAGCCGTAATGCAGCGCATTCTGTAACGCAATAAGGTCACTTCAGGGATATTAGGAGTACTAAACTACACTAATTTTTTGTTAGTTTTTTAAACATGTTTTTTATAGTATATTTAAAACTGTGATCATAGTACATTATAATTAAAGATACATTTCAGGACAAATCGGAGAAATCCTTAAGAAAGCTAGGTTGCCTAGTGCCCATAACCATAGAGCTTGTATGAAGAGAATTATGAATGTGAAAGAAGCGAAGGAGTTTTAGGATCGTGGCAAGTAGCGCTTCATTGTCTCTGCCTATCCCTGTAGGAAAAAGGCGCGACAATTTGACTGATTGATTGATTCTATTTTAATTCGACATATGACAGAAATTCGTCTGGTGTTTCTATGATTGGAAGCGACTGCCTAATAACTCTAGGTAGCAGTCGCATTCACTATCCACATTGGTATGGCCAGCGGTTTTAAACCGGGAGTTGTTTATATGACTAGTACGGGTACACCATGATCACCTTAAATTATTTTTAACCGACTTCAAAAAGGAGGAGTTTCTCAATTCGACCCTATATATGCTTTTTTATGTTTGTTCGCGGATAACTTCGTTGTTTATGAACCGATTTTGATTGTTCTTTTTTTTTTGTTGGAAAAAAGATATTTCAAAGGTGATCCCAAGATAAGCAAATTAGGGTTTAACCGACTTCAAAAAAGGAGAAGGTTTCTCAAATCGACTGAATATATCTTTTTTTTTTGTATTGAAGCAATGTAAGGCTATGTGATCTATGTAAAGTTCAAACGAATCTGCTAACACATGAAGTCGCAAGGGTAACAAATTGAATCTATGAGGCCCTCGGATTTCTACAAACTTGAAAAGAGTAGTTTTTAGTCAACAAGCACGTACTTATTCTGGCTCGATTTGATATACAGCTGGTAAGATGTAGTTAGATATGTAAGAGATGATACTAGTTATTATTCTAAACTTATAATTTATTTATTGCCCTACATTTATTTTTATGTATTACTCAAAATATAGTATTAAAGTATGGTAGGCAATATATAACGAATCGGCAGTCGAACTTAAAAGTTCGGTGCGTCTTTTCTTTGTAGAACAAGTGAAGTGGAATGCTTTGCCAGCCCATGTGTTCTCTCTATCCTATGACCTTATATCCTTCAAGCGATGCGTGAAGAAGCATCTTAGGCCGGCATAATGACGGCGACTGAGGCAGCCGGGATATCTCACTCGGTATTTCAGTCGTCGTCACTCTCTTATCATCAGGAGGGTCGAGGTCAAATGTCGTATCACAAAAAAAAAACGTGCTTGTATCATAGAATCTGAACGACCAGAGTACATATGTCAAATTGGTACCGATAGCTCTCGATTTCCATTTCGAAAAATCTGTCACGCCTTTTCCTCACGGGGATAAGCAGGGACAGTCGAGTGCTACTTGCCACGATCCTGACACAACCCCCTCATTTTCTTCACATCCATAATTCTCTTCATCTCTAAGGTTAGGGCATAAATCTGATGTGGCTGGGTGCGTTAAACAAGGCATGCATGTGTGTTTTTCGTTTCATTTCAAGGTCGCCTTAATGCCACAAAGACGTAAGTACATCTATATATATATGTCTAACATTCGCTCGTACGTCGTATTATCAAGACTTTACACATCATAAATATTGGAAAAGCATTACTTATATCAAATACATTTCAAGTTCTTATATAATACATTCTTGTACGGCCAACACTATCATTAAACTGAGAAATTACATTGTAGATGTTTTTATTATTGTGACTTGTCATATGACTCGCATATACAGACCGTAAAGTGATTTGGTCGCGTTTCGGGATCAGCTCGTAAGATGCCGGTTCCAACTAGGCCGGCGTAGTGGATGTGATTGCTACTCACAGTTTTTGAATTGTAGTAGCAGTAGCATCCATTCATGGACCAATCAATCAATCAAATTGTCACGCCTTTTTCCCACAGGGATAGGCAGAGACAATGGAGCGCCACTTACCACGATCCTTACACAGCTCCCTTGCTTCCTTCACATCCACAATTCTCTTCATACAGGCTATGTGGTTATGGGCACTAGGCAACCTAGCTTTCTTTATGAACCACACTCCAGTTTAACATCAAGCGGAGTCCTGTCATATGTCGAGTCACAATAAAATTTTAAAAAAATAGGAGTAATAAATAAAATTGATAATTAATTAAATTATGATAATTAATCTATTGAAAGATTAAATTTCAATATAAAGCTTATTAAATTAATTCAATAAACACTGAAAATTAATTAAACAACGATTATATTGATATAATAATAAAAGAATTTGATTACTGAATAAGTAGCAATTACATGAATATAGCAAATACATTTCATATATTGATATCAATCAATCAATCAAATTGTCACGCCTTTTCCCACAGGGATATGTAGAGACAAAGGATCGCCACTTGCCATGGTCCTGACACAACTCCCTCGCTTCCTTCACATCCACAATTCTCTTCATACAATCTCTATGATTATAGGAACTAAGCAACTCAGCATCCTTAAGGTGTCTCCGATTTGGTTGGCGAACATCCTCTATATGGCCCTATATATAGTTTTTGAAGCCACAACTAGTTAATATTGTATTTTATTATGGATGTGAAGGAAGCAAGGCAGTAGTGTCAAGATCCTGAAGTGGGGCTCCGGTGTGTCGTTTATATTTGTGAGAATTGAGGTGCGATATGGATGTGAAGGAAGCAAGGCAGTAGTGTCAAGATCCTGAAGTGGGGCTCCGGTGTGTCGTTTATATTTGTGAGAATTGAGGTGCGATCCATATGAACATATGAACATCCATATGAAAATATAGAATATGACAGTTGTAAGGTTGGGAAAGTGTCGTCACATTGTCTTTTTTTTATTGTGACTCGACAAATGACAACACCCCGCTTGATGTTAAGCCAAAGTGTGGTCTATGAATGAATGTCACTGCTACTACAATTTAATATCTGTGAGCAGCAATCACATCCACTATGCCGGCCTAGATGGAACCGGCAACTTACAAGCTGATCCCGAAACGTGAACAAATCACTTCACGGTCTGTATACTTGTAAGTGGTGGTACTACCCCGGATCGGCAGATTGGGTATCACTGCCTACCACTCTTTGATAACCAGACCCGAAGCAAATATCCATCTCTTTTTTTTATTAACAAATATTTGCAATATTTAATACTAATAAATATTACAAATAAAAGCTATGATCGAACCCGGGACTTTACGCGCAACAAACCAGTCGCTAAACCGTTCGTCCACGCCTGTCGTCGAATGTCTCTGCTTATTCCTAATGATTGATTGATAATTTCAGTTTTATCGCCAAAATACTTGGCGAGACAGAGATCGTCAAATTTTCTTATTTTGTTTAGAAAATTTATATTAATTAATTATGGGCTGTGAAATTGATAAAGGAAAATCACTCACAAGGGTTTTGTCACTTTACTATAATTAGGTTTTAAATCTACGACGGCCGTTGATTACGTCCAGACCAACGACAGTGAGGGTTTTAATGCCCGCGCAATGACTTGTGCAGGCGCAGAGACATTTTGTTTTTTTAGAGAAATAGGCAAAGGAATTTGAAAATTATTTGAAAACCCACCACTAAAAGAACCCAATCACTATTTTAAGCTCTGTCAACTTACAGCGAACTTAAGAACTTTTAAGGCAACCATGGTGTAGTGGCAGTGCCAGGGTCACGCAACCTAAGAGCATGGGTTCAAAACCACTCACGGGTACCAATGTACCAATATATATCAAATATGTACTTTGGTCGTTCTGTTTCTATGAAGCACTTTAGTAGCTTAGTATAGAAACTTTAAAAAATATAGTTCCTATTAAATGGTAGTTCCTATTATTGCTATTAATAGGAACTACCATTTAAAATTAATTAGTGTTGACTAATAATATAATTAATAATACAAGCATAAACTGTTTACTCGACTATTATTTAATGCAAAAATCGATGCCCACCTAAAACTCTTACCGGATAATATAAAATATTCCGTTTCGAGTGACAATGTAATTGAATTGTACGTCATTTGAACGTACAAAACCCTGCCTGACAGTGGCAAACTGGCATTTCACATGTGAATTGATAGACACGGACTTAATGTGGACATTTACCTAATTCACGCTTCACTGCTTTCTAGTACCATTGATCTCTGTTACAGTGCGTGTCGCCCTTTTGTGAATTACAAACAGAACAATCTGATAAACTACTATTTGGATAAGGGGTGGATTTCGAAATTTACAATGTGCCTTAATTAAAAATTTGTTAAATATTACTTTATTAAATATTATCAATCAATCAATCAAATTGTCACGCTTTTTTTCCACATGGATAGGCAGAGACAATGGAGCACCACTTGCCACGATCCTGACACAACTCCCTCGCTTCCTTCACATTCACAATTCTCTTCATACAAGCTCTATAGTTATGGGCACTAGGCAAACTAGCTTTCTTATGGTTGTCTCCGATTTGGTCGGCAAATACCCTGCCTGCTGGGTCTGCCTTGCTTAACGCATCCATCCACATCAGATTTATAAATTCCGTTCCTTAATCCACTTTCACTTATCCATTTCATGCGCCCAAACCATCGAAGCATTCCTTTGTCAATCCTTGTCACTACATCCTCTTTCAAAACACATCTAAAATTATCAACATTATCATATAATTGTCACGCCTCAACTTTTACCGGGATAGGCAGAGACAACAGAGCGCTACTTTCCACGATTCTACCACAACTCTCTTTAAAAACACAACTTTTTTTAGGAATATCCCCGATTTAATGAAGAAACAATCTACTGTGTCTTCCCAGTTTTGTCTTTCCACTGGCTTCCGATTTATAAATCCCTTTGGTCAACGTCCTTTTATAGTACCTCTACTTGAAAGTGGCGGTACTACCCCGTCGACAGACTGGGCACTTTATTATATCTTGTACTATATCTAAGTACTATTTCTTGTAAAATTACTTCTTAAGAAAACAAATCTCGGCAAAGCCCGGCAAATCCCGGTTCAAACGTTACAATGGAACGAATAACAGCAACTTTAAAGGCGGCCACGACAAACCGAGAGAACGGGTTCGAAACCACCCACGGGTATCTTTGATATATGTACTTTGGTTGACCTGTTTCTATGTAGCTTAGTATAGAAAAGTAAAAAAAAAAATATGGCGACTTTAAGATATAAGCAGGCATCGATACACTCGTGTACAAACTCATGAACATTATAAATTATTTTATCCGTCACAAATTTCAAAATTCCAACATTATTCAACACAACATTTTATCTAAAAGTGAACGTTGAATCTCCAAGTTACAAAGTGTCAAATGCTAAGAGGAAAGCTCTGGCATCGACATATCACAGTTTACACACCATAAAGCATATTCTACCCAAAACGTACCTGTCTAAACAAACGAAAACAAACAGACGTGAACTGACAGTTTCTACTTATTTATCTTGACTCAAAAGTGTTACGTAATATTTAGCATGTTATCTCTCGTTAGGTAAGTAGTATATAACACACTTAAGTATTTTTTTAATTATTGTGACACGACATTTGACAGCACCCCGCTTGATGTTAAGCTGAAGTGTGGATATATGGATGTCACTGCTACTACAATTCAATAACTGTAAGTAGCAATCACATCCACTATGCCGGCCTAGTTGGAACCGGCAACTTACAAGCTGATCACGAAACGCGACCAAATCACTTCACGGTATATATACTTGTAAGTGGTGGTACTACCACATATCGGCAGATTACAAATAAAAGCTATGAAACAAATATTTGCTCCGACCGGGAATCGAAACCGGGAAACCGCGCAACAAACCAATCGCCAACCGTTCGGCCACGCCTGTAGTCATTAAATCAGCCACACTTCAAGTTAGACAATAATCATGGTTTATTATAGTTTGACACCCAAAAGTATTAGGCACCCCACACCTGAGTTAAATAATCTTATAAACTAAGCGGTATCTATTTTATTGTGACTCGACATATGACAGCACCCCGCCTGATGTTAAGCTGGAGTGCGGCCCACGAATAGAGGAAACTGGTACTACAGTTAAATCTGTAAGTAGCAGTCACATCCACTATGCCGTCCTAGTTGGAATCGGCAACTTACAAGCTGATCCCGAAACGCGACTAAGTAACTACACAGTCTGTATACTTGTAGTAACAAAAAAAATTTAGAAAAGGAAAAATATATATTATATTAATTGTAGTAGGAAGAAAGTTGTTGATCCTAGCCGTCTGTGATCCAGGGTAGTACCATCACTTTTATGTATACATGCCATCAAGTGAAGCAGTCGTTTCAAGATATGTTTGCCAAACATGGACCACACTCTAGCTTAACATCAGGCAGGATGCTGTCATAAATGAGAGAAAATGGTTCAAAACCACTTGCTAGTACCAAAGTATCTTTGATATAATATACTTTGGTTGTCCTATTTCTATAATACAAGTATTTAGTAGCTTAGTATAAAAATGTAAAAAAAATATATATATATAAATAAGACGAGCTACGATAATAATAATCAATCAATTAATCAAACTGTCACTTTTTCCCACAGGGATAGGCAGAGACAATGGAGCGCCACTTACCACGATCCTGACACAACTCCCTTGCTTCCTTCACATCCACAATTCTCTTCATACAGGCTCTGTGGTTATGGGCACTGGGCAACCAAATATTAATAAACTGCTCCTATATCATCATACTAAGTTACAAAAAAAAAACTATAGTCTCATAGAGAACAATGCAGTTACGAAGAACCTCTTAAACTTGTTCAAGGTCCTTCAAGACTCTAGCTCTTAGATCTTTCAAGTGTTTTGAAGTAACCCGAAGCTCTATTGTTGGTAGTATAACCAATTAATAAAACTTAGCTGGATTTATATTATATAAGAAGTAATATTATTAGTACTCTGACGATAGCGGATAAAATAACAAAGTGCGCGATAGATGTGGTTTGAAAGAAGATGTAGTGACAAGATTGAGAAAGGGATGCTTCGATGGTCTGGGCACATGGAAAGGATGAGTAAAAGTAGATTGACGAAAGCAATTTGTAAATCTGATGTGGATGGATGCGTTAAACAAGGCAGGCCCAGGAGGGTGTTATCAGATCAAATCGGAGACATCCTCAAGGAAGCTAGGTTGCCTAGTGCCCATAACCTTAAAGCTTGTATGAAGAGAATTGTGGATGTGAAGAAAACGAGGGGGTTGTGTCAGGAAATAAAAAAAAAATAATAAAAAAAAAGACGTAATTGATTGAATACTAAAAACTATACTTTGTATTAATAATTTTATTATTCTGGATCCCAATTTTCGCAAAGCAAAATTTTGGAACTTAGTTTCAATTTAAGCTAAATGATTAAACATTTTAATTTTGACAGCATAAATAAATTGTATTTTTTATATTAATTATAACCATAAAAAAATCTTCCATAATATAATTAAAATGCTTTAGGGCATTGGAACTGTATAATTGTATTTCTGTGTCGTAATTTATAATTACAACTGTTTCCTTTATTAAATTGTCGCTTTAAAACACATGTTAAAATAATACATTTTGTACTTGAAAAGGTAGCAATATGTACCCAAAAACATTTTAAAAATTCTAGAGAAAAGTTCTCATTTTGTCACACGCTACATAAAACATACAACACAGCAATAGTTCGTACAATTTGAACCGTAAATGTGCTGAAAGAAACCATGCAATACGCTCTGTGTTTTAATTACGGACGTTTTAAAGTGCAGCGAGTGAATTGAGTTGCAAATAGGGGTGCCAGTTAGAAATACTACAACACAACGATCGCGATTATTTTGATTGTTACTACTTTTTAATAGCTTCAATAGGTATTATCTTAAAACATTATATACATATAATGTTTATATTAAATTCTACCCATTTATAACCTAACCTAACCTAAGTTCTGCCGTTAATCTTAAATTATTTGTTATTTTCCTTAAAATACCATTTTACCCTAAATAAAAAATTAATAACTGATTAAGTCAAATGTTGTGCTTAATTAATTATAAATACCTACTAGTATATAATAGTTTTGACTAGTAAATAATAGTTCGACTTTACTGCGTCTTTACCCAGAAAAAAAATATTTTGAAAAATGGATTTCCACGCGAATTGCTGGCCTAAAATATCTAAAATATAAACAAAAGGTTCTATATAAAACCTAATTATTTATATTACAATAATTTTATTGTGTTTTATTTCTGTCATATAAATTTAGACTGTTTTAATTCGTCAACAGAGGTATATACATAAAAAATAACATATAGAACCACAACATGAAACAAGTTAAAACAAACAAAAATAAGGACATAAATTAGTTTTACTATCTGGTATGACTGTTCTGCCGAGTAAAAATGCACAATGGGTTTAAAGCTGAGGCCAGGACCGGCCATTAGGAGATTAAAACACAAGCTCACCTGCAGCACGCAACACAACCACAGGAGTGCATCCTGTGCTTTTGCAACGTACAAACCGCACATTCCCTCATATAAATTCCCAACAACGTACAAGATAAGAAACACATTAATGTAATTATAATACGCTTTTTACAACAACTACTGTTTTTATTATGTACTTTGTGTACTAAATTCATGTTAAAGTTGGAAACTAAGTTGGAAACATTGTAAAGATACTTACTACAAGGGACAACAAATGCAACATAATCAGTATTAGGTAACGAAATTGTCTTAAATATAAGTATTATAGATTTATAAATAATCTATAGTAATGAATTAAACAAATTTTATGCGGCTTACTATCGCGTTTATTTTGGTTTAGATAGTAAGCCGCATAAAATTTGTCTAATTCAATAATCAATGTTCGCAAAATCTAAGAAAATACTAATCTATAGTATTCGTTACCTATATATTTAGGTACTTTTTTAAGGATCATAATTAAAATTATAATCATAATGAGTTAATATTAAATAAGAGATATTTAAAAAGAAAATACATTTTTTTTTATTGTGACACGACATTTGACAGTACCCCGCTTGATGTTAAGCCAAAGTGTGTTCCATTAATGAATGTCACTGCTACTACAATTCAATAACTGTGAGTAGCAATCACATCCACTATGCCGGCCTAGATGGAACCGGCAACTTACAAGCTGATCCCGAAACGTGACCAAATCACTTCACGGTCTGTATCCTTGTAAGTGGTGGTACTATCCCGGATCAGCTGACTGGGTACCAATGCCTACCACTCTTTGATAACCAGACCCGAAGCAAATATCCATCTCTTTTTTTTATTAACAAATATTTAAAAGATTCAATATAATTATCAAATAAAAGCTATGAAACAAAAAATTTGCTCCAACCGGGAATCAAACCCGGGACTTTACGCGCAACAAACCAATCGCTAAACCGTTCGTCCACGCCTGTCGTCATCCACGATTTCCATTGGAGACACAATAGTTTGTTGATCATAATATTTCTAACAAGTTGTGTAGTTCCATAGAGCTTGTATGAAAAGAATTGTGAATGTGAGGGAAGCGAGGAAGTTGTGTCAGGATCGTGGCAAGTGGCTATCCATTGTCTCTGCCTATTGCTGTGGAAAAATATATCAATTTGATTTATTGATTGATTGTGTAAGTTCTCTTAACTATATAAAACATCTTTTTAAATAATAAATCCACTCCAATACATCATCAATAATTTGAAGTCTTAATTCTGACAGTAATATGCAGAGAGAACCGCGATCCCAACACAACTCTCATGCTTCCCTCACATCCTCAATTTTATTCTCTTCATACAGACTCTATGGTAATGGACCCCTGTTTTTTGACTCTAATACATACATTTGACCGGCATAGTGACGGCGACTGAGGCAGCCGTGAACAAACTCAGATTTCTCAGTCGTCGTCACTCTTGGACCTCCTCTTGCTTATCATCAGGCGGGACGAGGTCAGATGTCGAGTCACAATTAAAAAATTAAAAAATACAAGGCCTTAATGTCTTTATTTTATTAAGACGTGTCATCTGACCTCGACTTGCCTGATGGTAAAACAGGAGAGGTCCAAGAGCTCCGATGAATGATTTGCGTTCCATTTTACGGTTGTGTTTGTCGCTGTCACTATGCCGGCAAAAATATAAAATTTATTAATCAATCAATCAATCAAATTATCACGCCTCTTTTCCTACAGAGATAGGCAGAGACAATGGAGCGCCACTTACCACGATCCTTACACAGCTCCCTTGCTTCCTTGGGGCTGTGCAGCTATTTGCAGACTATTTGTATAAAATATAGAATTTACTTTGAATTTAATTTACTTAAATAACTAATAATAAGCGTCCAGTTAATTTATCTATTTTATCACACGTTATACAATCTGTGGGACTAATTAATGATTTGCGTGCCTAACACATTAAGAGCAACATTGCCTAATTATATTATAAAGCAAAATCATGTTAGCAGTAAATTTTGTTAGTCTGTTTACTGTTTTCAAACTAAAGCCAGACAGACAGGTTCATTAGGAATATATTCGCAAAAATATGCTTTATTTTTGTCAATGAAAGGACATTCATTTTGGGCTTTTATGTACTACTTTTGTAATGTCCAATGGTGAAAAAATAATATAAAAGGTAGTTTCGATACTTGTATTGATAAAACTATTAACAAATTTGCGTTTGATTGCTGTGCAATTGAGCTATTTGGAAAATAAGATATAGATTTTGTATCGTCTATCAATCATAAAGACACGCGTTCTGCTTTGAACTGTCATAATTATAGTTTAATCATTTTGAACACCTAAACTATGCAAAATAAAGGATATATTCCTCCAATCACATTGTAATCTTCGTACATAAAAATATTTTAAAATTTATATGCAAATTTTAAAAATATTAGGTCCAAGTCCCCATACAAAATGAATGTTGTCCTTTATGTGAAGGATAAGTTATGGTATTATCATCATCAGCCTTTATACGTGGTATTGCTGGGACACAGATCTGTCCAGATCGTGACTTTTCAGATCGCATTTTGGCTACTTTCCACCTATGCTAATGCGAATTGGGGTACGACATTTTAAACATATTAACGATCACCAACGACCGGGACCTAAAGTTTAACGTTCTATTCGAAATTCGAGTTGGGTGGAGATTTTTGTTAAAACAATCGGTCACCTATTTGCTACTATCATTGCATTATTGAATTATCTAAGCGTGAAGTACTCTTCTACGATTCTACTATTGTCAGACTAGAGTTTTATAAAGCTTCAATGAAAAAACTTTTTCTTAGTACTAACTTATAAGGTGACATTACTATGATATTTTTTATTATTTTTTATTATACATTTTTATACTAAGCTACTAAAGCTACTTGTAACATAGAAACTGTACAACCAAAGTACATATATCAAAGATACATAGGTACCGGTGAGTGGTTTCAAACCCGTGCCACTCGGCTTGCGTAGCCATTATACTGCCACTACACCATGAAATTCAAGCAAACTTCGATGATTTTATTTTATTTATAAAAAGTTGTCTTTGCACCACTTTGTCTCTGCCTATTCATGAGTGAATTGTGTCCTAACTATTATTGACAAAGATTATTTTAATTGTGAGTTGCCATTATGACAATACCCCGCCTGATGTTAAGCTAGAGTGCTGTCTATGAATGGAGGTGACTGCTACTACAGTTAATTCACATCCATTATGCGGGCCTAATTGAAACCAGCAACTTACAAGCTGATCCCGAAACGCCACTTAGTCACTTCACGGTCTGTATATTTGTAACCTAACCAAACCAATGCGCCAAGCCTGTCGTCAAATAGTCATTAGATAGATCTTGTAAGATCTTGTAAGATTGCCTACTAAATGTCAATAGTAGGCAATCTTGTAAATTACTAATTTAACATATGGCATGTTTCTATACTACTATTAGACCAGTTGGATGCTGTAAAAGCTCAGTGTAAACTGGATGCACGTGACGTAACGCTAAAAAATTACGTCTATATAACTGGTCTATATAATAAAATAGATAGCAACAAAATTATCTTTTTATTGAACTGTAATATAAAATAAAATATAAATAATTGTTATATATAATTACAGTTTAAAAAACACAAAAGAAAACTAAAGTAAATACAATTATGAAAAATTGCATGACAATAACTTCTACGAGTAAATCTAATCACTTCTTGTTTTTTTATTCTGTCAAACTGTCCGTAATTTTAGGATTTAAAACAAATGTTCATATGGCATTTAAAAGCATTCGTGCAAAACTTTGTCGTGCTCAAATAAGAATAACTCAAAAAAATAACTTTATTTTGTGCGCCTATTTCTACTTTCATGCACGAAATGTGCTGTTTTAAAAACGAATAAAATAAAAAAAATTATAATACTCAAATTGGTGTCACTTTTATTATGATATTTTCCATTGAGTAAAGCTTGTAAAGCATTTCTTACTTATTACATCCAAAATTGTACAAATATATTGACTGCCTAACACATTAAGAGTGGTAGGCAGTGGTACCCAGTCTGCCGATCCGGGGTAGTACCACCACTTACAAGTATACAGACCGTGAAGTGATTTGGTCACGTTTCGGGATCAGCTTGTAAGTTGCCGGTTCCAACTAGGCCGGCATAGTGGATGTGATTGCTACTCACAGTTATTGAATTGTAGTAGCAGTGACATTCATTCATGGACCACACTTTGGCTTAACATGAAGCGGGGTGCTGTCATAAGTCGAGTGACAATAAAAATAAAAAAGTCTGTTTTTATTGTTAATATACAAAACATCAATCAATTATTTAAATTATTTCCTTCCGTATTAGGAACAAAGATATTGAAACATTACGAGCTCCTATTCATTAAGTTCTCTTTAAATGAAACATTCTTATCCATTAGGGATAATGCTTTTTATATTTAAAATAAGCGAACAAAGTCATGATTGATGTTCTCGCTGAAATTTGGGAATTTCTAAAAGATGAAAGTAAACAAGGTGCGAGTTATTGTGGAACAGGAAATTAAAGACCACCACGGCCTTCCTGTTACCAAAACATTCCGCTTTACTGCATCATTAATATCGTTATTTTCACGTACATTTTATATGTTATGATCTTCCGAAAATATTCTCTTAGATATTCTAAGATAAATTGATCTAACCAGCGTAAATAAACGAACAACAAAGGTCATCTTCAGAATATAGTATTAAATTGATCCGGTCCTAATCATCAATCAAAGCCGAATTAATCTTCCTCGAACCCCAGAAAACCAACATAATGAAACGAGGTTAACCAAGAGAAATAAAAAACAACGACCCTGGTTAGCAGGCTTATGTATTCAACAGTCGAACTCCCCGCAATCATGGGAGATCGTAAAAGTCAATGGCGTCTGATTTAATCTGCCCACAGCTTTAGTATTACTTGCATCAAAACAACCTTTTCCTATTGTGACTTTATTACAAGGGATTTATGGTCTGTCTTTATCAATTCCACACTAATATTGGGGTTTGTTTATGCGAGTACGCCATTCTATTGCATATATAAATAAGTAATAAATGTAAGTACGAAATTTATTGCTAGTCGTAAATATAATCTCGGCTGTTTCGTCAATATTTTAGTGCCGTATAAATATCATATAAACTTTGGACAAATATAATGTTGCAAAAATAAATTAGGAATTCTGTCCGTGGGGTGGTCGGTTTGAAATATAACACTCTGAGCTTATTCTCTCGTGTGCAATTGGAGCCTCACCGCTAAAATAACCGTCGCAAAGAGCTGATATAAAGCGTCTGACGACATTCGCAGGTGGTGGAGAGTTACGAGAATACCCTTTTGATTTAGATGCGGATTGAGTGCTCTACTCTCCTTTGCGAGAGACCGATTTTACGACAGCGAATTTGAAACCTTAACACTATGGATTGCCACTATAGAAGTGCAATTTAGCTTTGTGAATACGACTGATTTTATGTGAAAATAGTTTTGCTTTACTAATATGGCTTAATTTGTAATTATTTTAAACTTGTACGAATTAAATTCATAATTGGAATAGATTAAAACGGGTTTTTACGAGCTGTTGTCACAAAAAGACTTAAGTCGGTATATATATTTCGGTCTTGCTAACCGAAATATGCATATTTTTTATTTATTCTTTCATTGTAAAAATATACAAAAGGCAGACTTAATGTTGTGAGGCTTTCTCTGTCAGTCCGCCTTAATAATGCACATATTCGTTTGAATTACGCGTATGTTTTAGTTCTGAAACTTTAATTAAGGATTTTTTATGTATTAAACTCGTATAAGAACAAAAAACTTTTTTTGTGACGGACCAAAATTATAAATTATGTTTAAAAGTAGTCTTTTCCACACTCCACTATCTATCAATAATAACAAAATAGAAAACAATCATAAAGCTTTAACAATAAAATAATACTTTGTAGTTTAACTAAACATTTTTATTCAAAGATATAAAAGTACTGTACATTTCGTTCGTTTTGAACAGAAAATAAATTAAGAGTGACGTCAACTCACTGTAATTAGACCGTAACCTCATCCACGTCACAATTAGGGTCTCTACTGTCTGTCTGTCTGTTTCGCTCGTAGTAGCTTCTGTAACTTTCAAAATATTTAGAGTAAATGCATTTAGGCTCGCATCATTATGGCTTTTAACCTTTGAGTATTCATTTTTGTATGATTAAATAGAAGTACTCGTATTTCAAATTAAATCTCTACACAATTATTCCTAGAATTATGTTTTCAAATATCAAAGAAAGTTAAAATTGATAATAGGCTTTTTCTCTTACCTGTAAGTCTCGCTTCGTTTACAATTTTCTCCTACTTAATTTATTAAAATGTTTACTTTACGATCGGGATAACATGCTAATGAGGGGTAGTCTGAAAGCAAATTCAATTAAGCTGATTAAAGATAACCCACGATCTGTTGAAATTTAGATAATCTTTAGGTTTGTTATTCGGTTTCTCTTTTAACATTAACTCTTAAGTACCTATATTATAAACCTTTTCACTATTAAATATCCTAAAAATAATTGTATGAAAATTCACCTATATTCTTGACTAGTATACTTAAATTTGTCTTTTGATATTGAATAATGCAAACCGTCTTTTCTAATGGGCATTTTCCTGACCCCCTGCTACCTGTTAAAGGCTGCACGGAACAGCTGGAGGCAAGCCGCTTTCAGCAGTTCAATGCGGATATCGCTGGGGAAGGCTTATGCGGTGGATGAATTTATCTTTCACAATACGTATAACTTTTGAGACTGAAACCAAAAATAAATTGTTTATTTTTTGCTAATATTCAAAGCTTAAGGCGATCGTGGTGTAGTGGCAGTGCAATAGTAACACAAGCCGAGAGCACGGGTTCGAAACCACCCACGGTACCAATGTATCTTTGATATATGTACTTTGGTTGTTCTGTTTCTATGATTTTCTAAGCACTTTAGTAGCCTAGTATAGAAATGTAAATAAATAAATTTATTTTTTAAAATCATTGAAATGTTAATGACAAAAAATATTATTCTAGATTAATATTTGAATTTACAATTCCCCTGTGTTGTGTTTCGGTGAGAAAAAGAAAAGAAATTGCAAAAGTAAAAATTAAAACTCAGGAAATTAAATACAGGAACAGAAAGAATTACATCAACATAAAATTATTTGACTTCATACGAATTTCATTCGAAAAGTTCATTTACGAGTAAGAAATCATCAAAAGTTATGTTTTTCTACATTTTCTGTCACTTTGTACTTGATTATATTGGATCATAATCAGTCAATTTGTCACACCTTTTTTCCATAGGAATAGACAGAGACAATGGAGCTCCACTTGCCACTATTCTGACACAACTCCCTCGCTTCCTTCACATCCACAATTCTCGTCATATAAGCTCTAAGGTTAAAAAACACCCTTCTGGGGCTGCCTAGTTTAACGCATCCATCCACATCAGATTTATAAATTACTTTCGTCAATCTACTATCACTCATCCTTTCCATGTGCCTAAACCACATGGTATCCCTTTGTCAATCCTTGCCACTACATCTTTTTTCAAACCACATCTATCGCGCACTGTGCTATAGGAAAGACCTGTTTAAATAGAAATAATTGAAGCGAACGTTAGTAAAAGTCAAGTACTTAAATCTGTGAGATTTAGGACCCACAATAACAATAAAACTGTTATGTAGTACATAAAGAGGGCTTCCCCTAAAAACAATTTGCATCGTCCCTAATAAAACCATTTAGCCGAGAACAAATTCAAGGGAATCGTTAAATCTTAGAAACGCGTTTACCCTTACAGAATCAATAACCAATTTGTGTAATTGAATTCTAATGGCTGCAATGATTTATTTTATTCCTCCGCGAAGGAGTCACTTCCGTTTTTGTATATTTTAACTTTTTTAAAGGGAGAAGACAAATAAGGGGATGGATTAGAAAACATAATTTTGTTGCTTTTTTATATTAGAACGACGAATAAAGTTCTTTTTTTTTATTGGGCATATTTACAGTTAACATATTTTACATTGATAATGATAGCATATTTATGTTCTTTTGCTAATGTGCAACCAATTACAAATATGTACAACATTCAGAAACATACAAATATTAGATCTATACAATTAAAATTAATTACAATTACATACAAAATTAATACAATAAACTTTTACTAGGAAATTGATTTTTAAAAGCGGTGGAATTATAGAAATTATTTTGATTTCAAATACTATTTGTTGACGACAGGCGTGGACGAACGGTTTAGCGACTGGTTTGTTGCGCGTAAAGTCCCGGGTTCGATCCCCGGTCGGAGCAAATATTTGTTTCATAGCTTTTATTTGTAATATTTAATTGTATTAAATATTGCAAATAGTTGTTAATTAAAAATAAAAAAAGAGATAGATATTTGCTTCGGGTCTGGTTATCAAAGAGTGGTAGGCAGTGGTACCCAGTCTGCCGATCCGGGGTAGTACCACCACTTACAAGTATACAGACCGTGAAGTGATTTGGTCACGTTTCGGGATCAGCTTGTAAGTTGCCGGTTCCATCTAGGCCGGCATAGTGGATGTGATTGCTACTCACAGTTATTGAATTGTAGTAGCAGTGACATTCATTCATGGACCACACTTTGGCTTAACATCAAGCGGGGTGCTGTCATATGTCGAGTCACAATAAAAATAAAAATAAACTATTTATAAATACATGTACGTAATCAAAATAATATTAAAGGCAGCCCACGCGACATAGGATTTTTTAGTGTGGAAACTGGAACTGTTCTTTTTAATTTTTATTATAGCTCGATATAGACAGCACCTGACTTGATATTAAGAGCGGTTCATGAATAGAGACAACTGATACTTTTAAGCTGATCCCGAAACGCGAGTGTCTTCCCAGTCGGCAGACTACGCAAATGGTCTACTTGTTTTTTCATCTTTTTTGTTTTTTATTGTTGTGACTCGACATCTGGTTAGCAAAAGGAGATCCAAGAGGGCCGACAACTGAAAACAACTAGTTAGTTCAGTTGCCGTCACTATGTTAAAATTGATATTCTGATATTCTAATATCAATTTTAGCATAGTGTCACTAAAAGAAACTAATAATAGAATCGTAGAGACATAGAAATAGAAGCGTAATAATTTAAAATTTTCCAATATCGTCAGAGATATCGTTGGTCAATACACTTTTAATTACAAAACCCTGTTAGATTTTTGATTATGTTAGAAATCTATTCAATAAATTCATCACGTTCTATTATTGTATCCATTGAAATTCATATAAATTTTCTGGAATACGTGTTCAATATTCGCACGAACGGACGACGGCCTTTCAAACACATTTGACGCTTTTGATATATGCAATTTTGTGCAATAGAGAAACGATATTAAATTAGACTTATGAAATTAAAACCCAAGTTATAATTTAGACGTTTTTTTATTGTGATTTAACATCTGACCCCGACTTATCTGATGGTAAAAGAAGGGTCAAGAACGACTAAAAAATGACTCAGTTCCTGGGTTTCTCGGTCGCCTTCACTATGCTGACCAGAGGTGCTTTTTTAGTCTTCGCTTGAAGGATTAAATGTTATACTATGTTAATCTAATGTTATACTATATTAATCTAGAGTCTATTAAAAGAATAAAATTGTAAGTACTTATAGAAGTACTATAGATGTTGAGATGGAGAGTGGTCCATGAATGGAGGTGACTGCTACTGCAGTAATATAACTGCAAAGCAACTTTTAAGTTGATCTCGAAACGCTTTGAGTCACTTTACGGTCTGAACCCTTAAAAACCGTATAGCAAAACTATTTTCTATTTATCAATTAATTGGTGTACTTTTAATTGGTGGCTTGCTTATTTCAAATTCATGTTCAATAATTATTAATCATACTACTAGCGCTTATCTGAGAAGCTTTCTGCCGGAATTTACGTTTGCATGTCATGCACCGCACCACTTCCACAGTAACCTTTTAGTTTTTTTTAATTATTATATACATTTATATACTCAGCTACTAAAGTGCTTGTATAATAAAGAAACAGGACAACCAAAGTACATAAATATATCAAAGATACATTAGTACCGGTAAGTGGTTTCATAACCCGTGCTTTCGGCTTGTGTAACCATTGCACTGCCACTACACTCGGTCTACACTTTTAGACTAAGCAATACATTATATCAAATCATTGACCCTTAAAATTTAACCCAAATTTCCTAATGCCAAACCAATAAGGATGAAATCATTCAATTCCTATATTAATTAAAAGGGAACTTCCAGATTTAATCATAAGGCGGCATAGTCTCATTCTCCTTTCATGTGTAATTTCCCTAGAGTTGATTCGTAGCAGGACACCCTCTAGAGATTGCCGAGCTGTGAGATAATGGTCACGTGAATTACTAAGAAATTTCCTCATTGGTTTCCACTTGGGTGATTTGGTATTGGATTCAACTAGATCATTATGGATCTATATAAGTCCCTATCTGTGTGAAGAAACATCTGAAGTATTTTTATCTTTATTGCATGAAAGAAATAAATATACATATGTGATCATATTGTTAAATCCAATCTACATATAATTATTTCTTCTGTCAGTGTGTACGTTTTTTTTTATTGTGACTCAACATATGACAGCACCCTGACTGATAATCACAAATTCAAATTCAGGGCCATTTTGTTGCATTAAATTTAAGGACGTCTTCATAATGCGCAATTTTAGTGACGTCAATGGGCCTTATTTTTGACCAAAACGGTCATTTTTTAAGAACTTCACACCCATAATGCGGTAACGTCCAAACCATGTTGCTTACTAAAATGGCATGCTGGGACGAACAGGATGAGTACCCTTACAGCGTCTTACTCCCTACACAATCCGGATCCTGGCTCTCCGAAACTAATGTATGCCATTTGCCGGAACTTTGTACTTTGATCGTACAGTTTCAATGATACATAGAAACCAGCACATTTAGTAGCTTAGTACAGAATGAGAAGGATCTATGAGAGTTTTGCCAGCATCAAAGAACTCTCCATTAGTCCTAAATTTAACTCTCCATTAGTACAAGGAAAATTATACCACAATATACCAACCACCATTAAGTACTTTGTATGTAGATAGAAACATGCTAATGTAATGTACATCAAAACAAAGACACAAAATCCTTAAAAGCACATTGTGGTATTTTGAAAAGTAGCATGATAGTACTAGCACACTCTAAGGCCATTAGCCCGTTTTGTAGGAAATCTTCGCTTTATAAAGCCACTCGCATTCTGGGAAACTGAATCGTCCTCAACTAAAGTGTGTATGATTTTGTGTAGGAAAATCTGTAGCAAGCGTGACCTACACAAATAAATTTTGAAATTCGAGATACATATTAGAAATGAAAGTTAAAGTTCGGTAATTCGAAATTAGTTTGAAGTATGTTAACTGAAAATAAACATACAAAAAAATTAACATTCCAAGATTTATGCTGGTTTGCGACCCAAAAAAAAACATTACAAGGTTAACAATAAAAATAACAAGTATACCTAATAAAAATAATATACAAAAAATAATAATAAAAAAAAAGTAAGTAATTAAAAACTGCGACTACAATACCTAATTAGTAAAATTTTTAACCGATGGTTGAAGCTGGTTATGAACAAGAACTGTTTTATTAAAAGCTCGACACATCCTAACCATGGAATTATAAAAGGAGGTGTTGCATTTGTATACTTGAAAAAGAAAGGTAGGTGGGCACCGCGTTCTACGGATTAACTTTAACTTAAGAAGCGAAACTAAACAGTGCCAAATAATCATATTGTTATATTCTGTATATAATATTTTGGTATATTTACTTATTATTTTACTTGGTATCTGAACGCGTCTTGCTATTGCTAAGGAGGTCCAAGAACGTCGAGACTGAAAATAGTGGACTCAGTTTACGGTTGCCTCAGTCGTCTTCACCATTCATACCTATAGTGAAGTTAGAAATAGTAAATTAAAAAATATAACTATTTGTAGGATGGTAATTTCTATGAATATTGATCATGACGTGATAACAATCTGCATCCCAGAATCATTCCTTACTCTTACTTAAAATCTACTACTTACTTTTCTAGCATTATAAATCGTAAAGTTTAATATGCCTATTGGGGTTACTACATATTTCTAGGATCTTGTAGACTTTTTATGTCGTCAATCCAAAGAGCCGACGATTAAAAAAATGTGTTACGTTTTATAATATTTTACGGTAGCCGTCACTATGCCGGTCAGAAATGCGCCGATGACAATTCCTAACGTTTTTGTCTAATAAAAGTCTCAAATAGTTTTAATACCAAAACAACAACTTCGTTTCGCAGTCTACGAATACGGTAAGTCTTTCCCATAACGTCCGTCTGTCTGTGAAAAAGATAGAACGATGCATTTCGAGATTCATTAGAACGGAGGAATTGTGATTCGAATCGAATGTTCGTAGTTTTATTTTTATGTTTTGTTTACAATATTTTGCAAGATGTTTTATATATAAAATTTATTATGGTGTTTTACATTCAGAAAATGCACTTAAAATATATTTTTAGACTGATGGACAATTAAGAGTTGATGGTCAATTAGGAGAGATTTGCCCATTCTGCCGATCCGTTTCGGGATCAGCTTGGCAGTTTCCGATTTTAACTATTAGCAGGCGCATTATTGTAGACGCGCCTGCTATTTGAAGTTATTTTCATTGCAGTCATGAAAGCGACTGCATCTGAACATCAAGCGATGTTCTGTCATTGTTAAGCTACACTAAAAAATCTAATATTGCGTTTACTTACCTTGTACACTCGTGATTCTCAGTATTATTATACAACTACTTTTATTACTTTTTTTTTTTTGTTTACGCAAATTAAAAGGATGGATGATAAAATTTTATAAATTATAGAAAGGACAAAACGGACACGACACAGAAGATTGTTTCTTGATCAAATCGGTGACATTAATAAAAAAACAGAAGTCAGCAGCGCCTATAACAATAGAAGCTCTATGATATGAAGAATCATGAATAGGCATAAAGGTTCCGTGAATAAGCGCTCGTAGAGTGACGGCAACCAAGGAAACTGTGAACTGAGTCATTTTATTTCGGGCACCGTCAGCGCTTTTGTTCCTAAAAGTCTTAGAGTGATCAGCCAAGTAGAGGTCGCAATAAAAAAATATGATGTTATAAAAAGTCTAGAATATACCTTCCAGTTTTTTCCCGAACAAAAAAAAGAACGCATCCGGATTATTCTTTTTCTAGAACAAAAGGTAGAAATTACGACAGTGAGAGATGTCTTGCCTTTCTGATCCTATGAAATTCTCTACAGTAATTTAATCTAATGTTCTTTTTAGAAAAGTGTAAATAAAACCTTTTTCTGTTTTCTTATTACATTTTATTTGTCATGCCTTATAAACTTTTTATTGCTGAGCACCGGTCCTTTGTGATGAATTGTTTCTATGAGACTTGTTTACATTTTTTACTATGCTACCAAACGTACTTGCATACATAATAATCAGGATCTCCAAAACATATACCAAAGATAAATTGGTACCAAAAAGTGGTTTACACACTGTCGCCTTTATTTCAAAAATCTAATTAAAAATTATAAAATGGGTATATTTATGTATCGTCAAAAGACTTTTAGATATTGTTTAATTTCTTTGGAAATCCAACTAATAGCGTAGCTTATTTTTATCAGAGAAAAGTAAGCAAATATAAAATTTACTCTTACTTTCGTCTATTTGAAATAGCAATATTTAGTATATTAATTTATAATTCAAGTTAAGTGTGGCCTCATATCGTGAGGTTACAGCTTTTAGCTTTTCTAAGTCAATCCGATTTAGGACCCAACTATATATTCATAAGTACTTAAAGAAGATTGCCTCTTAAGTGGAATATAGTATGATATAAATAATAAACCGTAAGCTTATAATTTAATTATGAAGATTTATAGTTGTTAAGATATTAAATAGCCCATAATATATTTAGCTGACATAGTGACGACGGCTGAGGCAACCGTAAATTGCATCTCTTTTCTAGTCGTCGGCACGCTTGCTTACTATTGAGCAAATCCGTGTCGAATGTCGTGTCTCAAAAAAAGAAGGATTGGACAAATGAAGGGGGGGGAAGGACAAGCATCTCTGCCTCATGTCAGATGTATTATGACAAAGTTTGCTACTGAACTGTAGACTCTACAAGGCTCTCAGCAGTCCCAGACACAGATGGCAGGAAATAAATAAATGTTAATTCTATGTAGTTTTGTTCTAATATAAAACAAGTATTATTCGCCCAAAAGCGTAGAAAAAATATCAAGATACTAGGTATGGTATATTTAAGTAGTGATTGATATAATATCTAAGCAAATAAAAATAAAAACATTTATATAACTAAGGAAATATCTAATTAAATACTTAACTAGATATATATGTTATGTTATCGTTTTGTTTATTCAGTCAACTTGTAGTTTTGTTATTTTCTGGATGGAAGTTTTGTTTGTAATGAAAATAAAAATATATTATATTATTGTTATTGTTAATATTTATTTATAATATTATAATTAATTATTTTCGTCTAGTATTGAATATATGATTTATATTTAATATAATAAACTAGCAAGTTGTGTACAACGAAATTACAAGTTGGTAACTTCATTAACTGAGTTGTTAGAGTTGGTAAGTAAAGGAGAATGAGGCCTTACAAATCGTTACCTTAGTAAAGTGCTAAAGTTTTCACTCCTTCATCTACCTGATGGTGTAGCACCATAGACCATATATCTTGTTGACAGCATCTCGCTTTTAAACATAAATATTCAATAAATGCTAAGCTTGAATTTTCTTTTATGGGTTATCAAAATATATCATCATCAGCCGAAAGACGTCCACTGCTGAACATAGCCTCCCCTCCTTTAGTTACATCCACCGGTTATTCGAGACTTTTATAATGTCGTCAGTCTACCTAGTGGAAGGCCTACCTATGCTCATGAACTTTTCTTTCCCATCGGTTGTCAATTCTTCGCGCGATGTGTCAAAATATATAGCACGAGCTATATATAATATTAACTCGAGGTACATCTCGTATCAATTGTATTCTCGTAAGTAGTCAATATCAGTCAAATTATTATAATATGCCTGTATTAAATTTATGTTTAGTAAATACTTTGTTACTTGTACCTATTTATTCTGGCAACAAAAACTGTATTTTAAGTTTTCTATAACTAAGTTCTGGTGCTCCCTTTCGCCATCATTTCTAACGTAATTTGGTGATACCTAAAGAATACATGACATGTCATCAGCATGTCATCGTTTTATGTCTGGCCGGCATAGTGACGGCGACTGAGGTAGTCGTGAACTAAGATTTTTTTGTCGTCGGCGCTCTTGGACCTCCATCATGCTAACCATCGGGCAGGTCAAGTTCAAATGTCGAGTCACAATAAAAATAAATCTTTTCATACAAATGCCTAATGACATAGGGTCTAGCTATAAATGTTCTGTGTTTACGAACTTTGTCTATCCTAGTTCTCACACAACAATGTTGCTCAGCGAGTATGCTGATAATGATCTAAGGTTCAAACCATGTTCGAAGCATATAGTTTCAAATTCTAAGTTATACAAGGGTGTATTAATGCATACCAAATAGCAGTTTCATGTATTTGAACATTGTATGAAATATTTGGATTTCTTGAAAATATTCCTGATCTTACACCTAAATAAAAAACTATGTAATCATGTATTCAGAATGTTGGCGGTCATTTGCAGTCTGCTGATCTAGGGTAGTACTGTGACTCTTGAAAGAAGCCTTAAGAGAGATCCTCTCGATTTTAAATATTTAAAATAAAAAATTGAGGTAGTCAATAAATATTTAAAATAAAAATATTGAAAGAAGAACTAAGGTCTTTTGGCATTTCGATCTAGGGATCTTATTTAAATGTGTAGACTTTTAAATTATTACTTTTTGGATGTGATGGAAGCGAGAGAGTTGTGTTAGGATCGTGGCAAGTGGCGCTTCTGTCTGCTTTAGAAAAAAAGGGGTGACAATTTTATTATTTGATTGATTGTATGAAAAGTGAATATTGAATTAATTGTGTTTTTTACCGAGGAAGCAAAAATTAACAATTAACAAGAAAAGAGACAGATCGGCTTGCTAGTGGACAAAAGCCGATATCCATAAGCCATATGGATAAGCACAGCGTGTTTCACTTGGGATAGCGGGACAGTACATTCAAGTGTACAGGCCGTTAAGTCACTTAGTAGCATTTCGAAATCAGCGAGCGTATCACCATTTCTTTTAGCATTATTGTTTCAATTCAATTCGTACGTCAAATATGCTTATTTAAATAAAATTACTATTGGCAGTTTTATGACGTCACATTGAAATTCATTCCAAAGCGTACCACCGCGGTAATTACAAAAGATAATATTAGGTTTAAGTATTCAAATGCAGCAGCAATACGTTTCTGAACGTGAAATCTATGCGAATGTAGGAATGAATTTGAAGGAATAAAACAAAATTGCGAATAAGAGATGGTGGTACGAAATTGAGCAATCTTGTTTAATACATCAAACAGTACTGTCTTAAAACATGATAGTTTTTAAAAGTTGGTGGTAGGCCCTCTGCTTCAATCCAACAAATCTGATGTTATGTTATGTTTCAAAGAGTGGTAGGCAGTGGTACCCAGTCTGCCGATCCGGGGTAGTACCACCACTTACAAGTATACAGACCGTGAAGTGATTTGGTCACGTTTCGGGATCAGCTTGCGACTTTCCGATTCCAACTAGGCCGGCATAGTGGATATGATTGCTACTCACAGTTATTGAATTGTAGTAGCAGTAACATTCATTCATAGACCACACTTCGGCTTAACATCAAGCGGGATGTCGAGCTGTCATATGTCGGCCGAGTCATAATAAAAAATAAAAAAAACTGTCGTCGTCATTCATTAGGCGCGGTACTGTTATATGTAAAAAATAATAATAAAATAACCATGTTATTTGCACTATATATTCAAATATGCTTATATCTCTATCTCTATCTAGATATCTCAGAACCATTCATCTAATTATAATATAATAATAATCCCTTGAGCTATTATTATCTACGAGTAAAACTGTAAACAAACAAAAAAAACTCACAACAAATAAGTAATCCATTCGTTTAATTTCGATTTCTAATTGCACCAAAATCGATTTAACTTTGTCTAATTTCGCTAC
This sequence comes from Tinea trinotella, assembly GCA_905220615.1. Classification (NCBI taxonomy): domain Eukaryota; kingdom Metazoa; phylum Arthropoda; class Insecta; order Lepidoptera; family Tineidae; genus Tinea; species Tinea trinotella. The sequence continues at coordinate 9,453,002 of HG992315.1, forward strand.
ACCGTGCTAGAACGACTATTTGGAATACTCTATCAGTCTATTCAAATTCTACTACTGCATTAATACACGCGAATAACAACCTTAACGACACTGTTAAGGGTATTTAATGTACAATTTTTGAATAAACCTAACACGAATGGGTTCTCAATACTTTGATGCTGGCGCTATCGAAACTTTGTTTCATCAATACTTATTGTATTATACACCGAAGCGTTATTAAGGAGTTTCACGCAGGTGTTCGGAGTTTCATGGAAAATCTTTTGTTATGAAAATACTATGCATTACCATCTACGATATTTTTTATATTGCGACTCGACATTTGACCTTGCTGCCTGATGGTTAGCACGATGAAAGGTCGAGAGCGTCGACGACTGAAAATACCGTCTCAGTTCATGGCTACCTCAGTTGCCGTCACTATGCCGGCTAAAGAAATGTTTTAAAATCCTTTAAATATTAAAATTTTAATGAATAATGATTTGTCAGCAGATAAACGTACAATAAAATAGTTTTACAGAAAACTGTTTTTATACAAGACATTAAATCTGACCTCGACTTGCCAAGCAGGTAGGTTTTAAAGCAAGGCACTGAGGACCTAAAAAATTACTTAGTTTACAACCTAAATATTCAGGCATCTCCTATTCACTAAATATACTGTAATATTCTCTGTACTTTATTCATTTCAAATGGGTAACAATATAAATTTCGTTATTTCTATGTTATATAAATAACTCGACATTTCGGAGAAATCAATGCATATATTCTAAAATAGACGGTCAACATTGTATCAGCATCCAACTACGCTAGACACCCTAATCGAAAAAGCATATAAGCACGTTAGTTTTGAATGGTATTCTTTTCAAAATGATAGATGTTTTTATTTTATATTCGACATATGATAGCACCCCGTCTACTGTTAAGCCAAAGTGCCGTCCATGAATGGAGGTGACTACTACTACAGTTAAATAACTGAAGCATCCAGTATGCCAGCCGATTTATAATCAGATACTTTTAAAACGCAACTAAGTCGCTTTTCTGCCTCTACACTGTCCTAATGACCTCCGTCTACTCCTGCCTCCCAAAGACCCAGATCTGCCTCATTTTTTATTAACAACTATTTGTAACATCCAATCTAAGACTCTTATTTTATTTTAAACAAATCTTTGCTCCAACCGGGAATTGAACACGAAACTCAAGCGTACTGAAGTATTATTACCATGTATTGATTTACGTCTGTAAAATTTATATTTTGCATATAAGACTTTATTCGTCGAAGGCATTGTATATCTCCGTAAATTCAAAAGTCAGACGTCATGACTCAGACCGCAGACGAAATAGGCAAAATTCATAATGTTGAGCCAACAAAGAAACGCAGGCACAAGTAATGAAAAATCTTTTTAGACTTTTTCACTACACTGCCTGTGAACATCTCGTAACATAAGGTATGCAATCTGCATGAAATGTGGTTCAGATGTTTTGTACCGTCCTGCGCTAAGTTTTATAATGTAATATTTTCTTTACTTTACATATACGAGTGTTAGCAGCTACATTAAATAATGTTCACAAGAACTCCTTTTTATAATTGAATAATTCGATACATGTAGTAATCGATTGTAAGTGACAGCCTCCCCACCACCCCTCTAGTTTGTGAGGGGAGTTGAATGGTCGGCTGAGAGACATGATGCGCGACGATGGAGAGACTCGGACGTAGAACTTCCAAATAGTAGCCTGCCTTATTGCCTTTATCTTATTATTGTAATTATCATGAATACATGTGAGTATTATTATTGTGTTAATTGAAATTATTACATAAGTGGTTATTCATATCATGTATATGTTAAATTATATATGTAAATTAAAACCAAGAGTATATCATATCATTTATTATTATGATATAATAAACATATTAACTAAAACGAAGATTCAGTTTTAATTTCTACCACGCCCACCAATCGGTCCTTACATCTCAGAAGTGGGATTGATAAGATTTTTTTTGTTTCTTTTTCTTATCTACCCACAACCATTAAAGTATTGTTATACTCATGCAAATAATTTTGTTAGATTTATATATTAATTATTTATATATGTTTTTATATATACTCACATTATAATAGTTTGTTTTCACAATTTATTATAATTATTATTGTGCTTCACATGCATAATTAATATACATACGTTTCATGGATGACCCCATTGTAATGAATTTTTGTTTTCATAATTTATTATAATTATTGTCGTGCTGTATGTGCACAATTATTATGTATACGTTTTGTATATATACCCACATCATAATTAATTTTTGTTTTCACAATTTATTATGTATACGTTTTGTATATATACCCACATTATAATTAATTTTTGTTTTCACAATTCATTATGTATACGTTTTGTATATATACCCACATTATAATTAATTTTTGTTTTCACAATTTATTATGTATACGTTTTGTATATATACCCACATTATAATTAATTTTTGTTTTCACAATTTATTATAATTATTATTGTGCTTTGTAGGCACAATTATCCTAATAGCTTTATCAAAGTTTACAATTCGTTATCGTTTATTTTATTTGTCCGGTTGTTCTTCTTTCTCTTGGGTTTTTTTTTACATTCCAGTCAATATGGAGCATACACTTGAGACCCCTCCACGTTTGGTGTATTCCGCCTCAAGTCACGAAGTCGGACAGGAACGAGTTTCAGTGCGGAGTCGTCGCATGTGGTGCCACCGAGAGAGAAGACCCTCGCAGATTCACCACGAGCGTACCCGAAGTTAGAGGAGCTGGAAATGGAGCCGACTGGATTGGTGTTCGCGCATCCGGTGGCGGTCGCCAAGCTGCACCAGGGTTTCGGTCATGAAGCCGTTGCGAGCGGCGATCATGGAGCTGGCGCGAGCAGCGGTCGCGAAGTCGGGACCAGCGGCAGTTTCGTGACCAGTACGTGCACTATGCAGAATTCACCGACTTCGGACAATTGGACAAACAACGAGATGGAGAATCCAGCCGTCTTTGAAGAGACTAGTCGCCGCACAGCGTGCGTAATGATGGACAACAAGGGGAGCAATTGCCAGACAAATGCCAACGATCGGGAGGCGCAGCGTGGTCGCAGGCGTCTTCTCCCCGCACCAGCAGAGAAGTATATCAGAAATTAAATACACATCACTATATCATTGATTCCTAAGGAAAGTCAATAAACTAGTCGGATTCGTTAGACAAACTACACTGTGCCTGTGTTCGATCCTAGCAAAAGGAAACGTTAAATATATATATGGCTGCATAAAATAAACGAATGTGCCACTATTTATGGACGAACTAAATAGCAAATTGTGCATCCTGCATTGCCTAAATTGCGAGGTGTTGCTCAATGATGGTATGATTAGGGATTGCAATTCAGCAGCATTTTCAATCCAGCTGGATTGCTGGATGATAGATGCAGCAATAGCAATCCCTGGGTATGATGGTATATCGTCTATTCTTTACTATAGGGACGAAGGTCAAAGCAAGCTTAACTCAGCGCTTCCCCTATTCTGGGCTAAATGGATGCGGAATCGTGGGAAATCTAACAGTGTAATGTATAGTAACACGGCACTGTTCACGGAATATATATAAATAAAACTAAACGTGTTTGTAGGCGTCACATTGAACTCGTACCTACAACGAAATATCGTAATAGGTATGTTTATTTTAATTGCCTAAGGGCGCATATCCTTTGAACTTTCTTTTCGTACGTATAAGCCTATTATTTTGTGGAGCGTATTACGCGTTATTGTATTACAATAGAACAATAATCAATTGTATGGCTTAAAGATATTAACTTAACTTTAAAATATATCATATATATATATGTGTGATCTAACATTTGAAATACAAACGTATACAAATACATAGGTGTTTTAACTATCACCACTAAGCTACTCTGATGATGAGGCCTCTCAGATCAGCAAATCAACAAGCAATAGAACTATAGTGCTTTGACTAAAGCATTTAGATGGGCCGTTATGAAATTGAAGACCGGAAGTAACTGATGACGCACTATCAACAATAGATAGAACTATAGTGCTTTGACTAAAGCATTTAGCTGGGCCGTTACCAAATTGAAGACCGGGAGCATCTGATCATACACTATCATGAATCCTCTCAGATCAACAACAGATGGTACCATAATGCTTTAACTAAAATTGTTACTCGCTATGAGCCACTAGCAGGACCGTTATCAAATGGAAGACCTGGAGTATCTAATGAAGCATCATGCAAGGAATACTAAAGGGATATAACTATGGAACCATGACTAAAGTGGCTTCAGGCGTTTCAGGGTTTCTTTAATAACATTTTGATTTATCGATGTAGTTTATCGGTTTAGTGTTATATTCAACAAATAAATGCAAATGTTTGCGAAGCGCCCGCACTGATTTTAATACAAATGTTGTTTAAAGGAACTAGTAGCCGTATTTGTTCTTGAGTTCTGTGGTATTAATGACAAACCGTTAATAGAGTCGCTAATAAAGCAATAAATAATTTAGAATATGCTGTATTAAAACCCCTTCGGTATTTATACATTATTATTGTTACCAAACTATCGTTATTGGCGTACCGATAAAAATCTGTATAGATTTCGGAAGTAAATGCTCTATGATCTAAATCTCTGAAGTAAATTCTCTGAGTCCAATAAAATTGGTGTGAAATATGACACAACGAATCTGCCGATTCTGAGGGGTTTTGGTTAGTAAAAGCAATGAAAAGATATTTTGTTCACATAACAATAAATGAAGTAGGCGCGAATTTAGATCTCATTATAGTCCTGGACGATTCTATGCATGTCTACGTTCGGACAGACCTTTACGAAACAACATCATTCTACAAAAATAGAAGCCGCTGATCGAAGTAACACTATTCTATAAAAGAGGGTTATTAAAAGATCAGGTTTGTGAATTATTGAGGTACATACGGATGATCCAAAATTCCAACAGGAGATATTTATCAAAGAAAATTTACGTGTTATAAACACACTCGGTACTCAGTGTCCTCGGCAGGTGGATTTATGCTTCGAAGAAGAATGAGGGGAACGCCAATTTTCAATGTAAGAATGTGCGGTGGCGTGCCTGGCAAATCAAGCAAATTCAAGAATTTAGTTGGATAGTTGACAACTAGTGATGAAACGGGTCGAGTTGCATTGACGACGCTGTATTCAAAATAATGTCGTTTCACCGGGTACTTCATTCTGAATGGTGAAGTTGATGATATCGACATCCATTTTTGTGGCCGCCAATATAGCACGCGTACCGAGCCAATGAGGATCTTTGTAGTTCTGTACAATGTACAATGTTTAAGAAACCTTCGTAGACTCATGCACAACACTTTGCTGAAGACCATCACATGATGACATGCATAGTTTACGATCCTATAAAGGACATACAGACATGGCCATATAGTTGTCAGTTGCAACTCATTAGCAAAATTACAAAAGGATTATCTTATTGCTAGGGAATGCGTAGCAAACAAACAACTCTTGAAAAGAAAGACATGCTCCTCGATCACGATGGTGGGAACGGATGCAAGAATATAATTTTGTGTCCGAATACAGACCTGGCATATCTATGCCGCAAGTTGATGCTCTCAGCTGGAATCCAATTTATAATACAATGAATCTAAACATACTTACAGTGACTTATTCTAATTGGTTTGTCACAGTACAGGAGACGGATGACGATAATAACATAATGAATATAAAACCTACTTGATGATGAATGAATATGTAAACTCCTGTTGCTAACGCTTACTCGAAATAGTCTACTGGCAAGAAACCCGTTTGCCCCTTTTACACCCAATACCTAAAGCAACCGCATACTGGTCTATTTGTACGAAGTACTAAAAGGAATCCGCGCATATCAGTATAATTAGACGCGTTTACACGGCACATTTATTTGGCACTAGGCAAATATACTTTCTAGCGAGTTCGAGTTGTCTAATGAATCCGAATAAAGCTTGGCTATTATTAATACCGTTTTCTATTATCATTGGTCTTTGTTTTCAATTGTAATACGGGCTAAATAACCTTAAACTCTTTGCTATGTGAATGTGTATTTCATATTATATGGCAGAATGGCCCAAATACTTCATACTTTGAACAGAATGGTTCAGAGTTTTATTATATGGCAGAATGGCCCAAATACTTTATATTATGAACAGAATGGTTCAGAACTTATATGGCAGAATGGCCAGAATACTTTATACTTTGAACAGAATGGTTCACAGTATTAACTTTATTATATTTATTTATTTATTTATTATATGGCAGAATGGCCTAAATACTTTATATTATGAACAGAATGGTTCAGAACTTATATGGCAGAATGGCCCAAATACCTAATACTTTGAACAGAATGGTTTAGAGTATTAGTTTTATTATATTTATTTGTTTATTTATTATATGGCAGAATGGCCTATATAATTTATATTATGAACAGAATGGTTCAGAACTTATATGGCAGAATGGCCCAAATACCTAATACTTTGAACAGAATGGTTCACAGTATTAGTTTTATTATATTTATTTGTTTATTTATTATATGGCAGAATGGCCTAAATACTTTATATTATGAACAGAATGGTTCAGAACTTATATGGCAGAATGGCCCAAATACCTAATACTTTGAACAGAATGGTTTAGAGTATTAGTTTTATTATATTTATTTGTTTATTTATTATATGGCAGAATGGCCTATATAATTTATATTATGAACAGAATGGTTCACAGTGTTAGTTTTATTATATTTATTTATTTATTTATTATATGGCAGAATGGCCTAAATACTTTATATTATGAACAGAATGGTTCAGAACTTATATGGCAGAATGGCCCAAATACCTAATACTTTGAACAGAATGGTTCACAGTATTAGTTTTATTATATTTATTTGTTTATTTATTATATGGCAGAATGGCCTAAATAATTTATATTATGAACAGAATGGTTCAGAACTTATATGGCAGAATGGCCTAAATACTTAATACTTTGAACAGAATGGTTTAGAGTATTAGTTTTATTATATGTATTTGTTTATTTATTATATGGCAGAATGGCCTAAATAATTTATATTATGAACAGAATGGTTCAGAAATTTAGTTTTATTATTACTTTTTATATACTTTTATATTAATCAGGCAAAATGGCCTAAATACTTTATATCTTGAACAGAATGGTACAGAATTTTAGATTCATTATTACTTTATATACTTGTATATTAATCAGGCAAAATGGCCTAAATACTTTATATCTTGAACAGAATGGTACAGAATTTTAGATTCATTATTACTCTATATACTTTCATATTAATCAGGCAAAATGGCCTAAATTCTTTAAATCTTGAACAGAATGGTTCAGAATTTTAGATTCATTATTACTTTATATACTTTCATATTAATCAGGCAAAATGGCCTAAATACTTTATATTTTGAACAGAATGGTTCAGAATTTTAGATTTATTATTACTTTATTTACTTTCATATTATTAAGGCAGAAAGGCCTAATCAGATATTAGGTTTATATTTTTTTTTGCTATTACTTCATTTACTTTCATATTATTAGGGCAGAAAGGCCTAATCATATTTGGTTTATAATTTTATTTTTGATATTACTTTATTTACTTTTGTATTATTAAGGCAGAAAGGCCTAATCCGGTATTGGTTTATAATTTTATTCTTGTTATTACTTTATTTACTTTTGTATTATTAAGGCAGAAAGGCCGAATCAGATATTGGTTTATAATTTTATTTTGTTATTACTTTGTTTACTTTCATATTATTAAGGCAGAAAGGCCTAATCAGATATTATGTTTATAATTTTATTTTTGTTAATACTTTATTTACTTTTATATTATTAAGGCAGAAAGGCCGAATCAGATATTAGGTTTATAATGTTATTCTTGTTATTACTTTATTTACTTTCATATTATTAAGGCAGAAAGGCCTAAGCAGGTATTAGGTTTATAATTTTATTCTTGTTATTACTTTATTTACTTTCATATTATTAAGGCAGAAAGGCCTAAGCAGATATTAGGTTTATAATTTTATTCTTGTTATTACTTTATTTACTTTCATATTATTAAGGCAGAAAGGCCTAAGCAGATATTAGGTTTATAATTTTATTCTTGTTATTACTTTATTTACTTTCAATTATTAGGGCAGAAAGGCCGAATCAGATATTAGGTTTATAATTTTAGTTTTGTTATTACTTTATATACTTTCATAGTTATCAGGATAATGAGTACTTACATATGTTGAATGACTCAATGCAATCATATTATTTTGTTATTTGTACCAATTAACGATTAAGTATATTATATCTTAACTTACTAAGTAGATAATGTAATTCACCTAAAAATGTATCTCGTTAATAAAATAAGGGAAAGCATGAGGTCATGCTTAGTATAGGATGGCCGAATGTTAGCAGCTACATTAAATAATGTTCACAAGAACTCCTTTTTATAATTGAATAATTCGATACATGTAGTAATCGATTGTAAGTGACAGCCTCCCCACCACCCCTCTAGTTTGTGAGGGGAGTTGAATGGTCGGCTGAGAGACATGATGCGCGACGATGGAGAGACTCGGACGTAGAACTTCCAAATAGTAGCCTGCCTTATTGCCTTTATCTTATTATTGTAATTATCATGAATACATGTGAGTATTATTATTGTGTTAATTGAAATTATTACATAAGTGGTTATTCATATCATGTATATGTTAAATTATATATGTAAATTAAAACCAAGAGTATATCATATCATTTATTATTATGATATAATAAACATATTAACTAAAACGAAGATTCAGTTTTAATTTCTACCACGCCCACCAATCGGTCCTTACACGAGTATACATTCATTTAATCCCTCCCTCCTTTTGAATAGTGTCGAGGAATGAAGGAATTTTTCATTTTTTTATTAACACCGACAGATAAATAAGATGTTATTTATTTATATACCAATACGTATTTATAATCATGCACAGGAATTAAAATAAAAATTGGAAACATATTATATAAGATTCAGAAATGAGTTAACAAAAATCTATTCTCGTACAAGTCAAGTTATTAAAATTATATATTAATTACAATTTACAATATTAATTGTCACAAATTGCCGGTGTTGCCATTGGTGTATCTTTGATATAATGTAAGTATTAGGTTCTTATGATACAATACTTTTACGTAATATAGTATAGAAATGTAAATTTAAGAAACAAAAAAAGCATTTTTTTCAAATTAACCTCAAAAGAGAGAAAAGTTTTTGTATGTTTATATAAAAGAGCTACTTATAATAAGGAAAAGGAAAGGGAAAAACACAAAAATTTCAATCATGGCCACGCCGAGATCAAGTTAAGCGAATATAAAGCTCAGTGATATAAACGTTTTTTACGAACACCATAAACGCTATATCTAAAAAAGTAACATCTCGCGCAGTTAACTTCAACTTCAAATAAAGAACATCAAAATTCAAACCATCTTATTTCAAGGCACTTAAACTCGTAATATGTTGGATTTTTGTTATTAAAATGTTTTGTTTTTTTTTTTCTTTTTTATTGTGACTCGAATGACAGCACCCTGCCCGATATTAAACCGGAGTGCGGTCCATGAATAAAGGTAACTGCTACTACAGTTAAATACCTATAAGTTGCAGTCACATGCACTATACTGCCTAAACGCAAAAACGTCTCCAAGCTAAAACTAAACATAATGGAAACGCGCTCTTAGGCGTGTGTACTACACACACTACTACAAATGCAAAAACGTCTCCAAGCTAATTTGACTGTACTAGTAGGTTATTCACCAGGAGTTTCTAAAAAAATAATTTATTTTAAAAGCATATTTAAACATTTAATTCACTTCTCGTAGTTGTCGCTGTAGATTACTAATTGCTACTACGAACTACTTACAGCTTTGTTTCATTTATTTTACTACAACCAATCATCATGTAAACGACAAATGAATGCTCCATCTTTTTTTATTTATTTACTTGTTTATTGTGACTTGACATCTGACCTCAACATGCCTGTTAGTTAGCATGATGGTGGTCTAAGAGTACCGACAACTTTAAAAGCCGTCTCATTTTAGTATGCTGGCCAAAGGTGCTTCTTTATCTTCACCCATCGCTTGAAGGATCCAATGTTATAGGATAGGGCTAATCTATATCTATACTCTATACTAATATAATAAAGCGGAAGAGTTTGTTTGTTTGTTTGTTTGTTTAAACGCGCAAATCTCAGGAACTACTGGTTCGAATTGAAAAATTATTTTTGTGCTGGATAGATCAATTATCGAGGAAGGCTTTAGGCTTAACATTACGTTGCGACTTATAGAAGCGAAGAAACAGTCGAAAATGTGGAAGAAACGGGAAATATTATTCGTCTTTGAGGGTTTCCGTTGCGTGCGCTGCGAAAACCGTTCGAGATACCCAAAAAATATGTATGAAAGAATTATTCCTCTTTAAATTATCTAAAAAAATGTCCGCGACCGTATATGTCTATCTTTTAGGATTAACTCACAATAACCGTTTTTATGATAGTCAAATTTGATCTAAATTAATGCATTATTATTAACTATTTGTCAGAGTTGTATTAACATAATAATATTATTCTTTATCGAAATAAATGTGTTTTTAATTAAGAGTATTTAACTGTGAACAAAATTGTCATTGACATCACCTAATTTCAATAAACATCTTATAAGATAATACCATTTTAAAATAACTCTGAAACAAAATTCACACGCGTCGCATGATGAGGGCTAACCGGCGGGCGAGAAGAGGCGGTGCTTGCGGGCGAGGCGGAGGGGGGGACCTATACCTCTACGAGGTATAGTCTGTCTAAGCCGAAATGACGCGCCCCTCCACTGCATTTACGCATACGAGCAAATATAAAATATGGATAAAACACACCGAAAATGCAGTAATTGGTTATTCAGTTGCTGGTTAGACACAAAGGAGGAACGAACGTGATGAAGTTTAATAGTATAGTTAGTAATATTTGCATTCACACATTTAAATAAACTAATAAAGTGGAGGGGCGCGTTATTTATAGACAGACAAGCATACTATGCGGTCGGCTTGAACGGCTCGGTTGAATGCAGCGTTAATTTGTTTTTACGATATAATATCATCGTGCAAATTCCTTTTTTATCAATTTCATTTTGTAGTAGTTTTCTCTATAGTAGGTAGTGTTTGTTTTAAGTATAGTATTTTGTTTCTAATATTTTCACAATAACACTTTTTTTGTTTTGTTGTAAATAATACCTGTAGGTGTCATCTACATTCTTTCAAGGTTAGGTTTTACAATTCTTATTAGGTTAGGTTTTAGTTTAAGCATACAGTTAGTTTGGTTAAGTATTCATTTCCTTCGTTCTTTCTTCGTCACTGTAATGCCTAGAAAAAGGACTCAGCGTTCTCGGCAGACTGCTGCTGCAAAGCGGCTGCGAGTTTTGCGCACAAGAAAAAAAAACTGAAAATATAATTTACGCAGAAGTACTTTAAAATATATTCTTTTTAAAACTACTTTAAAATATATTCTATTAGTTACGTAATTTAATCGTCTAAAATAAGTCGCGGGTAACAGCTATAGGTAATTCATAATAAAGCTGAGCAGGTAGGTAAGCAAAAAATTAATATGATTCCCAAAATAACTATTCCACGCGGACGCATTCGCGGGCACAGCTAGTAAATTAATAAATTAAATAATATAATATTTAGAATATAGTACTTTATCATTATCATGTCAGACTATCTTTTCACCGATCTCCACAATATCCTGCTAGAAGCGGTCTGCATCCAGCAGTTTTCCGAAGCTACGTTTACTGAGATTTTTAAGTACTCACCTATTTAATTATTTTTTTGTTCGTGATTCGACATCTGACCTTCTGCCTGACTTATCAGTCCGATGCATGATAGAGGTCCGAGAGCGCCGACGACTGAAAAAAAAGCAACTCAATTCACGGCTAGCTATGCCGGTCAAAGGTGCTTTTTCGCGCATCGCTTATTTAAAGAATTCAATGTTATAGGATGGGTTATAGAAAGCAATTATATTTATACTTTACAATTAAATTACGTAAAAAGAATTGTCTCTAATTTTGTAAACAACCGATGTGCAACTTGTATGTATATACATAAACATAACTACACTAATTTGAAAGCACGTCGAAAGAAGCCATTCCAAAAACACTTTCCATATAATTCTAGACTAATTAAGTCTTACGATTCTGTAGCAAAGAGCCATTCAAGTAGAAAGGTAGTAATTACCTACTCTTGAAGGCTGTTGTATAGTTTCATTAAAATTGTAATATTCAGAGGTACTTACCGCTTCTTTGATGAATATTAATTGTGTACGATGGCTGGAGAAGGTTTTCACACTACTGTTAATTTATATTCAAGTCGAAGCAAATTACTTTTCGTTCACAAGTGTTGAATTCTTAATGGCAGCTGTCGAGGTTATAATCTATTAAATCTAATCCAGTTTTCATGAAGTTCTTAACTCTATTACACTATTTCATCAAACATTCTAACGTTTCTAAACTTTATATTAACACTACAAACCTTTTTTATTACTAAAAAGTAAAGCGAGGATAGAAGGGAGATAGAAAGTAGTTTTTTATTGTGACTCGACATATGATAGCATCTCGCTTGATGTTAGGATGAAATGCAGTGTTCATTCACTGCATTAAGTTACAGTTATTTACCTGTAAGCAGCAGTCACATCCAATATACCGGCCTTGTTGGAACCAGCAACATACGGCGGTTGACAACAAATACAACCAAACAGTTGTCATCTGTTGTTTTCGTTAAAAATGGTTGTTATCCACTTTTAATGACTTGAAACGGATAATATTATTTTAAAAAAAGTTTGACATAGCATAGGTTCCTAATCTTTCATAGACATCTGAAATAAAATATAGCCCATGTTACATAGTTATAATATAGAATTCTTAGGTTTAAATCTGTATGAATATTTTTGTGCACAGAAGTCATATTTTAAGTTATAAACAACTGGTTGTTTACGGTTGAATAAAGGTTAACAACGGCTACTTTGGATAAAAATTCGATAATAACCGTTGTTTTATATCTATGCTCACGTTTAATATAAAGCGCAACTAAGTGAATTCACTATTTGTACACTTAAAAGTAATGAATAATACTTGTACTACTCAAGATTAAGCAAATGTCCACCAACTGGCTGCCTTAGTAGGCAGTGGTGGTCCACTGCCTATTTATCTACAATATTATTTTATTTATATTTATATTTCTATACTAAGCTACTAAAGTGCTTGTATCATAGAATCAAAACAACCAAAGTACATATAACAAAGATACATTGGTAACAGTGAGTGGTTTTGAACCCGTGCTCTCGGTTTGTGAAACCATTGCACTGTCACTACACCACGGTCGTCTTAAATTATTAAATTATGTTATTCCTATATGAGATACAATGTTGTTCTTGTTCTTTATTCAAATATACCTACATCAGCTAATTCTAATAAAAACAATTAAAACTTGTTTTTATTAAATAATAATTTCACAAAGTACTCGAAGATCTAATTCTCAGTAGGTCTCCAACAATATAATATTCCTTTGTTTTATTATAATATAATCATAATTATGAACAAAAGGTTCTGCCTACTTCTCCGAACGCTCGTTCGACGCAAGTAAGTACGGTAAAGAAAGCTAATTGCCGTCTTTGAAGAATTACTACTAGAGCAAAGAATAAAAGCACACAATATTGTCTTAAGAACAAGGGAAACCTGCTCGCTGTATTATTATTTCATTCTACAACAAAAGAAACGTTTTACGAGTCAATTACTACGCGTAATTTGTTCACGGTATTAAATCTGTCAATTTTATAATAGCTTGCTGCAATTGATTTCTAATTTGTAAAGTCTTTTAAAGGTAATAAAATTTTATTTTATCATAAAATTTGAATGAAAAATTAATCAATCTATCAAATAAATCGTCACACCTCCTCTCCATTCCTACAGTAATAAAGATTCTACACGATTTTATTAAGAAACCTATTCATAATTTTGTAAAGGAAGAAAAGGATTCATGAGAGTTTTTCTTACTTATTGTAGCTAGACAAATCACAGCACCCTACCTGATGTCAAATTGAAGTACAATCTCTGTAAGTATCATCTCTGATGCGACGTCATTGAATGATATTTTTTATTTATAGTTTAATTAATTAATTATAGTTAATATACGTTTAATTTTATCATAATAATAAGGGTTATTTTTAATATATAGTACAATCTACTAATGGAGGTGACTGCCAGTACAGTCAAATAACAGTAAGACTCAGACGCTTCTTCTATTCCGGCCTAGTTGAAACTGGAAACTTTCAAGCTGCTCCAAAAATGCAACAAAGTCATTTCACGATTTGTAGACTGATCGGTATTGATTGGATCTGCAGACTGGGCAATAAGTCGATAGGTTCTAGGCATAGCATAGTAACTAGTATAGCGAACTGGTATGTAACCAATGCGCCACGCGATTCGCCAGGAGACATTGTAAAGCTTTATTATTTCGATTTTCCAAAATAATGCTTCGATGGATTGGGCACGTGGAAAGGATGAGTGAAAGTAGGTTGACGAAAGGAATTTATAAATCTGATGTGGATGAATGCGTAAGCGAGGCAGGCCCAGGAGGGTGTTTTCAGACCAAATCGGAGACATCCTAAAGAAAGCTAGGTTGCCTAATGCCCATAACCTTAGAGCTTGTATGAAGAGAGTTGTGAATGTGAAGGAAGCAAGGAAGTTGTGTCAGAATCGTGGTAAGTGGCACTCTATTGTTTCTGCCTATCCCTGTGGATTTGATTGATTGATGGATTGAATAATCATATTTTCGCCTATAAATATTTTCAAGACTGTATACATTCATTAAGTAGTCTTGCTTAAACAAACACTACTTTAATTTTACGTACTAGGAGGCATATAATTGTTTGACTTGAAATCAATACATTGTATTATTATAAATATATATATATAATATCTAACCTATTTGCATAATTTGTATATAATTATGTAAATTGTATTGTGTATATACTCGCATATATGTGTGTATGTATATGACTCAATAGAGTTGATTGTAGTATTTATCGCTGCAGCCCACAATTTTTTATCATAATTCGCATTGTTCTTAAGATTTAACGGGATGAGAATGCCAAGCGGAACAATAAAGATATTTAAAAATTTAATCTTTTACATTTAGAAACTAAAAAAATCCTGTTTAAATAAATATTCTTTCCTGCTTAATTTTGAATTATCAGCCTATGTGTTCTCCTCATGCTATAAGGGATCTTAAGCAAAGTGTGAAAACGCATATTTGCCCGTTATAGTGACGGCGACTAACTCTAAAACGTTTTTTTTTTTCAGATATCGGCGCTCTAGGATTTCCCTGTGCTCAGGCAAGTCAAGGCCAAATGACTTGGCTATCGTAAACCGAGTCGATTGTACCAGTCCATTAAAATTTAACGAACCTATACCTTATAGCTGTATGCTTACCATGGTAGCTCGAATAGTACCCCGATAGTACTTCACTTAAGTTTTACAAAAGTCTACCCAACGATGGAAAATCAAGCAACTCTCTGTGTTGTTATGAACCGGATAACCGGTTTCCTCATCACTGTACATCCGTCCTCCACCAGTCTCGTTTCCCGCACATTTCACTTTTAAAATACTCCTTCGTTTTTTTTTTAAAGACATAAAATTGTAAGTCTTCAATATATAGAAGGAAACTCCATATTTAGCCTTTTTTATATATTTCTATATTAGGCAACTAATTTGATTGTATCATAAAAATAGGACGACCAATTTAACGCGACCATGGTATAGTGGCAGTGCAATGGTTACACAAACTGAGAGCACGAGTTGGAAACCACTCACCAGAACCAATGTATCTTTGATATATGTACTTTGGTTGTCCTGTTTCTATGATACAAGCACTTTAGTAGCTTAGTATAGAAATGTAAAAAAATAAAGAAAATATAATAAAATTGTACATTACATTGGTACCGGCAAGTAGTATAGAACCCGCTACACTACAATACGCCTTTTTTATATAATATAAGAAGACATTTTTTGAGGCTTGACATTATGACAAGACCGGTTGATATTAAGCTGTAGTGCAGCCCATGAATTAAGGCGACTGCTACTACTGTTAAATACCTGAGAGAAGCTGATCCCGAAACACGTCTTATTGAATATTTAAATGTAGTAGCAGTTATTTAAATGTAGTTGCAGTCGTCTCTATTCAAGGACCGCACTCTAGCTTCACATCATGCGTAGAGCTGTCATTATGTCGAACTACAATTAAAAAAAAAACAACTAAAAACAATACTTTCGACCGTTGTATTTGTAAAAACAACCTTAAAATGTGAGACACTAAATGACACTGACAGCCGAATAAAATAAACCCAAACTTACCCGTTAAGGCTAGTTTACATTGTCAAACTAGCAATAAAGCTTAAATAAACGATTATGTGAGGTGGGCTTTAGATAGTAAAAATGTATGGCAGAGTATACTGTGATTGTGGCTTATGTAGACATGGACAACTTTAAAATATTTCTTTACTGTGGAAGAAGTAGTTTAGTTTGTATAGTACATTTTAAAGTAGACAAATTCTAATTAGAGTGATATTGCTAGTGTAGCGTCCTACTCTATTCAGTCTCTATTTGACTAGTAGTAATGAAATTATCTCCTAGGTTGAGAGCATAACAGGATATAATCCAGTTTCACATGCCTATCGCACTGTATTGACCGCACTGTTTCAAATACATTTGACCGTACTATTGATATCCCAAATAAAGATTATTAGTTTTCTTTTACTACCACTTTTTCTATATTTTGTTTCGCACATTTATTTTTATGTTCTCCCGCTGCCCTTTTACCTCTATTAAACCATACGAGGCTGTAGTCCTACTAATCGAAGGAAACTTCTTAATCCCTACACACCAATGATAACATAAGAAAAATGTACGTAGATGTTATACGCGCTCTGAAAGAGGCTGTTAAAACTATGCTAATAGGCAAACCTTAACTCGTTGCGTACATCGTGTCGCGATGCAAAGCAACATATTTGTCTCTTTTTCGCTCTCTATAAAATTCCGTCCTACTTCCACTTTTGAGTATGCATAGTCATTGATCGTTTAACCCCGTGCCATTTGCGAACACTAAAACTCGTGTAGGTGTCGTATCTACTCATTTTATTTAATATCATTGCTACACATGCATACAATCAATTTAGTTACATTATATTATTGTAATTTAACGAAAGCTTTAACTTATCAAAAAAGGTACCGAAGGGAGATTCGCAAATGACATTATTCTCGGTTTCGGGCTACGAATCTTACGATAATGTTTCTGGAACATTCTTTAGGAGTGGTAGTTTATCCTCGTGTCGGATTCAAAGAGTCGAGTTTGTGGATAATTTGTCTCTTAGGTCGTTCCGATCCACCTGATTCGGCAGGATCTCATTCGGTTAATGGAGGTAATGTTTCACCTGAGTGTGCTTCACGCTTCGAATTTGTCAAGGGAGCCATTGGCTCTGTCTTTGACGGAGAGGGATTGCATAATGGATCTCAAGTAAAAGTAGATTTCTCTGATAGATTAAAATAATAGCCACATTGAGTTTATAAAGTAAAACAAAGACGAAATCTTAAAAATATTCAAAACGGCGGTTTTAATTTCGTTATAACAATACACCCGAAGAAGGGTATTTATTTATATAAGCAAGTCAACAAACCGTTTACAGTTGTTATTTAATGAAGGTTCATTAAATTTTCTTCATTTTAATATAAAGAAGCACAAAGCTAAAAGTAAAGTTTTAATACTATTGTTACCTTATAGTTGAAAATAATCGGATTGTAACCCTCACCCGAACGTTATGGAGCTTAAATAAAACGAGTAAGAAAATAATATTACCGAAATATTTTCCTTTCTCCTTTAATAAGCTTATGTACAATAATTTTCTTATTTTCCTATTACGAAAATGACGTAATATAATAAAACGTCTTTCAAATAAATAAGCTTCTAGACGTAATAACAATTTTATGGAAAACACTATGTAAATAATAAATGTCTTACGATGTCTCGTATATCACATATAACATTTTTTAGTTTTCCGACCAAAATTGAAACATACGCAAGAAAGCTAAGTTGCCTCGTGCCTATAACTGTAGATCTTGTATGAAGAGAATTATGTGTAAATAAGGGAAGCGAAGGAGTTGTGTCAGGATCGTGGAAAGTGCCGCTCAATTGTCTTTGCTTATCCCTGTAGGAAAGCGTGACAATTTAACTGGTGGATTGATTTTTTAGTTACAGAAAATATGTTCATCACAAGCGTATACTTACAATAGTAACAATTAGTCATAATAAATAGTAATTTAAAATTTTAAATCCGACCCTCGCATACGAATAAACAGTTATTTTGTATTGTATTTAATTCGCAGTCGCTCAGAGCTCAGAACAATAGGAATAATTTTCAACGGCTGCAGTGAACACTGCCGGACGTGAGCCGGAATATGTAATGATCACTGCACGCCATCATTGTAATTTTATTATACCACACCACTATAATACACGTAATCACTTTAAAATTCCTTTTAAAATTCACACTTGATTTGTTGTATTGTTTATTCTATTTTAATAAACAATGCAACAAATTTGTTTTCAACTCTCAACAGCTTGATATATTTTCCATAGTTTACCCGAAATAAATTTCTGAAGGTACGCAATTTTGTATGGGAAAATGTTTTTCATTTTATTTTATTTAATATTAACTCAATATGTTTACAAAATTATAGCCTATGTGTTATTCTGATGTATAAGTTATATTATTGTAAAGTTTCATTAAAATCCATTTAGTAGTTTTTGCTTGAAACAGGAACAAACATCCATCTATCCATCAACTTTCGCGTTTATAATATAAGTAAGTGTATTGTTTATTCTATTTTAATAAACAATACGACAAATCAGTTTTCTGCCTAACCGGGGTAGTACCTACCACCTCTTACAAGTATACAGACCGTGAAGTGACTGGGTCGCGTTTCGGGGTCAGCTTGTAAGTTTCCAGTTCCAACTATCCCGGCATAGAGTATGTAGTAGCAGTCACCTCCAGTCATGGACCGCACTCTAGCTTAATATCAGGCTGGGTGCTGGCAAATGTCGAGTCACAATAATTATAATGTGCATTTAACATTTTATTTATTTAAGATAATAAAAGGAAATAAGGAACAAAAATCTAGTGCATAAAAATGTCACCGTTACAACCACATATGGCGCATTATGTGAAAATACGAGGACGACGGTCCGCGATGTAGATTGTGCAAGCTTTTGTTACAAGCATTTCTGAGCTATTTTTAAGGAGCTTGCAGCAAGACAAGAAGTCGACGCGGTATTTGTTCAGAGCAAACAAAAGGGAGGAATTTACATACGCTAAGCGGCTCCTATGTATTTGTAAAAGAACCTACGACAAATCTCATTGTGTTGCTTTCAAGACATATACAAAGAAAACATTCTTCAACGGGGAATAACAAATGAAACTCATATCAGAGTATGTTATAAGAAAGGACATCATTCATTTTGGGCTTTTATGTACTACTTTTGTAATGTCCAATGATAAGAAATATATAAATGATAGTTTCGATACTTGTATTGATAAAACTAATTACAATTTTGCTTTTAATTGCTGTGCGATTGAGTTATTTGAAATATAAGATATTGGTTTTGTATTATTATCTGTCAAATAACACCATATTTGTTCTACTTTGAACTGTCATAATTATAGTTTGATCATTTTGTACACCTAAACTATGCAAAATAAAGGATATACAATTACATTATAATCTTCGTTCATCAAACTATTTTAAAATGCATATTAAAATGTTAATATAATTAAGCCCAAGTCCCCATACAAAATGAATGATGTCCTTTGTAACGAGAAAGAAGAGACATAACGAACTTCGCCAGATGATTCACTGCGACAAAATCCAATAGAGAAAATAATATCCCGACATTTTCTAGTACTTGTCCTAATACAAACTATATCGTGATCAGAACGTTACCGAGACTTTTCTATCTGATTTACAGCATCCAATGAGATCAATATCTCGAAAGTTACATGATATTTCCCGAGGGCCAAATTGTGCTGAACCCAATTTGAGATATCTGCTCGTAAAGTTCTCCGAATATTGCATTATTCTACTAATGTGAATGAAGTCACGTTTTTGGTGTCCTTGTTTTAGGGAATAAGTTACATGAAAAATTCTCCCATTGCGAATCCTTCGTTATTAGTTTCATGTATGTAACATCTGGCTTGGTTCTTTTTAGATTATAAACACAAACTAAGTACTTACGTTTTTTGCCTGCCCTTTTTTATTCACATTTCTATACTAAAATACTACAGTGCTTGTATCATAGAAACAGGACAACTAAAGTACATATATCAAAGATACATAGGTACCGGTGGGTGGTTTCGAACTCGTGCTCTCTTTGCGTAACCATTATACTGCCACTGCACCACGGTCGCTTATCTATGTCAAGAACGAGGTTAAAATAAGTGTTCAAAATACATTTCGCCATTTTTATACATATTTTGTAAAACAAAGCGAAAGTAATATTTATAAAGAAATGAAAAATTACCATGTACTGAATTGTGGAGGTTTTGGCTCAGAGAAGTAATAAAACTCGTACATACCTAAACCATTGCATGGTTTGTTTGTAATTCTCAGAAAATATACTTTGTATTTTCTATCAAACCTTTGATATTTTGCCAAACAGTTTAACCAAAACGAAACTTTGCCAAATAAATTTCTCCGCTGCCTCATAATTTTCCACAAACAATTAATGTTAAATCATAACTGACAATTTTATGTTACAATTCAAAAATAAATACAAATATTTATTTATATGCAGAATATATGTTGTACATATAATAAGAACTAAAAACCATAAATAATGTTGCATACAACAGATCTAAGACGTTATGTAAACTAATCAAAACAATAGGCGACCGTGGTGTAGTGGCAGTGCAATGGTTACTCAAACCGGAGAGCACGAGTTCGAGACCACCCACCGGTACAAGCACTTTCTATGATACAAGCACTTTAGTAGCTTAATATACAAATGTAAATAATAAAAAAAAATTAAATATATAAAAAAAAAATAATAATATTTTGCATTACTAATTGCGTTGGTAAGAACATTAGTTTTAACAACTGCTTAGGTGTATAACATAGTAAAAAGATCTAAATAATCTAAGTGGCTATTGCAAAGCCTGACACCGAAGAATAGAAGCACGGTCATTAGCATTAGTTGAAGAACACGGCACAAGAAATAAATCCACTTTATTAATTTATACAAATTTACCAACAATCAATCAATCAAATTGTCACGCCTTTTTCCACAGGGATAGGCAGACAACGAAGTGCCACCTGCCACGATCCTGACACAACTCCCTTCTCGCTTCCACAATTATTCCCTTAATACAAGCTCTATGCAAAATAAAATATCTTTCAATATAAAAAATAAAAAACATGCGACTTAGTATTATTCTTATTCTTAAGAGTATTATTAAACTGGTTCTGCTGTACTAATAAAGAGTTTGTTTACAGAAAGGTTCTTGAATAGGCAGATTTTTGAATGTGACGCAAAGATCTAATTGCGACTTGAATGATGGTAAGCGAGGGGAAGCTCAAAAACGCCGCAATGTGCCGTAGTGCGTTAAAAAAAACCATACTTGCTTCGTATACATATTCCTTCATTTAAAGATTAATATATAATTGGAAAACACCCTCATGGGTCTGCCTTGTTTAATGCATCCATCCACCTCAGATTTATAAATTCCTTTCGTCAATCTACTTTCACTCATCCTTTTCATGTGCATCATGAATCTCAGGATATTTCATGTGAGATATCCTCAAGAAAGCTGGGTTGCTGGGCCCATAACCACAGAGCCTGTATGAAAAGAATTGTGAATGTAAAGGAAGCAAGGGAGTTGTGTAAGGATCGTGGTAAGTGACGCTTCATTGTCTCTGCCTATTCCTGTGGGAAAAAGGCGTGACAATTTGATTGATTGATATAAAATAAAACTAACTATAAGTTCAGATTAAAATTCAATTAATAATTCCTTCAAATTATTCTTCGATTTTTGAGTAAATTAGAGCAGAACTCACAATTACGTAGCTCAGTGTATTTAATCTCCTTTTTGCCGACTCACTGCAGTTATTAGTCTAATGGACCAAGAATAACGCAGAAGCGTAATGAGTACGATCATTATGCTCGGATTATTATGTATAAAAATATAAAACAATTTATTTAATTGTTCTATTGAATAAAGTCAAAAGGCAATCTAATAAACTAAACGAATAAAATATTGCTTTTGACACGACATTTTTAACCTCGATTTGCTTAATACATGCTTAATACATAATTTGCGAATACATAAAAAAATATATACATTTCTATACTAAGCTACTTAAGTGCTTGTTTCATAGAAACATGACAACCAAAGTACATATTTCAAAGATACATTGGTACCGGTGAGTGGTTTCGAACCTGTGCCACTCGGCTTATGTAGCCATTTCACTACACCACGGTCGCCTAAGTAATGACTGCCGATGACTGTAAAAGTGCCTTAGTCGCCGTCACTATGCCCGAAAAACTTATTCTTACTTTTATCTTCTGATCGTACACTTAGGCGCTGTGCCTAACCTACCCCGATCATGCACAGCGCTTATCGGGGTAGGTTCCTGCGGAAGGAGAGACATTTAAATGAAACAAACCCTTCTAATAGATTTTAATGAGTCTAAAAAATTGTAGACTGTAAGAAAAAAAAGTAAAATCATTTATTTAGTGTGCTTTTATCATAAACTACAGGCGAAGTACTTACATCAATGACACTATGTAGAACAAACACCCTTTTTATGATTTGCAGACATTTTTAGTGGTAGGCAGGCAGTTGATGGTCATTTGACCAGTCTACCGAACCGGAGTATTAGCACAGCAAAGTTTCACTTCCAAATGTATACTGTATAGTAGCTCAATTGCATTTTGGAATCAGTTTTAAAGTTGCTGGTTCCAACTAGGCCCTCATAGTGGATGGGACTGTTACTGGCATCTAAATAATTAAAGTAGCAGTTACCTCCATTCTTGGGCTTCACTCCAGCTTAACATCAGGCAGGATATGAAGTCGGAATTTAACAAAATATATGTTATAAAATATTATATTAGGAAGCGAGGGAGTTGTGTTAGGATCGTGGTAAGGGGGGCTCCATTGTCTCTACTTGTCCCTGTGCGAAAAAAATTTGACAATTTGATTGATTGATTGGTATTTTAGCAACAGTAAAGACGTAAAAGTGCTATGTAACTTATATCATGTATCACTCTCACAGGCATCTATCAAGTGGATTATAGATGTGAACGAAACTGGAGGAGGGTTCGAATTGTTTTCCGTAGTAAATGATGTCCATGATGATAATCTACTATAACAATTGATACCATAGAAAATATCATATAACTTTGAAGAATAAATAATAAATGAATCTTCAAAAAATGCAAATGTATTTAATCATAAACTTTAATATAAGACAGATTATTTCAAAAACTATTAATTATGAATCCCACAATTAAAATACAATAAAAATTAAATGCCTTTTTCCCACAGTCATAGGCAGAGACAAAGGAGCCATTAAAATTAGTAGGTAGATTATGAGTTATAATCTGTCAACACGAGTTGGTAATACTATAATATTTGCTTCTTGCAGACTTTACCTTTGTAGATACGAGTATATGTGTGCTAATGAATCGCACTTCAGTTTATCATTAGCGAGTTTAATGACGTGCAAAATCGATTGTAAATACTTAGAGTTCGATCAAGATAAGGTCAAAGTGATCCGATTGTACGTTAAAGCCATTAAAAAGTAAAAACATAATGCAAATCTAGCTCTTATGTTATAGAAATAAATATCTAAAATTGCGTTAATTTAAATTGTAGGTAATTAATAAAATAAACAAATTTGACCACGTTGGCTGCAAAGCTCTCGTAAGATTAGAATATAAAATTGTACAATCAATAACCAAAATAAACACCATAAAATAATAGTAAGCCATAAAAATTTGTCTAATTTATTAATTGCGCAAAACCTAAGAAAATTCTATTTATATAATTACAGCTAATAATATATTATAATATGTTTATAATATACGGAATAGAATTTATAGAATGTGAAATTTGTCATACAGCGACATGCGAGAACAAAGCAATGTTTATTAGATATTAACAGTATGATGGAATGTAATAAAGACATTTCATATTATTGAAGATACACAAGCAATATCCTCAGCGGGAGTCAACAGCCTGAGGCAACTGTAAACCGTTCCTTATTTTCGCCGTCATATTAGACGGCTAGCATTGAATTGGAAGTAACATGTTGAAAATATAATCTAGAAAATTGACTGTTACAATTCTTGGTATTTCTTTAGTATTATACCAAGAAATATTATGAAAATTATTTATTATGGGCATGGTGTAAGCATATACTTGCTCATCGCATGCAACTGCTAATTGTAGTTATTTACCGGAGTAGCAGTCGCCTCCATTCATAGACCACACTCTAGCCTAACATAAAGCGGTGCACTGTCATATGCAATAAATATCATTTTATTTTTTATTTAACATTAATTTATTTATATATAACTAACTTATACGTAGGTGTATATAGGAAATTTTTCCAGTAAAATACTTTTTTTTATAAAAACGTATACCTACATAAAGGAATACACAATTTAAATATTGGGTCCCTAAATGGTAAAAGATTAGAAACAAGTCGACCAATGTAAATCCTTTGAAACGGTTCACTTGTTAAGGGCCAGGGAAAAGGTCACGCTACTTACAAATGTCTTTATCAAAAATAGTACATTCCGTGAATAAAATACGAACTAAGACAAAATTGATGCTGGATATCTGAGGGTCATATATCATTCCACACCAACGGCCATGACAAGATTGATGGTCTGAACCTGAGTCGTCCATGCGTGATCAGCCACGTCATTGTTTATAATTAATTCAATCCCACTTATACCCCCTTTGTTGAAACTTTAAGAAAGGGAAGCGACCCTCTTTAGAGAGTTCATGCGGGTCACCTTCTAATAGTACCCATGAAAGAAAATTTCATTTAAATTCCACACGTCTTTCTAAAGTAATCAGAACATGTTGGTGTTTTTTACCAACAATTATTGTTGAGTGCGCTGGTTTTAGAATAGAATGCAGCATACTAATTAGTGCTCTTTTAGTTCAAAATTTAAACCCTTAATCCTTACACAAAGTTTTTGCATACAAATTTAACGTCAACATGTTCTTTTTTAAACTACATCTCGGCCTGATTCTTGGAATACACAACAGCGAAACGACTTGTCCACGAACTTCCATTGCTCAATCAACGAGACTTTTATACTAATCAATCAATTAATCAAATTGTCACGCCTTTTTGACTAGCCACGATCCTGTCACAACTTCCTTTTCACAATTCACAATTCTCTTAATACAAGTTCTATGGTTATGGGCACTAGGCAACTTAGCTTTCTTGAAGATGTCTTCGATTTGGTCGGCAAACACCCTTCTGGGCCTGTTTTGTTTAACGTATCCATTCACATGAGATTTATAAATTCTATCAATCTACTTTCACTCATCCTTTCCGTGTGCCCAAACCATCAAAGCATTCCTTTGTCAATCCTTGTCACTACATCCTCTTTCAAACCACATCTATCGCGCACTGAGCTATTCCTTATTCTATCCGCTATCGTCACTGCACATACACTACTTAATGACCGCATTTCTTAAGCGTTAATTCTACTCTCATGCCTCTTCTGCTACACCCAACATTCACTTCCATACATTAATGGAACAAGCATCGCAGTATGAATCTAATCAGTGATATTGCTATGGTTTTTGATATTCTCGTATTAGTAACCAATCAATGTAGTTACCTATTGATTTGTTACCCTCTAATTCTAATCTTGTTACCTACGAGAATTCTATTGACAGAATCAGTAGTCGAAGTAAAAGGTTCAGTAGGTTGTTTCTATGTAGAACAATCGACAAGTGGAATGCTTTGCCAACCCATGTGCTCTCCCCATTCTATAACCTTGGATCCTTCAAGCGATGCATGAAGAAGCACCTTTGGCCGGCGTAGTAACAGCGACTGATGTAGCCGTGAACTGTGACGGTTATTTTTCAGTTGTCGGAACTTTCCATCGTGTTTCACCATCAGGCAGGTCGAGATCAGATGTCAAGTCACAATACAAAAAAGAATGCCAATTACTATCGCAATATCACTGACTTTCCTTCGCCATAAAAATATGATTTAGATTAGTATGAAAGTCACGTTGATAAAGCAGTAGAAGTTCGTAGATAAGTCATTCGTTGGTGTATTTCGAGAATCAGAGCCCTGATGTGTTTTTGTGAACGAGTGACAGGACCATTACGATGCAATTAAAATTCCAATTTTGATCAACTTCAATATGTCGGTTTGGTTAACAGATTTGTTTGAATTCAACGAGCGCGACATGCTTAATTGACGATTTTATTCCATCTTATTGTAAAACAATAGGTTTTTTTTTAACAAATTGCTGATCTTTTACATTTTGCAGGGCGAATTTGTTAACTTATATTTATAAATTATATAGTGCTGATAATCAGCGATAAAAAAAGTCTAAGCATCAGCAGATGAAAAAAGCAACTAGGCCGACATAGTGGATGTGACTGCTACTTACAGTTATTGAATTGTAGTAGCAGTGACATCTATTCATGGACCACACTCCAGCCTAACATCAAGTAGGGTGCTGTCATATGTCGAGTCACAATAATAAAAAAGGATAAAATATGCGCTAGTTCACAGACGTGAACATAATAAAGAATATTTTAAAAACGAAAAGTAAGTAGGTAACAAAACAGTTACTGCAGCTTGAATACCAGCACTTTTTTAATCTGACAGGATCTACACTTTCTTTGTTTTTAAGTATTCAGATCGTAATATAAATATTAAAATGTTAATTACAATGCCCCGCAAAAGACGGTCCATGAGTGAAGATGACTACTGTCACAAAGGTCAGCAGCCGTTTCCACTATCTATTCTAATAATAGCTGTCCCAATAAAATGCCCACTATACTGTTTAAATGACATTATTTAAAGAGTATAATTTGACCAAAATTAACACTACACGTTATAACATTCAACGCCAGAAAATTCCACTTTGAAGCAAATTAAAATATTGATATAATATGTTAATTATAATAACTCCTGTGGTAAGTGGTTGAATGTGAAGAGCACTTAAGATGGAGGCCATATGTAGGGGGAACTCCCATCAGAGCGCGCGCACACTAGCGACACGACTGAGAACTACGACAAAATTCAAAAACTACGAAAATAAGGCGACCGTGGTGCAATGGTCACGGAAACCAAAAGCACGGGTTCAAAACCACTTGCCGGTACCAATATATCCTATTTCTATAATTCTATGATACAAGCACTTTAAATAGGTTAAAAAAAAATTAAAAAAAATTGTCGGTCTATAATATAGTTTATGATATGCATTTATTTATAAACTCTTTATTGCACAAGCTAACCTTATTTGTATTTTGCTGTGATTGGCTGGGTGCAAACTATTTATTAAAAGATTTAATATTATAAACTATTAATATTTGTTATAACTATAAATATACATAAAATTAAACACGTGTATGAGGTTATAAGGAAATTATGGGAATCAGGTTTATTTATTTAAAAAGTGATAATCAGAGGAAGCTTGTTTCACTGGTAAGCTGCAGATACTGTAAAAGATTCGCCGTAAGCAGAGGAAGAATGAGTTGGAATTTTCAGTTGATTTTTTTGGGATGAACGAAAAGAAAGCTGATGGGAGTTACAGAGAAATTGAAATCGGTTTGTGAGATAAACAGGAGACAATGGATTGTAAAGGACAACCGTAAAGTCGATGTAGATGTCGCGTCTCAATAAAAAAGTGTCGTTGGTCGTTGATATGTGCCCGCTCTCACGGCCGGCGCAGATGTGGAGCGTTAAATAGCCAGCCCGCAGCTTAACCGGCCAGTTTACGGTTATGTCTACCTACTTACAACTTGCACCACTGCAAACTACTCTTTTATAGCCCAGACTGTATATATCACACGTGATGATACACAAAGTACCTATTTGATTGTTACTTTTTATTGCTCAGGGTAAATAAATATATTTTAAATAATAAATGGATATTAATAAATAGGAAATCATTACTTATTATATTATTTTATTATTTAGAAGTCAGATGTAGGTAGTATTACAATAAATAAACAATTTGTATCGTATTTTTGTATTGAGTCTCCTCATCAGAACTCGACTTACCTGATGGTCAGTAAAGGAGGTCCAAGAGCGCCGACGACTAAAAAAACAAATATTTCAGTTCACTGTTTATTTTAGTTGCCTCCACTATGCTGATCAGAGATTCTCTTTCGCGCTTCGCTTGAAACATCTAATGTTTTAGGTGAGATCATGGGCGGTTAAGCATTTCTCTTTCTAATTGTGCGACAAAAAAGGACTCGGCCAAGCTTTAGTTCGTCTGTCGATTAGGTCAATGATGCTGTTACTTCCCCGACCCGTGGAAGGTATCACGGAAGTAAAAAGACGAGTAAGGTATAAGGTTAAAAATGTTCATTGGAACATAATGGACATAAAAATAGGTTTTATTTTTGTTGAGGCTTGTTTTGTACTTCAAGTTAAAATATGTCGAGCCACAATAATCTCTAAACTTTGTTGAATATATACAAATCTTTTCAAAAGAAGAACATAGTCCATTAATTCAAAAATAACTCTCAAAGTATGTGACAATGGCATAAAACGGTTTTTTATTCAATTGCGGTCGTTATTTTCAGCAAAGGAAAATTATATTCGCTTTACAAAACCTTTGTAACAGATATTTTATTTACCTTTCCAACAATCTAACCGTTATGATTCAATTTTATCAGAATCAGTATTGTTGGGGCCTCTTTTTATCAAAGCAACAGAAATACGACTTCCCTTTGTGAGAGCAAATGGGTTAAACGTTATTAGAAGTTATTTTTGTAAATAAGATACCTTTCCAGGAATCCAATTCCCTTTCTTTAAATTGATATAATGTACGTACCAGTATTTACGGTTTTGTTGATTCGGGTCGAACTTTAAGGTTATATGGCGTTAAAGTATAGGTAGACATTAACCCATGTGTTCTCTCCATACTATAACCTTGGATCCTTTAAAATATGCGTGAAGAAGTAATTTTGGCTGGTATAGTGGCGATGTCTGAGGCAACTGTGAACTGAGTCGGTTTTTTCAGTCGAGAGCGCGATTTTTCTTACAATGTCATTAGCTAATATCTTGCAATCTATATTTGACGAATATAGCATAAATACGTGGTCCAAGCTCCTCTCTCAGCCAACTAGTTTCCCCAGCATACCTTACATTCATTGACTCCAAAGTCGAGCTTCAATCGACTTTGGAGCCAATTCTATTTCTCATGGATCACCCGCTTCACGAGGGGTCCACCACTCAATCGCGCTGATACATCAGAAAAGATAACAGCAATCATTCTCACAAAAAAAAAACGTGGTCCAAGGTTGTTGGAGATAGTCCGACTTCTTGGAATGCCTTTTTCATCGAAGTACTTCCTTTGAATAGGATCCGAAATTGTGAATAAATTATTATATACGAATTTTTTTTTAATTCGCCAATAACCTTAACTCAAGCCAAGCATAATAAAACGCTATTTGAAACTACATTCGTATGAAGAATCTAACGACTAAAAACATTTACTTTAAATTGTAACCGCAAATGTAATCAAGGAAAACTTTTGTGTTCAATTTTATTTATCGATACAATGTATGCAAAAACTAATGAACCAAATTCTAAATCCTATTTTAAAACAATAAAGTTTTATTCATCCCTGACACACGATAAAGTGTATATTTAAAACTGTGCTTACTTTTATATGCAACAATATTTGTTAAACGTTAGCATCGAAAAGTCAGTCTTGAATGTATTAAGTTAAGGTATATTATTAAACTTCATATATAGTTGGGCAGTATAAATGCGACATGCATCCGACAGACCGCCTCCTGTGGCGTAGGAAACTGCAACTTTCCCTGGACATTTTGTATAGGGAAACTTCTAGAACTTGTCAATATGATCGACATTTCTCTAAATCAATGAACTGATATCTCTTCAACACATCTCTACAACTTTCTCTACTAAGTAAAGTATAAATAGCATAGTACCTAAACAATAGTATTTGTAATTCAATTAAATTGTCTTCTTATTAATACAATATGTAGATTCATTTGTTTTATTAAATTATTCGAACAAACAAATGAATTGATGTGAGTATGTTTATTCAGAAGTTAAATTGAATTTTCATACTAACTCACTTATAGTTGAAAGCTTTAAAATAATATTACAGGAATTCCGGGATACGAGGTTCAACATTATAAAACTACATAAAGAGGATTACTAAACATCGCTACTGGCTTTTCAGTTCATCAAAGTTTCACCTACACTCTGATAGAGTTTAGAAACTCTATTTTCGCATTTCCCTAAACATACAACCATCAAAACAGAATTTTAATTCGTTGCCGTCAAGTCAACAAGGTGGCCCCAACTTAAAGGAAAATTTATTCAACACTTATTAGCCAAAATATTCAATAACTTCAAAAAGAAGCTTACTTCAAAAACATAAAGATGTTTTATTTCGGGTTTTTCATGAAACTTTCCCTTTGATATTATTAAATTCGGCAAAACATTTGTTTTTTGTTTATTCACCTGCCAATTTGTTAGGTCTTTTAAATAAGTATTGTTAGTTATGTGTATATGTATTATACCTACCTAATTATTATTTTTTTACATTTCTATACTAAACGTGCTTGTATCTTATAAACGGAATGACCAAGTACATACCAGTATATTAAAGATACATACAAGTGAAGTGACTTACTCGCGTTTCGGGATCATCTTGTAAATTGCAGGTTCCAACTAGGTAGCAACTCGACATAATATGACGGCACCCCGTGCTACTTACAGCTATTTAACTGTAGTATTAGCTTAACATGTATATGCATGGACCGAACTCCCGCTTAACATCAGTGGTGGTGCTGTTATATGTCGAGTCACAATAAAATAGTAGTCTACATTTATGTTTATATATTATATAACACATAAGTACCAAACTAATTCTATTAGTCAGCAAATTGTTCGTATATGAAGCGCGTTAAATCGTAGGTACTGATACTCGTAAAGTAAACTGGAGAAGGAAATAGCCGAGATGAAATGTTGTGGAAAAAGGTCGGAGAGTTCGCAGCACGTGTGAACTTACCTAAAATGAGGCAAACTTTTTGGATATATCCCACGGATTCACATACACAGTTACGTTGTCTTTTCAACAAAGTTTTCAAACAACCATTCTTTTAGAAACTACTTATATAGTAAAGATAGTGATGTTTTAAAATTCATAAGCGCCAGAAAATAGTTTTAGGTTGCTTTGCTAGAATATTCTACACTATTACCGAAAAGTTTTTACATCGTCTGTGACTTGAAACCACGAATTTTATCCCAAACTTTCCTAATGGATCCTAGTATTCTCTTAAACTTTTATTTCTTTTACTTCAATTTGAATTATATAAATATACATCTATTTTCACGACAGTAAGATAAAATTTAATTTAAAAAGTTAATCTCTACAATTCTATACTAAGCTACTAAAACTAGAGGTATCAAAACCACTTGAATCTTTGATCTTTGAACTACTTTCACAATGTTTCTTTGATTTATTTACTTTGGTCGCTTAGTTTCTATAATACTGGTACAAGCATATTTAGTAGCTTAGTGTATATCTAAATGTAAAAAACGTACACACAATGGTTTTTAACTGGGATTTCTTAGTATGCGTAACCATTTCACTACCCTTAGTTGGTCTTCTTTAATCCAGTTTTAGTCCTATTCACTCATTAATCATAATCCATCCTTACATCAGATTTGTATTTCGTGACAATAATAAAAGTAATTCTTTGCCTAATTCCTGAGAAAGCGCTCGTTCAAAAAGTAATGATGGTACTACCCCGGATCGGCAAATGACCACGTACTGTTTGTCTACCACTTCTAAAATTTACGTATGAATTCAAATAGGTTATAGAACATTTAAATATTTAATCCCCGATTTAGGTTAGTTTATCAACAAATTGCAACGGTAGATTAAACGGCACCGCTATAATTGAATCCCAACATTCAGCACATTCTGAACAATATTAAGTAATTTATTATAATTACGGAATACTGAATCAAAACCAATGAGCTTGCATGCTTGAATAGAGCTGTTGATGAGGTGGTTTTGGGCGGTTACTGGTATTCGTATACGTCTATATTAATTAATCAACTTGTCGCAATTCAATTTCCATGGGCATGGGCAGAAAGAATGCAACTTTTTTCGACTTAGTCTCTTAGTCGATTGATAACTTGGGTATTAATTTTTTGTTGTTAGATAATAACGTTACAACTAGCATAATTAATGTTCGGCGCGGACCCGTGGATACCGTTATCAGATTTTTTAAAATCAAATGAGCTTTGTTGAGCCCTGTTCGGTTTAGTGTTATTGAGTAAATTGTAAAAAACAAACTATTTTGGGCGGTTTTTTTAAATTGTTAACTGGGGACTTTTGTTCTACCAAATAGATTTTGAGTTATTATGCGATTAGAATAAGAATAGCACGGGCTGTTGACTAACTTCTTCTGATTTAAAGGTGACTTTTTCTTGACGGTCCGCAAAGAAAATGACACCATACTAAAGTGAAGTTGGTTGGAGAGTTAGACGTCACAAAATGGCGCCGATTTCGTCCTATTCTTATTTTAATCGCATACGAGTACCTAGAAGCTAATTTAATTTTTTGTGCGTTTTAGTTTCCTAGTGGTGTTTATTCGTACGTGTGTGTTTGTTGTGTACGTGTTTATGTGTGTGTTTGTATATATAGTAGTATGTGCCTATAACAAAGGTGTGTATGCACGTACGAGTGTACTTAAACCATCAGCTGGACTACACAATGTCGTGCATTCAATTGTTATAAAATTACCCCTAATAACCGTGTAATAACTCAATAGAACTTAGGCACTCGACGGTAATCAATATATGCACTGCAATAAACAAGATATTTTAAAAAGATATTGCGTTTTAATTCCAAATAAATATAGAATAATAGCTACCTACGTTTTTAACCAATAATAAAGAACGCCCATGTATAGATAGACAAGGAGAAAGAGAACATAGATACATAGAGAATGTAATAATAAGCAAACGATTGTTAGTCATTTGTACAGTCTGCCGATCCGGGGTAGTACCACCACTAAAAAGTGTACAGTCAGTGAAGTTACGTAGCCGCTTTTCGTGACCAGCCTAAAAATTGCCGGTACCACCTAGGCCAGCATAGATAGACAGTTTAATTACTGCAGCAGCAGTCGCATCCATCATGGATCGCACTCCATTTTAACACCATTTTATTGTCATGTTTTTTTTTAAATTGATAGAATGCATTATGGGGAGCAATACCTATGTATGCACGGTATTTTGACGACAGGCGTGGACGAACGGTTTAGCGACTGGTTTGTTGCGCGTAAAGTCCCGGGTTCGATCCCCGGTCGGAGCAAATATTTGTTTCATAGCTTTTATTTGTAATATTTAATAGTATTAAATATTGCAAATATTTGTTAATAAAAAAAAAAGAGATGGATATTTGCTTCGGGTCTGGTTATCAAAGAGTGGTAGGCAGTGGTACCCAGTCTGCCGATCCGGGGTAGTACCACCACTTACAAGTATACAGACTGTGAATACAACACACTTTTGGGGGTTCGCGTTGTACCAACCACTACATTCAAGACGTGAAATGTCGTTGTTTCGGTAGCTTGAAAGTTGCCGGTTTCAATTAGACCAGTATGGTGGATGCGACTGCAACTTTTTTTTATTTTTTTTTTATTGTGATTCGACATATGACAGGTGCTGTTAAGCCGCTTGATGTTAAGCCAAAATGTGGTCCATGAATGAATGTCACTGCTACTACAATTCAATAACTGTGAGTAGCAATCACATCCACTATGCCGGCCTAGATGGAACCGGCAACTTACAAGCTGATCCCGAAACGTGACCAAATCACTTCACGGTCTGTATACTTGTAAGTGGTGGTACTACCCCGGATCGGCAGACTGGGTACCACTGCCTACCACTCTTTGACCGAAGCAAATATCCATCTCTTTTTTTTGTTTATTAACAAATATTTGCAATATGTAATACTATTACAAATAAAAGCTATGAAACAAATATTTGCTCCGACCGGGGATCGAACCCGGGACTTTACGCGCAACAAACCAGTCGCTAAACCGTTCGTCCACGCCTGTCGTCAACCGCCTGTACTTGCTGTTATTTACCCGTAGTAGCAGTTGCCTTCATTCATGGGCCGCAATCCAGCAGACATGTCGAATCACGACTAAAAATATATATGTTTTCCTGTTAAAAGACAGATGTTAGTCAGTCAGGTTTCAGCTTGAAAGTTATTAGCATTCTGCCAGGCAGGCATAGCGAATGCGAATGTAACTTGCAGAAACTTATCTGAACGGAGTCATCGTCTTTGTTTAAAATTTGTACACGTCTTCACATCTGGCGGTGTTTGATTCGACTCAAAATAAAAAAAAATGTCCTTATTTACTTGAAATCCTATTAAAATATACAATATTATTAAAAAAGATTGCACGTGATATTAGAAAAATAATTGATTATATGTTTCAGTACAAAATCGTGTCATGTCGCGTAAATTGTAATGAAAATATCTTTCTACTACATAATCCGAGGGTCGTAAACTTTTACTGCGGGCTTATGAAATACATTTTCATATATTCAAGCCGTTTGTCATCTCGCACGAGAAATTCTACGTTATTATAAAGCCTATAAGTTATAATTTCCCTGAGCATTAACTGCAACGTTAATCTTGACGAGCCACACAAACGCAACGTGTCAAATTTTGTACATTATTAATTTCAACTAAGTGGAGATCTTTTTTAAATAAATTTTAATTTTGAGACCAAATCCGCGAATATAGGTTTATTTATGGAATACCTGGCTAAATAAAGATATATTATTTATATAATATATAAATAATATTTTGTACAAATATTTTCAGCTAACAGTGGAGAACAATAAGATAAAATAATTTATGCTATATTTTTAATTTTGAACTTTTTTTTTGTTTATTTTGAGTATTAATAAATGTGACTCAGTTTGTTGGCAAAAAAAGTTAGTTCACCTAACAATTATAAAATTAAATTGTTTCTATGATTCAAGGATAAAAAATAGTGACTTTCTGTCTTATTATATTCTTTTTGCAATTTCAAATAATTTGAGCGATTGCTGACACAAACGTTGCTTTGTTTTTTAAAACTTAAAACCAATCTAAACAATATATTTTATAAAAAACTAATAAGTAGATGTAATATAATTTTAGTAACATGCAGGTTTAGTCGAAAAACCTAAACTTCATTGCATGTTACAGCACCAACATATTATTTGAAAGATTTCATATACAAAAAGCAATAGAAAAATATTATAAGTTTATATTTTTAAATGAAATTAATAGTTTATATTAAATATAACAAATATAATATTAAATGCTCAATGCAACCTCCTGATATTAAATTTTTCAATTCATATTTCATAATAGATCTTCTTTTCATATTTTAAATTTATTTTATTACCTTAATTTTCAATCTAACAAACAAAGATATAAAAGGCTGTTTTGTATATTTATCAATAATATTAGTATTTATTAAAATATATTGATTTCGTCGTTTATTCAAAAATAAATAAAAGACGTATATTGTATGTTCTAGTATGTATTAATTTGCATATAATTGATGTATGGTCTTGTGGTCAAAGAGAGCTAGGCAGTGGTGCCTACCGCAACCTACCTATCCGGAGTAGTGCCACCACTTACAAGTAAACCGTAAAGTGACTCAGTCACGTTTCGGGCTTAGCTTGTATGTTGCTGGTTTTAACCACGCCGGCATAGTTGAAACGACTATGCTACAGTTATTCAATATAAGTAGCAGTCGGACTGTATTTACGGACAGCACTCCAGCTTAACATCAGTGCTGTCATATGTCATTAAGATGTCATATTAAAAAATCAGTTAATAATAAAAATTATGAACACATTACAATATAATTATTAATAATTAAATAAAACTATTATTATTAATCTGTTTTTGCAATTTATTATTTATCTTTAACGCCTATATTATCATTAATGGTGTACTTTAAATGGGAGCGTGCAATGCGACAAAAGCACACAAAATGGCCGTTGCGTGCTGAAAAAGTAATTTCATAATATTCTGAAACAAACATTACAAGGCTATTACTAGCTTTGCAATTATACAGGTCAATGGCCAATTTTAATAAAGGATTTTAATTTACAAAAGCTTCCAAATAATAGTAATAAAATGTAATGGACAGGATTATTTTTTTCAATTTAAATTTGGTATTAAAATTGCGTCAAGTTTTTTAACAATATAAAACAAAATTATCATCAATCATCATCAGTCATCAAATTTCACTCAAGAAAGCTGGGTTACATAGTGCCTATAACCGTAGAGCTCGTATGAAGAGAATTGTGTATGTGAGTTGTGTCAGGATTGTGGCAAGTGGCGATCCACTGTATCTGCTTATCCCAGTGGGATCAAGGCGTGACAATTTAATTGATTGTTTGAAATTTAAATATCTACTACATTAAACTACTCTACTTGTATATAATATACTCGTAGATCTAAAGAAATTAGATTTCTTGATTCAGTTTAATCTAAATCTCCAAAGGGGTATTATAGTTGCCTCTTAAAAACAAAGCACATACCTAATCTGCCTTTGAAAACATAATGTTAGCCGAATTTATATTGAACATTACAAATTCCAGTACAAAGTTTAGTTGGGAACTATACCTTTTGTACCCACGCAAATTCAAATAGAACTTAAGCCTATTCCCTTTGATCTTAAAACAGATGGACATTTCAATACGGTGTTCCCATTATACTCCCTAATCCTTTCCATTAGGTCCAATCTATCTACAACAGAATTGACTTGGCACATCCAATATCTCACGTGCCGATGAAAGCCTGGATCTTGAAAGTTCATTCCACAAATCCTGTTCATTTGGAACAAGGAGCTTTGGGCATTACTCGGGTAATGGGTCCTCTTATAGGAAATGGGCGGCTTCATTTTACCACTATTATCTACTAATTTGGGAGAAGGTACGAATTTCATGTTACGTAATGATAGGGTCTTTTATAATTCATACACGTGTAAATAGTTAAAATACTGAAAGAATTTCTTTCACCACTTATTTAAAATAGTGATATAAAACATCCTAAAGAAAGTTGGGTTGCCTAGTGCCCATAACCTTAGAGCTTTTATGAAGAGAATTGTGGATGTAAAGGAAGCGAGGGAGTTGTGTCAGAATCGTGGCAAGTGGCGCTCCATCGTCTCTGCCTATTCCCATGGAAAAAAGGCGTGACGTTTTATTTTACATTTCTATACTAAGCTACTTGTATCATAGTAAGAGGACAACCAAAGTACATATATCAAAGATACATTGGTACCGGTGCGTGGTCTCGAACTCGTGCTCTCGGCTTGCGTAACCATTGCACTGCCACTACACCACGGTCGCCTTATATTATTGATTGATTGATTGATATAAATTCTTTCGCCTATTTTTATATATGTATATAATATAAGTATAAATCATAATAATAGACAAAATAATTGTGCGGGGCCAAAACGTCGAGGTAATAAAGTGCAAATAAAACACGTTCTAAACAATTCTTAATTAAGACATCTTGCTTAACGCATTTTTTACTTTCTATTGATATATGTTTTTTTTTACAAGCAAAGAATATTCAATTTTTTTTCATAATTTTTGTACTAATAGTAGAATGCTAGTTAATAAACCACATAAAGGAATACTTTGCAAGAAGAAATTTAATGACGGACCACTAAAAGCATATTTCATAAGGAAAATGCCATCTAACGAGAATTGACGCAGCACTTGTACAAAAGAAAGAAACATCAAAGAATTTCAAAATTTTATACCTAAATTATAATTTATTATTTGAATAAAATTTTAAAATACTATAGCGGCATGAAGATAAAAGTAGGTAGGTATTAAATATAATCTAATAGTTACGCAACAGAGATAAGCAGAAATAATAAAGAGCCACTTTTTAATCATATAGTATTCTCTAAAAAAATGTTCAGGATTAGACCCCTACTTCATATTTCATAGGTTTCTGACCGTGATGTAGTGGCAGTGCAATGTTTACGCCAACCGAGAGCACAAGTTCCAGACCACCTACCGGTACCAATGTAACTTTGATATATATACTTTGGTTGTCCTGTTTCTATGATACAAGCACTTTAGTAGCTTAGTATAGAAATGTAAATATATATATATATATATATGAGTAGAAACTTATTTTAATTGGAAAGTATTTTACACGACACGAAATTATATGAAGCAGTAAAACTGAACCAGGAGCGAAGGAGCATGGTGGAACATTAATGCCTATACCGTGAAGTGACTTGTCGTCTTTCGAATTCAATTTGTAAGTTGCCGGTTTTCTCTAGGCAGGCATAGTGGATGTGACAACTACTTGCAATTATTTAACTGTAGTAGCAGTAGCCTCTGTTCATGGACAGTACTCTAGCTTAACATTAGGCGGAGTGATGTCTTAAGTCTAGCCACAATTTAAAAATACAGTAGAACCCCTATGCCAGCCTTACGAGTTTATTACAATGTCGCGTACAATTCCCATCACAGGACTCTGATTCTAATTTGTACATATACGAGATAAAAATCCAAATAGGTAAAAACGAAATTCGAAAAACTCCAAAGTTCGGAACTTTGTCGAATGTTCGTTTAATTTCCGATTAAACATCTGTTTTTTTTTTTGTAGGTTTGTGAATTTATTCTTTGTTGATTTCAAACAGGGCCTTCGGTACTCGAAACTTATTTACATTACGAAAAATCAATAATCAAATTGTCACACTTTGATTATTGATTTTTATATAGGGATAAGCAGGGATAAAGGAGCGCCACTTGCCAAGATCCAGACACAACTCCCTCGCTTCCCTCACATTCACAATCTATTCATACAAGCTCTTGAGGATGTCTCCGATTTGGTCGGAAAACACCTTCCTGGGCCTGCTTTGTTTAACGCATACATCCACATCAGATTTATAATCCACCCTTTCGATTTAAATTTACATTACAATTTCATATTCCAGTAAATAAAATAAAAAATTGAAGACAAAAATTTGTGACCATAATTAAGTTATTTAAATTTGGTTTAATAAAAATAAAAGTCATTTATTAAGTTTATTACTCGTAAAATTGTATAATTCATATTAAGAGCGAAAGTTAATATTATTTTAGTTTATTACACAATGTTACTTCGTAATATAATTATAAACCTAATTAGACCTTTACATAACACCTAAATCAAATAGTCTCTTGGTAACAGCCCAAATAAACAGAACTTTCATCCCAAACAAACACGATAGAGTGTGCTTAGCAATTAACAATAAAAAGTTTAAATTAAATTTATTTAATAAAATTAAAATTAATGGATTGAATCATGAACTTATAAGGTTAGGTGTTTTTTTAATGTTCAAACGCTATATCTGACCTCGACTTGCCTGATGGTAAGCAAGGGAAGTTCCAAGAGCGATTACGACTGAAACAACCCTTTAAATATACGATTGCCTCAGTCGATTTCATTATGTCGGTCAAAGTCAATTTTCAAAGAAAGTAGTAGTTTTTTTTTATTTATTTTTTTATTTTTATTGTGACACGACATCTGACCTTGACCCGCCTGATGATAAGCAAGAGGAGGTCCAAGAGTGACGACGACTGGGACAACCGAGTCATTTCCCGGCTGTCCCAGCCGCCGCCACTATGCCGGCCTAAGATGCTTCTATACGCATCGCTTGAAGGATCCAAGGTCATAGGATGGAGAGAACACATGGGCAGGCAAAGCATTCCACTTGTCGATTGATCTACAAAGAAAAGACGCAACGAACTTTTCAGTTCGACTGCTGATTCGGTCGATAAAATGCGGATGCTTTCGCGGGTATTACGGGAGTGAAAAGACGAGGTAGGAACAAGGTTAAAGAGCTCCTCGGTACATTTCCCGTGGTATAGACGATAGAGGACACACAGAGCCGCCATGTCTCTGCGTAGTTGCAGGGGCGACATATATTCCACAGTAATGGCTGTCGCATCCATTGATAGATACCAATACCAAGCGGAGTGCTGTCATATTATTATTATTATTTTTTTATTGTGACTCGACATATCAAGTCACAATAATAATAAAAAACATGTGCGCAGCTATGGGACCTCGCCTTGACTGTAACGAATAATGAAATGTGCGTAATTGATTTAATAGACTTAATTATTTGTGTACTTTTGTAAATTGTGGCGTGTCATAAGACTATAAAAAGTATAATTATTTTATCACCACTATCATTACTCTTTAGGTGCTGTACTATTAATCATTACTTGGACTTCCGGGGGACAAAGTATACTTATCTTTGTTTACACTTTGTGTACTTTTATTAAAGGCGACCGTAGACTAGTAGTAGTAAAATAATCACGCAAACTAAGATCATTCGGTTGAAATACTACGTACATGTCGTACCAATGTTTCTTTGATATTATGTACTCTGATGGCCTAGAATCTATGATAAAAGCACGTTTATTAACTTAGTAATATCATAAAATCGGGAATAATTTTATAAAATTTTCGCAAGGATTAACAAAATCAATAAAGCGCCACTTTCCACGGTTCTTCACACTTTCCAAGTCGCTTGCTTCTTCACAACTACGATTCTTAACATACAATTTTAATAATTTTTTTTATTGTGATACACATAAAGATAGAAATTTACGAATATATAACTTATATTTTAAAGAAATATTATATTTTTCCAATCATTATCATCAACTAGAAGGCGTCCACTGCTGAACATAGGCCTCCCCCTTATAACGCCATTCCGAACGACATTATGCCAGTTGCATCCACCGGTTACCCGTGACTTCACTAAGTCGTCAGTCCTCCTAGTGGGAGGTCTACCTACGCTGCGTCTTCCGGTTCGTGTTCTCCTTTTCTCCCTGCCTGTTATCGGTTCTTTGAGCGATGTGGCCAGCCCATTGTAACTTCAGCTTAAGAATCCTACAGGCTATGTCGGTAACTTTAGTTCTTTGACGAATATCCTCGTTCCGGATTCTATCGCACAAAGAAACACC
Organism: Tinea trinotella; assembly: GCA_905220615.1. Classification (NCBI taxonomy): domain Eukaryota; kingdom Metazoa; phylum Arthropoda; class Insecta; order Lepidoptera; family Tineidae; genus Tinea; species Tinea trinotella. Next base: position 9,494,429 of record HG992315.1, read on the forward strand.
AAGCTCTCTCCATTGCCCGCTGAGCGACTCTGAGCTTTTCCAACAGGCCAACATTTAAAGGCCACGTCTCAGTGCCATATGTCATCACTGACAACACACACTGTTCGACGACTCTTGTCTTAATAACAATATACAAAATATATTAGTAACAGTATATACGAGATATATAAGTAAGCTTACATATCTTTTATTTACATAAAAGTTATTTTGATGTACATTTGAATACACATACGACCTATTACAATACAATAGAAGATAATATTTTCAAGTGCTAACAAACATTTTCTTACAAATTTAATAATAAAGAGAGGTTATTTCGTTTCTGTATTGTGTGTGATTTCCCTTGGGTCTAACGAAGCCCTTCACAAAAACTAACCTTACTATATGTGTTCACTTTCAAACAATAAACTGTGAAATTGACATTCAACTGAACAATTGTGAAAATATACAATTTGCAGTGTTTTGTTTTTTACTTAATGTAAGACATTTAACCTTAAGCGGTTTAGAAACCCTTTCTGTTTATTTTTGTACTCCTATTATATTTCAAATAACCTTAGAGCTTAAATGAGAAGAATTGTGAATGTTGTGTCAGGATCGTGGCGCTCCATTGTCTCTGCCTGTCCGTGGGGAATAGGCGTGACAATTTGATTGATTGATTAATAATTCAAATAATATTATGATAGCTGTATGTAACTATTTAAATTAATATTTTAAGCGGCAGATATCTTTTGTAAATATAAAGTGTAAAAATATCAAATCCTAATTTTAGAACAGGAATAATATCATAATTTTATCATTTACACCCGTTTGAATTAAAGTATTAAACAAATAGTATCTATAAGAGTTTTTGCCAAAATGGCAAGTATATCGTAAGTAATGGAGTGTACAATTTTTAATAAAATAAAAAATAACGTTTTTAATATTTTAAACCTCGAATCAAAAAAAGAACATGATGAAAACAAAACTGAGGTTTGTATAATATAGCCATGGATATGTAGTAAGCTTTTGCAAATGTAAATGGTTTTCAATTCCTTTGAGTTGGTTATTCATTGACCTTATCGATCATATCCTATTACAGTAATCTTCTTCCAATAAATAGCTAGGATATATATCCCTACACACCCATAGAGAATTATATATATCGTAAAGTTTATTTTTTATATGATACATAATATTTTGATATCGTCATATCAATATCAAAATAATATGTTTGTATTTTTATTTACAAGTCCGAAGTACCTTTTACGAACTAATAAATATATGAAAACATTTTATATTATAAGTTAAAACGTATGTAGCTTTTTTTATTGTGACTCGACATATGACAGCACCCCGCTTGATGTTAAGCCGAAGTGTGGTCCATTAATGAATGTCATTGCTACTACAATTCAATAACTGTGAGTAGCAATCATTCCACTATGCCGGCCTAGTTAGAAGCGGCAACTTACAAGCTGATCCCGAAACGTGTCCAAATAACTTCACGGTCTGTATACCTGTAAGTGGTGGTACTACCCCGGATCGGCAGACTGGGTACCACTGCCTACCACTCCTTGATAACCTGACCCGAAGCAAATATCAATTTTTTTTATTAACAACTATTTGCAAGATTCAATATAATTATTAAATATTACAAATAAAAGCTATGAAACAAATATTTGCTCCGACCGGGAATCGAACCCGGGACTTTACGCGCAACAAACCAATCACTAAACCGTTCGTCCACGCCTGTCGTTATTGACATTACTCAGTCGTTGTTGTTAATAAACATAACATTTTTAAGAAGGATAATATTTATAAAGTGCTCGAACATATTATATTCAACGTAATGCCCGTAAGTGGACGGCATTGTGCACGAATAAACTCTGAGTAAACCCGTGTGTGGCTCCCTTTATGCAAAGCCAAAACCATGGTCATATCTTTCAAAAGTAACGTAGCCTGTTCCAGAAATCTATACACTCAAAAATGTACTTTAATGCTTTGAGTTAGAGTTTTGTTTAGAACGAAGAATATTATTTTTACATCTCAGTAAGTTTTCTGCCCTCTGGCCACTCGCTTGATATTAGCCTGTTATGAATTGCTTGCAATAATACTGGCCGTGTTCAGCCTCTAGGCTTACATAGCGATTTTTTCTAGAAAATATGTTTAAAGAAATTAAGGTAACCTTCAAAGAAAAATGTAATTTATTTTTATGCTGTATATTTAAATTTAACTTATAAAAATAATTATCTCTTATTTTACTTTCATCTCGTTATATCTGTCAGGTATCCTTCTCGAAATAAAAATAAAGTCGCTAATGAGGCAATGACAAAAAACAAAATCGTAGACACTCGAACTTTTTTCTTTTTGTGAAATCAAAGGCGGTTCAGCAAAAATTAATTGCACTTTGAAAACTCAATTCAACCCTTTCTCTTATATTCATTCATAGTTATATTTTCCATTTGCAAAAAGTTGAACTTCAAAAACTTAATTTCATTCGTGCATTTCTCCGAAGCAAAGTTTCATATTGAATTTGAAATAAAAGACATGAAAGTGTGGAACTTTTATGGAACATGAAACCGTGGACAAGTTTTGTGCACACGAAAAGCCACTTTAAACTAGACAGATCAAAACTCTCATATTTAAGTGGAATTTATATTTTTTACCGAATTTGGAAAGATCTCTGAAACCAATTGAAGTCATAACATTCTAATTTAGCAGCATTGCAGACCATACGTAATAGTAAACTAAACCATTTACCTAAATGAATTTTTTTTTTAATGTATAAAAATATATATTGTATTTTACTCTTATGCACATATCTCATACTAAGTCTACTTAGCAAGATATAGTTTGCTTAGTATTTTTTTAATTATAGGCGACATATGCATACGACTATTTATATGTAGACATCACTGGAATATTTAGGAGGTCTCTAAGCGTTGACATCTAGAGGCCTAAACCATTTTGATAATAAGTTTATTCGTAACGGTCTTGTTACGCGTAAGTGTCGTTATATGTTTTGTTATGTATTTTTGTTGTACCAATTCTTTATCATAAGAGTACAAGTATACAGAACGTTAAGAACATATTCGCGGTTCGGAATCAGTTTAATATCAGGTGGGGTGCTGTTATAATATGTCGAGTCACAATAAAGGTAAAAATAAAATCATCATCAGGCCATTTTTTGTCCACTCTTACGGGGTTAGGTTGGCAAGTTAAAACGATTATCGTTTCTCGTCGGCGATTGTCAAAATAATAAAAGCAAGGCTAAATCCAATAAAACGAGACAATTAATCGTTGTGACGAATATCGTCAGTGCGACGGCACGTTTTATAATTATCATCAATAGTCTCATTTTGGTGGATTTAGCCTAGCTTTTATTATTTTGCCAATCGTCGACGAGAGACGATAACCGTTTTAAGTTGCCCAACCTTACCCCGCTAGACATAGTCCTTCTCCATCAAACAGATCAAAGCAGCCTATATCCAGCGGTTTTCAGCTACCTTGAGCTAGTTGTGAGTCCACCTACGTCATACGCTACTACGAACTACGAACTGTGTGCCCTGCCTTTACACTTTAGTTTGCTCTTACCAGTTATGTGATATATTTTGTTTATTTTAATTAGTATATTTTCTATCTGTCACGGTAACATTAGCCCCCATATTCGGCCCAATTTGACCGTGACTTTTAGTGTGATAAAGAATTTTAATTTATGTATTTATTAAAGGCGACCGTAATGGTCGAAGACATGGTAAGACTCTACAATAGCTCTAAAGGCGGGCCGTCGTCTTAGGTGATGGTAGTGAATTGTCACACAAACCGAGAGACCCCGGTTTAAAACAACTTGTCGGTTCCAATGTATCTTTGATATATGTACTTCGTACTGTTTTTAAGATTCGAGCTTAATATATCAATAAATAAAACTTATAAGCAATGTTGTACAACAGAAAACTTAATATTAAATGGACCAATAAAAATCTCTGGCCACTTAAAAACTTAAGAAACCAGTTAAAATAAAATCCATCAAAATCACATTCATTGGAACGCTGAGAGGCTGTATTTCACTTCCTTTACAATGTTGGTTTCCGGAGTCCACTTGACCCAAAAGGTTTTTTCTTAGAAATTCTTAGAACTGGGTTACGGATTTCGCTCCATCATAAAAAATACCTGCTTGCTAATAAAACGTCCGATATGATTTTAAAATTTGTTTTAGATATCCCGTAATGTAATTAAATTTAGATTGACCTAAATGTTTCTGTTCAACTTCCTGATTTTTATTTATTTTACATTTTTATGCTAAGCTAATAAACGTGATTGTATCATGGAAACAGGACGACCAAAGTATATATATTAAAAATACATTTAAATTGGAATAATGGTTTTAAACCGAAAGCTCCGAATGTGGAATGTTTCACTAGCCTATGTTGTTAGTGATAAAACACCTATGCTGACTTCAGACCACACAGTTTGCATATTTGTAAGTGAAGGCTGGGCACCACTGCCTACCACACTTACATTAAGACAACTATGCCTGGAGTAAAGATGCGTCTCCTTTTTTATCAATCAAATTATCGCGTTTTTTTTTCACAGGGACAGGCTAATGAATAGGCCACGATGAAGCGCTATTTTCCACGATCCTGACATAACTCCTTCGCTTTCCTCACATCCACAATTTTTCCATATAATAAAATTTATCATAAGATATACATATGTATAATAATACTTACGAAAAGTAATAGGCTGTGAAAATTCTCTACGACTAATTGAAAATTAATGAAATATAAAGGCAAAAAATAATATCCACCTAAGTGGGAAAGTATTGTGAAAAGTATCCCCGTTGTCAACGAGGGGTAACTTAGAGTTAAGATTTAGGAAGGTTACAAAGTTTGAGGTAGCAATCAGTATGTACCTGTGAACAATAGCACAACTTTCAGGAAACTTGTAAATCTTTGCGATTTGTACTTGTCTAATAGTTAATAGTTTGAAAAGTATTAGTTTGAGATATTTATAACATAAGTTTGTGTGTTACTTTATATAAATTGCTAACACGATTTCGCGATTTGCTCAAGTTTCAGAGTCAATCAGAGAAATTACTTCTTAATACAATTTATTTTACGTCCTCGTCAAAATCAATAATTGCGTTTTTATTACATTTATTAGATGCGACTGCTACTTACCGTTATTAATCTGTAGTTGCAGTCGCCTCCAATCATGGACTGTATTCTAGATTACCATAAAACGAAGTGCTGTCCCATATCGAACCACAATAAAATAATTATAATTTTATTAAAAGTCGTGATAATCTGATTAAGATTTTTTTTAATGTGACCTAATAAAAGACTTGACATCTGACCTAATAAAAGACTTGGCTGATAAGCAAAAAGAGTTCCAAGTGCTGCGTCGACAGAAAATCCCACTAGATTTACGGTTGCCTCAGTCGCCGTTTCTATGCCGGTCAGAGATGCTTAATTACGCTTCGCTTATTGACATATTAAAACACATAAATCCACAAAACCATTTAATAATTAGTTACTCTTATGCCGACCATAAAAAAAATCGCACTAAAATTTTTTTAATATATTTCCATTAAAAAACATAAATGTCATTTTCAAACTCATTTATTCTTTTGTTTTTTATATTTTATTTTTTATGTCAAATAAATTAGTCTTTTTCACAATTTCAAAGGGTGCGTTTCATTTCACAACGTCCTTGACCATGTAGCGTCAAACTCTTATTCAAGCTTTGGATTCACAAATTAAAACTTATTAAAAATTCAACAAGTTCGAACGACACTTACAAGCAAAATAAAGCCGTTAGCATACTGTCAATTTATTTTGCAAACTCATCATCGTAGAACAAAGTGTTTAGTGCAAAGTGCTTGAAGGCACTCTGAAAACGCCGAGACATCGCATTTGGCTGTTTGGCAACCGTCCAACGGACATTCCAGATAGCTCGTGCCCACTTTGTGACACGCTTCAGACTAAGTATGAAACATGCAACAAGACATCCTGTACACAAATATATCATGGACCCCCTAACGGATAAAAAGATGCAGTCTGTTTAGAAGTGGTAAGCAGCGGTGCCCAGTCTGCCACTTACAAGTATACAGACCGTGAAGTGTCTCAGTCGCGTTTCGGGATCAGCTTGTAAGTTGCCAGTTTCAATTAGGGCGGATAGTGGATGTGACTGCTCCTTATAGTTATTGTACTATAGTAGCTGTCGCTTCTATTCATGGACCGCACTTCAGCTTAACATCAGGCGGGTGCTGTCATATATAAAAAAATCATGGTCATTGATTTTTTATCGCATTTTGAGATCAGCTTCGATTTTGTTAGAATTTAGCCAGCGCGATGAACGTAATATTTATTGGTTTCTCAATCGTTGTATAGCATACGTACTCTTTACAATCTAAACGAGTTTTGTATATAAACGGATGGTCAAAACTACAGAGTACTATTAAATTAACAACAAGACTTTTCACTGTGAACTGCTAGTATCTAAGACCTAAATATCTTAAAAGGATTTAGTTAACAAGATCTCCAGGTAAAACAAGTTAAACGAATTACGTATATACTTAGTAAGAAACTTGGAGATTGGATCTTCTCACGTCAGAGGCGGTAAAGACTGGAAACGAGTCTTTATTTAATTTTGTCTACATTATAACATACTTTATATATTTTAATATTATTAAGTAAATTAGGCCATGCCAAATCTAAATATATTATATTACATGATATAGGTGTATGTAGCTTTTAATTTTGCGACTTCCTAATTAGTTCTAGCGTAAATACTGTGCTTAGTCATCTTTTTTGGATATCTCACTGTTAACTGTGGTCAGTAAGTCAATTAAAGAAACACACTCTTAAATACACACACTTTTTTATCAATTATAATACTCTACTAGCGTGGAAAAACAATGAAAATAAAAAGAACAAAGAAATCCTTAGTCCTTTCAATAAGAACGCATATATCTAGACATGTGTAAGATAAAAGTTGTTAAACCGTGTGAAATAGCACAGGGATGACCCGAGATCTCGTAAAATACCAGAAAATATTTTCGACTGTTAACCATACGACATGAACCATATAAAACTGGATACAGTTTTACCTAGATAAGTGCTTATACGAGCTTGTATGACGCCCGATACGTTTTCAACACGATTGGTTCTGCCGTTTGAATCGTATCTCATAGACGTTGTGAACATGTTTTTAATAAAGTCGACAATCGACGTGTTCACTGACGTATACGAAACAGCAGTACTTCACTCGGTAATCTATACATCGTTATGTTTAGTGATACTTTGATATTGTGGTACCTGGAGTTGCTAATTTTTTTTATTGTGGCTCGAGTTATATATGTGGGGTCGCGCGCTTGACGAAAGGACTTTAGTTAAATAATAACTACACGAAGTTTAAGACGATACTGATTTAATTCTTATTCACAATGGTTGATATATTGGTGTCGAACAGTTACAAAAAAACATGGAAGATTCCATCCCACGATTGCAGCGTTAATACATTATTCTGAAATTGATAATTTTAGTGATAAAAGTAAATTATTAATTTTAGTGATAAAAATATATTATAATTTCTCAAAGGGCCGGACCTGAGACTGAGGGCAAAGTTTACATCCTATTTCTAGTGATAATTATGATTTATACTATGTCTGTTACGCTGACATAACTCTCGACATTGACAGAAATGAAGGCGACTGCTACTATAGTTAAATAACTGTATGTAGCAGTCGCATCTACTATGCCGGCCTAGTTGGAACCGATAACTTACAAGTTGATTCCGAAACGCGACTAAATCACTTCACGATATGTACATTTGTAAGTGGTGGTACTACCCCAGATCGGTTGACTGGGTACCACTGCCTACCACTTTTAGAAACACGATTACAATTGCCTGATGATAAGAAGAGGGAAGTCCCAAAGCGTTGGCGATTGATAAAATGATTCATTTTAGGATTTGCTTGAAGGAACCAATGTTATTGGATGGGGAAACATATGGGCTAGTAAAGCAATTCAATTGTCGATTGTTCTATAAAATACCGATGCGTCGAACCTTTTAGTTCGACTGGCGATTCCCCTGATCTGTGGTGGTATTAAGTTAAAAAGCTCTTTAAAACATTCTCCGTGGTATAGGCGATAAAAGCTTTTTTATAAATAATCTCTGTTCTATTTGTAAAAAAAAACTTACACTGTGGATAAAAATATAATTCATTATTTCATGGTATGTTAAAACTAAAACCATAAACGTATATAGACCAAGGCATTGGTTGCCTTTTTAGACGTATATAGTCTGTTCCAGACAGTCTCATATGTTTGGCCACGGTGATCCACAAAGTTGTCTTTCATATGCGAGTAAAACGAGAAGCATATTGGAAAAGTTTTATAATCCTTAGAGGGTAAAACGTGTTCAGTCAACTCTCTATCTAACCACCAAAATGGAAAAAATGCAACTTTTATTTAGGGAATATCGAAGCAATATAGCCTAGCCCCTCTTTTCCACTGGCACTTTGGGCACGGGCCCAGGGCCTTGCGATCGACAGGGCCCTAGTTCCTGTCAGATCATCAAACTATAACCGATATTATCACAAATTAATTTCAGAAAAATCAAATAATAATGACATCCTATAAATACTTGCTTTACCAACGTCACCCCAGCCCGTAAAATTAAGTTTTAACAAAAATCAATAACTGAAAGTGCATTATAGTGTAGAAGTATTGAAAGTGCTAGAAGTGATAGTTAGCTAGTAAATATAATAATTTCGAAAGACAGCTCTTTACCTAATGAGATATTTTAAACATTATCTACCTTATATTAATCGGGGTTTAACATTTAACATGAATTCATTATTATTAAAGTGCCTAAATTCTGAATTCCCTTCTAACAATAATAATAAGAAGGCAAAAGCGTCCTAAATTTGTTTTCTTTTAACTTAAAATTAATAAATACGAGTAAATTTAAAAACATTTCCTACTACTACTATTTCCCAATTCTGTATAATAACATTTAGTTTTGTCTTCAAAAAGAAGTTACATCGAAATACATATTGTTTACCTTAGTAAAACCTATAATGTTGAGATTTTATAAGAATTTTCTGCTCAGAAGAACATTTCCATCAGTATATAAGGAGCTTATCATCAGTAACAGTTTGTTTATATCAGTGATTCTCAATATGTTCCTTTTTCTATTTTATTTTTATTTAATTCATAATAATTCAAAATATTTTCTTTAGACATCAACAATAAGACATTTTCGCCTAATTCTAAGGAATTTTTAGAGATTAACTTTTTTTATAATTAACTGTTGTATTCTTTTTTTAAAACTTTTTTTTCTTTAACCAAACTAAATATGTTTGGCAAACTATAATTAATATAAGTTGTACAACCAAATATGTTAGGGGTAAATAATTTTTTGCATTAAGTCTAATTATTGGCCATTTTTTTTTATTTTATTGTTACTCGACACCTTGCTTACCCCAATTTGAAAACAATTTTAAAACATAGCTGAAGTGCATAGTGACCACAATTATAGAGCTATGAGATAATTGTGGTTGTGAAGGAGGAACGTGGCAAGTGGAGCTCCTGTGGCGTGACAATTTGATTGATTGATTAATAAATTAAAAATTACCATTTGCTCCAAAATTTAACTTATACTATTCGTCAGAATTACTGGCGATCGTTCCATATATTTATTTATATCCAATACGTGTAGTTATAATTACAATAAGATTGGGAATCAGTGTTGCATACGATCCGAGCTTTACTTTAGGATTATCAATTTCGTACTTGATTGGGCCCTCTGATGGCTTTTCGAACAAAGGCAGCGTTCAATTTATGAAACAAAATGAAGAAGCTTAGGTAAATTATTTAATGGTCTCTTTCATGAAGATTATAGGTACAACTTATAAAGTAAAATTTGTTTTGGGCCATTCAATTTCTACGATAAAATCAATATCGGATATTTTAGCTACTAAAGTGCTTGTACCATAGAAACAGGACACTACACTACGGTCGCCATAATAAATTATGTATATTTTATTTCTCTTTATGGTGGATGTTCAGCTAACAGCACCGACAGATAGACAGCATCCTGTTGGATGTTAAGTTGGAGTCCATTAATAGAGGCGACTGCGAGTACAGTTATAAAACTGCAAGTAGCAGTCGCATACACTGATCTCGATAAATGACCACCAACTATCTGCCTTCCGCTCTTAAGCACCCAGGCCCAGAGCAAATACCTGCCAACTTTTTATGTTATTAACATGTTTGTAATATCGAATTTAAAATATTATTTTCATTCTTTTGTATATATTTATCTACATTTCTATTTTAAGCTACTTGTACACTTCAAACAGGATATCCAAAACACATATATCAAAGAATTGGTACCGGCAAGTGGTTTTGAACCCGTGCTCTCGGTTTGCGTAACCATTGCACTACCACTACACCACGGTCGCATTTTAATAGAATAATACAAATTACAAATAAATACTATGAAACAAATGTTTGTTCTGACCAAGAATCGAACCCGGGACTTACGCATAATGAACTAGTATGTAAATAAATGCTCCACGCGAGTCCTCAAGTTATTAATCTTGCTAAAATTACTGAAATACAAATTAATTATAAAATAATATTGTTTTCGTTATAGTTCCATGAAATCACTATTTCACGGAAATCATCATTAAGGCCACATCAATAGAATTATATGTACCTACAACTAAGAAACTTTATCCTCTTGTTTACAACATCTGCTCCTAAAACTACGATTACAATAATAAGCTATATTATAAATTGAAATTTTGAATATTATAACAATACACAATTCCAACTCTGTATCTCATTAGGGTGCTTATTCACCTGCAACTTCATTCAAAGTTGCATTTCATACAAAGACAATTGTACCTCAGATAAACTACTAAACACATAACCACTTAAACACTATTTAATAGCGAACATTTTTAGACTTTATTCATTTGAATTTAAGATTCATTTTTGACCAGTAAATCGTGTGTTTTAGCAAGCTGTTGCGCTGTCTCTAGGTAAAGTTTGATTGAAATCTGTTGGGTACCGCGCCGGTAGTAGTTTGTGTTAGTTGAACAGCTAGATGATCTGTTTGACTTTGCGCATATATGAACTCAACTGACGAGCTTACTTGAATATAAATACACTGTTATAAAGTTCTAGTATAATGAACAGATAAATTATGTCAAATAAGGTTTTGAATGTGGTGCTTATTCCTACATTAATGTATGAAAGTGAATGTTTGGTATAGCAATAAACCCTATTCTATAATCTTCGATTTTTAATCCAAAGCAAAAAAATCACCTCTGAGCGACATAGGAAAGGCGACTGTAGCAAACGAAAACTAATTTTAGACGTCCGTCAGCGCTTTAAGGACCTTGCACCGGCTCTAGCTTAATAGCACACAAGTTAAGTCGACTCAATAAAAAATACTATAAATAGATATACAGGGTGTTCCAGAAGTCATGGTCCAAACGAAATGGGAGCATAGAAGTGATCATTCTCTACCAACTACCATTAATAGAATTATTTGTTGATGCCTGGTTTAGAAATTATAGCAAATTTTCCGTTATTTATGAAAATAGTCGACTAAGTAAGATTATTGTTAAAAAAAATACATACTATACATAAGTCGTGTGTTTTTTTGTTATAAATATAATTGCTAATAATGCATCTTTCTGTAGAAATTAATTACACCAAATTTGTACCAATATTTCATACAAAAATAAACGCTTTTATTAACAATGTTTAATTTTCAAAAGGAAAGCCTAAGTTTTGCAATAGCTACAGTGAAAAAAAATCGCACTACAGAAAATTGGTCCGTTATCACAAAAACTATAGCGTTTCATGTAGTTTCTAAAAAGGTATGATTCATGCGCCTTTTCATCGTAACTTCCTATTTTAAAGCAGTTTTGTTTGTCATGTGGAAATACCTAAATAAAATGGAAATTTTAAATGAAACAAATTAATATTCAAAAAGAAACGTTTAATTATAATAAATGTTCAAAAAGTCTGCCACCACACGAATCTCTTACACACAATCGACACCTCCTAATAAAATTACGTTTTAAATTGTTTAAAGAGTGTTCGTTATTTTTAATATTATTAATTACAACATTTATTCTTTGTCGCAATTATTGCACTGACTCAGATGCCCGTTCGTACACCATTTCCTTAAGACAACCCCTTAGATAATAATCTATGGGGTTACGGTTCGGTGAACGAGGTGGCCAGGCGATGGTACCTCCGCTACCGATCCATCTATCGGGGAATGTCGCGTTTAAATAGGCTCTCACGTCTCGCCGGTAATGTAGAGGTGCCCCATCGTGCTGCAGCCACATTCTGTCTCGAACGTCTGGTTCCACTCTGGCATCTTGCGTTAGTCTTTCTAAATTGTCTCTTAAAATTCCAAATAACTATCACCGGATAGCCTTGCCGGAATTTCAAATGGCCCGATAATCTTACGATTTAATATTCCCGCTCACAAATTAATACCGAATTGGTATTAAAATCGATCAATTTGTACTACGTGGGGATTGACTACCGACCAATAGTGGAGAGCATGAATATCAAATATGCCAATTCTTTTTAAAGTGGACTCGTCGCTCCACAAGATGCTGTCGAAGAAATTTACATCTCGGCATCTACGAATCATTTCTCTGCAGAAATTCATCCGCTGCGCATAATCGGCAGGTAGAAGTGCTTGCCCGCGTTGCACGTAAAAGGGGTATAAATTATTGCGTCTTAAAGTACGATGCACTAAAGTCGTTAGTAGCCCTGTACGTCATGGGATACATCGCACACTCAATGTTGGCTCTTGCGAAACCAGTCTCAATATTGCTTTAACCTCGTTATTTCGAAGTCTTACTTCGAGGTGTGGCGCTCCAGGTCTTGTCCCTTCTAAAAGAGCCTGGTGTACGCGAATAAAAACTCTGTGATTCGGATAATCGGGGATTAGGGTATTTAACACGATATTCCCTTGCTGCACGTCTGGCTTTGCCATCACATAAACCATAAACAAAATGCATTTCTGCGTATTTACGGTCTTATAAAGTGTCCAAATTGCAGGCATAATCAAAATCCAAAAAACGAGCGTAGGTAGTTAGAAGTGCAATCAACCGAAGTCCAGAAAAGTAGCGAGAAAAAGGTAATCAACACGTGTGCAATGTGAAGCAGGTAGCGAGGTATTGAGGGGAAGTTTGTTGAGCGGGGCGGCTGATGGTAGACTCTAGAGAGGTAGAGGGTAGCAGGGGGTGGATGGTGCGTAGACCCACGTGTAAAATCCGGTCTTACCGTGGCCTTAGGAAAATAACGTTTATTAAAAATCATCACTATAACGAACAAAACTGCTTTAAAATAGGAAGTTACGAAGAAAAGGCGCATGAATCATACCTTTTTAGAAACTACATGAAACGCTATAGTTTTTGTGATAACGGTCCAATTTTCTGTAGTGCGATTTTTTTTCACTGTAGCTATTGCAAAACTTAGGCTTTCCTTTTGAAAATTAAACATTGTTAATAAAAGCGTTTATTTTTGTATGAAATATTGGTACAAATTTGGTGTAATTAATTTCTACAGAAAGATGCATTATTAGCAATTATATTTATAACAAAAAAACACACGACTTATGTATAGTATGTATTTTTTTTAACAATAATCTTACTTAGTCGACTATTTTCATAAATAACGGAAAAATTTGCTATAATTTCTAAACCAGGCATCAACAAATAATTCTATTAATGGTAGTTGGTAGAGAATGATCACTTCTATGCTCCCATTTCGTTTGGACCATGACTTCTGGAACACCCTGTATATACATGTAGAATAGAAAATACGGTGATTTAGAGAAGTTGCAGTGTCAAAGATTATGGAAATTTATAAATCAGAGGTGATTAAGGATCATAAAGAATATTCCTCGTTCGTACCACTCTTACTGGGTATGTGATACCCAGTCTGACGATCCGGGGTAGTACCACCACTTACAAGTGGTTACAGACCGTAAAGTAGATTGGTCGCGTTTCGGGATCAGCTTGTAAGTTGCCAGTTCCAACTAGGCCGGCATGGTGGCATCCAATTATGGACCACACTCCAGTCATAATTAAATATGTTGTGTATATGAAAGTGAATGTTCTCAAAAAAATTGCGAGTATAAACACTTGGGCGAATAAAGAATTTCATTCGTTTGGCGAAGAAATGATCATGTAATGTAATTGTAATTGCAAAGAAATAAGAAAATAAACAAAAATATTAATAAAGATCCAGGATCATTTTTAATCTAAAAGAAAGAATAAAATTTTTAACAATTACTCGTAAGAATAATTAAGACCAGTAATGACAAACGTAATAATGAGGAGCTGCGAAAAACAACTTCAGTTGCGTATTTACAAATGCTAATTTCAAAAGTAAGAGTATTTTGACGACAGGCGTGGCACATTGGTAAAGTCCCAGGTTCGATTCCCGGTCGGAGCAAATATATTGTGTATTTATTACTTGGAATAAATATTTAATAGTAAGGCAGGCCCAGGAGGGTGTTTGCTGATCAAATCGGTGACATTCCAAGAAAGCTAAGTTGCCTATTGCCCAAAACCATAGAGCTTGTATGAAGAGAATTGTGAATGTGAAGGAAGCGAGGGAGTTGTGTCGGGATCGTGGCAAGTAGCGCTCCATTGTCTCTGCCTATCCCTGTAGGGGAAAAGGCGTGACAATTTAATAGTAACAAAGAGGCGGATATTTGCTCCTGATCTAGTTATCAAAGTGGTGCCCAGTCTTCATCTAAGCCAATCCGTGCCAATTTTTTTTATTAAATGGCAACACTTGACCTTTACCTGCCTGATGCTAAGCAAAGGGAGGTCCAAGAACGCCAACGACTTACTAAACCGTTTCATTTTATGGCTGTCTTAATGTAGAGCTACAGTAAAACAATAACAACAGTAGCCAAAATATTATATGTAAAAACTACAAGTCACCAATTCATTGCTTTTGTAAAAACGCAACCTCACTAAGGGAAACGGAAAAACAAGATACGTATTCTTTCTACAAAAAAATATTACACAAAGAGAAAAATTATATTTAATAGGCCACAGCGGCTGTTCCCATAGCCTCCTTCAGCTTCAAAAGGCGTTAAGAAGTTCTTTGTAAATGTTTCTAGAGACTCTACCACTGAACACATCGCCTACTCCTAGTGTTAACTTACTAAACTACTAGCATTTTAAATCTTTTTCAAGAGTTGTTAAGATAATGTTTTTTTTTAGTTTAGTAAAAAGGTTAAAGGTTTACTTTAGACGACAGGCGCGGCGTATTGGTTACAACAGCAGTCTGTTACGCGGAAAGTTCCAGTTTTTTTAAACAATATTTATATAAAAGTATAATAACTATAATTATTAAACTAGAGATATAGAACATCAATATTTGACTAAATTTAAAAATATATTTAAAAAACGATATTTGCTTGGGGTCTGCGAGTCGACCGCGTAACTCAATGACAGGAGAAATGTTCTGACAATTGAACTCCATTAATGAGCTTTAAAATTAAAATTGCGACCGCGCTACACACTGAGAATCGATGTTCATATTCATTAACAGTTCAAGCTCATTGTCCTAACGAATAAAAGTTGTTTTGACACGAACAGCGACCGCGTAACCATTTTTGACCAATGGGAATGAATTTCATGTCTACGAGTACCAGAGAGAAGAATAGACGCACGCCGCCGCCTGATGTTAAGCAAGATACGATCAATAAGTAGAGGCGACTGCAGCAGTTGTAACAGGTACAATTCCGGATTGTACCTATTCTGGCTGGGCTGTTGTCCACAAACTATCTGATTTCAACTCCTAATAAGTATTACTAACACTTTCAACTATTATATATAGAGACTGTTTTTTGTATGAAATGAACGATTAATTGTACCTAAACTGTTCCTAAAATACGAATATATTTAAGTGTTTAAAATTTTTATAATACTAATTATTTTTAAAACTGATTTACTAATTAATTTTAGATTTATAGGGTTTTTCCGACCATATCGGAAACATCCTCAAGAAAGCTGGGTTGCCTAGTAACCATAATAGTAGAGCTTGTATAAAAAGAATTTTGGATATGAAGGAAGCAAGGGAGTTGTGTTAGGATCGTGACAAGTGGCGCTCCATTGTCTCTGCCTATCCCTGAGGGAAAAAGGCGTGACAATATGATTGATTGATTCGTTGAGTTTTATTAGTATGTAAAAAAGGTATGTATTCCCAGTAAGACAATTATAATAATATTTTCACTTGAATTTAATATGTAACTAACTACTAATAGAGGTACAGTATTTTTTATTACTTTTTTGTCTCTGATCCTTCAGAAGTGGACGGCCGTCTGTTAAATAAAACATTCGACCCGTAAAATAATTGCCTCAGTAATTTTTATTCCTCATTTAGCAACATGCTTTTGTAACAAGGAAAGAAAATTCGTGCGATAATTCCTCTGTGACACATTAACAACAGGCCCCTTTTTTGCACAATTCTGTACTCAAGTATTTGCAAGACAAAAAATATTTCAAATGCGGTGAAATTTTTTCTATTAAGAATAATATACGTACTCGTATTTTTGTTATTCAGTTGTCGGCGCTCTCGGATCTCCTTTTGCTTACTACCAGGCAAGTCGAAGACCGATGTCGCTTATCAATAAAAAAATTACTGTGCTCCCTGGAATTACTGTGCTTCCACGTGTGTGAACCCTGGTTTCACACACGTTTTAAAACTGTGTCTCGTAGAACACATGATCGACATTAGGTCCTAAAGGACATCATTCATATGTTATGGACACTTGGGCTTAATAGTATTAACAGTTGCATATACATTTTAAATAGTTTAATGTACTGTGTGTAATTGGAAAATGTCTTTTATTTTGCATAGTTTAGGTATGCAAAATGATCAAATTAAAATTTTGACAGTTCAAAGCAGAACTGTTAATATGGCGTATCTTTGTGATTGAGAAACGATACAAAATCCATATCTTATTTTCCAAATAACTCAATTGCAATCAATTAATCAATTAAATTGTCACGCCTTTTTCCCGCAGAGATAGGCAGAGACAATGGAGCGCCACTTTCCACGATCCTGTTACAACTCCCTCGCTTCCTTCACTTTCACAATTCTCTTCATACAAGCTGTATTGCACAGCTATTAAATTTAAAACTGTTATTAATTTTATCAATACAAATAGCAAAACTACCAATTATATATATTTTTATCATTGGGCATTACAAAAGTATTGCAAAAAAGCTCTAGTTAAGGCTCGTAGCAAGGACAATTTTAGTTTAAGCACCAAAGCTCTCTGTTATAGTTTTGCTGATCTGGAAGAATCCATTATCTGGTTCTTCAGATTTAGAATGTTAATTCTCAAAACTTAATATTCCCCAAAAATTGGGCAATCACATTTTTTAAATCAGGCTGGTATATCAATTTATTTTTAAACAAATATTTGTAAGTATTTGTTTTTTACGCAACATCAACGACGTATTCGAATCATACATTATTGGTTTGCCCGCTACCGTGAAAAATTTGATCTTAAAAAGAAAACCTGTGGTTGTCCGAAAAAATTGACGAAATAAAAGCGATTGTGGAAACTGATGATACTCGAACAGGATTAGCAGCTTTTGGCGTTAGCATCAAAACAATATACCTAGTTCCATTTAAGTCAAAAAGGCAAGGTAAAGGAGCTTGACAAATGGGTGTCCCACGATGATCGCCACGAACGCCACGAACGCCATTTTCAATTAGATACTTATACAGATCGTGAAGCACCTCCGTCGCGTTTCGGGATCAGCTTAAAAGTTGCCGGTTCCAATTAGACCGGCATAGTGAATGCTACTGCTACTTGCAGTTATTTCGCACTCCAGCCTAACATCGGGCAAGGTGTTGTCACATGTCAAACTGCAATAACAATAACAAACTAAAAACTTTAAATTTAATTTCCAATAATCAAAACTGAACATCTTAAAACTATCCTTCGCCATCTTCCTGTTAATCTTGTAACTTATTTGATACTTCCTACGTTAGGGTTGAAATGTTATCAAACAGTTCAGTATCCACCCAATAGATGGCGTAACACTAGGTGGACTGACGACATAATATGTTAAATTAATATTATTAAAAGTCACAAATAACCGGTGGATGCAAAAGGCAACTTGTCGTTTGGGATGGTGTTCTAAGTGGAAGGCCTATGTTTAGCAGTGGACGTCTTCTGGCTGATAATCAGGATGAGATAGCGTTGCAAAATTTACACACATATTTTTTGATCATTTTATTTTTTTAGATTTAGCGCAAATATTGATTAATCGGAATAATAAAATAAAATTAAAACCAAAATAAACGCGATAGTAAGCCGCATAAAATTTGTTTAATTATTGCTCATTTATTGTCGATGGTAGCATATGAGTTTAATTTATAACTTTTGTGTAGTATAACGTTTCTTTATTACACACGCACCGCTCCTGATGTTAAACTGGAGTGAGGTTAATGGATAGAGGTGACTGCTAATACAGTTAAAAACCACAATACAGTTAACAACTTACTTGCTGACCCCGAAACGCGACTACGAGTACTACCCCGGATTGGGCACTATTACTTACCACTCTTTGATAAACAGACCCGTAGTAAATATCCACGTCTTTTTTAGTCGCGGAACATGTGTAACAAACTGGTGTGCTAAGCAACGCGCCACGGCTGTCGTCAAAACTATGCATTATTTATTTATTTATTATATACTTATTGTATTTAAAGCATTCAACTGGTTCAATACGCATTTGTATTCAACCGGACTGGTTGAGAGGAGAGGAGAAAGTGAGGAGTTATCGTGAATATATTCCTTCAATGTCATGTATTCGTTGTAACTACTTAATATGAGATTTAAATAAACAAATCAAACAATGAAATTGTCACGCTTTTTCCCACAGGGATAGGCAGAGACAATGGAGCCGAGCGCACAACACAACTCCGTCGCTTCCTTCACATTCACAATTCTCTTCATACAAGCTCTGTGGTTATGGACACACTTTCTTGTGGATGTCTTTGATTTGGTCGGTAAACAAGAGGGGCCTGCCTTGTTTATCAGATTCCTTTTGTCATGTGCTATTACTTATTTTATCCGCTATCGTTACTACACATACACTCCTTAACAGTGGCGTAGCGTGGCGGGGGCGGAGGGGGCGGCCCGCCCCGGGCGGCACATTTAGGTGGCGGCAAAATTTAAAAAAACTAAAATAAATCGTTATAATTCGAACCTGAAATTCATATTTTTTAAAACTCCTATGATCCTATGAACACCTATGATTAAAACTCCTAAATATCCTCCGGCATATTTTTTTTTCCGCCCTGGGCAGCTTACTCCCACGCTACGCCACTGCTCCTTAATGAACGCATTTAAATAAATGATATTTAATTAGTGTTGTAAATGTATCATATCAATAATTGTATATATTTACTTTCTAAAAAATAAAGGCCGGCATTGTGGATATGATTGCTGCGTATAGTTATTTAATTGTAGTAGCAGTGACATCCACCTTACATGACACCTTAACATCAAACATCTTGACAGCCTAACATCAGGCGGGGTGTTTTCATATGTTGAGTTACAATAAAATAATAATAAAATCATTTAATAATAATAACAACAACATTTTCGCACACACCATAAAATTGCCTACGTGGCTATCTCAAAGCTCCTATGAATCAAAAGGGAAGTGATATGCAGAGTGTGGTGACTTAGCCCGGGGCAGCTTTTGAGGAGTGATTTTCGTCAATTCGTCAAGACAAAGCAAAGGGTGAATATTAAAGGAGTCACTAACACTTGAGCGGGTTTTTCATCAGTGGTGACGCGTCGCGCTTCTTTCAGACAGACCTTTTGAGATCTCGCGCTAGATTAGGCACTAGTATTCATAGTGGGGTACTTTTATAGATATCGATACATTGATGGAGACTATTGTGGTTCTCATACACTGGCTACAATTGATCAATGACTTATCAAAGTCTTTCGTTGGAAAACTATTGACAATGAAGAATTGAAAATAGTTTGATTCTTCTTATACATATTTATTTATTTAAATTCATAGGTAGATACAACAGGCTATAATCTGGGTTAAATTAAACAGTATGTATAAAATAGGTTACATTGCTGGACTATTGCCCTAAAAAGTATCATACACAACAGATTAAACTTAAATTAACTAAAAGCATAGCATAAAAAAAAGCATTCAATACAATGGTATTGACATTTTATGCTATGTGACAAAACCCTGCCTGATGCTAAGCTGGAGTCCGGTCTATGAATGTAACTTCTACAATTCTAAAGCGGGTCTCAAAACGTAAAAATAGAAATTTAAGTCCTCTAAATTGCTAAATGAAAAAGTGCTATGTATATTGTTATATACATAGATAATAGCTTATAAAATTAGTTAGTTAATATTTTAATATAGGTAATTTTTCTCGATAATCCAAATATATTTTGTCGAGGCATCACTAAAATGCGACTCGATTCCCAGAAGTGTCTGCGAAACATCTCGCAATGATTTTAAACCAAAACGAGCTTTTAGCTTTCTCCTTTTAACGGGGCGTTTTCGTGTGGAATTTCACGCTAATATTATGCAATTATTAGTTGCAAATACTTGTAGTTATTTATGCACTTTATTATGTTATGTTCAACACTTTCATTGGGGTCAGATGTATTGTTTTAATAAAGCTAGAAAATGTTAAAGTACCTCCTCTAGTCCTTTGAAAGACATAGTGACGGCGACTGAGGGAGTTTTTGGCGCTCTTGGACCTCACAATTAGCCTCTTGTGTCGCATCTTGTTTAATAAAATATACTTCGTTATATTTTAATGGATGGAAGATCCAATACCTGTCTATGAAATTTCGGGATATTGTCTTATTATATATATAAAAATAATAATTTTAAAGAAATTACTATTTTTATACTTGTATTACCGTGTCATATACCTTTTGCAATATAAGCAAAAGAAAATACCGAAATTAATATATTTAATGCAAACTTTATTACATTACAAAAAACTCAAGACTTCATCGGAATTTGGGTAAACTTTTCCCACATCTAGTTGGTTTTATCATCATCATACTAAGTTGGGGTTTCATCTATTAAAGATGAAACCCTAACTTATTTTATCCACCATTCGTCATTCATTTATCCAAGACATGAAAAATATTTAACTTAAGACTTGGCAGTATAATTTCATTGTCTTTATGCCTTTAATAGCCAAAAATAAAATGAAAATGTTATTAAATAAATAGCAAAGATAACGATGAAGACTCGTTTTACAACTTAATTAAAAACTTGAACATTAGTTTTGAACTTAGTAGCGTATCTCTTTCACCACCTTCGGGTTATAAGTGTAGAATAAATACGTGACTTTCTTACTGTATGTTCACTTTAGAAGTATCTTACATTTTATAAAATAAAATATATTTAATTACCTTTACATACAAAAACTATTTTAAGTATTGATAGTGTAATGTTCATACAAACTAAGAACTCCCGGTTCAAAATCACTTACCAGTTCCAATGTATCCTTAATACTATATATTAAAATACTTTATTATAATACAATATATTATACAATCGCCTATGATACAAGCAAGTGCGTAATAGATGTCGTTTAAAAGAATATGTAGTGACAAGTATTGACAAAGAAATGCTTCGATAGTTTGGGCGCATGGAAGTATAAGTGAAAGTAGATTGCCAAAAGGAATTTATAAATCTGATGTTGATTGATGCGTTAAACGAGGCAAACCTAAGAGGGTGTTTTCGGACCAAATCGGTGACATCCTCAAGAAGCTGGGTTGCCTAGTGCCCATAACCATAGAGCTTTTATGAAGAATATTGTGAATATAACATTAGGTATGATTTCGGAAAGGCATTTTTCACTATGTACTTCGTTAATAGCTGCTAGTTAATATGCCTAATTTTTACTAATATAAAATATTTTCACAAAATAAAAGTTCACAACCATAAAAGTTGTTAACTAGTTGTTGACACTAAGTAGAAGTTACTTTTGCTGGAAAGTTTATACTCGTACAAGTGTTAACTTACATCTGAAGTAACAATTAAATTCTTAACCTAACACTTGCGTCAGAGCTTAAGTTTCATAAAACAGAAAAGGATCGACTGAAATTTTGTAGGACAAGAGTGTAATAAAACGTTTCACCTTCTTTTCGATGTTTCTTGTTTCATTAATGTATAAATGAAAATAAAGGTCCTCATACCATAAGAATACTTCAAACGTACATAATCACCTTTTTATGGTGGCTCGACGTACAATTTCACTTTGATGTTAAGCAGGAGTACGGTCCATAAATGCTGCTACTACAGTCATATAAATAAAAGTAGCAGTCGCATCCACTATGTTGGCCCTAGTTGGATTAACCTTAGCATTATCAACTTATTGATATATTTTCGACCAAATCGGAGACATCCTCAAGAAAGCTAGGTTGCCTAGTGCCCATAACCACAGAGCCTGTATGAAGAGAATTGTGGATGTGAAGGAAGCAAGGGAGCTGTGTAAGGATCGTGGTAAGTGGCGCTCCATTGTCTCTGCCTATCCCTGTGGGAAAAAGACGTGACGGTTTAATTGATTGATTGATTGATATATTTTTTTAATTTCGACATTTCATGAAAAAATTACGATTCTAAAAATAATTTCAAAATGTTTTTATAATAAATCATTATTCTTCTAATGTAGCAGATTTGAATGATTATTTATATTTATTATAACGGTGAGTAATGAATACTCTATTCTACGGGCATTATTTATTTTACTACTATAGAGAAAATAGTTGAGGATTTCAAATAAAATAGTTACAATACCTGGAAATCCATGGAGAAAAATAAAGGGTCAGTTTATTGTATTTTTATACCATAAAATTTATTAGCTATAGACGTGTTTACAACGCAATTTACTATCGAGATATCTATAAATTTTATATTCCTATTTTTATGTTCGATATTGTATTTATATGTTGTGTTAATAAAATATCTACATGTACGCTAAGGTATTCTTTATTACTTATATTCATAATATAAATTGCCACCAGGTTCAGGTGAACATGGTGGCTAAATCAAAATTAAGTTTTGTAAAAATTACCCGCTAGAATTATGTTAAATGTTTGCAGATAGATAGGTATCTGCAAACATTTAACATAATTTTTGCGTGTATTTTTTACAAAACTTAATTTTGATTTAGCGACAGGCGGTTTGCACACCAGTTTGTTAGGCGTAAAGTCATGGGTTCGATTCCCGGTCGGAGTAATGATTTGTTTCATAGCATTATTTGTAATACTTATAAATAATTAAAATTTATTAGATTGAATTATTTGTTAATAAAACAGAGGATATTTTCTCTGGGCTTGGTTGTAAAATAGTGGTAGGCGGTGGTGCCCAGTCTGCTGATCTGGGGTATACGGACCACCTCTTACAACCGTACCGTAGTGATTTAGTCGTGTTCCAGGATCAGCTTGTAAGTTTCAGGTTCCAACTAGGCCGGCATAGTGTATGTGACTGCTTATATATAACTGTAGTAGTTAGTCCATTCATTTCTGCCTCTATTTATAGAACGCACTCCAGCTTAAAAACAAGCAGGGTGTTTTTAAGCTGAAGCATGTCGAGCCACAATATAAGAAAATGGTTGTACAATTTATGAATAAAGAAGAATTTAATTAAATCACATAACTTAATATTATAAATGATAAATATTAAATTAACAAACAAACATTTGAATGTACAAGGCAATCCAAGCAAAACTTAATTTTACACGTACAGGAGAATAATGGGTTAAGTTTAATTGAAGACACTAAGTTGCGGTTTTACTGCTATTTCAGTAACTCTTACAACATGGGGAACAAACTAACCGCTTTATATCTAGACCAAAACAATAATATATTAATAATAATTTTGTAATAGGAAATTTCGGCAGATGCCGCGCGGTAAACAAAATTTCATAACTACCGCCACGCCACGTTGGTCCACGCCACAGGAGTCTCCAGCACGCCACAGGAGTCCCCAGCACGCCACAAGAGTCCTTAGCACACCACAATCTCCTTATATAACCAGAGCTTGTATAAGTAGAATTGTGTGTTTCAGAAAGCGAAAGAGTTGTGTAGGTAAAGACCTATTGTCTCTGGCTATTGCTGTATTGTTTTCAACTAAATAATGCATTTTTACAATTATAAATTTATGTCAATGTAAAATCAGACCAACAGAAAAAGAACGAAGTAGCGCAGCGAATAAAAGTAAAACTATGCTTCATGAGTACGTGAGTCAAATAACTGCCCGCTCTGCGCGCACCTAACTCATATATTTTACTTACATTATATTTTGACCAAAACAATTATATTCTAAAATTAATAATTAATATTAATTTTGTACTAGAAAATTTCGGCTCAGTAATCTACATTTCATAACCACAGCCCGGTCCGCCATGTTTGGTCGTCCACGCCACAGGAGTCCTCTGTATAAGGGGAATTGAGTATATTTAAGAAAACAAGAGTTGTGTAGGAATTGTTGTAAGTAGAGCTCTATTGTCTCTGGCTAATGCTATATTGTTTTCAACGAATTAATGTAGTTTTACAAATATAAATTGATGTCAATGTAAACTCAGATCAAAAAAAAGAAAGAAGTAGCGCAGTAAAGGAAAGTAAGACTATGCCTGATGGGTGAATGAGTGACGGGTCAAATGAATGCCCGCTCTGCACGTACATAAAAGTATAAGGTACTCTCAATCATGTTTAAAATATAGTGGCTTGATTTCAATTGTATGCAACGCCATCTTTATAATTATACACAAATTGACACGAATAACTGTATTAATAAGGTAATTTTAATATGCATATTAAAACCCGTAAAATAATAAATAATTATTGAACCAAAATGAAGTGAGTGCATTATGTATTTAAATCCGCTATTTGATTGCTCCGCACGAAAATAATTTATACGGGACAATGGTCGCTGAATAAAGCGGTTGAATAAAGCCGATCCCTGATGTCTCTCTGCTCCCTTCATAGTCTTTTCTTTAGTCAATACTCCTAAAAGTAAAGTACACATTTTTATTATGTGGCTCGACGTGTAACAGCACCCCGCCTGGTATGTTTCTGTCCGTAAATTTATTGCGGCTTGTTCTACAGTTAAATAACTTAAAGTAGGTATTATCGCAACTACTGTGCCGGCCTGGTTGAAACCCGCATCTTTCAAGTTGATCCCAAAACGCAACTGAATCATTTCACGATCTGAACACAGTTTTTAATGGTTCTAAGGCGCATTAGTGTCTCGTTTAAAACCTCTGTGTGCGTTAACTGTATTACAACTGTTTAATTATAACGTAATAAAAGTGTAATAAATTCATTAAGCCCCGCGTACATATACGAGTAAATTTATTATTAATAGCTAATTAAGAGTTTCGCGACACAAGCGACTGTGAATTGTGACATAATGAGTCCTATATACTTTTTAATGTTGCAGTAATATTATAGTGGCTCAGAAATAAAACAACATAAATACTTGTAATGACAACTTTGCAACAGGGTCAAAACCCGAAGACTATTAAGCTCATTTATGATTTTTTTGACAACAGGCGTGGACGAACGGTTTAGCGATTGGTTTGTTGCGCGTAAAGTCCCGGGTTCGATTCCCGGTCGAAGCAAATTTTTGTTTCATAGCTTTTATTTGTAATATTTAATAATATTAAATATTGCAAATATTTGTTAATAAAAAAAAGAGATGGATATTTGCTTCGGGTCTGGTTATCAAAGAGTGGTAGGCAGTGGTACCCAGTCTGCCGATCTGGGGTAGTACCATCACTTACAAGTATACAGACCGTAAAGTGATTTGGTAACGTTTCGGGATCAGCTTGTAAGTTGCCGGTTCCAACTAGGCCGGCATAGTGAATATGATTGCTACTCACAGTTATTGAATTGTAGTAGCAGTGGCATCCATTCATGGACTACACTCCAGCTTAACATCAAGCGGAGTGCTGTCATATGTCGAGCCACAATAAAAAAATCATTAAAAGATCTGGACTTGCCTAATGGTAAGCAGAGGGAGGTACAAGAGCGCCGACGACTAAAAAATCCGTCCTATCTTACGGTTGCCTCAGTAGCCGTCAATAAGCCAGTCAATCAATTTGTCACGTCTTTTTATTTTTTATTTATTTATTTGAAACTTAATTGCACTATGTACAAAGGCGGACTTAATGCCGTTAGACCACAGGGATAGGATAAGGATAGGCAGAGACAATTGAGCGACACTTGCCACGATCCTGACACATTTGTTAACATATTAAATTTATTTATTTATTGAACTTAATTCCACAGCATTATTACCAACGATTTTTATAACAGACTTAAAACTAGAAACATTGCCATTAATGGATTTCACTATTCTCAACTTATAATTTAGACAAAATTATGGTAGGTAGGTACATTGTTTTGCATATATTACAACAATGAAATATTTACAATTTTTCATTCATAATTGTGTGCGTCATGAAATCATTGGTAGCTAATTTTTGTTTTAATTTTCATTGCAAATTATCTCTTTCTATCACTGTAAGAGTGAGTGTATTTGTATTGTTTTGGTAAAATAGTAAAGGTGTTACGCAGCTTCGTAGCAAAACGTGATATCAGTTGCAATCATAGCGCGCTACGGATCACTCGTTGTAACCTATACAGAAAAGAAACTAATAATGTTGGGTTATTAATGGATCCTTTGTGAAACAACCTAATTTAATTAGGACGTAATAACCTTAAAAAGTTGCCATCGATCAGTCGGCATCTGATTCAGTATACAAATGCGTTGAAATTTATGTATAACAAGATTACAATTAAACTTTAAATGACAGTTTCTTTTTTATTTGTGATTTAAACTTATTAATTTGTTATTCAACTGTTTATTGATGTTATTTATTATTTGTTTTAAAAGTGATGTGATATTTGTTAAAATAGTTTAAAAATCAAAAGTAAGCGTTTATAATAATGAGATTGACTTCATTTTATGTGTCCCTGTTTTTCGTTAGAGGTGAGATTTAATTAATATTTATAACTTTTAATAAAATATTGTTTAATATGAAAATATATTTTTTATATTTGACCTGACATCTGAACTCGTCCTGCCTGATGGTAAGCATGATAGAGGTCTAAGAGTGCCGACGACTGATAAAAACGAGTCAGTTCACGGCTGCCACAGTCGCCGTCACTATACCGGGCTTACATTTATATTATTTGAAATATTTAAAAATTATAATTTAATGCGACCGTGGTGTAGTGGCAATGCAATGGTTACGCAAACTGAAAAGCGCGGGTTCGAAACCACTCACCGTTACCAATGTATCTTTGATATATGTACTTTGGTTGTCCTGTTTCTATGATACAAGCACTTTAGTAGCTTAGTATAGAAATGTATAATATAAAATAAAAAAATACGTTTAAAGGAGAAAATTGCTGTTCTTTATAGTGACAATAAAAAACATCAAATTGCTCCTTCAAACGTAATTATTAATTTATACAAAACTTCATGAACGTCAAACGTCAAAACGGCCATCACGCTAGCCGCTGGTATAATGAACATTATCTTTCAGTGACAATCTGTTTACGTGTAACTGGTATAAAAGTACCTCAAATGAAGCAGCGAGGTGATCACGCGATACTGGAGTGCGATTTTGAATTGGAAGGGAGACTGTATTCCGTGAAGTGGTATCGCGACAACGAAGAATTTTATCGCTATATGCCACTTTTGAGGCCACCCCAGCATGCGCATAAATTAGACGGTGTTATCGTTGACGTTAGTGTTTTTTTTTTTGTTTTTATTTATAATGTTTCGCTCGCTCGAAGAACCAACAACCGATGGGAAAGAAAGGTTCATGAGTGAAGGCCTCTCACTAAGTGGACTGACAACATAGTGAAAGTCAAAAATAAATGGTAGATGCAACTGGCATCTTGGCGTTCTAAGGGGAAGGCCTATATTCAGCAGTGGACGTCTTCTAGCTGATGATGATGATTGTGACTCGACATATGTCTTCATCCCGCCTGATGTTAAGCTGAAGTGCGGTCCCTGAATAGATGTCACTGCTACAATTACTAACTGTAAAAAACAGTCACATCAATTATGCTGCCCCAGTTGAAACTGGCAACTTACAAGCTGATCCCGAAACGCGACTAAATCACTTCACGGTCTGTATACTTGTAAGTGGTGGTACTACCGCGAATCGGCAGACTGGGTACCACTGCCTACCACTCTTCAAATGTTATTGTTATGGTTTTATTATAATAAGTAAGGAATTATTTATTTTACAATGGATTATTAAATTTTATCTATCTTACTTAGTAACCATATAGTTAAGAAACAAAATAAATATTTACAATTAAATTTCATTAAAAGTAATAATTAAACTATAAATAGAAAATATCATCCAATGACGTCGCATCAGAGATAGTCCCAAGGAGACTGGCAACATTTCCCCTTTGTATAGCAAGGCTAATACGTTGGCAGAAATAATTGCCAGCCTTCCTGTCTCCAGACTTCTCCGTCAGCCGCCTGGACAACTACCTGGCCAGGCGCTTAGCTGATGGTCCCCAAGGGCCCATCGTCTCGACCCCAAACGGCGCAAATTCGTAACCAGTACCGAGGTTAGCGTATTTGCGCAACTTGAGGTTCTCGGCAGAAATCGCCGCACTTCCCGCGCTTAACGAAGTCGCTTGGATGTGAGATGGGGCTAATGTGTCTGCCAAAGACCTGCCAAGCTTCCATGGCCCAACAGTTATTCCGTCAGGTCTCTTGCCACAGGGTTCTAAAATTATTATTATTGATTTTACCTGTATACACAAATAAGAGCCTAATGTGTATACAGGCAAAATCCGACAGGTAATACGACAGTAGTGGTTAGCACACCAGTCCATTATACGGAACTCCCGGGTTCGATTCCGGGTCGGAGCATATATTTTTCAGTCGCCGGCACTCTTAGATCTCTATCATGCTTACCATCAAGTAGGTCGAGATCAGATGTCGAATCACAATTTTAAAAATACCTAATTTAATTTAAATTCAATAAGTATTGATGTCTAATATAATTAATTCAGTATCTAAATAAAATATTATGAAATAAGAAAATCATCAGGTCAAATGTTTTGAAACGTTATCTATAGAAAAATATATTAAAATTTATTTTACTTAAACAAAATTTTATATGTCGTGTTATTGGCCTTTCGCTGTCCGGACCTCTACTGGGGTCTGCCAGTTTACGACCCCTGTTCTAGAGTATTAACTCATGATGTACTTGATGTACTGAAGTATTTTTTATTTATTTTGTAAAACTCACCATAAAGCGTCATATAAAACTTTTGTAATATAATTTCAGTTAGAGAAGTCTAATGAGCGTCGAGTACAACTTCGTAATCTAACGTTGAGGTCACGGGGCAACTACCGGTGTGAAGTGTCAGAGGAAGCACCCTCATTCCACTCCGACCAAGCTGAATCATTTATGGAGGTTTACTGTAAGATTTACTCCTATAATAAATATTATTTTATTTAATAAAATGCTTAAGTTATATCAATAAAAAACAAATGCAATTAATGGTCAGTAATGTCTTGTAGGTTAACGATTCAATAATCCAACCGATGTATGATTATTGATGTCATAATAAGGAGAATGTGAAGGTAATGTTTCAGAAACGAGCTTTTGGCTTGTGAGAAACAAAGTGTGAACTTTAGTACTTAAACATTTTATTTTAAAGACCCTAATCATAACAAACTGTCACGCCTATTATATTTTAAGTGTAGCGCCACTTTTTACAATCCTAAAACAACGTCCTTAAATCCTTACATCCACATTTTTTTATACAAGCTTTCGATTATTGATCTTAGCTTACAGATACCTAGTAATATCACCTATAATACGAATTAACTATAAAATATTCGTACACTTCCAGAGAAAGTTTATTTTTAATATTAGAATAATATTTAATGTTAGATAGTACGTTTTGTACTTTCTAACATCATTGTCTATGTAATTATTATTTGTATTGTTAATAACTTAAATATATATTTGAGACTCGGTTTTTATAGTCGTCGGCACTCTTGGACCTCTACTCTTGCTTACTATCAGGCAAGTAAAGGTCAGATGCCGAGTGACAATAAAAAAAACTATATTTCAGATTTTCCTCGTGAAAGCCCAACGATAAGTGGCCACAATCGTCTGTACAAGGAGAATGAGCCTTTGGATCTAAACTGCACGTCTGCTAAAGCATTCCCTGCGCCGGAACTGCAATGGCGTATTAATGGTGAAAAGGTTACAAATACTCGTATAATAATCCACAAAAAAATTGGTTTTGGACTAAAATTATTTTGAAATATTTTCATAAAAATTATTTTATACTTTGAAATATAAAGTACAAATAGATTTAGATACTCTCATTTTTATTTTACTGATATATCTCGCCATATCAGCACTTTGCCCCTCCACTTCAAAGGAGCAACTGTTTTGACGACAGGCGTGGACAAACGGTTAGCGATTGGTTTGTTGCACGTAAAGTCCTGGATTCAATTCCCGGTTGGAGCAAATATTTGATTCATAGCTTTTATTTGTAATATTTAATAATTATATTAAATATTGCGAATATTTGTTAATAAAAAAAGATGTGGATATTTGCTTTGGGTCTGGTTATCAAAGAGTGGTAGGCAGTGGTACCCAATCCGCCGATCCGGGGTAGTACCACCCAGTGGCGTAGCGTGGAAGTCAGCCGCCCGGGGCCGAAAAAAAAATTGCCGCGCCCTTATTTAGGAGTTTCTATCATAGGTACAACAAAAATATGAATTTCAGGTTAAAATTTTAACGATATATTTTAGTTTTTATAAATTTTGCCGCCCCCTAAATGTGCAGCCCGGGGCGGGCCGCCCCCGCCACGCTACGCCACTGGTACCACCACTTACAATTATACAGACCGTGAAGTTATTTAGTCGCGTTTCGGGATCAGCTTCTAAGTTACCGGTTCCAACTAGGATAGTGGTTCCGAAATAGTGGATGTGAAAGTAGTAGCAGTGACATGCAATCATGAACCACACTCCAGCTTTACATCAAGCGGGGTGCTGTTATATGTCGAGTCACAATATTAAAAATATAAAAACTGTATTACTTATCCGGCCCGTATGGCCCTTCAGCCAGCCCGCTTGTGACCCGTGCGTATTACGTACTACAACGTGTTTTGTTTTACCAACCGAGTCAACCAGAGTTGAAAGGAACTTAACTCGAGTCGACGGGTTGGAGAAGTAACCCGGGTTAACCAAGCTATTTAATTCGACTCGCCCATCCGTACCCTGCATGATGTTCAGCTGGACTTTGTCCATGAATAAAAGCAACCGCCACTGCAAGTAGAGTCTAGTTGACCCCGTAAATTTCAAGTTGATCTCAAAATGCAACTAGGTCATTTTACGATTTGTATACTTAAACGCAAAGACAACTAACCTCTATATGCTTGAAAGGTTCCACCACGTTCACCATGATGTGACTAATGACCTCTAACAACTGTTTACCTACCACTAGCTGTAACACAGTTTGTGGTATAACTCAGTTTTTTTTTTTTTGTATAACTCTTTATTCTCATTTTTTCGCCTAAACTACGTTCTTATTCAGCTAAGTAGACACTTTTTTCTATAGATATTCATGAGATCATGGCTATCGTCGTATAGAGCAAAAGCAGCGTCTCAAGGATTGCTAACATCAACTCTAGGATTGCATGCTCCAGCTAGGCGGAAAATGACAATAAGATGCATTTCATCTATTGGCACTTTGCGAAGAGAGCGGACCGTCATTATAGGTAAAATGTTTTGTATATATTTCAGCCTTTCTATAATTAGTCAAGGAAAGCATCCACATTCTAAAAGAAATGCTAGACGTCATTTCTTTATCGAACAAGGCGCCGCCTAATCTCTTAATACATTCTGCCGACAAAAATCAGTGAAATTGCGCTGCACTTCAATCGCATGTGACCAATCGACGTAGATTACTAGACTTATTGATTTGTTATTCGCTGATCTGCGGGGTTAGGTTGGCAAGTTAAAACGATTATCGTCTCTCGTCGGCGATTGTCCAAATAATAAAAGCTAGGCTAAATCCAATAAAACGATACTATTAATCGTTGTGACGAATATCGTTTGTTCGACGACACGATTTATCATTATCATCAATAGTCTCATTTTGGTGGATTTAGCCTAGCTCTTATTATTTTGCCAATCGTCGACGAGAGACGATAATCGTTTTAACTTGCCCAACCTAACCCCGCTGATTGGTTACGAATATGTCAAATATCAGTTCCACGCAATTTCAGTTTTTTTTTCGGCATAATTTATTAAGAAAATACAGTATATACAGATCGTGAAGTGACTTAGTCGCGTTTCGGAATCAACTTGCAAGTTGCCGGTTTCGACTAAGCCGGCATAGTGGATGTAACTGCTACTTACAACTAATTGACTGTAGTAGCAGTCACCTCCATTCATGGAACGCACTCGAGCTTAACACCAGGCGGGTGCTGTCATATTTGAAGTCACAATAAAAAAAAAACCTTGTTGAAGGACCCCAGTTAACAAGTGGATAGGTTTTGTGTTTTTCCACATCCTATATGTTTTCATACACCATATAACCTTGGATGCTTTAAGCGACCGTTTAAACCATAGATTTAAAATGCATAGTTTACGTTTTCTAGGTCTGTGGTTTAAACTAATTAAAAAATAATACTTAGTAAAAACGAAACAAAATATAAATTGCATAATGTACAAAAATAAATTAACGTAAATGTTCATATTTTAATATACACCTGTAAAGTATGTCGACCAATTAACTTCCTGTTGAGAGCATTTATACATCTTATATTTCATTATTGTTGCAGAAACTAACTCAGCGCGTTGGTGTAAGACTGAAGATACAATAAGAATATTTTTAGTGTTATCTTGGTATATATTTAAAGTTTTATGATATTTAACAATTTGTTAAATAAAAATATATATTAAATATACCTTATTAACTATTGTTAAATAAATGTTTTTATGAATACATGGGTTGTTTTATTTTATAATGAAGCTACCTTTTGTTGCTTTACGTGGCTTCCTTTGCTCACCAGCAACTCTAATAAAACTTCATTTTATTAAGGATTTCTGTCAATTAATATCACTTGTTAAATAATTCACATCAATCTCAATGAATTATTGTATCATACCATTCCCAAGGTGATAAGAGACCAACTTTTCACGATCCATACAAACTATGGTTATAGGTTCAAGTCCCTGATTTGACCAAGAAACAATCTTAAAATAAAGGACGTATAATTTATTAAATATTTATTACAATCTCTTAACGAAAAAAGAAGACATTTTATAAACTAGTGCACTAATTTTTAATTGCAAAAATATAAAAATGTATATTTTCTAGACAAAAAGACATACAAGTATATATTGCATACATTCTTTAAATATGAGAAAAGCATAATTATATATATTTGACAAATCAGTGTTCCAAGCGCTTAGAACTGAGGTTCTAATTATTTTAATACATAGTTATTAAATTTAGAACGTTTTATTTACTAAATTAAATAACAAGCTATCACTTTTTTATAGGATAATTCTTTACCAAAGTACAGTTTGAATAAAATGTATATTTTTATAATTATAATTTATTGGAAGTCAAAAAATGTCTAGGAAAACCCAACTAATAACTTGTTATTTTATCACATTCAAATGATATTATTAAACCAAATCATTTCAAAACCCTGACATAAAAAATAAGTATAGTGTATAAAAAAAGTAAATGAATAAACTAACTTAAAACAAAAGTGCCAATACTTCATTATGATTTATTAAAATATATAATTTCCATTGTAACATACAAAAGCTGTCTAATTTAAGTTTAAAAGAATTAATCCACATTTTTGTAACTATAATTAGGCACTCAATGGTTCTCATGCAATGTGACCATGGAGTACTCCCCATAAAACCCCTGCAACAAAAGACACCTCTGAAATACCTACATGTTTTAGGTTTATAAACTATTTTAATTAGTGAATTTAATAAATATTATGCGGCTTACTATCGCGTTTAAATCTCTTTGTAACCACGATGGCTGCAAAGCTCTCGAAACGTGGGAATAGTAAAAAACATGTAAAATAAATATCCAAAAATAAATGCAATAGTAAGCAACATAAAATTTGTTTAATTCATTAATCAATGTTAGTGCAATCGAATCGATAATCGCAGAAAATTCTATATTATTTAGACTAAGGTGGTGTCCTGTGTGATCCATAAAGCAATTAAAACAACTGGCGTGTAGGCAACAGAGTCAGTGTATTAAGTAATGCCGCGTCAACTCACGTTGCGTTCGTCGAACACACAGTACACCTGGCAAGTGACCAGAGAGCGACAAAAGAATAAACTTAAAAAAAAAAAAAAATATTGCCTAAATGGTTGTTTCATTTCATTCTAAAAGCAACTTTGAATTTTAATGTTTTGCTCTTAAGGGGAATACTCCACTGTAAATATTACTACAAATTCACAATGTATTTTGATGAATTCTTAGTGTTATTAGGTATGCAATAGAGTAATTTTAATATTTGTGATACAATAAAATTCGAAATATTGGTAACACCAATATAACTGTG
This sequence comes from Tinea trinotella, assembly GCA_905220615.1. Taxonomy (NCBI): domain Eukaryota; kingdom Metazoa; phylum Arthropoda; class Insecta; order Lepidoptera; family Tineidae; genus Tinea; species Tinea trinotella. Next base: position 9,529,118 of record HG992315.1, read on the forward strand.
CAATAATTAACCTTCTTGTCCAAAATCATTCATAAACTTTCTAAGCTTAACCATGTCCTCATCATTCACTGTGGGCTTAGATGTGGCCAATGAACGAAGCATATCAGCCATTCTAACAGGTGGTTCCCCTAATTTATCACTAGGCACCTCCATCCAAGTCATTTCCAAGGCACCGGGCTCACCAGGTGAACACGGTGTCAATAGATCATGAACGATAACATCTGGGTCTTTTGGTGAAGGACCTGATACACGTTTGAAATGTGTAGCAGACTGAACCTTACGTACAGGCTGCATCAAAGCATCTCTGACAACAATGCTAATGTCAGCACCAGAAAATCCTTCTGTCTTGGCAGCCAACTCCTTCATATCTTTTTCTGTCAATTCATGTCTAGTATTACCCAAATGTAACTTGAACATATCCACTCTAGCATGTTCCTCAGGTAGTGGTATGTATATTCTCTTCTCAAAACGCCTTCTAATGGCAGAATCTAACACCCATGGAATATTTGTGGCTCCCAACACTAAAATACCATCCATGTCATTGCCTACACCCTGCATTTGTACTAGAAACTCGGTCTTGATTCGTCTGGCAGATTCAGATTCATTGTCAGATCTGGCTGAACACAAAGAGTCAATTTCATCAATAAATATAATACTGGGCTTGTGTTGACGAGCTAAATCAAATAGATTTTTCACTAACTTTTCTGATTCACCTAGCCACTTAGAAACAAGATCTGATGAAGATACAGAAAAGAATGTAGAATTGTTGGCCTCAGTGGCCACTGCCTTGGCCAAGAAAGATTTACCTGTTCCAGGTGGGCCAAACAACAGAATTCCCTTCCATGGTATTCTTTTTCCTGTGAACAAATGAGGAAATTTAATTGGTAAGATGACTGCCTCTTTGAGTGCCTCCTTAGCTCCTTCTAATCCTGCCACATCACTCCACTTAACATGTGGCTTCTCCACAACAATAGCCCCTTCTAATTTCCCTTGCAGCTTTTTCTTTTCAGGGTCATCGGAATCACTGTCACTATCACTCTTCTTGTCTTCACTCTTTGTTTCTCCATCTTTTACTTGTTTCTTCTTACTGCCTTTCTTAAGATACTCCTTTAACTTCTCAGCTCTATCTAAGTATTGTAGGCACTTAGCTCTAATACTTTCCTTAGCCCTTTCACCTTGGGCCTCATACTTTACAGAATGCAAAAAGTATTCCACTCCATGTTCGTACAACCGCAGAGCTTCTTCATAATTTTTATTCTTATCCTCTTCTGTTGCCTTTGTCACCAAATCGATAGCCTTTTGGAGGGTGTTGCCAGCAGCCATGATGCCTGGATTAGCTGAAATTGTTATATTATTTATTATATTTTCAGTCTCAATCTATGTCAATATCTATACCTATTCTCATAATATGATCAGTAAAAACGAATAAGGAAAACACCATGCCATTGACCAATATTTAAACTGTTATTTAACTACTATAAGTGATATACATTATTACTATAAAATAAATTTAATTGTCATTCTAAATAGTGTTTTAAATATATATATTGCCAAGAGGATGAAAAATTAGAATGAGTCATTGTGAAAATGTTCAATGTTAAAACGAACTAATAATTACTAGTACAACTAATTAATATACAAAAATAGATTATTTATATTGTTATTGTTGTTATAAATGTGTTATATTAGTTTTTCGTACACTGCGTCAGCCTTTAACAACTAAGTCACACACAAAAATAAACTCATAATACTATGTAATACAAACAAATAAACTGAATTTCTTTTTACTAACCATGAACTACGATGCTATTAAATTAATAAAACACAAATAATAGTTTAAACAGAAACGGTATTCCAACTAAATAATGAGAAAACAGTAATCTTTTTCTGGAATAACTCTGCCCTATTATTGTTAATTGTCAAACGCCAATGACATAATCCTTCAGGTCATTATTGCTAGATGAAAATAATTATAAAATACACGTTCATTTTGGTAAATAACTATTTTCTATTTGGTACTTAATTTTAATAAAGGTCATAGTAAGAAAAGGCTCATAGTAAGGTACAATTTCAGTCAAATCACCATAGTTATATAACTTATACATATATGCCCTTGGATCCTCATTGTCAATCATCAGGTACTCCAAATCTTCAGTTTGATAACAGCTCAAGTAAAGGCTCATAATAAAAAATAGTTTTAGTTAAATCACCATAATTCTATCGCTTGGATTCTCATGCTCCATCATCAGGTACTTCAAGCCTTTAATTCGATAACAGCCCAAGTACAAAAAGGCTCATAGTAATAATTTCAATTAAATCACCAAAGTTCTATCTTCTGTGGTTTTATTGGTCTGAGGTCTGAGGTCTGAGAGGATCAATTATCAGGGGTTCTTCATATCTATATTTTTTTTCTTTCACCGTACCTACTTTCCTGAGTACCACTACGATAGATTGGAAGTGGAAGGTGGTATGGCATCATCGCTCGGCAGTAGTTGACTAACACATAAAAAAAATATTTAATTACCTAAAGAAAGTACTAGTGTATGTTTTATTCTTGTATTTTATCTATCTCAGTGCCGAATAGCATCTAAATCCGTTGGGAGAATCGTGGATGTGAGGGAGACAAGGGAGTTGTGTCAGGATCGTGGCAAGTGGCGCTCCTTCCTTCACATTCACAACTCTCTTGATACAAGCTCTATGGTAAAACTGATTTTTATACCAAATTAATTGATATTGGGCGATTGGTTGACCAAGCTAGATGATTGAATGCGGCTAATGGAAGATCTAATAAGGAGGTAGCCAGTAAAAACATAATATAAAACAACTCTAGTCATGATATATTATTGCATTACGTTATGTTATTATTAAGTATCTTCTGAATGTCCTGGATTCATTGCATCGCCGAGCTGTCCGAATTATAGGTGATGTAGAGGTCACGCGAACTCTAGAGCCCCTGTAACTACGCAGAGAAATGGCGGCTTTGTGCGTTCTCTATCGCCTAATCCATGGAGAATGTTCTGAAGAGCTCTTTAATCTTGTTCCCACCTCGTCTTTTTACTCCCGTAATACCCGCACAGGTCGAATCGGCAGTCGAACTAAAAAGTTCGGGGCGTCGTTCCTTTGCAGAATCGTCAAGTGAAATGCTTTACCAGCCCATGTGTTCTCCCCATCCTATATAGCTTTGGATCCTACAAGCGATGCGTGAAGAAGCACCTTTGACCTGCATAATGGCGGCGACTGGGGCAGCCGTGAAGAATCGGTTTTTGCAGTCGTCGGCACTCTTGGATCTCTTCTTGCTTACCATCAGGCGAGTCGAGGTCAGATGTCTCGTCACAATAAACACATGTTTTTATTATTAGACATCCATGCCTCCTTTTTATGTAATCCTTCTCATTTCTACCATTTTTTGCATTTGTTGTTGCTGCTATTCATTAGTAATAACAAGTTGATAAATCTATTTTATCAATTAATCAAATTGTTACGCATTTTTCCCACAGGGATAGGCAGAGACAGTGGAGCGCCACTTGCCACGATCCTGACACAACTCCCTTGCTTCTTTCACTTTAAATAAATAGATGATATTTAGTGCATATTAAAATAGTAACTAATCAATAAGTATCACAGTACCTACAGTTAAAATGTTTTATTGTATGGCCCTCTGTTTTCAATTACACAATCGTTGGTACACTCAACATAATTATTGCTTTACGTAAAATAATAATCCCCTTGAAATAAAAAGCACTGTGCTTTTAAACTAATAAAGTATATTTGCTTACTTCCTTAGGCACTTATTTCTAATGTATTTATTTATTGTGCCTACCAAATCATATTTTATATTTTAATTTAGTCCTTGCCATGTTGGCCATAATATCGTTGGTCTTATTGTGCTCCTCAGCCCTAGGCCATAGGATTATTCCAGAAACATTTAAAGATAATAGTGTTCTCGAATGTGCTACAGATTTGATCCAAACTGCGCTGGCTGGTAGAGACATAACTTTAATCAATTTTAATTATGAAGATTTGGCATTAGAAGCTTATAAATTGAATAATAGAATTATAAATAGGAATATTGAGACTTGGAGTGAACAATTTATTTACAATGAAGCCTATCTTGTATTCGTTAAAACTAACGACTTTATAAGTGAAATAAACTTTTTAACCAATGATACTTTTTGGAATCCTAGGGCGCCAATCCTTTTGTATTTAAACAATGAAATAGATGACATTATTGTTTTGGAAATATTTCAATTATTTTCACATTTCTATGCTTTTAATTTATTTGTTATAGGTAAAACAACTGATTCTAATATCGCTAATTTATTTATGAATGATATCAATCGTAGTTTATCTTGCGCAAATATTTCATATTCAATAAACAAAATTAAATGCAATGAAATAAATAAAAAACATAAAGAAATTCTTGAATATAACAATTTTATTAGAGAAACTATAATTTGTGATACTAATATAGTTTTAAATGGAATATTTCCGTTAACTTTTTTAAAGACGAAAACGGAAGGAAATGAATTTGAACGAATGGGCTATGAAAATGTATTTTTTAACGTAAGTGAAGAATATTTAAATGTACAATATAAAATGAACTCTGAAAATGAGAGGGTTGGTGATGTTTTTGAAAATTTTACAACAACTGGTCTAATGAAACAAATTAATGATGGTCATATCGATGGAATAACTGGAGGAATGCTGTTACTAGAACAAAGGGCTAAGATATTTGATTATATTTATACACGTTTTGCTGATTTCTATGTTGTTGTTATTCCAAAATCATCTAAAATAGAAAAATGGAAAGCAATATTTCTTACATTTAATACTCTTGTCTGGGGTATGATTATAACAATGTTTATTGGATTTTCAATTTTATGTGTGACACTAAATATTTTTAATACAAAAGATAACATAAAAACTTTTCTAATTGTATTTGGATATTATTTTGGTTTTATTAGTTATTATAATAATAACATTTTTATTAATAGATTATTAGTTGTTATATGGAGTTTAGGTGCTTGGTTACTTATATGTTACTTTCAAAGTTTCTTATCTAGCGTCTTCACTAGTCCTAGCTATTACCATCAAATTCAAACTTTAGATGAAGTGATTGACTTACATTTCGACTTGTACATAAATGATGTCTATAGAAATTTTATTACTGCATCTTTAGAAATAAATTTTACGGAATCTTTTAAAAGTTTAGTCTACTGTGATTCTATGTTGAATTGCCTTAGGAATGTTTCCACTGGTGGTAAAAGAGCCACTATTACTTCCTTTTTGTATCTCCAATACCATGAGGCATTATTTCTTGATGAATTTGGTGAACCTACTCTATTACTTACCAAAGCCATTTAATCAAATGTGGTTAACTACTTATCTAAGAAAAGGTCATCCGAAGCTAAATGATCTCCGGTTATTGGAAATGCATATAATAGAAGGAGGATTTCTAGCTAAATCTTTTGGTGAAGTAAAATCAGTTGTTATTGATTCTGTTAGAGGAAGTTTTACAACAATTAAACGTGGTGATCTAGCTGGTATTTATTATATCCTTATCTGTGGTTGGTTAATTACATTTATTATATTTTTAATAGAAGTTTGTATTGAAAAAATTAAAGGTATGCAAATTAAAATAAACTAACTTTGTTTTAAATAAGACAATATTACCAGACAAAATATAAATTATATTAAAAATAACAATTAATTAATGATAATAACTAGGTATTTAAAGTCGCTTTATATAGTTTAAATTTTCCAACATATTTCTTCACTTCATCTTTTGAATAAGGTTTTAATGCAAGACAAGTTGGTACATTCTCTGGTTGTTCAATCCATAATTTATGATCTATTGAGTTTTCTTTTAATTTTTCTGATAATTTTATTAATGCATCTTCATTTGGTACCTGTAATGGACAATAACATTGTTATTAAATTTAAATGGATGGATACCAAATAAAGAAGGTTTCTCCAGAAGATTTAAAATACACCTTGATTACTGGTAGTTTTTATTTTTAATAAAACGTAAAATATCTTATTTGAATATTTGTAGGTATAGCTTGAACTTCAAAGTACAGTCCCAGTTTATAACTCTAATTTGTTTCACCAGATTATTTCCAAATTACAATTAATCAAAAGATATTAGGTTACATGGGAAATCTTGACTTTGCAGGCTTAATAGAGCTTAGTGAAGGTAAATTCCAACTTACCTCTAAAACTACTTTATGCATATTATCTAAATCATTTAAATATTTTAAAGTTTGTTCATCATCTTTGTATAAGTGTAAAACTGCAGTAGCTGCATGACATGCTTGAGCAACTAAAGCACCTATAGACCAGCCCATTTCCTTTAACAAATCACTGCGTAACAAAACGTATTGAACTATAATAGTATTACTCATTTTTTCGTAAAACAGCACTTGAAAACTTGAGAACTTTTGAGTACAGTGTTCCTTGACTTGAAAATGTCCGAAACAGCTGTTATTGACAACTGTGATTAAATAAAGGCCAAGAAATCGTACTCTATACAGCCTAGTCGTCAAATCATGTTTAATTAGGCATAGATATACATTATATTATCTTTTCTTTCTTCTTGTTTATGGCTTTAGTATTTAACTTGCCAGTGTCAAAGTAAAAATATATGGTGCAATGTTAAAACATTGTCAAGTAAAGATGAAGATGAACCACGCGAGTGATTCATCAAATGATGATGATGATAGTGAGGTTGATGATGATTGTTTTAGTAAAGCGGCGGAAAGCCTTTACTAAAACTTCAGAAGGAGTCTTGGAGGGAACATGAAGAAACACGTTTCACAACTTTAAATTACTTGTTTATACTTGATCAACTTAAAACTTATTACTGGATAATAATTCCACCATTATTACACATTAATATTTATGAAAAACACAAGCTTTTCAAATAATCCAAAATTGCGCGTCCTGTCAGTTGCAGTTGCCCGCCAAAACTCTACATTATATTATACAAGAAATAAGTATTTTAAGGCTAAGGCTACACATGTAATTAGGTTGTTCCAATAATATTTTAAGAATAAAAGCCGTTAAAATATCGTATAAGCAAACCATGCTTGGCGCTATATTAAGGTTCGCTTGCATGGGCAAACAAAATGGCTCAATTCTGAGCAATGATGGTCGATTCTGAGCAATGATGGTCGATTCCGACGCGACAACATATCTAACAATTTGCGGAAATAGCAACAAGCATCAATTCGACAAAAATGTTTTCAACAGCATTATTGAGTGATAAGGAAAATAATTTTACACACGAGCACTTCTGTTGCTCGCTATGGACCTAACTATGGACGACATTTTCTTGGAGCGGCTTGTAGCGCTTTTATTATCATGAGTCAAAAGCAAAGAAGAAAGAAAAGGCATTGGCTTCGCCTGCCGATCCGAGGTAGTACTCGTACCACCACTTACAAGTATACAGACTGTGAAGTGGTTTAGTCGCGTTTCGGGATCAGCTTGTAAATTACCCGTTTCAACTGGGCCGGCATGGTGGATGTGACTGCTACTTACAGTTATAGAATTGTAGTAGCAGTCACCCTCATTCATGGAGCACACTCCAACTTAACTACAGACGGAATGCTGTCATATGTCGAGTCAAAATATAAAAAGGCGTATCACACGCCTCGCCCCGCTACTGGGTCGCTGTACTTCCACCCGCCACCCCCTTGCTTTGCCCGCGAAAGCGAAACGTAGAAGCCGCGGAATAAACATGTGCATACGTGATAGAAGTAAAAAAAATACTTTAATTTCCATGTTTACTGAATATTCGGCAATTGTATTAGCTAAATTGAGCAATATGGAGCAATTAGAATTAATATTGCCGAAACAATCTCATTTCATTTTATTGAAATTGCTCCACTACTTACTCCAAATTGGATCAGATTGGAGTCGTGTTACTGAGCAATTATTGCCTTGTGTATGAGCACCTTTAGGATTACTAGGTGTTTGAAAAGAGACAAAAAAAATCTAATTTGGAAAATGTATTGGAGCTTTGGAAAATGAAAATGGAGCTTAGGAGAAGAATGATTAGGAAAAATACGATTTCACTATAGATATTGAGGGGGAAACAATGATAATCATCGTGTATGAGGTTAATCATTATAGTTTGAATTCAAGGATAAAGTAAATAATACTCAAGCCCTAAACAATAATTTTTAAAAAATATTGACACTTGACTGACAGTTTTATGCAAGCGCGCTATTGTTTTGCGGCTTCTGAATTCTTGTTTGAATATTATTTATAAATTAGAGGTCTTTTGCATTATTGTAGTTAATTAAGGATGGCGTCAGGCCTAGAAAATTATGTAAATCAAACGGTATCGGTTATAACCTCAGATGGCAGGAATTTCATCGGGACATTGAAGGGTTTTGATCAAACCATAAACATAATTTTGGATGAAACACATGAAAGAGTGTTTTCTTCAACCACCGGAGTAGAACAACATTTACTTGGGCTCTACATTATTAGAGGAGATAATATAGCTATTGTTGGACAAATAGATGAATCTTTAGATAGCCGGCTAGACCTGGGAAGTATAAAAGCAGAGCCTCTGGCGCCAATAGTTCACTAGTATAAGCGTAAAATGTAAATATTTTAAATAAAATATTTTTATTTACTTCTGTTGTTATTTTTGTGAAAAAAAAAGCGTAAGGGTAATTATTACAATTTGACTTGAAAACAAAGTACTAACCTTATTTATTTATCTGGACAATATTTTGGCCGGCGTAGCGGCGGTGAATAAGGGTTACCATAAACTAAACCTAAATTTCGTTGGTGCTCTTGGACCTCTTGTTTACTAACAGTGAAGTAGAAATCATGTTTCCTGGCAATCTTATAGCAGCATATGAAATGTTAATAAAGTGCTAATACATTGTATTATTGCACTTTATGCAATGCCTTTTTCCCACAGGGGTAGGCAGAGACAATGGAGCCCCACTTGCTTTGATCCTGACATGATTCCCTCACATCCACAATTCTTTTCGTGCAAGCTTTATGGTTATGGGCACTAGGCAAGGAGGATGTTTTCGATTTGGCCTGCCTCAATTAATGCATCTATCCATATTTGTTACTTATATATATGTTTACTTGCTGTAGATGTAAAATATTCCGATGCACCAAGTTTAAAATTAGTTTTGCTAAGCCAGATTATTTCCCTATATATATATTTGGTCTGTATGCAACTAATATATCTATAAATTGAGAATGAAACAATAAGAAGACTAAAAACAAGTTAAATAACTAAAAAATCAAAATTAAAATTTTAAAGGAACCCCCGAAACGCCTGGAACCACTTTGGTCATATCATCAGCTTTATAGTAATAAACAACATTAGTCATGGCTCAATAGTTATATCCCTTTAATATCCCTTGGATCCTTATGGTGCATCATCAGATAACTACTCTAGGTCTTCAATTTGATAATGGCCCAGCTAATGGCTTATAGAGAGTAACAATTTTAGTTAAAGCACTATGATATTATCTGTTATTGATTTGCTGATCTGAGAGGATTCATGATCAGATACTTCCGATCTTCAATTTGATAACGGCCCAGCTAAAGGCTTAGTTAAAGCACTACAGTTCTATCTCTTTATTTTGCTGATCAATTGATATTAATTTGCTGATCTGAGAGGATTCATAATGGTGCATCATCAGATTGCCCGGTCTTCAATTTGATGACGGTCCAGCTAAATGCTCTTAGTGAGTAACAATTTTAGTTAAAGCACTATAGTTCTATCTCTTGTTGATTTGCTGATCTGAGAGGATTCATGATGGTGCCTCATCAGATACTCTCGGTCTTTAATTTGATAACGGTCCAGCTAATGGCTCATAGTGAGTAACAATTTTAGTTAAAGCACTATACGTCCATTTCTTGTTGATTTGCTGATCTGAAAGGATCCATGATCAGATTTTTAAGATCCGGAATGTTTTATTTTATCGCACTAACTTTTCTACACTTAGTTTCCTACCTTCAAGACAAATCTAATAAGTCCAAACTTAGTATACCAAAAAAAAGTTTGAACACATCCAGGATTTCGTCTCCTACCTTCGAGTTCCATCATCAGAGTAGCTCAGTGGTGTCAGTTAAAACACACATGTATTTGTATACGTTTTTATTTCAAATGTTAAGTTGATAATAATGTTAAACCTATAAGGCTGGGAATACAAGTCCGATTTTCCTCTCCGATAGTCCGATCCGATTGTCTGATCAGACAATCGGAAAGCACTCGTGCCATACATTTGTTTGAATACTTAATACACGTCAGATCCGATAGTCGGATCGGATGTCAGAATCGGAAACAACGCCAAGGCGCTAACGATTTTATGGCCGATTCGATTGTCTGAAGGTGCAGTTTTCATACAGAATACAGAAACAAAATAGACGTCCGATTCCTACTTCCGATTTGTAAATAATTTGCTCAGCAATATCGGACGTGTATTCCCAGCCTTATGCGACGAAGATTGTTATTTTATGTCGAATAAATATGCCATTGTTAAAACACGTAAAAAATGTTATAATTTTTCCCTTAAAATATTCATATGACGAGGTTGGTTTGCAGTTTAGATCGATTACCTTGATTGAATATTTTAGGGGAATAATGTGTTTTAACAATGGCATATTTATTTGACATAAAATAACAATCATCGTCGCATAGCGACGTACAAGGGTTGTCGTTCTAAACAGCGCGTCTAAGATCGCTACCGCAGCTAACAAATCGAGCTGATGACCTTGAAACCCCTGATCAGATCTTCATCAATTGTAGCTAAGAACCATCTCGATCACGTCAGCTTTCAAATGAAACAAACCGCATCGTAATCGGTCCATTCGTTTAGGAGCTACGATGCCACAGACAGACACACAGATACACAGAGCCACAGATACACAGATACACAGAGCCACAGATACACAGATACACAGATACACAGATACACAGACAAGTCAAACTTATAACACCCCTCTTTTTGGGTCGGGGGTTAAAAAGCAGTCACATCGATAATGCCGATGTTTTTTTTATTTTTTTATTGTGGCTCTACATTTGAAGTCCCACATGACATATGTGGCCCGACAGCACCCCGCTTGATGTTAAGCTGGATCGTTATGGATAGAAGTCACTGCTACTATAATTGAATAACTCAAAGTAGCAGTCGCATTTACTATGCTGGTCTAGTTGGAACCGGCAACTTACAAGCTGATACAACTTAGAGGAATAAGCTGATCCCGAAACACAAATAGTCACTTCACGGTCTGTATACGGTACTACCCTGGATTGGAAGACTGGGTTCCTACCACCGATTTTGGATCAGATATCTGACTTTTTTTGTTTCATTACCAATAATAATAAATTTTATTCTAATTATTATGAATCAATCAAATTGTAGCCTTTCTCCCAAATATTTGCTCTGACCAGGAATCGAACCCGGGACTTTACCCGTAATGAACTAGTGTGCTAACCAATGCGCCACGCAAGTTATAAAACCCATTATTTAGTAGGTGTCACTGATAAGTACTTGTGTTATTGGTTCATAGGCATAATGGTTTGTCTAACTATAAATGACGCGCCCCTCCACTTTATAAGTTTATTTAAATGTGTGAATGCAAATATTACTAACTATACTTCTATAATTCATCAGTGTGCTTCTCCTTTTACGTCTAACCACCAACTGAATAACCAATTACAGTTGCAATTTGGTGTGTTTTGTCCATATTTTTATTTATTCGTGTGCGTAAATGCTGTAGAGGGGCGCGCCACATCGGCTTAGACAGACTCTAATTTTATATATACATAGAAACAACTTTTTAATAACCATTTCATTTAATTGCCATATTTACAATCAATGTACAAGTCACAATAACAGTTATCTAACTAATTACAATATTCGAATTTTCATTGTACTATTTTTTTTTGTATTGTTCAAAGTTTGTTTTATAAAAAGTGCAAAACAAGGAATGTATAGTATTCTGTACAATATTAATCTATTTGGTAATTTTTGAACAAAATATAAATAAATTTATTCACTTTTATATAAATTATTATTTTAATTGCAATCCAATATAATCCAAATAAAAAGTATACAATAAAAATGTAAATAAAAATAAAAACATAGTCTATAGACTAATAAAGTAATAGCAACTTTTACCGCCATTCAACTGAAGTTCAAAAGGAGACATTAAAACACTTGAAATAAGGATTATATTTGTATAAAGTAAAATTAACATTGACTGTAAACTTTATATTTAATAAATTCAAGCACTTTATTGTGTACTTTTAGCCGTACCTAGGGTTCCCAACTACCCGTGAGACTCCAGAAATAATGTTTAGCCTACCAAGCTCGGAGGCAACATTAACTTCTCCAGTTTTTTCATAAAAGCTTGTTACATTTGTTCACTTTATTCCTATATCCAATACTTCATCGTGCTATATACAAGCGTGTATGTAGCATCATGATAAAACAAGTGTGGAACAAGGAAAATACAGAATGGACATATTGTTAGTAATAGCAGAGCTACAAATAATTAAATTTTTTATGTAAACCGTAAAACATTAAACGCTTCTCGAAAACATTTTGAATATAGATTTAAAAATTAGCAAACTCAGGCAACCCCCTCTTGCCCTCTTTTCCTTTAGGGTTGGACCTGTTAAGAGATGGGAACCCTATCTGTACCCCACGCTACTCTCGTCTACTGGGATCCTACAACTCATTTGACTTTATATTAATATTTTGACTACTTTTCTTAATTTTTGATTGTACAAGATAGTACATTTCTAATTTTGTCTTATTTTTTAGGAAATTAGCTCTACTCTATGCTTTTTGACCTACTTTCTTCTCTATGATTATGTGTTTTAATTTGGAAGACTTGCTTGACTCTCAAAACTAAGTGTAATAGGAAAATTAATGAATGGAATATGTTCATTGTATTCTTTGGCAATTCATGCAAGACATAAATCTACATACTAAAAACTGTACAGTGTGTGAAAGTGCACAGTAAATTATAAAACTAATATATGTCTACCGTACCTAAAATTAGATCTATTTCATTCTATAAGGCTAATATAATACAGTCATATCTTGTATCATATTCAGCTATGTCAAAGATCTAATTCGAATGAATATGATAAAATATGACAAATATTACATAAAAGCCTATTTAACTGAAAATGTTTCAAAATTGGAAGAGTGTTCATGTATATTCATTTTTCGTTGGGTTGGCCAGCAGCATTAAATTGTCTTGAGGTCTGTAAAAATATTAAATTAAATATAGAAACCTAAGCCTAAAGAAGAAAAATAATAGAAAAGTAAATCCTACAGAAAATAAAAATAGAATCATTAGCATGATTAAAAAAAAGGAAAAAATATAAAAAAATACCTCTTATAAAAATGATCATGCAATTATTCAGATTTTATAATCTTAATATCTATTCCTTGTCTGAAATAAAAAGGGTTTTAAGTATTTTATTCCGTTGGCACAATTTAAAATTACCCACATAACTAGATTATTATTTATCTAATACAAAAACTATGAACAAATGAATTGTGCTACATGATTAGTAAAAACAAAAAAATATATATAAGGTACAAAAACACAATGTGCTTGTATTGAAGACGAAGATGGATTTAAATCAGAAATTGTTTATTGCAGGACTGCTAGTGTTCAGTGCCGCAGACATGGCGAATAGGATAAAAGCTATGACAGTTAAATTTCACTATAAGCGCAGAAAAAACAAAATAATTTTGACACACAAAAATGAATCTAAATACGAGGAAAACAAACCTTTTTTACCTTTGCATTTTCTCTTTATACTTCTGAGTATTATATTTTTGGAAGAATTGTTTCCCATATTCGAATGTCGATATCATGATTGCGCACGCAGGAGCAACTTTAAATATTCTAGGCAAAAGACCAGTGAATAGTCCTTTGATGCCATGATTGCTATATATTGTTTTTGCTATGTCTTTCATATTCGCCGCTCTTTCTTGTGTTTTCCCATCTATAAATGGGAATGTGAGTAAAGTTAGGACTATGCAATAAGAGATGTTTTTTTATTGTGGCTCTATATAGTGACGGCGACTGAGGTTTTCGGTTTTCTCAGTCGTCCTCACTCTTGGACCTCCTCTTATCATCAGGCGGGTCAAGGTTAGATGTCGTGTCACAATAAAAATACGTATGGCAGCCCTCCGCCTGATGTTAATCTAGAGTGCGGTCCATAAACTGGACTACTGAATGCTACTAATACAGTTAAACAACTGCAAGTCTGACACTACAGTCTGATCCACTAGATATTGATATTGAACCTAATCACCCAGGATGCTTTTTGTGACTTAGTCGCGTTTCGGGATCAGCTTGTAAGTTCCCGTACAAGTGGAGTGGCGTAGTTGATGTGAAAGCTACTTACAGTTATTTAACTGTAGTAGTGGTGGGTCCATAAATGGCCATGGACCACACTCCAGCTAAACATAGGCGGAGTGTTATACGTCGAGTCAAAAATATATAGATTGTTAAATTAAACAAATTGTATGCGGCTTACTACCGCGTTTATTTTGGTTGTGATCTTACAATTTTATTTTATTATTCCGACTTTTCGAGAGCTTTGCAGCCATGCAAAGCTCTTAAACCGTCGAAATAATAAAATAAAATTGTTAAATCAAAATAAACGCGATAGTAAGCCGCATAAAATTTGTTTGATTCATCAATCAATGTTCGCGCAAAATCTAGGAAAATATATAGATTGTGTTTTGAATACAATCTTGAATACAGACCTGCATATATTTCCTTTTCCCCAAGTTCAATTTGTTGATGTGTCTTAATCACATCAAATGGTAGCGTCACAAATGCTGCAATCTAAAATAATCAAAATAAGTTTTGTTATAGTTACTAACATAATCCTACTATTTACTACTACCAAAAAAATGTGAAAATTTGTGAAGATGTTTGTTAATTTTTCACGTTAAAACGGCTGGGCGGATAGAGTTAATAGTCAGCTAGGCAACGCGGTGGATGCAATTTCTGCTTGCAGACAGCAGCATTGCTGTGACTGAGCCAAAGATAAATTCGATCAATCAATCAAATTGTCACACCTCTCTCTCACAGGGATAGGCAGAGACAATAGAGCGCCACTTGCCACGATCCTGACACAACTCCCTCGCTTCCTTCACATTCACAATTCTCTTTATACAAGCTCTATGGTAAATTCTATACATAATTAGAAAATTGTTTCAATCACAAGTAAACAGACCGTGAAGTAATTTAATCGCGTTTCGGAAGCAGTAATTTGCCGGTTTCAACTAGGCCCGCATAGTGAATAGACTAGACTGCTATTTGCTGTAGTTTTAACTGTAAAAGCATCAGACATGATCTACCCAGTCCTACTTTAGTTAGGCGGCTTTTTCGTAGCTGAAAATCGGCAATTTGTATTTTGGAGCGCAGTATGGTGTTACAAATTTTATCTGTAAGTACTACGCTCCATGGATCTTTGACAAAGCCTGAGCCTGGATCTCTAGTAATCCGTCAAAGACCAAATCTGTGCACCATGGGTAAGGACAATTTATCGTTATTTGCATTTAAAAAAGTGTAAGCGAAACTAATAACATTGTTATCAGATACTATAGTCACAGATAAATATTTTATAATGTTATTATATAACTTATTTATATTTAATACTTTATATTTCATTGTCAATGCCATATAATTTATAGATAAGCTTCAATCGTCTTGGATACTAAAATTATTTGATATTTATTAAAATAGGTAGAGACAATGGAGCGCCACTTGCCACGATCCTGACACAACTCCCTTGCTTCCTTCACATTCACAGTTCTCTTCATACAAGCTCTTCATTGATAAGTATGTCTCCAATTTGGTCGGAAAACACCCTCCTGGGCCTGCCTTGTTTAACGTTTCCATCCACATGAGATTTATAAATATCAAACAAAAACCCTTTTGTTTTGGTAGGCTCGCCATTGTAAACAAAAAGAAAAATTAAACGAATACTTACACTGCCAGCCACGCACCCGCAGAAGAAATTAAAAGCAAAACTATTCTTTTCAGAGTCCACCATTCCGAAAAATATCTTCACATATTCGAATGTCGTCCAATACATGCCTAAAATTAAAATAATAATTTTGTTTTTTAATTATTTACATTTCTATATTAAGCCAACAAAGTACTTGTATCACAGAAACAGGACAACCAAAGTATACAAAGATAGATTTGTACTATCGTTAAAGTTGTGTCAGGATCGTGAAAAGTGGTTCTCCGTTGTCTCTTACTATCCCTGTGGGAATTGTGGTGTAAATTTGATGTTTATGATATTTTTTACTCTTCCTCTTTTATGGAAAATTTGTTAAAACGTGCAGGCACAACCTTGGTTAGGAACCAAAAGAAATATAAACAAGACACAGGCGTGGCGTAGTGGTGTGCTACCAGCTCATTTCGCGGGTGTCCCGGGTTCGATTCCTGGTCGGAGCAAATATTTATTTCATAGCTTTTATTTGTAATATTAAATAGTATGATTAAAATTATAAATATTTGTTAATAACAAAAGAGGCAGATATTTGTTTCGGGTCTGGTTGAATAGTGGTAGGCAGCGGTGCCCAGTCTGCCAATCTGGGATAGTATCACCACTTACAAGTATACAGACCGTGAAGTGACTTAGTCGCGTTTCGGGATAAACTTGTAAGTTGCCGGTTTCAACTAGGCCGGCATAGTGGATGTGACTACTACTTACCGTTAACTGTAGTAGCAGTCACTTTACAGGCTTCACAGGCGGGTGCTGAATATGTCGAGTCACAATAAAAAATAAATACTTACCAGAAAATGGCACATCTCTTAATAATGTCGAACCTAAACCCCTGAATAAACCTTTATATCCCTCTACTTTCACAACTTGACTTAACGCCGCCCTAATTTCTGCAAATACAAACAAGACGCATTTTGGGTTAGTCTGCAAATGGTCGGTCTGGGCCTGGCCGACATAGTGAATTGGCTCGGATTTTCAGTTGTCAGACCTGCTCTTGTTTACCATCAGGCAGGTTGAGGTCAGATGTTGTTTCAATATTTATTGTGATATATTTATTTTATTGTGACATTGCCACAATTGCAGTCACTATGCCTGACTTATTTCTTTTTAATTGTTAACATTTCTATTTAATCGTACTTGTATCATAGAAACAGGACAACCAAAGTACATATATCAAAGAAACATTGGTACCAGCAAGTGCTTTTGAACCAAATGGACTCTGTGTGTGACCATTTCAATACCACTACACCACGGTCGCCTTAAATTGCAAATTACACAGCAATAATTACCTGAAAAAGTTAATTTCTTAGATTGCATCTTTGTTCTAATAAGTTCTAATGGACTGACTATAGAGACAGCTGTACTTCTTGCCGTTGCACCAGCTATTAGAGGTATCCACATTGGTTGATTTGCTGCAATAAAATTAATATGAAGACTTTTTTATTGTGACACGATATCTGACCTCGACTCGCCTGATAAAAAGCAAGAGGAGGTCCAAGAGTGACGACGACTGAAAAAACCGCGTTATTTTCCGGCTACCCCAGTCGCCGTCACTATGCCGGCCTAAGGTGCTCTTCACGCATCTGGAACTAATAAATTTAAAATCTGCTACTAGGTAAGTCCTGGAACCCTGGACTTACCTAGTAGCAGATTCAGAAACCCAGATTTTACTTTTATTTTGCTCAAAATATGACAGCACCCTTAATTAAATAACTGCAATTCACTATGCCGGTTTAGTCAGAACCGGCAACTTTCAAGCTGATCCCGAAACGCAACTTAGTTACTTCACGGTCTGTACTCTTAACAGTGGTGATATGACCGTCTTAAGCATATTCAGCGCCGGGGTGCGAA
Organism: Tinea trinotella; assembly: GCA_905220615.1. Lineage (NCBI taxonomy): Eukaryota > Metazoa > Arthropoda > Insecta > Lepidoptera > Tineidae > Tinea > Tinea trinotella. The sequence goes on from HG992315.1 coordinate 9,547,011, forward strand.
AGTCAGCACGTACTATTTCGAAGTTTGGGTCGTAAGTAAAACGTACATAAAATAATCAAAAATTCGTAAAAATATGATTTAAATTGTACAAATGGTAGTTCTAAACAAAAGAAAGGCATGCGCAACAAAAGTTAAAACATGTCCTGCCTGTCGCAGGGTCAACTATCGCACTGACACCGATTGAGTAAAAAAGTTTAGATCCGTATCCGTAGATATGCATTTTTAACGATCCGCCACATTACTAAAAAGTACGTGTCAGGTTCAGTTATTTAAAATATTTTTTTAAATAACTGAACCTGACACGTACACATTTAAATAAAATAAGCCACTAAAAGTGCTGTATCATAACAGGACAGCCAAAGTACATATATCAAAGATACATTGATACTACAGGTATCGAAGGTTTCGAACCTGTGCCACTCGGCTTACGTAGCCATTGCACTGCCACTACACCACGGTTGCCTTAAATATTTTATGGATTTTTCTTTAATATTTTAATTAGGGCGTACATGGTCTATTGGTACAAAGTAAGTATAGTAGATAAATAGCGTCGCAAGAGAAGAGCTCCCGATTACAAAGCCACTTGCCGGCATCAATCTTTGATATAATATGTGCTTTGGACGTCCTGTTTCTATGATACTAGCTAGCATGTAAAGATTCAAATATATTTATTTACTCTATCATTTAAATTGTTAGGCCATTGTTTCATAATGGCGATCATGAAATTCTCGCGGGACATTCTTTAAAAAGACTGGGATCCGCGATGCCCATGTTATAGATTTTTTATTGTGCCTTGACAAATGGAGGCGACTGCGATTCAATTACCTGTGCAGACGTTTATGCTGGCAGTACCGAGGTTTATGCCGGCAGTACCCAGGTTTAAACTAGCGGTAGCTTGAAAGAATGAGTATATAAGGCCCCACGAAAGCAGGGCTTTAAAAAATTGATAAGACTCTTTAGAGTGTTCCCCTCCACGGAAATCTTTAGTAAAAGGCGAAAGATTTATGCGTTTTGAAGGGAAACCAGAGTACCCAAAAAACCTAAACCGCGAGTATATTAAGAACACACTTTGATACACCGCAATACGTTTTTAAACTATACTACTGCCATCTAGTATTTTTTTCACAAACTAAATATATCATAGGTCTAAGTGTTTCCCAACGTGGGGCCCACGCCCCACAATAGGGCAATTTGATAATTAGGGGGGGGGGGGGGGTCGATTTATAAATGGACTCGACACGACTTTAACCAATTCTCTTTGGGTTATTTGAATGCTATGCTAGATATCGGTGACAAATTACTTATATTTCCTAAGAGAACATAACAATTTTTAAAGGTTAAAAACTTTAAAAATTATATACGGGGGGCAAAAAATTTTTAGAAATGTTAAGGTGGGGTCTAAAAAAGGTTGGGAAACGCTGGTCTACATAGTCAGAGACACGTAAGTTGGCAATATTTTAACGTAGTGGGGAAACGTTTGCGTTGCATAAAAAAGGGTCTCTTTAGATTAATAAAAAATAATAATAGTAGTTTAAGTGAAAGTAGATTGACGAAAGAAATTTATAAATCTGATGTGCATGGATGCGTTAATCTAAGCAGACCCAGGAGGGTGTTCTCCGACCAAATCCTCAAGAAAACTGGGTTGCCTAGTGTCCATAACCGTAGCGCTTGTATGAAGAGAATTGTGGATGTGAGGGATTCACGTAACGTAGCAACGGCTTGTATTTATCATTAATTACATCTGTGGTGCTCAGACAAGCCACATTCTCTCCCTTTAAAATAGAGTGAAATGTCGACCTTTAATTCTGATATGAAAACTTAATTGTATATGCACCACCGAATAATAGTAGGGCATTAGGGGACACGCGTGTGTTTGTCAGTGCCTTTCGGCAAAGTCAATTTGCGCGGGTTTAAATGCCCTATTTTTCTCCCTAGAGCGTAAAATAATACTACTATCTGTGACATCACTATCCAGTTCGGCCAGCAAAAAAGATATATCAAACATATATTATAATTATTATGTATTATAATTATTGTATTACTAGCAGTTAACTGAGGAGCTTACTGCGGTAGTGAAATGGTGTGTTTTCATTCAGGTACCCAGTCTGCCGATCCGGGGTAGTACCACTACTTACAAGTATACAGACCGTGAAGTGATTTGGTCACGTTTCGGGATCAGCTTGTAAGTTGCCGGTTCCATCTAGGCCGGCATAGTGGATGTGGTTGCTACTCGCAGTTATTGAATTGTAGTAGCAGTGACATTTACTCACAGACCACACTTCGGCTTAACATCAAGCGGGGTGCTGTCATATGAAGAGTCAGAATAAAAACTAAAATAAAAATATGTCATCCCTCTCGCACCGCTTCACTGGAGCAGGAGCCTGCTTAGTTAGGCTTTTAATAATTTCAGTCATAATTTGTTTACATATTGATGTATGAAGAACATAAATAAATGGCCTTCACAACATAAAGTTTATCAACTTTGATAATTATATTTAGGAAGCATCTCAATAATATTTAGGTAATAATATTATTTATTACCTAAATAATATTAACTTAATAATTTACTTGTTTATAAATTAATATTAAAAAATAATTTAATTATTATTCTAACACTCAGACGCATTAATAATCTTAAGTTTATCACTAAAGACAAAACTTTAATTTTTCGTTTTAACATAATGAGTATGTGCCGAACCTTTCTCGCAAATTATACGTGCCAACTGTAGTAAGTTCGACAAATAAGTCTGTATACACGCACTCTTGGCCATTTAAATAGAAAATGACACAAAAACAATGTAAGTTCGTCGATATTAAAGAATGAGTCATAAGCAGCAGATGTTTGAAGTCGTTGACAAGGAACAGTAGCAGTTTTAAAAACTTTTTTTTTTGAGGTTTCTGTTTTTTACTTATAGTGGTTATAGATGTCAGGACCTGGCAATCACTCTCCCCTTAAGAGTTTTCGTGCTAACCCAGTTCTCGCTTTCACAGGTTAGACTGTATAACATTTTTTTTCTTCATAAATACAAAGTTACTCACCTTAACTATCTATAAATATGTAAACAAAATCAATAACCTTCAGAGATAAAGTTTGTAAGAGGCATTTTATATGAAAAAATATTGCTTATATATAAAATATATGTTAGAATAATCGTAAAAAAAAGAAGTAGGTAAAATATAAACGTAAAAGCTAATATCTCATACTTGTCGGACTGTGTGCCTTGGGCTTGGAAGGTGGCCCCCTTCCCGTTCGGACTCTGCAAACTACTGTACAATAGCTGTAAACTTGGTACTGTGCAAGGCCATAGAGCAGATAATACATGTCCACCTCATGGCCTACCTGGAGGGTCATCAGCTGAATAATGTTCGACAATATGGCTTCTGGCCGAAACAATCGACTGAGCCCCGCCCTTCTTTCTAAGCTCGAGGCATATGGTTTACCTAACAGTCTGCATAGCTGGATAGCAGACTACTTGCGTGGACGCTCCATACGCGTTGTAGTGGATGGAAGTGCAGCGCGACTGCAGGTATCTTAAGGATATCCTTCGCAGCGTCCAAATCAAGCGGGCCACTAAGACCATCTTAACTTGGCATTCTTAACAAGGTGCGGCGGTTTTTCGAGCCAGATCATCGCCTGTTACATAATAAGGCTCAAATTCGGTCTTGCGCCGAGTACTGTTCGCATCTCTGGGACGGCTTTGCTAAGTATCTTCTCGATACCCTAGGCCCTAGATTCATTGCAGCGCCGAGCTGTCTATGTAACAGGAGAGGCTAAGATCACGCGAACTTGGAGCCCCTGAAACTTCGCTCAAACATAGTAGCTTTATGCGTCCTTATCGCCTATACCTAGAGAATGTTTCGAGGAGCTCTCTATCCTTGTTTCTACCTCGTCATTTTAAACTAGTAGTCTGGTGATCAAATTGGCAGCCATGTGTTCTAGCAAAGCACTTGTAACTCCATCATGCTTACCATCAGACATGACAATATCAGATGTCGAGTCACAATAAAAAAAAATTAAGAAATAATCTATTTTAGGTAAAATATCAAATTTTCCTTTTTCCTGCATTTATTATTCATGCAACTAGATAAATAACTAAAATATGCCTAATAAATGAATTAACAAAACAAAACACAGCGCGAGATACCAACTGCTACAGCAGGTGTTGCAAAGTGACGTCACACACGGTGACGTGACTATTACCAGGACTCGATATTTTTGCAAACTTACCTGTAAAATCATAACTACATGGTATTTTTAAATGAAACTTAAAACTAACTTTTAAGTGATATTGCACACCTATTAACATTCCTTATTTATAAAATAATAAAATTATTTAAATAACATACTTACTTGTACCAGTATATATGTTATATTGTGTCTTCATTCTATATCTCAATTGTTCATATGATACAAAGTAAATTACTGTACATGGTAATGCTAGGACTAGTGTTGGACTTAAACCAGACCATAAGGCAGGAACTCCTTCAAATTTTGTTATTTTGTAGAATGCATCCTTAAATATTAATATATTTATTTTATTTATTTTTAACTTGCTGCACTATGGCGAACCTAATGCTAGTTAGCATTATCTACCAGCCAACCTTAGGAACAACAGAAGCAAGTCCAAAATGTGAGCAAAAGGAAGGTCAATTTGAAAAGAGAGACAAATAGATAAAGACATACATAAATACATATACACATATAAATATATACATACTATAATGTTACAGAATTTCCTCAATTAATGACAATTTAATGACAGGTGAAGCAAATTAATTAGCACACAAGTTTGTTACACGTAAAGTCTCTGGTCAAAGCAATAGGTTTGATTTGTAATATTTAAGAAATGTATAAAATTTGCTAATAAAAAATAGAGGTGCAAATTTTTTGTTGGGACGAGGCCTCAACAAAATTATGCATTGTCATTTCTAATTTTTATTATATTATTTATTAATAGACTGACAGTTCTCGCTGACGCATCTTCACTAATATATCTGTGGCGCTAATTGATTAATGTCTATTGGTCCCTAAAGTTAACTGGCAGAGAATGTTTAGCAGCATTAGGTTCCCCTTTGTACATAGAATTTAAAGGTATAAAATATTTAGTGTGTAAATTAGGCACAGAATTACAGTAAAGAGACAAATGGTAGTTGTTATGTGCGTTTACTGACTGTTTTATCTGCAAACTGTCACACATAAGCAAAACCAATGAAGAGCAACTTTCTACTATCATGACACCACTCCCTGGCTTTTTTCACATTCAAAAATCTCTTCATATAAACTATGGTTATGTACACCGACCTAATACTTTTTTTAACGTTTTCAAGGCCAAAATACTCACGATAGTACCGTGAAAGTGCGTACGCCTTGGTAACCATCCTGTCTCACCACAAGGACATAAATGTTCCATCAATCCATTGCAATACAAATAACATTTATTTGATAAAAGAGCTTTCTGCTGAGCCTGAAGTCGAATTTTAACTACGTCCAATGGTGTCACTGTAAATTAAAAATGTTATGAAATACAACTTAAACGTTATTTACATGAAAATTTAATTATTTACGATTTTAATCTGACTTACTAAATAATGAGGTTATAATAGCACCGGTACAAGCTGATGCCATTTGTTGAAACGGTGTAATTCTAAATCTAGGGTCATCTTCTCGAATCATTCTTTAAATTTTTCGTAATTTATTATAATTAATTTAATACATTTGCACGAAATATTTTCACTGACGAACTTGGCTGTCAGTATTGTCAAACATAATGTCAAAAAATTCTTTAAAAAAAATTATAGTGTTGTACATAATCATAACAAATCAATTGATTGTTCAATTATATTCAAAATAATAACAATTATTATTTACAGCTTAATAGTAATTTAAAAATACAATATTGTTAAGTTTTATATATGTAAAGAGAAAGTTTTAAGAAAGAATATTAAAATCATTCTCTATGTATTAAAACCATATAAAAGGAAATAAGAGATTTTTAAATTAGCAATACTTAAATGTTGCAGTCACATCACTGCCTTCGACGAATGGAGGTCGTGCTAAAATCAATTTTCGAAATAAAAATTGTCTAATCGAGGAAAAAGTACTAAACGATTGGTGTTCATAGCTTTGTCGATGTTTAATATACTTTAAAATGTTTTCAAACATTCCGAGGACGGTTTTGTAAGTACAGTGATTTATTATTACACTTTCGTTTACATAACGTCAATTTATTATTTTAGCCCTTTTCAAATAAAAATAATAACATTGAATTCAATATTTAAGCAATATATTAGCTCAGCAATAATTTAGCAATATGTATAGTTTGTTGTTCATAGCTCTAAGATTTTTATTTACTGTTATTTATAATATATTAGTACCATTACTAATTTTTGATATTTTGAATCAAAATGCAATGTATAATTACCTATTTTATAGCTGATATTTCCCTACTACGGTGATTATAATTTCTGATATGTGCAACTATATTACAATGTTTATTAACAGAAATTTTTGAACATTTATTATAGCATCTAATATCACCTAAACATAACTTAAAATAATAATAGTTTTAAAATTAATTATAATATTATTGAAAATTTATATTAAATGTAAATTTATATATAATTTTTAAGGAATTCCCTTTGTAAATAAATTTATAGCAGAAGAAAATACATGAGCTCAAGTCATGTTAAACTGCATACTAAAACAATTTATTCTATATTAAGCTATGTAATTGTATATTAAAATTTGTAAATATTTACTACATATTTTATGAAATAAAAGAATGATTCAATACTTGTAAGAAATGAAGTTAGAAAAAGATACAATATTTTCATACAATATCTACAAGAGATTTTGTTGATGTTCACAAAAAAATGTATTCAAATAATAAGTAAAGATGCTAGGTCAACAAAATCATTAACACCTTAATAAACTTTTGACTAAGGTTGGGTTACAAATATTTTTGATTAATCCTTCTCGAATAATAAAATATTTTTTTCATAAATTCATTTTTCCTTACATGGTTGCTCTGCTTTTCGATATAGCTCTGGGTATTATACAAATTCTTGGAACAAAAAGAATCCTAAAAAGTTCATAATAATAAGGCCCTAAATAGTTTTATGCTTTCTCAATTTTTGCACAACAAAATAGAAGTATTAAAGTTATATTTTGTTTTTTAAATATACATACACTATTGTAATTACTTGAGTTTTCCTTAATATGTTGTTATAGAAATTATCTTATCTTGAGTTTTAGATCTGCACTTCATGATAACAGAAATTAATTATGTTATATTTTATATTGGTTATTTATTTATTTATTTAATTAGTTTTCTATAAAGTCTATTCTAATTTTATTATCTGTTTTTTAAAAATTCATTAGGTATAAAACAATAATATAATATATACCTAATATCTTTATTGGAAATTCTTAGAGTCATCTTTTGTTATGTTTTCTTTCTTATTTTTTTTATATAACATGAATTTAAAAAACAGTACATTTCCGAGACAGTTTTTCTGACAAGGATGTCAAAACTTTGTCTATGTTCTGAATGGAAGAAAGCACAATTCTCATTTTATATGACTAGTTGTAATAAAATGTTAAGACTAATGGGTACAAATACATAAGAACAAATTGATTTTTTTAAATCTTTATTTTCGATTGGGAATTAAACATTATCTGCTTGTGCCAGTCTCTTAATAACTAAAATCCCTTATAATGTATTACACAGTTATTAATTTATCAATACTATTTTGATTTATTATTATACGCATAAATATGTGATCTGCAAATAAAATTAATTTTCCTTCTTTTTAATTTTCCTGAATAAAGTGGCGAATCGTTAGCCAAACGTTATTGCGCGGCTTTGCCAGTGTTCATTGACCCGATTTCGTCAAAATCAGCGTAAAACATGAAATTCTTTACACATTAAAAAGCTAGGCAAGCATAATAGGACTATTTTTAGTTTTTTCCGTTCTATCACGTTGACTTGGCAACGTTGCTATGCAAGTGCTACAAAATATGTATTGGCTCGCAGAAATAGCGGAGCTATTATATTTTAAGGTCTAGGTGAACTAATTTGTGTTATAACACAAATTATGTAAGTGTCTGTAATTCGCCAAAACAACCGACTAATTAACGCTCAGCATCAATTTACTACGGTTGTGTTTATTTTTACGTAGTAGCTAGGTATTAAGGTTTGTTGATAATCAATCAATCAATCAAATTGTCACGCCTTTTTCCCAGAGGAATAGGCAGAGACAATAGATCGCCACTTGTCACGATCCTGACACAACTTCCTCGCTTCCTTCATAATCACAATTCTCTTCATACAAGCTCTACGGTTATGGGCACTAGGGCAGTTTTCTTAACGATGTCTCCGATTAGGTCCGATTGGTTGATAAATATATAGATAACTTACAGTTTCGTGTTTTCTTTTCAATACGCAATAACTAAGTGAAATTATAATTCGTATATTGTTGATGTCATTAATGTACATGTAAATTTCTTCGTTTAATAAGATGTGATATGCCAGATACAAAAATAAATGGTAGTAAACATATAAAAAACTTGAGCTCCTTCCATCCATTATATCCATAGTTATACAAAACTATTCAAATATCCCTAAAATATCCTTTATTTCAGTCAACATTCTCACTTTGAAATACTGTTTTTCACCAGACGTCACAATTTTGTTTTATAGAGAATATTTTTCAGATGACAAAACCCATAATTTATTGTACTTTACTATCATTATTTCCCGAGAAATTGATTGTCAATTGAAATTGAAGTCAGGATGGGCTATTTTGCTTTGGTAGCTGATTATTCTGCGCAAAATTATTATACAGAGCTCCAAAGTAAGAAAATTTAATAGAAATACATTATCTACAAGATCTTTAAAGAATTATTTTAACATCAAAAGATATTTAATGTCAAGAAAATATTAAAGTCCCTAAAGCGTTTTTAAGCGAGTAAAAATTTCCTTTACTTTTTCGTGTGATTTTCCGAAGATTACCTACTGCAGAACTGCAAATGTTAAAACAATTTCAATGTCAGATGTGAAAAGTAGACACCTAAAGATACATGATTCTACACCTAAAGATATGCTTTTTAAATATATTTTTCGTAGAACCATTTGCTTCCGTTTAGCCCGCCCGTTGAAAATGACCTAAAAATTTCGATGTTTTTTAAGATCCCTTATTTTTTTGTTACTAGTGTATATTATATTTACCTATATTTGTTTACATACTATACTATACTATACATCGTACAAAAATACACTGAATTTTACCTACCTGTAGCCTTTTATAGCTGAAAGTGAAAAAAATGAAGTAAAAATAATGCATATCTACAATTTCCCCATTGTTTTATATTATCTCGATTCTATAATAAACTTAATTACCTATTTTATTAAGTGAATTAACAAATCCTTATCAGGTATCGATTGTGAGTTATAATAGAATTGGGTCAAAGAGGTCATACGTTCTAGTCACGTTAGGTGGCCGTGACCGAAGTTGTCGCAGATGGCACTGAAACGCCCACTCGGGATCTTTCAGGGAAAACTGTGGCTCGTAATAACTAACTACATGATTTTGCATTCCTTTGCTTATTGTATTCCCATAAGACTTTGTAAGGAGAGCCAATTTTTGGTTTACGATTTTATATTACTAACGAGCCTCGGTAGTCTAAAGCAAAGTTTTCACGCCTCTATTCCCATATGTATAGTCAGGGACAACGCCACTTTCCACGATCCTGACACAACTTTTGTCGCTTACTTTATATCCACAATTCTATTCATACAGACTCTATGGGCATGGTTTAGATCAATATAAAATTAAATAATGGCTACATTTGTGATCTAATAAACTATGATATTAAATCAATTCGTTTTGCCCTTTTCCCACAGGGATAGGCAGGGGCAATGGAGCGCCACTTGCTACGATCCTGACACAACTATCTCACTTCCCTCACATTCACAATTTTTTTGTGGCATGTTATAAAAACAAGGTTTATTTTCTCTATGTGAATGATTTAAGAAATTAATAAACACGAGAAAATTTTATTACGAAACAAGTCGTGAACATTTCTATTTTCGTCCTACATCCGACAAAGCGAAACCATAATAATGTGATTCTTATTTTTTCAGTACTTTACACAATCAGCTGTTATTTCATGATTTTAAAATAGTAATCAAATTCAAAATCTTGCAATGTTAATCATGTCGAATTCGTTAACTATTTTGGATCCTAAAAACCCACTTTTAAGTGTTACAGGCCGTGAAATGATGCTACTTGCATTATCCATTCATGGATAGCATTCTAGCTTAACATCAGACGGAGTGCTGTCATATGTAGAGCCTATACAAAGTATATTTATAGCCGTGGTGTAATGGCAGTGTAATAGTTACACAAACCGAAAGCACGAGTTCAAAACCACCCACCGGTACCAATGTATCTTTAATGTACTTTGGTTGTCCTGTTTCTATGATACAAGCACTTTAGTAGCATAGTATAGAAATGTAAAAAAAAATTATACTTATATTATTATTATAAAATACTTTGTTTAAATAAATACGTAGTTATAATAAGTAGCTATATTTGTTTACATACTTCTATACATCGTACAAAAATACACTGAATTTTACCTACCTGTAGCCTTTTATAGCTGAAAGTGAAAAAAATGAAGTAAAAAAAATGCATATCTACAATTTCTCCATTGTTTTATATTATCTCGATTCTATAATAAACTTAATTACCTATTTTATTAAGTGAATTAACAAATCCTTATCAGGTATCGATTGTGAGTTATAATAGAATTGGGTCAAAGAGGTCATACGTTCTAGTCACGTTAGGTGGCCGTGACCGAAGTTGTCGCAGATGGCACTGAAACGCCCACTCGGGATCTTTCAGGGAAAACTGTGGCTCGTAATAACTAACTACATGATTTTGCATTCCTTTGCTTATTATCGCAAGCTTTATTAACCATTATTTTTAAATGTAAATAAATATAGCTACTTATTATAACTACATATTTATTTAAACAAAGTATTTTATAATAATAATATAAGTATATTTTTTTTTACATTTCTATACTATGCTACTAAAGTGCTTGTATCATAGAAACAGGACAACCAAAGTACATTAAAGATACATTGGTACCGGTGGGTGGTTTTGAACTCGTGCTTTCGGTTTGTGTAACTATTACACTGCCATTACACCACGGCTATAAATATACTTTGTATAGGCTCTACATATGACAGCACTCCGTCTGATGTTAAGCTAGAATGCTATCCATGAATGGATAATGCAAGTAGCATCATTTCACGGCCTGTAACACTTAAAAGTGGGTTTTTAGGATCCAAAATAGTTAACGAATTCGACATGATTAACATTGCAAGATTTTGAATTTGATTACTATTTTAAAATCATGAAATAACAGCTGATTGTGTAAAGTACTGAAAAAATAAGAATCACATTATTATGGTTTCGCTTTGTCGGATGTAGGACGAAAATAGAAATGTTCACGACTTGTTTCGTAATAAAATTTTCTCGTGCTTACTAATTTCTTAAATCATTCACATAGAGAAAATAAACCTTGTTTTTATAACATGCCACAAAAAAATTGTGAATGTGAGGGAAGTGAGATAGTTGTGTCAGGATCGTAGCAAGTGGCGCTCCATTGCCCCTGCCTATCCCTGTGGGAAAAGGGCAAAACGAATTTATTTAATATCATAGTTTATTAGATCACAAATGTAGCCATTATTTAATTTTATATTGATCTAAACCATGCCCATAGAGTCTGTATGAATAGAATTGTGGATATAAAGTAAGCGACAAAAGTTGTGTCAGGATCGTGGAAAGTGGCGTTGTCCCTGACTATACATATGGGAATAGAGGCGTGAAAACTTTGCTTTAGACTACCGAGGTTCGTTAGTAATATAAAATCGTAAACCAAAAATTGGCTCTCCTTACAAAGTCTTATGGGAATACGATGGAAGTTCGATCGAACTAATGCCGAAATGACCGATTTTTATTTGTTTTGACACGTCATTAAATCGGCGCAGAGCGAATCTCTGTCGTCTCCGTCCTTTTTAAACAGGAATAAAAAGAGTTTACATATCTTATGCTACCAATTAAGGCGACCGTGGTTTAGCAGGCAATGGTTACGCAAGCCGAGTGCACGGGTTTAAAACCACTCACCGGTACCAATGTATCTTTAATGTATGTACTTTGGTTGTCCTGTTTCTATGATACAATCTCTTTAGTAGCTTAGTTTAGACATCATTATAACATCAAAACACTAACAATAAAGTGAATTTCGACGCGATCGCGCCGCTCTACCGAATCCGCTGACATCGCGCGCAGAGGTCCGTCTCAACGTTAGCCCCAAAACCGCAGCCCTAGGGAATCTCTAAATACGAGTACACAATCTATACATTCTTTTGACTAATAAGTAAATTATCCTTTTTGCATCGAGGAATAGGTACAAAAAAGTTTATTGATTAGTTTACTAGGTAGCTGAGTTGGTACAATAAGTGCAAGGCATTCTAAAATCTGAGAACAATCAATCAGGATTAATCAAAAGATAATTTGGTACAATAAAAGTTGTAATAGGTAGGTATAGAGTAGTGAACACAACACGGCCATTCCATTATAATGAAGTAAAATGATCTGACATTGACCGTTGTCAGGTATTGATTTACATTGACGTACACGTTTACCTAATAACAAGTACTTGGGTAATTGTAAAAAGGTACTGGGCATGTAAATATCTTGGAAACACAAAGTAAGATGAGCCCCAATTAAAAATATAATTTGTACATTTAGAGAACCTATTAAATTAGGGTTTTTTCTAAGATATCGATTTCCCCAAGCAATATATTTCTGATACTTTAGGGGTCATAGCTCGTAGGATTTGTGGCAATGGGTTGGCCACATCGCTCGAAGAACCTAAAACCGATGGGCAAGAAATGTTCTTGAGTTGTGACCACTAACCGGAAGACACAAGTTAGGTAGGCCTCCCACTATGTTGACTGATGATATAGTAAGAGTCACGAATAACCGATGGATACAACTAGCATCTTGTCTGTTTAGAAGTCGCGGTCTTCTGGTTGATAATTTGGGGACCGACATATATAGTACACTAAATGTTAACGCATTATTTATTGTAACACACGCTAAAACAATGTCGAAACACACACATTTGATTCCTCACGATGATTCCCTTCTTCAGAAAAGTACACATTGCAATGTACATTGGTACAGGCTCCGTTATACGTAGGTAATGATCACATAACACTTTGACGTAGGAAAACGAAATTAAGTTAGGTTTCTTTACCATAGATACGAGTATAAATATAAAAATAATATAAAAGTTAAAATCTATGTGAATGTCGAATGTCGAAGCTTAAATCATGAATACAAAATGGGCACTTAGCACTTGAATAAATAATGATTCAATATAATGTTTTCGGTCTGGTCTGTATTGTAAAAGGATAAACTAAATGAGGAAGGAAACTTGACGGTTTTAATGAAGGCTATTAAATGAAAACTGTTGTAAAACAATATTGTTTTTTTTATAAATGAATTTCATAGTCGAAAATTTTAGACGGACTTAATTTTTATACAAACAAATTAATTTAAAGTCATCATCAAGATCAATTGTCACGCCTTAATTCTTACAAGGATAGGCATTAGAACAACATGAGCAAATATTAGTTTAATGATAAAATTCATAGTAACACTCTATTTAACTATCACTATTCAAATGTGATTAAAAATATAATTTAAAATAAAATTAATATACTTTCAATCAAGTTTGCAAATCGTGAAGTCTGTATATCGCAAACTTGGTCGCGTTTTGGTAATTGAAAGTTGCGGGTTTTAACTAGTGGGACTGCTACTTCCATTTTTTAATCTGTAGTAGCAGTCGCCTCCATTCATGGATAGTACTCTAACATCAGGCGAAGTTTTTTTTATTTTTATTGTGACTCGACATATGACAGCACCCCGCTTGATGTTAAGCCAAAGTGTGGTCCATGAATGAATGTCACTGCTACTACAATTCAATAACTGTGAGTAGCAATCACATCCACTATGCCGGCCTAGATGGAACCGGCAACTTACAAGCTGATCCCGAAACGTGACCAAATCACTTCACGGTCTGTATACTTGTAAGTGGTGGTACTACCCCGGATCGGCAGACTGGGTACCACTGCCTACCACTCTTTGATGACCAGACCCGAAGCAAATATCCATCTCTTTTTTTTTATTAACAAATATTTGCAATATTCAATACTATTAAATATTACAAATAAAAGCTATGAAACAAATATTTGCTCCGACCGGGGATCGAACCCGGGACTTTACGCGCAACAAACCAGTCGCTAAACCGTTCGTCCACGCCTGTCGTCAAAAGTTTGTCATACGTCGAGCCACAATAAAAACTAACTAATTGCAACCTTATTATTAAAAATCAAGATCGCTCGCTTTCATTATATTTCTGTTATTTTTTGCGGTAAATAAAGTATTTGTGTAGGTTGGATCCAAAAATTGATATTTTTTTGCTGGCAATCAAATTTATGTTTCTGGGATATTACCACAATATCCCGTAAAATTACTATAAAATAGTGAATTACAAGTGACAAATGTAGTAAAACCAATTTCATTAAATGACCGGATAAACAAGCATTTCCACAAGGTTATTTAAGGGGTCTCGATTACTCACGCAGTATGACTGTATTTTTACGTCACCTTCGAATCATCTGTTGAACGTAAATAAGAAAATTAAACAAACTACTACCTCTACCACCTATGCGAAATTATATTGTTATATAAAACTTTTTATTATTATAATAAAGTATATTATGCCTAGTGCCACCGTGGAGCTAGTATGAAGAGATTGTGTATGTAAGGGAAGCAAGGGAGTCGTGTCAGGATCGTGGCAGGTGGCGCTCTATTGTCTCTGCCTATCTCTGTAAAAAGGCGTGACAATTTGATTGATAAATAATTTGTATGAAAAGATTTCATTTATTCATTGTGATGCGACATCTGACGAGGTGCATTAGTGCCAATGACTGAAAAATCTGTCTAAGTATACGGATGCCTTAGTCGTAGTCACTATGCAGCCCATAGAAGGGCAGGTAAAGCGTCGGTCGCTCCGATTCTTGTTAGTTAGTTGTCGACAAAATCAACAGAATGCTCTGCAAAATAAATCTGGCGATTCCCGGTATTACAAAATAACAATTATGTGTAATATTTTATTTGTAAATAACATTTATTGTCACCACGTAGACTGCAAAGATATTACAAATGTTTGTTAATAGTTAACAAGGCAGACCCAGTGATGCTGACCTAATCGGAGACATCCTCAAGAAGCTAAGTTGTGCCCAAAACCATAGAGCTTGTATGAAGAGAATTGTGATTGAAACGAGGGAATCGTTGTCAGGATCGTGGCAAGTGGCGCTCCATTGTCTCTGCCTATCCCTGTGGGAAAAAGGCGTAACAATTTGATTGATTGATTTGTTAATAAATAAATAAAAATTAAGGCATATATTTGCTTAGGGCATTGGTGTTTAAGAGTGGGATCGTAAGCGTATAGACCGTAAAGTGACAAAGCATTTCGAGATAAGCTCAAAAGTATTGTGAAAAGTAGTTGTGACTGCTACTTTTTATTACATTGTAGTAGCAGTGACATCTATTCATGGACCACACTCCAGCCTAACTCAGGCGGGGTGCTGTCAACGTAGAGCTTACAACAAGAAAAAATAATGATGTTCCTAATGATTACAATTCCTGTCGCAGATGATTGCGTCAGTGTTTTTGTATAACAATAGCTTTGTGTAAATATAGAACGGCTCAACATTTATGTAAATTTTTCGAAGTTTCTATATTTTAACTTCAATGATTATTTTCGGTTGGTTGTATGACACTTTTAAATGAAGAGATTATTAGGTTGATGAGCATGACTGACATGACTGACATGACTAAATGTTGTACATTTTTGTTATATATGTTTTTGTTTCCGCAAAACAAAACCATGAAGATGTATAATGCGATTAAAATAAGAATAGGACGGTATCGGCGCCATTTTGTGACGTCTAACTCTCCAACCAACTTCACTTTAGTATGGTGTCTTTTTCTTTGCGGACCGTCAAGAAAAAGACACCTTTGAATCAGTCAAGTGAAGTTAGTCAACAGCCCGTCCTATTCTTATTCTAATAACATAGTACGGTTGAAATGAATGCTGCATAATTTATTCGTATTTATTGTGTATTATCTTTTAGTGTATTATCGTATTTATTGTGTAGAGCCTTTTTATTGTGTATTATCTAGAATTTAATTTCTTTGTAATTGTATGTTTGTAACTTTACTTTTATACCGTAAAATATCTTGTTTTTTTTTAAATTGTTTTTTAGTGTCAATGTAGACATTACTAATCACAAACATTCGACAAAGATGACGGGTTACTTAGTTATTTATGGTTTCTTGTCGATGAAGTATTTCTGAAATTACGATAGTACTTTTTTTTAAAATTCATATTATTTAAGTAATAAATAGTACTTAAATTATTTAAAAAAATTAAAAGTCCAAGAAAGTCAATCCAAATTATAACAAATGTTTCATTTGAAAAAAAAGATTTAATTATTTTAACTCAACATAATAATATGACAACAACCCATTTGATGTTAAGTTGTAGTGCGGTCAATGAATATTGGTGACTGCTACTACAGTTAAATAACTATAATTGGCAGTCACATCTACTATGCCGGCCCAGTTGAAATCGGTTGTGATAAAGTGCTTGTATCATAACCGAAACAGGACCACCAAAGAACATATATCAAAGATACATTGGTACCGGCTAGTGGTTTTGAACCCGTACTATCGGTTTGCGTAACCATTGCACTACCACTACACCACAGTCGCCTTACTACACTACACTGTCATTATATTTTCGTTTTTACTTTCAGATGTTCGTCAGGAAATTTACTAGGGCCAAATAGAGCGGCGTTGGCTTATATCCTAAACAAATGTCCGGGTTTAACGGATTCAGGATTGCCGCCGTGCAGGGAGTACCACGAAGTCACCGGAAATATTATTTGCCCTAACATGGTCAGAGGCATGGACCACCTCCGTGATCCACGATTAAACAAAGTAAGACTTTTCCTCTGTACAGTTTTAATTTAATTGTGACTCGACATAGTCGTATTTAATTGTAGGCGACCGTGGTGTAGTGGCAGTGCAATGGTTACACGAACCGAGAGCACGAGTTCGAGATTACCCACCGGTACCAATGTATCTTTGATATATGTACTTTGGTTGTCTTGTTTCTATTCTTAAGTAGCTTAGTATAGAAATATTGTACGCAATAGCACCCCGCCTGATTTTAAGCTGGGGTGCGGAGGTGAATGTTACTACAATTCAATAACTGTAAGTAGCAGTCACATCCACTATGCCGGCCTAGCTGGAACCGGCAACTTACAAGCTGATCCCGAAGCGCGACCAAATGGCTTGACGGTCTGTATACTTGTAAGTGGTGGTAGTACCCCGGATCGGCAGATTGGGTACCACTGCCTACCACTCTTTGATAACCAGACCCGAAGCAAATATCTACAGTTATTTAAGTGTAGTAGCAGTCAACTCCATTCTTGGACTGTACTCCAGCGGAGGTCAGGCTGGGTGCTATAATTTTTTATTTATTTATTTATTTTTTACTACATTTCTATACTAAGCTACTAAAGTGCTTGTATCGTAGAAACAGGACAACCAAAGTACATGTATCTAAGATACATTGGTACCGGTGAGTGGTTTCGAACCCGTGCCACTCTGCTTACGTAGCCATTGGACTTTCACTACACCACGGTCGCCATATATGTTGAGTCACAATTAAAAACATCTAGAAATATCGTCTAAAACGGTAATCTATAAATTGGTTTTCGCCATTATTAATTATTATTCAATATCATATTTAATAAAATATTTTCCATTTTTATTTTCCATTCGGAAATATCCTCAAGAAAGCTGGAGGATGTCTTCGCTTGTATTGATTGTAATTGATTGTCCATTTAAATGTGATATTTTTTTAGGGTTTAGCCTTTACACTGGAGGAACGTCAAGCGCTAGGACTTCATGGACTATTAGCAGCGAAGTTCAAGACTCAGGAAGAACAATTGGAAATTTGCCAAATATCCATCGATAGATACACGGAAAATTTAAACAAGTATCTCTATCTTGTTGAGTTACAGGTGAATAAATATAATAAAGGTTGTTGATATTTTTACTTATAATTTTCACCAAAGATAGGACGATCTCGATTTTTTCAAACCGAGTTAGGTTGATTTAAAAATATGGATAACCCGATTAGCAACACCGTATTTTTGAATTCGATTCAAACCGAGTTGACAATTAGGTCCGACAATCTGAATTGCCTAAAACACATTATGGTTTGCTATAGAATTTCGGATGTGTATGTATGGCTAAATAAATTTGGTGTCTGATCTAAATATAATAGTTCAAACCGGTTTATTGTAGATGATAACCGACCCAACTCGGTTTAAGCCTCAACTCGGTTTAACCTGGGTTGCAAAGTCGAGTCGTTACATCTCTACACTAGATATTAGAAATAAATGAATAAAATAATATGAAGACAAATAAATTACATATGCACTAGTTTTAGACCAGTAAAAAAAACGCCCAGACCCCTGTTTTGACTAAAAGGTGTAGTAGTAAGTTTGCCATTTGATTTAGAAGCCTTAAGTCGTATACATCAATAATATTGCATTGGATAACTAAAAGACATCATTAATTTTGTATGGGGATTTGGGCTTAATTGTATTAACAGTTGCATATACATTTTAAAATAGTTTGATGTACGAAGATTACAATGTAATTGGAATATATCCTTTATTTAGCATAGTTCAGGTGTGCAAAATTATCAAACTATAATTATGACAGTTTGAAGCAGAACTTTTAATATGGCGTGTCTTTGTTATTGACAGACGATACAAAATCCATATCTTATTTTCCAAACAACTCAATTGCACAGCAATTATAAGCAAAATTATTATTAGTTTTATCAACACAAGTATCGAAACTACCATTTATATATTTTTTCATATTATTATTTGGAAATATTTTTCTGCCACGATTAATGTATGAAAAATTCTTTGTTGATTAAAAAAAAAGGTTTCTAATAGAAGGTGATCATTAGTTTTCTTTCTAGAAAATTGCAAAAAACAACGGTAAATGCAAACTGACTACTGTACCAAAAAACTCCTATTACTGTACCATTTGTATATGCTACAATTCGCCCCTAGACTAGCAGCAATTCGGAATAGATTCGTAGAACCTCTGAATAGTTTTCAACGGAATATAGCCATTCTTCTTTCAAAACTATCGCCAATAATTGATACAATGTTGTTCAAGCAGGGTTTTAGATCGATATACTATATAAGGATAGAAAACGTAGGTTGCGACGCTAACAACGTTTTAACCACTTGAGATTATCGCGATACTCCGATTTGTGATCGTATTTTCGCAATATGATCCTAATACAGTAATTTATCAACCTATCGAGTTTATCAACTTGATGTAGTGATTGTTCGTTATTAATATACAGGGTGTCCCATTAATTAACGTCAAGCCGGGAACTGGTGATAGGCCAGGTAATGACAGTTATCCCTGTGCTTGCCTACCCGTAGCGGTATCATTGATTTTAAGTGTACAAATCATGAAGCGACTCAATCTCTTTCCGGGATCAGCTAGAAAGTTGCCGGTTGCAACCAGGCCGACATATTGGATACGACTCCAATTATTTAACTGTTGTTGCAGTGCCAACAATTAACGAACGGCACTTTAGTTAACGTCAGACAGGCCGATCTCATATATCGAGCCATAATAATATTAAAATCAACATAAATTTAAATAAATAACAATCTGAGGCCACTCCTGGGAGTTGTGAAAGAGTCACGCAAACCGGGTTCAAAATAACTTGCCGATACCAGTGTATCTTTGGTCGTTCTGTTTCTATACAAACACGTTTAGTAGCTTAGTATAAAAATGTAAAAAATAATACGAAACCTTAGCTAGCCAATTAAAATTAGACGACTCTTTAATAAATAAATTTTAGCTTTTAAGTGACTTGAATTAAACAAATTTTATGAATTAAACTGAAATTAATTGGCTTACTATCGCGTTTATTTTGGTTTAGATTTTACAATGATTTATTATTCTGACGTTTCGAGAGCTTTGCAGCCATCGTGGTCACGGAGAGACAATGGCTGCAAAGCTCTCGAAACGTCGGAATAATTAAAAATTGTAAAATCTAAATCAAAATAACGCGATAGTAAGCCGCATAAAATTTGTTTAATTCATTAATCAATGTTCGCGCAAAATCTAAGAAAATACTTTTAAGTGACTTTTACAAGTAACAAGCATAATTAAATAATAAAATTTATTTTTATTTTCAGGATAGAAACGAGAAATTGTTCTTCCGTCTTCTATCTGAGAACATTGAGAAGTATCTTCCTATTGTCTATACTCCGACAGTGGGGCTTGCATGTCAGAAATTTGGTCTCATTTATCGCCGCCCACGTGGTCTCTTTATTACCATCAATGATAAGGGGCACATTTTTAAGATACTTAGAAATTGGTAATATATCTTTATTATTATTAAATTTAAAAAAAAACACAAATTTACGGGGATAGGCAGATATAATGGAGCGCCACTTGCCACGATCCTGACACAACTCCCTCGCTCCTTCTACATCCACAATTGTCCTCATACAAGCTCTAAGGTTATGGGCACTAGGCAACCTAACTCCATAACCATAGGCATGGCCATAACCTATAGCCTGTGGATGTGATGTAAGGAAGAGAGTTTTACCGGCATCGTGAAAAGTGGAGCATGCTCTGTGCCTACCTACTAACCTCTTTGGAAACGAAGATTTGAATGTTTGATTTAATTTATCTAATAATTATATTTTTTCATTCAAGGCCCGAGCCAGACGTGCGGGCAATAGTCGTGACTGACGGGGAACGTATTTTGGGGTTGGGCGACTTAGGTGCTTTTGGTATGGGCATCCCAGTGGGCAAGTTGTCACTTTACACCGCATTAGCTGGTATCAAACCACATCAGTGTCTCCCCATCACGCTGGACGTCGGCACTGAGAATCAGGTATTATCATCTGACCATAGAGCTTGTATGAAGAGAATTGTGAATGTGTAGGAAGCGAGGGAGTTGTGTCAGGATCGTGGCAAGTGGCGCTCCATTGTCTCTGCCTATCCCTGTGGGAAAAAGGCATGACAATTTGATTGATTGATCATCTAACTTTGATAAGTTTACCATGGTTTTTTTTAATTGTGACTCGACATATGACAGCACCCCGCCTGATGTTAAGCTGGAGTGCTGTCTATGAATGGAGGTGATTGCAAATGTAAGTAGCAATCTCGTCCACTATGCCGAACTAGTTGGAATTGGCACCTTACAAGCTGATACCGAAACGCGACTAAGTCACTTCACTGTCTGTATACTTGTAAGTTCTGGTACTATTCCGGATCGACAGACTGGGTCGATCTCTTTGATAACCAGACCCGAAGCAAATATCCGCCCCTTTGTTTATTAACATATATTTGTTAATTTAATCTAATTGTTAAATATTACCAATGAAAACTATGAAATAAATATTGGCTCCGCGACTGGGAATCGAACCCGGGACTTTCCGCGTAACGGACTGGTACTGACCAATACGCCACGCCTGTCATGAAATGTTTAACATTGTATTTTTCTTCACGATTGGTTGTTTTATTTTTCTAGGACTTATTAGAGGACCCATTATACATTGGACTTCGACAGAGGCGCGTACGTGGTCAAGAATACGATGAATTCCTCGATGAATTCATGGAAGCGTGT
Source organism: Tinea trinotella (assembly GCA_905220615.1). Taxonomy (NCBI): domain Eukaryota; kingdom Metazoa; phylum Arthropoda; class Insecta; order Lepidoptera; family Tineidae; genus Tinea; species Tinea trinotella. The sequence goes on from HG992315.1 coordinate 9,568,918, forward strand.
GTTTTGAGATATGGACAGAATACGCTTATTCAGGTAAATTTAACTTTCAAGGCAGGGATTTTCGACGATATTTTGAGGTACTTTTGACGATCAAATAACTATACTTCTTAAAATGTTATTTACTAAAAAGAAAAACGTTATATTGTTTATGAAAAAAATTATGCAACTTCATCACAAAAATAGTTTTTGATTTCCATGTTCTCGGTTTTTTAAGCGATAACCATTAGATTTTTTTTAGTAAATATGAATAGTCAATTACTAAACTAGACACTTAATTAGCTAGATATTTAATTAAATACACGGTTTTCTGTTAGTTAACAAAATGTTGTTATAAAAGGTAAATTATTCGTACGAAAAACATCGCACGCTCTAATAGTGATGTGCAAATCTCAACCTTATTTCGCCTAAAACACGTTTTGTTCATAACGCAGAGATTCCTCTCCCTGAGGCTAGGAATTCACAAAGCGACACTGACACGCGCCCGCCGCAACTGCCCTAAACTCAAAATCTCACAAATTTTTGCGACTGGATGGCTGCTAAGTCATGATATACTGTTTTTTCTTACTTTTTTTCCCATATTATACGAGTATTAGTTTTCGCAAATGCCACGAGTTTGAACTATTAAGTACGATTAGGCGTACATACAAGTGGAAGTAGGACGGATTGATAGTTATTGAGAGCGAAAAAGAGGCAAATGTATCTGCTCTGCATCGCGACACTAACAGCCGGTTGTACCAAAAATCATAATTTACGAATTTGTAAAAAGTATTGTATAAGTAAAAGAAAAAAAAAGAAAAATGGGTTGCACCACTCTTAAACTTCGAATTTTATATTTACGTTTAATGGATATTTTATAGTACATGTACTAATTTTGTTATTTCTAATCATAAAAACATAATTATATGAATGGTAGTTTCAATATAAAATTATTAACAACCCAATTCACGATTTCGTAATAGTAAACGTAATAGAATAAGTATAAAGTAAAACTTAATTGAAACTTTTTTTGTACAACCGGCTGTAAGTTTAGGTTAGCTTTTTAGCATAGTTTGAACGTGCCACGTTCGGAGCGCGTATAACATATCTACGTCTTTACTTAAAATATCATTGCTTCTATGTATGATTTTATTACAATTTTGTTTCAGTTTGAAGACTTCGCACTACTAAACGCGATGCGATTGTTGGACAAGTATCGCAATAAATACTGTACATTCAACGATGATATTCAAGGAACGGCCAGTGTCGCTGTGGCTGGCTTGATGGCCGCTACACGGGTTACCAAGAGAAAACTTCGCGAGAATATTTTCATGTTCTTAGGAGCTGGATCTGTAAGGACTTTTTTTCACTTTATATTTATATAAATCCTCCATTGCCCAAAATAAACTTAAAAATAGGTACATAGGCGAGTTTAATGCCTATTAGGCATTCTCTGACAACTAACCTTTGAGATGATGAGAAATTATGGGCAGGGTACTGCAAACTACAACTATCACAAGTATATATATACACATATATGTAGGTATAAATAAACATACAAAATTATATTTTGTGCCAAATTATTTAATATGAACTAGATGCCGTGAGCTCGTTTATCAAGAAACAAGTTGGTGACTAACATCCAGCGGTATCTTGTTCCACTGGCAGGCTGCAGACACAGTAAAGGAATCTAAGTATCTGCTTGAGGAATGAGGAGCGCTTCAGTACTGTCTCGTCGTTACCCAGTTACTGACACTAATAGTTACTAAAAGTTTCTAAATACCCGAAGTCCATTCGAGGTGACGGCGACTGGGGCAGCTGTGAACTAACTCAGTTGTTTTAGTTGTCGGCACTTTTGAATCTCCTCTTGCTTAACATCAGGCGAGTCGAGGTAAAATGTCACAATAAAAAAAAAGCAAAATTGTTATTAGTTTTATCAACACAAGTATCGAAACTACCATTTATATATTTTTTCATCATTGAACATTACAAAAGTAGTACATAAAAGTCTAAAATGAATGATGTTCTGTATGCAAAATTTTAGGCTGCAAACGGCATTGCAAACCTGACTGTGGCCGCTATGGAAGACGAAGGTCTGTCGAAAGAGCAAGCGAGATCTCGCGTCTACATGTTCGATGTGGATGGTCTACTAAGTGAGCAGAGACCGGGCGGTGTACCAGACCATGCGAAGTCTTTCGGCAAAAATATCGAACCCGAGAAGTCCTTTGAAGAAGCTGTAAAGAAGATTAAGCCAAGTATTCTTATTGGTAAGTTATGAGAAAAGTTTAGTTTATTTAAAATATTTTATACTCAGTTTTATTCGTGCCAACGCTTTGCGGTCGGCGACAGGACTGGTACTGCGGCCAGCTGCACCAGGCAGTCGCGACATGCAGCGGTTGCAGATTGTACTGTTTTCTTGCACGGTATCAATCTCATACAGATTCATACAAACCAGTAGTGTAATCTGCAGTCCAAAACGGAATTGCATCTTCAGGCAGGGTGCTGTCGAGACAGAATAACTTCCCCACAAGCTTATTCATATAACGGTTCTAGTTTAGTTAGTTGTGAAGATGGAACTGGCATAGTCAACATTTACTAAAGCCCCTATATTTTTTTAATAAAAAAAGTCCTATTGAGAAAAAAATTACTATAAAACAATGGGTTTTAAAAAATATTTTAAATAAAGATTTATAGAAGGGTGTTATCCAACCAAATCGGGTTGCCTAGTGCCCATAACCGAATTGTGGATGTGAGGGAAGAGCGTGAGTTATGTCAGGATCGTGGCAAGTGGCGCTCCATTGTCTCTGCCTATCCCAATGGGAAAAAGGCATGATCATTCGATTGATTGATTTATATTATAGGTTGTTCAACCGTCGGTGGAGCCTTTACACCCAATGTTCTCCAACAAATGGCACAAAATGTTGATAGGCCCGTCATCTTTGCTCTCTCCAATCCTACTAGCCAGGCCGAATGTACTGCAGAAGATGCGTTTAACTATACTGAGGTATACCTTTTTAAATAACAATGTGATTCTTTATTCCTAAGATCTTTTATTATTATTCACCCTCAAGAAAGTTGGATTGCCTAGTGCCCATAACCGTAGAGCTTGTATGAAGTGAATTGTGGATGTGAGAGAAGCGAGGGAGTTGTGTCAGGATCGTGGCAAGTGACGCTCCATTGGCTCTGCCTATCCCTGTGGGAAAAAGTCGTGACAATTCGATTGATCTTTTATCACTGTCTAAGCTGCAACTGGGAGAAATGCATTTTATATTAAAGAAAAAAAATACCGTACTATTATAATTTGATGACAGGCATGGACGAACGGTTAGCGATTTGTTTGTTGCGTGTAAAGTCCCGGGTTCGGTTCCCGGTCGGTGCAAATATTTGTTAATAAAAGAAGAGGTGGATATTTGCTTCGGGTCTGCCGTTTCGGGATCAGCTTGTAAGTTGCCGGTTCCAACGAGGCCGGCATAGCGGATGTGATTGCTACTTACAGTTATTGAATTGTAGTAGCAGTGACATCCATTTATAGACCACACTCCAGCTGACAATAAGAAAAAATATACATAGGTAATAAATTAGGTTTGGCCTCAAATATATTCTAATTACAGGGAAGGTGTGTCTACGCATCTGGCTCTCCATTCCCGCCCGTCGTATACAATGGTAAAGAATACCACACAGGACAAGGAAACAACTCATACATCTTCCCAGGCGTTGCACTCGGCGTTATTGCGACTGCCGCTCATCATATTCCTGATACCATGTTCCTTCGGGCAGCCAAGGTAATTAATTGCTAATTCGATTTTTACATTCTCAAGAAAGCTAGGTCGCCTAGTGCCCATAACCATATAGCTTGTATGAAGAGAATTGTGAATGTAAAGGAAGCGAGGGAGTTGTGTCAGGATCGTGGCAAGTGGCGCTCTGTTGTCCCTGCCGATCTTTGTGGGAAAAAGGCGTGACAATTGATTGATTAATTTATACACGTCTCGTCAGATTTCACTCTCAATAGGACTTTTTTTATTAAAAAAAAGGAGTCTTTAGTAAATGTTGACTATGACAGTTTCATCTTGACAACTATCTAAACTAGAACCGTTATATGAATAAGCTTGTGGGGAAGCTAAACGAAATGGAATAACTTCCCCATAACAACAGTCCTTAGCGGTCTGGCGTCGGTGCTACTACTACTTTGCTGTATATCGATTGCGAGATATTAAATGCTGAACGCCATTTAGCCTCCGGTACAGACACTCTATTTAACGCCATCCAGTTTTCGCAGCTTGTGGAGGATAAACATCCCACGTCTAATCTATTGATGTTACATGTTTCGATTAAATTAACTCCTTTGGCATCGATCCGGATACATTCCTCTGATGATGACAGTTCTGTAATTTTCCACACAAATCACAATTCGGACTATCACTCTTCTTTATCAAATTACTCAATTGGACTTAATAATACAATAATAATAAAAAACATTCAAATTATAACTTTTCCACGTGGATAGGCAGAGACAATGGAGCGCCTCTTGCTCTCTAGCTTCTTGTAAAACGAGAATTATGGGTGCGAAGGGAGCAAGAGAGTTGTGTTAAGATCGTAGAAAGTTACGGTACACTTTGTTTATCCCGTGTACAAATTAAAAATAATTTTATTGTTTTTTTCCAGACATTGGCCGACTTCGTGAGCGACAAGGATCTAGATATGGGACGTATCTACCCAAGTTTATCTGAAGTCCCCGAGGTCTCTTTAAAGATCGCCATTGAGGTCGCTAAAATGGCTTATGATGAAGGTAAGTCGCCTAAAAAGATAAGCTGCTCTTTTACTCATTGCAATAGCGGCTTTATCTTTGGTGCCTTTACAAACAGCGCGTACAAACTTGTTTTTATATCATCGTATGAATTATAAACACGCGCCAAGTGTTGACGATGATGGTCGTCTTGTGCGCACCACATATGCACCGTGGTGTAGTGGCAGTGCATATGAGGTTAGGCAATTGAGAGCATGGGTTCAAAACCACTTGCTGGTACTTAATGTAAGCACATGTATCTTTGATACATGTGCTTTAGTTGTCCTGTTTCTATGATACAAACACTTTAGTAGCTTAGTATAGAAAAGAAAAATATCTATATATCTAAGTATATACGCGCGACAAAACTATCATCGCGCACTCACTCCCTTTGCACCTCGTGCTTACCTCAACAAAGGAGAATCCTAGTATCTTTGTCGTAACGCAAAAAGCAGTTTTTTCGTCAGAATCCATTTTGCTATTATCCAACATGATTCGCTCACAAAAGATTTTGTAAGTTTGCACGCGCGCATTTTAAAAACGTGCTTTAACGCGCTGAAAATACGTCTAGTTTGTAAAGGCACTCACCCCAGAAATGAGCGATGATCACAATATTATAAAAAAGTAGGATGTGATTATCAGTGCCCATAACCAAAGAGCATGTATGAATTGTGGATGTAAGGGAAGTAAGAGCGTTGTATCTATTGCGGCAGAAAATAATGATCATGAGATAAACGTAGTGAAAATGCGCTTTTTAAATACTTTTTCTTTTTGTTTTATTTTACGAGCGCGAAGTTTTTTTTAGTTATTTGTTTAATTTTGTGTTTTATTGAAGTTTGGATTACGGATTATAAATGGGTTACTATAATTTTATTTATCATTATTTGTTTTATTTTTGTTATAAATTCTTTTAATTATGAATATTTTCAGGGATGTTGTTTTAGAATTAATTATTAAATTAAATTAATTTACTTAAATGGAGGAGTTTAAAGGTTATTTATGTATCATTTTTTTTTAAGTTTATTTTTATATTTGTAGTATTTTATTTTAATATTAATTTTCTTTGGCCGGCATAGTGACGGCGACTGAGGCAGCTGTGAACAAACTCGGTTTTCTCAGTCGTCGTTCCTCTTGGACCTCCGCTTGCTTTTAATCAGGCGGGACGAGGTCAGATGTCGTAGAGTAGCTGTAGCAGGAGTCGTAGAGTAAAAGTAGATGTAGCAGGAGTCTACAGACTCCGTAGACATTGTTTGAAGTGAATTGTGAGTGTGAAAGAATCGGATTAGTTTTATCAGAATTGTGTAGTGGCTTTCCGTTCTTTGTGAGAACTGATGCGAGACAAAAATATATAGAGTTATTGTGAAATCATTATTATTGACCCCCCTTGATAATGTAGAAAATATTTAATATATATATTTTTATTTTTCTTAATTATTAGTTTTTCTATAGAATAACTTCATGGTCTTATATGTCTTAAATCACAATAAAAATGGATTTAGTGGGGGCTATTCATTAATAGTTTTTATTATTATTTTGTATTGACATGTGACCATGACTGGATTTAAGCCCTATATAGTGATTTATTCTAACAATTGTATTTGTACAGGTTTGGCATCTGTATACCCGCAGCCGAAAGACTTGGTTAAACATGTGAAAGACCAACTCTACAGATGCAACTATGAGAGCGCTTTGCCAGCCACTTGGCAGTGGAAACCAGAAGAGAAATTTGATATAAAAGCTATAGAACCAGTACCCAAAAATATTTAAATAATACTGGATTATGAAAGATCTAACTTTAACGCTAACAAACGTCAAATTAATATGTTTGTTCTCTATGGTTTGACGTTTCATACCACAGACACAGGTTTGGTTTTCGACAAGTTTATCTTCAATCCACTCCTAACGGATACTCTGTGCACGTCTGAGTGGAAGGAGAATGCAGAGTGTGAAAATTAGGAAGAAAGACCAGTTGACAGGCGCGAAATAATTTTAACATGATTTTTCCATACGTTTTTTTAATCAAACTAATAGAGACGTCCTTATCATGTGTGCTCTCTTTCCTTTACCATATTAATGAAAGAGACCACTTAAAATTGAACCATAGATCGTTCAGAAACCATAGATAGGAAAATAAAAAACGCATTATTTATATGCGTTATCTTTGCATATAAATAATGCGTAGTAGTGGTACTCAGTCTGCTGATCCGGGGTAGTACCACCACTTACAAGTATATAGGTCGTGAAGTGATTTGGTCGCGTTTCGGGATCAGCTTGTAAGTTGCCAGTACCCACTAGGGCGGCATAGTGGATGTGATTGCTACTCATAGTTATTGAATTGTAGTAGCAGTGGCATCTATTCATGGACCACACTCCTAATTAACATCAAGCGGGGTGCTGTCATATGTCGAGTCACAATAAAAAAAACTGATTACGTGAGTATTGCTGTAAATTAAAAACTCCTAAGGCACAGGTCTAGCGATATATTAATTAAGGTATAGAGTGGGGCTTAAAGTGGAGAGAGTTTATTATTGTGACCTGCACGCAACTAACTTTGAAGCGCCATAAAGTTTGGAACAAGCTGTACTTATGTGCCACTTACACTATGGAAAGTACTACTGAGTTGGATTGTGTAGGTTATGTATAAGTCGACTAACTAGCGTTGCGTCGCTTCTTGTATCTGTATCCCTCATTTCTATATCTATGGTTTAAACATTCTCGTTAGTATGCTGCTTACTATACAGTCTATTTAATTTAATTAGACGTTGCAAATTGATTACGATTTTGTATTGTATATTGTATTTTTTTAAATCTTTGATTTGACGTTTGCTACTAGTTAAAGTTGGAATAATGAACACTTAACTTTGGAATTGATATGCTAGAAATTATTTAAAAAATCATGTAGTTGATATTAATTTTACTGCCATATTTTATGTAAAAAAGAATAAGGCGACGTCCTACGTGAGCGAATTTGATGCGAACACGATCACTTCTGACATTTTCTACCAGCCAATTCTTTAGTATTATAAACGTGCAATAAAGCAAGGGAAAGTCTAAAATTAATATAAAGGTAAAATTAAAAAATAACGTGAAATGCAGAAAACAAATACATTTTATATAATCATAAATAAATTATGCATAGGCATTAAGATCTATTGCTATTAATGTGATCTATTTCTACTTATGATGAAAACGTCCAGCCCCCCTAGCACGGCCATCCAAGAAACAAGATAAAGACCTGCTAAGAATATCATTGCAACTCGTTTTAGGTAACTTACTAGAACTGTACATCAAAATGCTCAAAAAAGACATATAAAGGTTCTGTAAAATTTCAGATAAAACAACGTTGAAAACTTTATTAAATATATTTTCTAAACATTTTGATGATCCGGTCAATTAAGTATTTAAAATGAGTTACAATAATATTCCTTGCAATTCTTTATCTTGCTTCTTGGCTTGCCGTGCTAGGGGGGCTGATTGTTCGAAAATGTCAAACAATGATCGTATCTGTAGAACGTTGCACAAGCGGGAGAGGGGCGATCGGTGTAATAAATATATGGCGTGAACATATTTTTAAATGGTTTCCAAAAATTTTAAACTAACACAACATATTAAAATTTTAATGATGTTGAACGAGTTTAAATTATTTTAGGAATCACTGGCATGGTCACCTAACCATATTGAACTTTTATATTGAAAAAAGATATAAGTACATTTTTTTTGGGATTCTACTTATTTATCTAGCCTATTAATTCCAAAATTTATCGTAGTGACAATAAACGTTATGCACTTGATGTAGTAAATGTATGAAAAAGTGTTACCACTAAAAAAATATTTTAATAATCGCCAAAATAATTTCTGTACTCTGTAAGTTTTTTTTTCAAACAGTATTTTTTGAAATCTGAATGGTATTTTATTGAAAAAGTATTATTTTTAATTATTTATTTTGACTACAATTTTATTTTTTAATAGTTTTTACTTATTATACAGTGATATTTATAAGATCGACCGAAAGTATTTACACTAATAATACACTAGTATTTTTACTCTATACAGATCCTTAATGGTTAACAAAGGTTTACTTAATTTTTATCTTAAAACAAAAGACATTTAATTTGAATAGATGTAATTAAAAAAAAAATCAAAGAAAAAAGAGTATTTTTAAATAACTATTGTTATTTTATTGTATTACCTATGTTAATTATGGAACCTTCATGGTACTAAATATGGAGTAATAAAAGTGTTTTTTTTTAAATCAATTGACTATGACATGGTTCCTTTTACTTTTTAAATTACGCTATTTAAATTCATAATTATAATAGATTAAAAGTAGTCTTAAATATACAACGTATTAAACAAATATAATATGAGACAAATGTAGTACCAGTTGCCCCGATTCATGGACCGCAGCACCCTGCCTGATGTTAAGCTGGACTTAACATCAGGCAGGGTGCTGTCATGCACCCAATTCAATAGTTTTTTTTTAAATTCCAATATTAAATGTTATGATCCGTTTTTAAATCAATTTGAATTATTGTTCCTTTTAGGTAGTGAGATTATTAATTTATGTAAAACAAAATAGTTTTTATTTTTATGTTACTGGAATTGATATTGATGGACAGTATTTTTTGTTAATTTGTTTACCTCTTATGAAAGAATATGATTCTCTCATTTTTGTATTTAAATAATAGTATTTCACAACAGTCTCTAGTCACCCCAGTTATAATTATTGATGCAGGTTATCGTTAATTTTAATGCATTTCGTTGCATTGTTTATTTATTAAGTGGTCAGTTACATTGTAACATCTGCATACTTCGGTTTTGCTTCGGTTTAGTACTTAGAAATTGGCTTTTTTTGAAAAGTTTCCAAATGTCTGTCTCAGAGTTTAGTCAAATTGTGATTTTTCATTTATCTCATTTTAGTAGAAGTTTTTTTAGTGGAAAAGATCTTAAAAAGTATTAGTGGTACAAATGTATTTTAACTTAAAATAAATGTTTTAAATTATTAAGCCTGCTTGTTTAGTATGAGTGTAAAGGCGCAGTTCCCGTTTCCATTACTTAAGGAGGAATGTTATAATATAATTCACCGCGACAATCTGAGTGCACACTTACAGCGATGGAATTGGGCCTTCAATAAAATTCCTAGTTTAATATATAAATTTAGGTGAGCTAGGATCTTTATTTGTTTTGTTTTAGTATTCGCCCCTCTCCCGCGTGCTTTGAATAAGATGGACATACGACTTCTCGCTCTAAAATATTTATCTTAATATCTCATATTTCAATACATGGTTCTCTTTCACGCTAAATAAAATAAGATCAATGAATTTCAAACGTCAGTGAATTGTGAAGTTAACAACGAATGGTTAATGTTACCGATGACGGATAGTTTATCAAAACGGATTAATAATATTTTTGTAACTGTGGTTGAGACGGATGCCTGGCCTTACCAGTTAAACAATTTTAATATCATGAGCGAGATAATGCTAAAACAAATCAATAAAGATCTTTGTAGTGAAAATGTTAGCACAGTAGTATTAACTTATTGTCGAATGTTGATGTTTAGTATCATTATGATACGAAGTGATTTATTTTGCTGTGACGTGCGTGTGGTTAATTAAACTAATTATTATGATAATTTGGCCGTTTATTTAAAATTATATTTTATCATTTACGGCCAGTGCAGTGCGATTATTATAAGAATAGAACGGACTCCTTCACTTCCATTCTAAGTTATAACCTCACTTCCTTCAGTGCAGTATGCTAGAAAACTGTTACAAGTAAAACAGGGCCCGGTCGCCCTTACAAACATCTATTGCTTATTAATAGAAGGTAGTTTGACAATTGTGACGTCACAAAATGTCGCCCGATCCTATTCTTATTTTAAAAGCATTGTTATTACGTTTTAGTGTTGAGTAAAAATTTGTCTGTTTTTTGACATTAATCATTTATTTATTTTACAATATTTCATTTTATCGTTACGAAACTAATCTCAATCATGTTTTTTGTGTTATATTATTTTTATTTACAAGAATAATTGTCTGTGTGAGCTTACTCGTATTTACCTAGATTCAATGAGTACGAAAGAGAGCAGGATATTTGGTCTTTTTAAACGTTTCAGCCGGAATACAGCTTGGCGTAGTGAATGCTACTACTGCTTGGTATATTTATGGTAGGAGTTATCACCACATATGTATTAATTGCACTTCAGCTGAACATCATGCAGCGTGCAATCAAAAAGTACGTTTATAAAAAGAACCCCCTGTACTATTTACAACGTATGTGTTTACATTAATGAATGTATTAAATTTATTTTACTATTGTATTTTTTGCGTGTTTTAACATGTTTTAATTATTGATTTGCTTCACACAAATACAAGTAATAATAATTAAGGTATACAAATATGATCATGTTTAAGTAGTAGCTGTTGTTGTTATGCAATAAACTTGTTCAAATCAATACATTTTTTAATTCATTTTGTTTTTGACCCCTTACTACTCTCCCCCTCTACTCTTTCTCCCTCCCTACTCGTTTTTTTTACTGTGTCTGTGGTAACACAACCATTTCCAGACTCCGCAGACAAATAACAGGGTGATGAATTAAACAAATTTTGTGCGGGTTACTATCGCGTTTATTTTGGTTTTGATTTTACAATTTTATTTTATTTTATTTTATTATTCCGACGTTTCGAGAGTTTTGCATCCATCGTGGTCACGAAAAGACTGAGGTATTGGTCGTCATATTGGTTGATGCTGTTATTGTTTACAAACCTACCCTATGATGTTTTAATTTTGTTAAGCCGCATAAAATTAATCAATGTTCGCGCAAAATCTAAGAAAATATTATATACAGGGTGTCTTAACAACGCTTCTGAAAATAAAGTGGGTGACAGCACCTCGCTTGATGTTAAGCTGGAGTGTGGTCCAAGAATGGATGTCACTGCTACTACAATTCAACAACTGCATCTTGCAACCTGATCCCAAAACGCGACCCCGGATCGGCAGACTGGGTACCACTGTCTCTTTGATAACCAGACCCGAAGCAAATATCTACCTCTTTTTTTTATTATGAGCTATGAAATAAATATTTGCTCCGACCGGGAATTGAACCTGGGACTTTACGCGCAACAAACCAATCGCTAACGGTTCGTCTACGCCTGTCGCCTGTATGTAGGGGGCCATTCAAGTATAATGCACTACAGGGGGGCGAGGGTCTTTGCTTATTTTTGCTGACAAGGGGGGATATGGGGGGGGGGGGAATATTTGTAATAAGTCTGCTTACGTAATACTTGAACGGCCCCTTAGTTTATAATCTCCGAGGAATTCCGCCAGTTAATTATTACTAAATTTAGTGTTTCTTAAACAGGTAAAGCAACGGCACCAAAACCAAAAGATTTTCGATCGCACATGGTAATGCATCAATTTAATTATAAGTATGAACCAGTCAAACCTGATATCTTTCCATACCCTGATCCCCCAGAAGATTTTAAAGTTAAAAAGTTCTCCCAAATTTATGATGATGTTATGTTAGTATAATTTTACCTATGTATACTCCCTATGCTCTAACATTGGATTGTTTAAGCGAGGCAGGAAAAAGTGACGGCGACTGAGTCGATTTTTTTATTTCAGTTGTCAGCGCTCTTGGACGTCCTCTTGCTTTTTTGGGAGTAAGTGCGATAAAAGTACAAGAGTGTCGATGACTGAAAAAACCGAGTCAGTTCACGGCTGCCACAATCGCCTTCACTATGCCGGCCGAAAAGTGTCGAGTCTTTTTTACTGTGATGTCACATTAAAAAAAAAGCGATTTTAGATTCGTTTTCGTACGCACTTTTGGTATGCACACACGTGCGTATACGCTCGTATAATCACAACCGTATCAAGACGATCTTATACGCGTCGTAATTACGCCTGGTAAATGTACATATGTGTCAGGCATATCTTTTTGATGATCTGCGGGCCGACCGCGTAACTCAATGGGCTTTGAGTTACGCGGTCGTTTTAAAAGTTTTTATTTTATTTTTTATTGTGACTGGACAAATGACAGCACCCTGCTTGATGTTAAGCCGAAGTGTGGTCCATGAATGAATGTCACTGCTACTGCAATTCAATAACCGTGAGTAGCAATCACATCCACTATGCCGGCCTAGATGGAACCGGCAACTTACAAACTGATCCCGAAACGTGACCAAATTACTTCACGGTCTGTATATTTGTAAGTGGTGGTACTACCCCGGATCGGCAGACTGGGTACCACTGCCTACCACTCTTTGATAACCAGACCCGAAGCAAATATCCATCTCTTTTTTTTATTAACAAATATTTGAAATATTTAATGTTATTAAATATTACAAATAAAAGCTATGAAACAAATATTTGCTCCGACCGGGAATCGAACCCAGGACTTTACGCGCAATAAACCAATCGATAAACCGTTCGTCCACGCCTGTCGTCGAAATTGAACTCCATCAATAAACTTTAAAATTAAAATTGCGACCGCGGAACTCACTAAGAATCGATGTTCATTTTCATAGTTCAAGCTCATTCAAACTCATTGTCCAAATGAATAAAAAGTTGTATTTAACACTAACAGCAACCGCGTAACTTTTTAACAAATGGGAATAAATTATTATTTAATTATTTGCAGATCGTTTGGAAGAAATAAACCTGTGAAAATGTGATAGTGAAGGAAAATTTTATGTTGGAAATATACCTGCTCTTTTTAAAGAGTAAACATATTTTGAATTAGCATTTTACATATTTTATTTTTTTACGAAATATACTAAGCTATTTATATAACATAATGGTATTCTTTATGTGGATGTGTTTGCTTATGGATACTTACAGCCGGTTGTACCAAAAAAGTTTCAATTTAAGAATTTCGTTTTACTTTATACTTATTCTATTACGTTTACTATTACGAACTCGTGAATTGCGTTGGTTATAATTTTATATCGAAACTACCATTTATATATGTTTTATCATTAGAAATAACCATAGTAGTACATAGAAATCCAAAATGAATGATGTCCTTGAGCTTTGTATAAAATATCCGTACGTAAATGTAAAATGTGAAGTTAAAGAGTTGAGCAACCCATTTTTCTTTTTTTCTTTACTTATATGAAACTTTTTACAAATTCGTATATTATAATTTTTGGTACAACTGGCTGTTAATGCGATCGGATTCCTATTCCGGATGCTATTGGAGGAGTCGTGACGTTTCATAATAAATAATGAGTTGTAGCAGCAGCAGTAGTGCCCAGTGTACATACATACACGTGTAAGTACATACGGTTCCATCTAGGCCGGCATAGTGGATGTGATTGTTACTCACAGTTATTGAATTGTAGTAGCAGTGACATTCATTCATGGACCACACTTTGGCTTAACATCAAGCGGGGTGCTATCATATGTCGAGTCACAATAAAAAAAAAGTGTGCAGACCGTAAAGCGATTTAGTCGTGTTTCGGGATCAGCTTGTAAGGTTTAACTAGGCCGGCATAGTGAATGGGCCGCACTCCAGCTTAACAGTCGGGGTGTATCACAATGAAAAAAAAAGGTATATAGTTACACAAACCAGAGAGAACGAGTTCGAGACCACCCACCGGTACCAATGTATCTTTGATATATGTACTTTGGTTGTCCTATTTCTAGCCTAATATAGAAATGTAAATAAAAATAAATAAATATAGTAAGTATCCTTTTGATTACTAAAAACTCAAACATCTTGCATTTTTCATGACAAAGTTATACCGGGAGTCAAAAGTACCGTAAGTCTCTACGAGAAAAGGATGGTGCTCGAATTGACGCGATTTTACATTTGGCAGTCTCGTCGCCAAATATCATCGCAAAATCACCGATTTTCCATCGCCATCAGTATTATTATTTAGATTAGTAGACAAGTCACGTTGATAAAGCAGTGGATGTTTGTGGACAAATCATTTCGTTGTTGTGTATTAAGACAATCGGGACCCAGGTTAGTTAACCTAGATTAATACCAGCACTTTTCAAGCTAAAGACGACTAGATATTTAAGACAAGCTAAATACGACATTTCACGCTGTTTTTACCTTACCTTAGTTGTGATACAAATAAATGAATTGACCATTTAGGCTTCGACTGGTGAGCTGTCTTTAAGCTCTTGCCCCCTGGGCTCATTAGGATAATAATACCCCTATGTGCTTGACATCAAGTTTCTAGATTCTTTATAGTCACATTAAATGAATAGATAAATAATATAATATAATCTCCAGAAGTAACTCTTTTAGCATTCACAGGTAAAACCTTTGATATATTTTCAAAAAACAAAATCTTTTTCTGTAGGTCTGATGATCTGGCAGGAGCGTCCAATGGGAAAGAGGGGATAGCTGGTAGCCAAACCCTGGCTTATAAATATAGCATAATAAAGTTTTTTATTTATTTATTTACATTTCTATACTAAGCTACTAAAGTGCTTGTATCATAGAAACAGGACAACCAAAGCACGTATATCAAAAAAACATTGGTACCGTTTGGTGGTCTCGAACTCGGTTTGTGTAACCATTGCACTGCCACTACACCACGGTCGCCTTAACCATACTTATATAAAGTTTATAATATACACGTACGAACGTAACTGGCATTAATATAGCATGTAGCTACGAGTGTATAGTATATATAGTAAGTTATTGCATTAGTGAAAGCACTGCAATGTTGACTTGTGAACTGGATCGAGAATATTGAACAGCTGTGAAGTCGGTCTCAGTTACAGCCGACTGTTATGACAATTTATTTTCGAAACTCGAATCAATTAATTTGGATACCCAGTCTGTCGTGAGGTATCCAAATTATTTGGTAGGCAGTGGTACCCAGTCTGCCGATCTGAGGTAGTACCACCACTTACAAGTATACAGAGCGTGAAGTGATTTGGTCCCTTTTCGGGATCAGCTTGTAGCTAGGCCGGCATAGTGGATGTGATTGCTGCTCACAGTTATTGAATTGTAGTAGCACTGGCATCCATTCATGGACCATACTTCAGCTTAATATCAAGCAGGGTGCTGTCATATGTCGAGTCACAATAAAAAAAAAACTAGGATTGGGCGAAAGCTGTGCTTTGCATTTGTGAGTACACATAGATACGAGTGTAGGTATGACATTACAGAATAGATACGCAAACTTGCTTCTACCAAGGTATTCCAGCACTCTTCTTATAGCCGAAACTTATGCTACGCAGCTTAAAAGTAAGCGCTTTTTGCCGGGATCTATACAGCTAGTTTTTTTAATACAAATATAGATATCATTATAAAGATTTTTTTTGCTGTACTCCATATCGGATTTTTCAGCGTAGCTAAGAGAGAGGAAGGGAAGGGCTGGCAAGCGGGCTACGATCGAGCTCTGTTTTGCGGCCGGAGAGGGGGGCCGGCAAGCAGGCCGAGGACAGGCTCTGTCTTGCGGCCGGTGGGTGAAAGGAAGGACAACCTGTGCCCTTCAAAATGCTGGTATGGTCCGCGTCGGTAAAACCGATACCGCAAGAATACTTGCGACGTTCCCCAATCCGCCACCCAGGGGATGCGCTCGATGGAAGACCAGGAACTCCACACGAGTATTATATAGTGATATATGCACGGTCATAGTAAACTAACAAACGAGTGCTTAATTGTGACCGGATATTGAAGCCATTACACATGTGACGCCCCGGATAAGTTATCGATATGCGTTGTCACAATGAATTTCCTGAAGATTATCTTTAGAATTAACGAGTTGTGTATACGAGTATTCATTTGCCTCCGATATTATCGGAGGCAAATGAAAAGATAATACGGGGACGACTCATAAAATTGTTCATTGATCATAATTGGGACAGAGTCGGTATGAATTGGTTTGTGGCTGTAGTAGTACAGTAGGTAGTAAAGTAGCGCTCCATTGTCTCTGCCTATCCCTATGATAATTAAAGCATTAAAATGATGATAAAATTAAAAAGTTAAAGTTACATATACAGCACTCGCCTTATGTTAGCTAGAGCGCGGTCCATGAATTGAAGTGACTGCTACTAAATAAATAACTGTAAGTAGTAAGTCACATCCACTATGCCGGTTTAGTAAAAACTGTTAACTGACAAGCTGATCCCGAAACGCGACTAAGTTACTTTACAGTTTGTATACCTACTTCTAGGTGGTGGTACTATTTCGGATCGGCAGACTGGGCACCACTCTGAAAACCAGACCTAGCTCAAATATCCGCCTCTTTTAGTAATTTTTATTAACAAATATTTGTACTAATCTATAGGAATTTTCAATTTATGAAAATCGACCGGGATTCGAAAGTGGGACTTTATGCGCAACGAACTGATATGCTGGATATTGTTCATTGTTCACCTCAAAGGGGTGCAAGTCCACCACTCTATTTGCAAACGAATAGTTTTACCCCTTTTCGGTATGGGGTAATCATGGACCGCATTTCAGCTTAACATCAGGCGGGTGCTGTCATTTGGGGCCAACATAATATTTATTAATAAAATAATAAAGAGTGGTAGGCAGTGGTACCCAGTCTGCCGATCCGGGGTAGTACCACCACTTACAAATATACAGACCGTGAAGTGATTTGGTCACGTTTCAGGATCAGTTTGTAAGTTGCCGGTTCTATCTAGGCCGGCATAGTGGATGTTTTTTTTATTTTTTATTGTGACACGACATCTGACCTCGACCCGCCTGATGATAAGCAAGAGGAGGTCCAAGAGTGACGACGACTGGGACAACCGAGTCAGTTCCCGGCTGTCCCAGCCGCCGCCACTATGCCGGCCTAAGATGCTTCTTCACGCATCGCTTGAAGGATCCAAGGTCATAGGATGGAGAGAACACATGGGCAGGCAAAGCATTCCACTTGTCGATTGATCTACAAAGAAAAGACGCACCGAACTTTTTAGTTCGACTGCCAATTCGGTCGATAAAATGCGGATGCTTTTCCCGACCTGTGCGGGTATTACGGGAGTGAAAAGACGAGGTAGGAACAAGGTTGAAGAGCTCCTCGGAACATACCCCGTGGTATAGGCTATAGGGGACGCACAGAGCCGCCATGTCTCTGCGTAGTTGCAGGGGCTCCAGAGTTCGCGAGACCTCTGCTTCACCTATAATTCGGACAGCTCGGCGCTGCAATGAATCTAGGGCATTGAGAAGATACTTGGCAGAGCCATCCCAGAGGTGCGAACAGTACTCCGCACAAGAGCGAATCTGCGCCTTGTATAAAAGCAGGCGAAGCTCCGGCGCGAAGAACCGTCGCACCTTGTTCAGGATGCCAAGTTTGCGGGAGGTGGTCTTAATGGCCCGCTCGATGTGGTCCCTGTGATTCAAGTCGCAGCGAAGGGACATTCCTAGAATGTCTAGTCTGTCCGACGTACCAAGGGAAATGTTGCAAAGAGAAGGAAGGGGAGTAAACGGGGAATTTTTTCGTCGAGAACGCGCAAACCTGAGTCTTGTCTGCGTTGAACTGAACCAGGTTCTTTCCGCCCCAGTGGGTAATACGATCAAGAACCCATGTGATTGCTACTCACAGTTATTGAATTGTAGTAGCAGTGACATTCATTCATGGACTACACTTCGGCTTAACATCAAGCAGGGTGCTGTCATATGTCGAGTCACAATAAAAATAAAAATATTTTTATTATTATACATTTCTATAGTAAGCTACTAAAGTGCTATCATAGAAACAGGACAACCAAAGTACATATATTAAAGATACATTGGTACCGGTGGGTGGTTTCGAACTCGTGCTCTTGGTTATTAATTTGTATAATCTGTCTATTATACAAATTATTTTATAACCTACTATCGCTGTAACAAGGTGTATAATTTAAACACTAAATTTAGTACTCCAAAATTGTACAGAGTAAATCTTTTCAAATGAATAAAACATTACATTATCTTTGGCTACACACCCCGTTGTCTACCTTCATAAATCCATTGGTTATTTGACTACTTTGTCCTTATCATATCGTCAGCGAATAGTGTATAGCTTGTCTAACTATAAATGACGCGTCCCTCCACTTTATTAGTTTACTTAAAAGTGTGAATGCAAATATTTCTAACTATACTACTATGCTTTATTAACGTGCTCCTTATTTTGTGTGCAACCAGCAACTGAATGACCAATTACAATTGCATTTTCGACTTAGACAGACTATACACTGCTAGCTGGACCTAGTGGCCGTTAGTCCTTTAGACGTCCTAAGCTGTATTTACTTGTACGTGGTCTCCATTCGAAAACTTTTCGGCCCCAATAGCCTTCTCTTCTACGAGCAACCTGACATTATGTCTTCCAATCTTAGGGTAGTTTATCAACGCTATGGAACCATGAACCAATGATGTGGTATCGACAATTTGATGATTTTATAGAGAATATGATAATGATTTTATAATGGCACACTGTATCTGCATCATCGTATGGTCTTGTTTTACTCTGGCAAATTTAAAGGCTGTTATAAAACGTGTATCACTTTTAAGCGTAAAGACCCACTCAATGGTCTTTACAATTGTGCGGCAAAAATAGTTGTTCAATATTTATCGTTCAACAAAAAAGCAAATATTGACTGTAGCGTTCTCACGGTTCAATAATAATCGATTCAATATTACACATTTCATTACACTATCTGTCCATTTTAGCATTTTTCTCGTGGATGCGGACGCCATAATTAACATTTTATTTTACAAATAAACAAAAAACTGGTGACTGAGGAATATAATACATACTCAATCGCACTGATTGACTTACGGATGGACTGATTATTCAATGCGAGTTGAACGAACAAGTTCAGATTAGTAGATTCGCTGTCACCTACTAATTGAATCAATGAAAGTTGAATGGTCTTTAACATTTGTTAAACCGATATTTATTACTTCAAGTTGATTGAAAATCTATTCAGACTGTTCAAATTGCGAACGATTTCGCAGTTGATCAACTAAATCCGCCCCGTGAGAACGTCGTATTAAGTGGTGGCAATAAATTGCGTTAGTAGTCTATCACTCTCTATATATAGATAACATATTATATACTACTACACGGTCTAAATAAAACCGTCTGCCTACAGATAAATCTAATTATTTCGTAAAACTACAATTGATCGTATAAAAAACAAAGCACAAAGTTAACTGGGTTAATGTTTATTTCCTAGAATTCGTTGTCATTTTGCTTCGATAATATTTTGATAATAAATTGGTTTAAAATATTTTACATGAACATAATTAACTTTTAAATAATAATTGTTTTAAATCCCCCAGTTTCTGAAGTGGTGATAATTTTAAAAACTTATCAAACTATCCACTAATTACCATCGAACTAACAAATGGGGGCATTTCTATTAAATAAATTATAATATATAATTTGACGTAAAAATATATGTGCATAATATGTCGGTCCACATGAATCTGTATCAGTCTATAAACATTGTTGATAGACAAATGTGCTAAGTAAATAAAATACTTACCTGCGTTTTCATGGTGGCTCAATATCATATGACAGCACCCCGCCTGATGTTATGCTGGAGTGCGGTCCATGAATGGAGGTGACTGCTACTACATATTAATAACTAAGTAGCAGACTCATTCATTATATTATATTAGAATGGAACCGACAACTCACAAGCTGATTTCGAAACGCGACTAAGTCACTTCACGGTCTGGTACTACCCTAGATCGGCAGACTATCTGTAGATCGACCTACTTGTTAAATTAATAAATATCGTATATGCCAATAAACAATTTCAATCAATTAATCAAATTGTCACGCATTTTTCCCACAGAGAGGCAGAGACAATGGAGCGCCACTTGCCACGATCCTGATACAATTCGCTCGCTTCCTTCACATTCACAATACTCTTCATACGTGGTTATGGGCACTAGGCAACCTAGCAACCTAATAATAAACAATTTAAGTATAGTTATTGTGTGTTGCTAAACGCATCAGACGAAACAAGTGGTATGGGCGTGTCGGGCTCACGGAGCCGCTTCACAAAAATAACTGCGATGCAAAATAACTTAAAACTGAAAACGCAAGTTCGTTCATGACTGCACTACATGCAGTGTAATTATTTCGTACTAATTCCCTCCCTCACGCGAGATATTACACCAAAACTTCTAGAGGGAACTCGTTAACTATAACCCGCCGATATTACTTCAGAGTGCCTTTGTAATTTTAACAATGCGGTAAAGTTTAATATGGGGCTGTGATTCTATTGCTGTCGAAAATACAGCTTTGGCTGGTTTAATTGTAACTCATACGGACGCTACTTGTAAAAATTTCCACTTGTTAAATTTAAATTATTATTTTCACTTATTTTGGAATAGTCCTTCCTTGGAATCCTTGCGGTTAACTACTGAAAGAGTGGTAGGCAATGGTGCCAATCCAGGGTAGTACTACCACTTACAAGTGATCGCGAAACTGACTTAACCGAGTTTCGCGATCAGCTTATGCTCGTATACTTATGTATATATTTATTTGGGTGTGTATATATTATTTATATGGGTATGTTATTGTTTTATTTCTCTATCTCACCTTTTTTCTTTGCTTCTATTGTCCCAAAGGCTAGCTAATAGAGAACATAGCCTGTCTGCGTGCACCAGAATTCAGCAACTTATAAATAATCAAATCAATCAATCAAATTGTCATGCCCTTCTCCCACGGGGATAGGCAGAGACAATGAGGCGCCACTTGTTACGATCCTGACAACTCCCTCGCTTCCTTCATAATCACAATTCTCTTCATACAAGCTCTATGGTTATGGGCACTAGGCAACATAGCTTTCTTAAGGATGTCACCGATTTGGCCTGCTACGCTTGCCTTGTTTAACGTATCCATTCACATGAGATTTAAAAATAAGTAAGAAAATATAATACATAACAATAAGTTAAAATAATAGGGGTTAAATATAATTAAGTTGCATGACCATAGTGAGCTTTATAATGGACACGCGAACTTAACATTGTTTACTGCTAATATATAGGTTACATCTATAATTTACATTATTTCATTCAAAATTATTGTTACGTACGTGACATCCTACCCACTATAAGAATCCACTACCTACGTGACGGTACGTCACATTGTCAATTCGGTTTCTGATTACATTAATTTAGGTAACGATTAACAGAATTATAGATGGCATAGTGACGACGACTTAGGCGACCGTAAACTGAATCGGTATTATCAGTGGTTAACTCTCTTGTTCAAAACGGTAAGTTATTTATAGAGTGGTAGGCAGTGGTGCAAGTATACAGACCGTGAAATGACTTAGTCGCGTTTCGGAATCAGCTTGCAAGTTGCCGGTTCCAATTAAACCGACATAGTGGATGTGACTGCTACTTAGTTATTTACCAGTAGTAGTAGTCACCTCCATTGATTAACTGGACTCCAGCTTGACACCAGGCGGGGTACTGTCATATATCGAGCTACAATAAAAAAATATAGTAACTTGAAATAGAGTCAAACGGAAAAACTCAGACCCAGATTAAATCGGAAACATTTCTAAAAAATAGAGTCAAAGGCATTCCAGTGTCTCTGCCTAACCCTGTTAAAAAGAATCGCATTACTCTGATTGATTAATTAACGTAATATGATAATTATAAAAATGCTTTTGAAGTAGTTCTATCAGTACCAACTCATTTGCAAATAAGACGTAAAGACAAATAAATTTTGATTTTTATTTCTTAAGTAAAATCCATCGTATAAGTACGTTTTATATGTAACATTAAAACAAAGTACAATTGAATTGAGCTAATTCCACATAAAATATTCGCGTTAAAGCCTTACCAATGCTCGTGGTCTCGTAGTCGGCAGTCGTTATAACGCGCTAGGACGGACCAGACGTTCGTAGCGCGCCAAACTACGAAAACCTTTCACGAACACGATCATCGAGAAAACTTAGTTTTATATAAGTGTGTTTAATGAATTATGGTGTTTATTGATAGATGTAATAAAATGTGTTTATGTAGTTATATAAGTTATTTATAGTGTTTTTAGTAACCCACTTATGGCACGCTTTTACTTGGAGGTAAGTGAAATGTTACACTATATTTAGTAACAGACTTTTTTATAACTGCTCTAATTAGGACGCCTTTGTGCTCTACTTTTTGTGATTGCGGTAATTTAATGAGTTCACGTATATGTATTTTGAAGAAGTTTATAATCTATTATAACATATTATTATTGGGTCAGGCTAGGCCTAATTATGACGAGCCGCGTGGCCAATTATTTAAGTACCGAGTTCAATTCCCGGCCACAGCAAAAATATATATACTAATTATTTGTATCATTTAATTTGCTTGGTGACCTAGTGCTTATTTTCGCAGAGCTTGTATGAAGAAAATTGTGAATGTGAGAGAAGCGATGGAGTTGTGTCAGCTCCTTTGTCTCTGCCTATCTTTGTGGGGAAAAGGTGTGACAATTTGATTAATTGCAAAGTGCGCTAGGCAGGCAGACCCTTGGAGCTATTTTGTCTAGTCTGCCAATCCTGGGTAATAACACTACCTTCAAATATACGGTCTGTGAAGTGACTTAGTTTTGATGAGGATGGATGCGTTAAACAAGGCAGGTACTGGAGGGTGTTTTCCGATCAAATCGGAGATATTCTCAAGAAATATAGGTTGCCTAGTGCCCATAACCTTAGAGCTTGTATGAGGAGAATTGTGGATGTGAAGAAAGCGAGGGAGTTGTGTCAGGTGCATCGTGGCAAGTGCAGCTCCATTGTCTCTGCCCATCCCCTTGGGATAAAGGCGTTACAATTTGATTGATTGCAAAGATCACTAGGCAGGTAGACCCTTGGAGCTATTTTGCCTAGTCTGCCAATCCGGGGTAATAACACCACCTTCAAATGTACGGTCAGTGAAGTGTTGGTTTCAGGATCAGCCTAAAAGTTGCAAGTTCCAACTAGGCCGGTATAGTGAATACGATAGCCACTTGCAGTTACTGTACTGTAGTTAGTAGTCACCTCTGTTCATGGCAGGCTGGGTGCTGCCATAAGTTTAGGCATTTTTTTTAAATGACTAACTTTATAAATATATTATTATCATTTATATATTGGCACGACTATTCACAACAAAATTATTATGTGGTAAGGTGTAGTGGCAGTGTAATGGTTACACAAACCGGGAGCACGAGTTCGAAACCACCCACCAGTCATTGATATATGTACTTCGGTTGTCCTGTTTCTATGATACAAGCACTTTAGTAGCTTAGTATAGAAATGTAAATAAATAAATAAAATACTGAATGAACTTGTCTCTTAGAAACAGAACGACCAAAGTAGATATATCAAACATAGATTGGTATCAGCAAGGGGTTTTGAACCCAACCTTGGCCACTTAGATCTATCTATATCATGATGATTGTCTTGTTAAATTTAAATTGTTTTCTTCATATTGTAACTGAACATCTGACCTAATGGTAATCAGGTCTAAAAGCGCTGATGATTAAATAAGTTGACTCAGTTCACGGTTGTCTCGGTCGTTTTCAAACCAAGTACGATTTGAAATAGAATAAATAATAAAATAATATTATAATATAAAATAGTGTTAAGCTTGTATGAAAAGAATTGTGGATGTGAGGAAAGCGATAAAGTTGTGTCAGGATCGTGACAAGTGGGGCTCCATTGTCTTTGACTATCCCTGTGGAAAAAGGCGTGATAGTTTAATTAATAGAATATTTTTAAGTTTACGATCGAAAACTAATATATAATTTTTGATAGTTTCAAATAACACTCTAATAGAGTACTGCATTATAATCCCTTGTGCAATCCAGCCAAGCGTTAATGCTTGCGGCGAGTTTCCACTACTTCCAAGTCTTCCCTTTTGTACAGATATCCTGCCAATTGTCTTGAGTGTGTTGCCCTTTGTTCATTTTGATTGTATCGTAGTTTCAGTGTTAGTATTTCTGTGTTTATGTTTGATTGTGTTGTAATTTACACTCGTAGCGTATTCGCTAGCACAACAGTCCGTTACGCGCAAAGTTCGAGGTATAAATCCCGGTCCTAACAAATTATGTTTCATAGCTTTTATTAGTAATATTTAAAAATCAATCAATCAAATTGTCACGCCTTTTTCCCACAGGGATAGGTAGAGACAATGGAGGGTGTTTTCCGACTAAATCGGAGACATCCTCAAGAAAGCTAGGTTGCCTAGTGCCCATAACCACAGAGCCTGTATGAAGAGAATTGTGGATGTGAAGGAAGCAAGGGTTGTGTAAGGATCATGGTAAGAGGCGCTCCATTGTCTCTGCCTATTAAAAAATTTGAATAAAAATACAACCAGACCATATTGTTGGGTCTGGTTGTCAACAGCATTGGTTTAAGAGTGGCAGGCAGTGGTTTTCACTCCTTTGATCCGGTGTAATACCACTACTTACAAGCATATAGACGGTAAAGTTAGTTTTATTATTATTTTATTTTTAATAATCCTTTTTTGGATTAAATCCTAAATCTTTTTGACCACACTCAAGCTTAACATCTAGCTTAGTGTTATCATAATATATTATGTAAATATATTTAAAATATATTTTAACCTTAAGTGCCCAAAATTTAAACTAGAGTGAAGTCTTTGAATTTCTCTATTAATGGATTTCTGGACTGTTAACTATGCAATTAAAATGTTATGTTTTTTTGGCCGGTATAGTCACGGTGACTCAGGCTACCGTAAAATGTAGTCCGCACTGTAGGACCTTCCCTTTATTAACACATAAATAGAAATAAAAGGGCTATATTTATTACAGATTCAATTAAAATTAGGCATTTACTAAGAACTTATTACTACAACATTTAATTTTATTTCGCGTACTTTGTAGAGGGAGTGCTGAAAGTTTTTTAAAAGAGCTACTGCCAGTTTGCTGTCAATTACTCGTTGCTTTAACGGACAGAATGAAGACTGCTGGGATTTTTATATGAAACGCGAACAATACGAGTAGTTCATGATTTCCTTTATTAATTCTTTATAACACTAAAATATTTAATTAATATTTATATTAATTCATTTTAGATCAAAGTATTTATACATCATCAAAGTAATCTTTCTTGTAATATAGATGCTCATGTAAAAATTATGCTGAAGGATTGAAAATTAGGCGTAGTAACAATTTTTATTATTATTATACATTTCTATACTAAGCTACTTTGCTTGTATTATTTAAACAGGACTACCAAAGTACATATATCAAAGATACATTGGTACCGGTGAGTGGTTTCGAACCCGTGTACTCGGCTTACGTAGCCATTGCACTGCTACTACACCACGGTCGCCCTGATTAATTTATATGTTAGTTTGGTTTAAAGATATTAAAAGGACTAACGGGTACATTTTTATAAAAGATAATAAAATAAAACTGTGGGTGTTCCTAGACATCCATATTTAGGATCGAGTTGTGTCAGGCTCGTGAAAAATAGTTTAATAAATTAAAAGATTAATGAAATATGTAATTTTTTTGTGATTTCACCCGCCTGAAAGTAGGCAAGAGGAGGTCCAAGAGTGCGGACGACTGTAAAAACCGATTCATCACGGTTGCCCCAGTCGCCGTCACTATGTCGGTCATTATGATCCATAAAATTGAATGTCTTATTAATATCGATAGATATTTATAACTAATAGATAACATCCACACCATGATATTTCCAATGTTGAATG
Source organism: Tinea trinotella (assembly GCA_905220615.1). NCBI lineage: Eukaryota > Metazoa > Arthropoda > Insecta > Lepidoptera > Tineidae > Tinea > Tinea trinotella. Next base: position 9,595,299 of record HG992315.1, read on the forward strand.
CAAAGATATAAATTACGGTTTGTCGATAGATTCATTAATAATTTTCACGCGAACCGCCTTATCAGTTGGACAGAAATCGCTGATGAATGACGTTGCCGAGAAAGTTGCCATTTAAAACTTTTAAAATAGACTCGTGAAATAAAGGCGACCGTGGCGTAGTGGTAGTGCAATGGTTAAGCAAACGGGTTCAAAACGACTTGTCGGTATCAATGTATCTTTGTCTGACGACAGGCGTGGACGAACGGTTTAGCGACTGGTTTGTTGCGCGTAAAGTCCCGGGTTCGATCCCCGGTCGGAGCAAATATTTGTTTCATAGCTTTTATTTGTAATATTTAATAATATTAAATATTGCAAATATTTGTTAATAAAAAAAAAAAGCGATGGATATTTGCTTCGGGTCTGGTTATCAAAGAGTGGTAGGCAGTGGTACCCAGTCTGCCGATCCGGGGTAGTACCACCACTTACAAGTATACAGACCGTGAAGTGATTTGGTCACGTTTCGGGATCAGCTTGTAAGTTGCCGGTTCCATCTAGGCCGGCATAGTGGATGTGATTGCTACTCACAGTTATTGAATTGTAGTAGCAGTGGCATTCATTCATGGACCACACTCCAGCTTAACATCAAGCGGGGTGCTGTCATATGTCGAGTCACAATAAAAAAAAAATATATATATACCTGTTTTTTGTTGACCTGTATCTATGATACAAGCTCTTTAGTAGCTTAACATAGGAATGTAAATAAAAAAATGAACCAATCCAATTTATATCTGCAGGTAGAGAAGTCGGCAGACAATAAAATAATTTCTAACAAAAAAAAACCGACTTCAAATAGTAAACTAAAAAGCAAAAAATAAATTTTCTTCGCACAAAGTAATACGTATTTTCATTTAGTTAAATAGAAATGATTTAATAATTACTTTATAATTTTAAAGTCGGTGCCAAGTAAAACAATAACTGTGTATAGATGAATCTTTCTAACAAGAGTTTTGGCGGGCAACTGCAACTGACAGGACGCGCAATTTTGGATTATTTGAAAAGCTTGTGTTTTTCATAAATATTAATGTGTAATAATGGTGGAATTGTTATCCAGTAATAATTTTTAAATTGATCAAGTATAAACAAGTAATTTAAAGTTGTGAAACGTGTTTCTTCATGTTCCCTCCAAGACTCCTTCTGAAGTTTTAGTAAAGGCTTTCCGCCGCTTTACTAAAACGATCATCATCAACCTCACTATCATCATCATCATTTGATGAATCACTCGCGTGGTTCATCTTCATCTTTACTTGACAATGTTTTAACATTGAACCATATATTTTTACTTTGACACTGGCAAGTTAAATACTAAAGCCATAAACAAGAAGAAGAAGATCTTTCTAACAACTGACGATAATATTAGTAGGTAATTATCAGTACTTCCTTATTATCCTTGTTTTGGTTTTGCTAACAGATTTTGTGATTTTTTAAAATTTAATACGTTCATGCTATTATTGTAAGTATTGGATAGTTATTCATATAATCATAAATGCCATTGGATTCCATTTTAAGTATTTCATTTTAGTAAATTCTTTTGTTTTATTTCAACATTGATATCTTGAGTACATTTGTTATGTAAATAGCTACTATATGTCTAAGTTGTATTCAGTGTCCTTTCATAATTCGTTTTCATTTACTAGTAGTTTGTAAGCCAGTATTTAGGTACATAATATTAAAAAAGTTACTTTGATAGTTAGTAGGTACCGATTCTTATATTTTTATAAGAATATTTAATAATATTGTGTGTACTTAGTAATTTGATATAGCAGTAAGGTTGTTGTAGCATTGACTTGGCACCGACTCCAAAATTATAAAGTAATTTTTTAATCAATTCTATTTAACTAAATGAAAATACGTATTACTTTGTGCGAAGAAAATTTATTTTTTGCTTTTTAGTTTACTATTTGAAGTCGGTTTTTTTTTGTTAGAAATTATTTTATTTTACGATTTTAAGTGATGGGTAGACCGAGCAAAGATGCTTCTCGAATGAAGAGAAGACGGTTACTTCAGACGGAAAATGATAGACGGAAACGATTAGACATATTAAAAAAAACTTAACAAACGCACTAGTCGCCCCTACGATGAAGATCCCCTCGATTTCTCTGGTCTGCCATCATCAAACCCTGATTTTCTTATCATGAGACCACCTTTGAAATATCTTCTTTCCAACAAAAAAAGAATAATCAAAATCGGTTCATTAACAACGAATATAAACGTCTGAATTGAGAAACTTCCTCTTTTTTTTAAAGTCGGTTAAACTTTGATTCCCTTATCATCAAAATCGGTTCATAAACAACGAAGTTATCCGCGAACAAACATAAAAAAGATATATACAGTCATTTTAGAAACCTTTTTCTTTTTTGAAGTCGGTTAAACCCTGATTTCTTTATCATGGGACCACCTTTGAAATATTTTCTTTCCAACAAAAAAATAATAATCAAAATCGGTTCATAAACAACGAATATATACGGCTGAATTGAGAAACCTTCTATCGGTATATAACTATCGCACGACCACTACACCACGGTCGCCTGTTTACTTTGGGTATATTATTAGGTTAATAATAATTTCTTAACAACTGGGCTAAAAGCGTAGCAATGTTCAGTAAAAAAAAACTTTTTATGTGTCGAGCTACTATAAAGTAAATAAGGGATAAAGCTTACTAGAATAATATCGACCTTATACCTAATTGAAATAAATATAAAATTTGTACACACAAAGGTAAATATTATTAAATCGATGTGTTGACGCATCTAAGTCTTGCTACGTGACATAAAATATTATTTATGGATCCTAAATTGCCTTTTAAGCGCACTTCCGTATACGAACGAGCAGTGAGTTTTATTACAGCCATACAATCGGAAAAGTGTCATCAATTTATTGTGACTGAAGTTGATTTTGTATGGATGTATTCAAGAATATATTTCTATTTTTAAATATAGATCTTTTTAAAGAGTATCTTCTCAATGCTCCGGATTCTTTGCAGCGCCGAGCGACGATGCTGATGTCTTAAGGACTCTAGAGCTTCTGCGACTTTGCGGACACAGCGGCTACGCGGTATTTGTCGCCCTATACCACAGGGAATGTTTCGAGGTATTCCTACCTCTTCTTTTAACTACCCGCATAGGTAGGTCTAGGGAAATATTAGCTTTCTGTCGACCGAATCGGCAATCGTTCTAATGTCATGTGACATATATTATGTTTATATTAATAAAATAAATTCAAAATGTATAAACGCTAATAATTCATAAATAGGTAGGTACTAAAATTATTGTATTTTTCTAAATAATAAATAAAAATTGTTTTTAAAATAAAAGCCTTCCCTATTTAGGCCAACCGAGGAAGTAACCTCTTTCAATGGTAAAGTTTGATTGAATTTCATTATAATTATAATTTCTATTCAAATTGAAGTGTCAACCTTCAATCCAAACCACATTACAAACTCAGCAATTAAAATCAAAACTTGAGAGCTTTGATTAAATAAATGAAAACGATTTATATTTAATAAACAATTTTATTAAGTAAAACAAAATGAATTGTTATTGTGGTAGGTATGAAATTATGTTAGGAATTCTAAATTTCATGAAGCTTCGTGATGATTACGAATAATTATCATTACGTAATTACCACAATTCAGGAACGATATTTTGACTCATGTTTTTGGTAAAATACAAATCTATACTATCTATACTAATATAATAAAGCGGAAGAGTTTGTTTGTTTGTTTGTTTGTTTAAACGCGCTAATCTCAGGAACTACTGATTCAAATTAAAAAATTCGTTTTGTGTTGGATAGATCAATTATCGAGAAAGGCTTAAGGCTATAAAACATTACGTTGCGACTTATAGAATCGAAGAAACAGTCGAAAATGTGGAAAAAACGGGGAATATTATTCGTCTTTGAGGGTTTCCGTTGCGTGCGCTGCGAAAACCGTTCGAGATACCCAAAAAATATGTATGAAAGAATTATTCCTCTTTAAATTATCTAAAAAAATGTCCGCGACCGCATATGTCTATCTTTTAAGATTAACTCACAATAACCGTTTTTATGATAGTCAAATTTGGTCTAAATAAATTAATTCCACGCGGACGCAGTCGCGGGCACAGCTAGTAACTATTATATATAAGAATATACATGAAAAAAAAAAGATTATAATAATATAGTATTTTTATTCCTTTATAATATGCAGAATATTTATATTACAATACAAGTACAATTTGATATCTAGTTGTATTAATAATTTTAATTCAAGTTAATTCACGCTTCAATTCCTACAGAAATAGAAATAAAAGATCGCTGATTTCTACGATCCTAACAAATCTTATTCGTTTTCCTCACATCCACAATTTTCTTCATAAAAGCTCTATGGACAGGGACACTACGAAACACTGTTTTTAAAAAGAAGTTTCCCGTTTTATTTAAAAAAAAATCGACTCCAGGCTACCATAGCCCCAGTCACTGCCACTAGCCCAGTTCACACTTCGCTCAAAGGATCCAAGGTTATTGGATAGCGAGCAAACATGGACTGGTAAAGTATTCCAATTGTCAATCTTTTTTTTTCGTACAACAAACGAAAAAAAAAAGGTGGAAACAAGGTTGATAATCTTCTCTTCAGAACGTTCTTTGTAGTACCCACAAGCGATAAAGAACGCATAAAGCCGCAATGGCTCTGCCAAATTGAAAGGGCAATAGATTTCACTTATTCCGACTGTAGCAAATACCCTACACTTCTATTTAACGACACTAAAATTATTTTATTAAATTCTATAATGTTGATCAACATTTTTAGTAATAAAATGTCACACATTATTTTAATACTCTTGGGCTTTTTGTGATAAGATAGAACACGTCGTCTGAAGAGTTATTACACTGTGTCACAACATTTTACATGCTCTAGGGATAACCCAGACCTTGATCGAATCTGGAATTCAGCTCCCAAACAAACCAAAGGCTTAGAGAATACAATAGAGCGCGAATATATTTTTACATCCGTTGCGTCGATTGTAAGCAGTTGTTCTTTACATTCATAGAATGAAATCAAAACATTTATTTCGAATACTCTTCTAGTTCTTACGTATTGTCAGACTCTACCATCATTCCGAAGAGGCATACGGCAAAATGAAATCATGAGATCTAGTCTGATAAAATTTTTGAAAACCGGATATTCCTCTTATTAATCTGCTGTATTAGTTTCGAACTGCTAAAAATAAAGAACGGCCAAAACCTTTTATTTGCATCTAGAAGAAAAACAAACTTTGGTACCGAAATGTGTAACAAAACAAAAGAAAATCCCTCAAGACATTAAGTTCGCCTATTGTTAACTTTTGTGGTTAATAATGTGCAATGAAGAATTCTATTTTTATTATTAATATTTATTTTGATAAAATCAATGATATGATTATCAAAGCAAAAAATGTATTCCATAATTTATTTACGTTCGATAAGGGAAATGAAAAATTGGCAAAGGAATTATAAATGGGGTGATTTACTTGAAACAATAAATAAAATTGACGCTAATAGCAAAACGATTAATGTTTTGAATAAAATGATGAGCTGGCTATTTTAATCTTATATTTTTATAGTATCGTTTAATGACCAATTATTTAAATACTTAATTTTTTAAATTTTTATCGTGTATATTATGGTAAGCCAGAGATAAAAATGTTTCCTAAATTTTATCCAGGGCCCTATTTAATAACTAACTTAGATCAATTAATAATTATAAAGTTTATGATTAAGTAAATAGAAAGCTAAAAATAGAAAAAGGAATAAAAATAATAAAACTTGTTCCCAATCGGTGCCAATATGGCAGCATTTCTGCGCTGAATGGCAATGCTGATCCTTTGACCAAAACATTGCTCAGCCCTCTTGTCACCAGAGATGATGATCAGTTGTTTCGACAGCGTCTTAAAAAATTCATGTGCACTTGGTCCCCACGGCCCGAGAGTTTCAGCTCCAAACAAAGCAAAAACACATGCTGCAATAACGACGTTTATTGAATAAGGACATTTTATTAAACTTTTAATTTCTAAAAAGTAATTCTTAAGTTTTAACGTCATCATATTCAAAAGTTGTTTGTTGTATGTGTCGCGCCGTTCTGTAAATAGGATTAGATGGGTTCACATTAGCGAGATCACGTAACAATCTAATATTGTCTCATTTTCTTGTGTCAGCTACTGTTTGTTCTTCCCTAATTGATGTTACGCGTGTTGGATATAATTAAAAGTAGGGTGGGAGTCAACGTACGTCATGATTATCGCTGTATAGAAACATTGCAGCTATTCGCATAATTATATATTCCATGTTCTGTAGTAAGTATAAACTTTGCGCTTTTCTCCATCTAAGTACCTAATTTTACTTCCGGACAACCCAAACGTTGACTGGCAGAGAAAGCGTCACGGTTTTAAATCAGCTTTTTGTATATATATTTTTACAATAAATAAATAAACAAATATAAAGGTGAGTGAAAGTAGATTGACGAAAGGAATTTTTAAATAACATGTGGATGGATGCGTTAAACGAGGCAGACCCAGAATCGGAGACATTCTCCGAAAAGCTGGGTTGCCTATTGTCTCTCCCTATCCCGGTGGGAAAAATGGATAGGGACGACTTAATTTTTCAGCACAGTTAATGCGACTGCTATTTGCAGTTATTTAACTGTAGTAGCGGTCACCTCTATTCTTAGACTGCACTCCTGCTCTCTGCGCTCTTTAGCACATAAGACAGGACGTTATATTATGTGTAATTTAAACTATATATTTTGTCAAATAACCTTTTCATCTTATGTATTTCTTTCTTTTTGAGATAGATATATGTTCCAACTAATTTTGCTTTTGGCTTTCAAATTCTTTCTTTACTTAGGATTCCTGATATTTATATAATATCAATTCTCTATTTCATTTACGAGAAACAACTTCTTATATATTTAATTTTTATACATTTCTAAAGAGGTAGTTTTTATCAATTTTTATTGTACTGCTTTATTGTTTATACAATAGGTAATTCTCTGCCTAGAACTATACCATATCATGTTGCATATTCGTCCATATACTTGTTAAAAATAGCTTGACCGATTTTATTGTAAACTTATGTGTGTGTTTTAGTCCTTGAATCTTTAAGACTCACAATTAGATTCAGTACGTGGCGCTGTAAACGTTTTTTTTATTCGGGCAAGACATAGTCTGTCGGGTCCCCTAGTACATACACATATAAAATAGATACTTAGTCATAAGTTTAAGAGATAAATTTAATTAAATAGATGTATGTATTATATGTATTAACAACAAGAAAAACAATGCGTTGTTACAAATGAAAGTATACTTTATTGCATTTACTATGCCGGTATGCATTTTTTGCTGCATAAAAGACACCAAGAGCAAGGCCGTCTTAAGCATATTCAGCGCCGGGGTGCGAAAGTCAAGACTCCGCTCGCGTGGTCTCAGTGTAGTAGGTGCCTATCGAAATTTATGGCGGTAGGACTCTGCGCCCGGGTGCACCACACCCCTTGAACCCCCGGGTAAAGACGGCCCTGACCAAGAGCATTAGAAATGTCCACTCTCTCTCACAAAAAAAAATACTATCTTACAATGTTCTATAAAACTGCATACATTTCAATGCAGCTCTTAAAATAAATTGAAGAAAAAAGTGAGCCATTCGAATTCATAAAGCGTGTTTTACAAGACAGCCTTAAGTGCACTTTGATGGTCGGCATTACCTTAAAAGCGACGACGTTTGGCAAATGCAATGAGCGTGGCTGCTTTCTCAGGACACAGAAGAAGGCATTGGAAAGTGCATTTCGTATTTACTGTCCCAACAGTAATGCAAATAAATTTACAAAGCCGAGCTAACTCTAAGAACTTCTTATAGGTATGCCAATGAAAAGACGGAACAGGAAATCCTTTAATTTATTTTTAGATGCCGTCTTTCTAAAGCACTTTCAATCCATTTACCTAATTTATTATATTTCTTACAAAGTAGTATGTATTTTAGGAGTAAGAAGCTTTTCTTAAATTAAGTGGCTCGATTTTTAATAGCACCCCGCCTGATTAGGCTAGAGTGTGATCCATGAATGGAAGGACTGCTATTATTGGTAAATAAATTAGCTGACCTTATACAAAAACAGAACAATTTATTTCGCATAGGCCTTCTCACAACAAGGAAGCGGCAACTTTCATGCTGATTTCAAAACGCGACTCAGTTACTTCACGGTTTGTAGGTACACTTGAAATCACAAGTTGTAGACTGGACAAGCGACCATCAACAGTTTAGTCAATCATTTTATAATGTTATTATTATGAATGTTATGTTAAAAAGATTGTTTGTTTGAAAATCTTGAATGAACTTGCGATGAAAGTAGAGGGTTGTACTTTACTTCCGCCGTGCTCCGCCGATTTGCTTCATATATAAACAAAGTAGTATTCGCATTCGATGGCTACTCTCACACGTTTAATAGTAATCAGTTTTTTTTTTTTTTTTTTGGATGAATATACGGTTGTCCAAGCCTCGATTTCTTTAAGACATCATTCCGTATTACGTGTGCTACGAGATGCACGTGTTTATCGGTTGTCCGCATTTTATTGTAAATTTTAGTGTAAATAATTATACAATCTTACTCTAAATGGGTAAAAGGCAACGAGAAGAAGCAGAAACCGAACAAGCAAATTGGCAAATACCGTAGAAAATAAGATGGTTGGAGAAACGGAGCTCCACGAATACGACGCCATCACGGGTCGCCCTCATCCACGTTTGTTCGTTTTACCTGCATGAACAAAACGATTCAGGTAAATACCGATACTGGATTTTTTACATAAGTGGATTTGTTGCAACCAAAATGTTTTAATACTTCGTGAGACTATAACGTCCACTATTTATGAATTATTATTGTGATTGAGTGTAGTTTGAAAAACTACAATGTCACAATTTATAATTACTGTTATTGATGGTAGTTTGAAAAACTATAATGTGACAACTAATTATAACTGTGCTTGAGTGTAGTTTGAAGAACTGCAACGTCACAATTTATTTTATTATTGTGCTTGAGTGTAGTTTGAAGAACTGCAACGTCGCAATTTATTTTATTATTGTGCTTGAATGTATTTCGAGGAATTACATCGTCACAATCCAATATTATTACCTCTTGAGCATGGGTGAACCTACGTCGTCGTCCATATATTGATGTGTATGATTTTTATTAGAAAAATGTACTATATATAATGAGAATCCTAATTCAGGTTACAACATTTTTACCCAGGGTTTATGCTTTTAAGCACCAACTCAATAAAGATTCGAGGTCAATAAACTCTTGACCTTGTTTTATTAGTCACTCTAGACCAGTGTTTCCCAACCTTTAAAAAATGTATTTTACCCTTAATAAATATAAATGATTACAATATATTTTTTTTTAAATTGCCCTTTTTGTTAAATTGGTCACCGATATCTAGCATTGCATATAAATAACCCAAAGCAGAAGGGTTGAAGTCGTGTCTAATCCATTTTGAAATTACCCTCCTTAACTATCGAATTGCCCTGTAAGGCGTGGGCCCCACTTTGGGAAACACTGCTCTAGACCATACCAAAGAACGTGAGTGCCAGAACCAGCCATACACAACTAGAACCCACAGACCGTTGGTCAAAAAGTTAGTCTGGTGTAAAAAAAAAAAAAAAAAAATAGAGAGGGAAAATGTATTTAACACAATGGTTAACCCTTGCAAAATAAACCCTGAGGTCACATATGCAATCAATAAACCCTCTCTGAAGAGGGATAAAACAAAAAGTATTCACTATTTTGCCATGCCATGCAAATACAGTAGATCACAGTATTAAGAATAAAATTATACGGTGTTATATAGATATATCAATACCGCCATTTATTAATATAAAAATGTTCAGAATGTCAGAAAGATACTGAAAAACTTATTTCAATGAACTTCTCTTTAAGAAGGTTTTTAGCCTCAGGCTAGTTCAGGTGAAGTTGCCAGAGATGCAGCACAGGACTCAACTCCTGAAATATCCCTTTTTGAAGTCAACTTTGGACTTTTGGTGATAAAATGGGAAATAGTAAAGCCGCAGCAAGTTCGACCACTGATTTTTTAAATAAATAAAATCCTTTAAACTACTGGGGACTCCCTCGGAAGACTATGTGAGAAGGTGGTTGCTACCAATATGCTGTTACGAAAGGCAACAACAAACAGCGTCAACAGACGATTACAATATTTTTACAAGGTACCCTCTGACATATTTATTTATTTTTCATGGATCTGGGACACAATATTCCATTTAATATAATACCTGTATAAATCTAATACCTGTACAATAAGTCAGATTCCAATTGGTCAGGTTGCCTAATTTCTAAGGAAGAAATTGCTGACTTTAATAGTTCAATAAATGAACTGTTATGTAAAGGTGCTATTTATCTTGAGCTCACCAGAGTCCAATTAATTTATATCCTCACTTTATTGTCTCCAAAATAATACATATAAAAATTAAAAAAAATAAAAAGTTTTATTTTTAATCCTAAAAAATTAACATCTTTTAAAATTGAGGAAATACGTACTGCTCTTAAATTATTAATAACTGCTCTGGATTTTTATACATGACCAATATTGATATTAAAGATGATTTTGACACCCATACATAAATATAATAAAAACAGGAATTATACTTCATTAGTATATTTAAATGTTTAGATAAAGACATAATAATCATGTCTAATGGCCACAAAGGAGACTTATATATTGGTAAAATATTGGTAAGTTTATGTTTTATTATAAACACAACTAAAAGTAAATTAATTCCACAAGCATAATGAATGAGAATAGGTTCTGAAAACATGACAGTTGGAACAAAACACGTCCTATTCAAAGTTGGCCACTATAACAGGCATGCTATATGCAGCATGTCCAGGACTTCAGGTGTAACATAATATAGCTGATGCGCATACAAAACAACTTGAACTATGGAAATGCATTAAATAATAATAGATATAATAGCCAAGTACCAATATCACAAGGTGCCAATAATTAACTATCCTGGAGACAAAATAATTTGTTTCACTTTCATAAGAATCAATTAATCAGCCAAAATAAGTAATTTATGCAGATGCATTATTGTTAAATTGCGGTTATGTTGTACCACTAATGGGGTTCGGTAAGATTCATAAATAAATAAATGAACACAAAAATTACCTAAATTTACTGGCTGTCTTTTTGCTTTAAAAATCATTTACATGTAATAAAAGTAAGTAACTGCTTTATCATGTTAGGAATTAACAACACCACATCTTGATAGTCTAGCTAAACTAATTTAGCAGTGGTGTAAGCATGCAAGTATGTGCGTATAGACAGATTATATATCATCAAAAACAATACTGCTTCAAATAAAATCAGTTGACACTGCTTCTAAACAGTTTAACAATAGAACCTAGTGAAAAACGGCAAAATATGCCTTTTATACGATTATTTCAGGTTTTGGTATTTCTAAAAAAGATTTGTTTGCCTCTACACAAAATCATAAGTGTAAGTTATATATTTGTTGGCGACCAGACCACTATGCTATCGCAAGAGATTCTTTCACAATCTCATGGACGTTTTCCATACAGGATTTTTTACAAATATCATTCGTTTTCCACCTTTTTCAATTATAATAAAGCTTTTCTAAATTTTGTAACAAGGCACCTAGGGTAATTATAGTTGGCTCATATTGACCATTGCAACCATAGTATCCTTTCTCCAGGTTACACGGTATATTGCCTGTAAGTGCAGGTGCTTCATTGTCAATAACATTTTGAAGCAATGTAATACATACCTAATTGTAGATTATTGTAATAGTAAAAAAATAGTATCACAAATATACATATACATTACACTTCACAGATAGATAAGATTTCTCTTATTTATTATTATTTATTAACCTTTTTCTAATACTTCTAATAAAGGCTATAGTTATAATTCAGTAAATTGGTATATTCAGCAATAGCCCTCATTTACCAAATGAACTTACCTCTGACATTTGTGTTAAGATACTATCTATTTTAGGTTTCGCCCACAAACTCGAAAATATGATTTAAGAACTCAATGTTGTTTAAGAATTATTATATAAATTATATCCAAATGAAAATATTTCACTTAATTAGCTTGTTAGCTCTTGTAACCGCTCATAAAGGATAATCCTCATCTTTAATTAAATATAATAATATGATTATTTAAAATATTGCAAGTTAAAATATAAATAATAAATTTCAATAAACCTAGGGCCAGGTCGTACACAACCAACTTTATTATTGCCTCTATTGTATAAATCCTAAAATATCTTTTGTAAAAGAGAGTTTATCTGCCCTGCACAAAACTCTTAAATGAAAAATAAAAAATCTTGTTCGTTAACAAACTTTAAGCAATTAAAATAAAGATACACTTTATATCTTGATATCTATGACATACACTTGAAAATCATAGTAATGGTCATTTGTCAACATCTACTATTTAAACATTAGGAGAGAATATTGACACTATTCGTAGAACTGTTGGATGGTCCGAAAAATCCAACACTTTTGCAAAAATTTATTTAAAAAAAAAAAAAATATTATATATATATTTATTACTTGTACTAGATCACTGTAATGACTTAGAGGACGCATAATTATATAAATTAAGAAATAATTGTTATAGAACTAAGTTAATGTGATTGAGGAGTTCTGATCATCCAAATGTCTGGTAATACTTCCATTTCAGTCCACAAACCTTCAACCTTTAAATATCTACTTTGTTTATATATGAAGCAAATCGGCGGAGCACGGCGGAAGTAAAGTACAATTGAGAATCAAACGAACTTACCTGTAAGTGAAGTTCGATGATAATTGTACGAACTTCCTTAGTGCTCCGCCGATTGTGAAAGCCACACCCTCCCACCTCTACATGTAAATAGGTAGGTGAGTTTCAGGTTTGTAAGCACAGGAACACTATAAACAGAATGATGTCTTAAAGAAATCGAGGCTTGGACAACCGTATATTCATCCAAAAAAAAAAAAAAAAACTGATTACTATTAAACGTGTGAGAGTAGCCATCGAATGCGAATACTACTTTGTTTATATATGAAGCAAATCGGCGGAGCACTAAGGAAGTTCGTACAATTATCATCGAACTTCACTTACAGGTAAGTTCGTTTGATTCTCAAATATACACGTAAACGTTCGAAAGCAAAAATGTTGATATTGAAAATATTAATTTTGCAAAGATATCCAAAGTTATTTTAATGAAAGCAACATTTCTCTTCCGAACTAATTAACGACGAAAACAAATATTGGCCGCCGGAAGAAGTCAAGTGTTTGCCAAGTTTCTCTTAATTTTCCCTCTTTTTTCTATTGTTTGTGTACATTTCCTCTTCCTCCCGCTTTTGTTAAGTGCCAACTATAACAGATTTACGAAATATTTTCCCCTAAAATTGCAACTATAAATTAATACTTTAGATTTAGAAATAACAGCTGATATTTAATTAAAAGTATCTATTTAATGTGTTTGTATGTTTTTTGTATGCCTAAGAGCGCGTTTCCATTATTAACACACGTCATGTCCTTATGTCTTAATTAGAAGCAAACTGATGAACTGGCATCTTGTCGTTCATAATGGCGTTCTAAGGACTATGTTTAGCAGTGAACGCCTTTTGGCTGATGATGAAACGGTAGATATCCGGAATCTTTTAATGGAAAAGCACGAAATTCAGTACTTACGGCTTACCTTTGCAAAAACGTCTCCATGCTAAAACTTAACATAAATAGGAGATCGTAACATCTTTATCTACCGCCACGACAATGGAAACGCGCTCTTAGGCGTGTGTACTCCAAATGCAAAAATGTCTACAAGCTAATTTAATTTTGTTGTTCCCAAGTTATACTGGCACAGAAATACCAAAGGCATTAAGTTCACCTATAGTATAAATAATATACTGTTAAAATAAATAAAATAAAGTGCTTTTGGGCGGTCATAGTGTAGTGGTAGTGCAATGGTCTCGTAAACCGAGTGACCCGTTAAAATGAGTTATAATTTGTTTGAATATAATAATAATTATCGTACATTATGTACTTACAAAATTTATGTTAATTTCTTATTAAAATGTATTTATAAGAAAAAGAGGATATATGCTCCGGGTTCGACGAGCAACAACATTATTTAACATTATTTTAACATTATTAATTAATAACAATATTTCCTTCGATCGGGATTCAAACTCGGGACTTTACGCGCAACAAGATGGTGTCCTAGGAGATTATTTAGGTGAAATAAACAATTAGAATCAATACAATTCGCAGGTGTTGAATTCACACTTAAAGATCTAGTGCTTGTACATGAGTTAATCCTATTAGTCCACTGAATCGTACTAAACAGAAATCTTTATTCAGCTGCGTATTTTTTTTTTAAGTTCAAAAACCTTTTTATTAACTTTTCAATGAATAACGGCAGATTATTGAATGAAAAGACAAAAATATTTTGAATTGTCATCACGTTTGTCGCGATCGCTATTCTATTTTATAGCTTTCAGTATTTTTTCATTGGTTCCTGTGTGATAGAATTCGATATTGTAATATTGGAGCACAGACCAAATACAATTAGAGCCAATAAGTTTGAAGTTAAACTCACTAAAAAACGGCATGTGATGAACAAAATTCAGGATCATTATTATGCTCCTGATATGCAGTATCGAAGAAAAAAGGTTAGACGGATTTGGACTAAAGCAATGAAGCCTTATAAATGCGCACAGGATGATTCACATAGTCGACCCCCCTCTGACCCTTGTCCTCACCTCACGTAGTTTTATCAATGTAATAATGAAGCAACAAGCAGTGTTTAGGTCGTATGCGATAATATTTTCTTTTATTAGTAATGCAAAAAGCAGTCTAACCTGATAAAGCATAAAAACCAACTTATACTCGCCGAAAAAAACGCTTGCAAAGGCCCTTTAGTGATCAGAGATGTCGCGCGTTAGGCGTCGAACCCCAATCGCAGTTGACCGGTGTGCACGCTTAAATATTGTTCGTCGAATTTTTATTACCAGTATAGTAATGTAGCACCTATGCTTTACTACACGGTGCCTTCTATAGCTTTGTATTCTGTGTATCGCAATGAAAGGCTCGCCGAGTAAACAGGATTAGGTAGGACGTGACGAAAAGCCTCCTTCAACGCGGTAACCATATTTTCTTCTACTTATTAAGACCCATTCAAAGTACCTCTGAATATTTTGCACCCAAAGTTATAAAAATAACCCTTTTTCTGTAACGGCGTCTGTTTAAATATTTGTGTAAAGAAGAAATTCTTCCTACACTGGAATTATACATTTACATTTATAATTTAAATAATAATAGAATAATATTTCAGGAAATACAAATCAGATGTAAGTTAAATTAGAACTTTTTAATGCAATAGACAAAATTTAAGGTTTTTTTTATTGTGACTTGACATGTGAAATCGATCCGCCTGATAGTAAAAAAGAAAAGGTCCAAGAGTGCCGACGACTGCGAAAATCAAGTCTTCAAGTCGGCTTTACTAAGCCGGTCTAAGATGCTTTTTTACGGATCGCTTGATGGATCCAAGGCTAGAGAGAACTGGAGAGAACACATGGGCTGGTGACCGTGGTGTAGTCAGTGAAACGGTCTAGCTCATCAAGAGCCCAAATTTTCTATACTAAGCTAATGAACATGCTATCATAGAAACTGTAAGACCAAAGTGCTTATATCAACGATACATTGGAACTGGCAAGTAGTTATGAACCGAGGGTTTTAAGTTTTTTAAAGTATTCAGACGTAAAGTGACTAAATCGTGTTTCAGGACCCGCCATAGGCCAGTATAGTGGATATGACTGCTACACACAATTATTGAACTGTAATAGTCACCTCCATTCATGGACCACACTCCAACCTAACATGAGGAGGTTTAATATGTCGAGCCACAATTAAAATAAAACAATATAGTTAGAAATTAAATTAAACTAGGTAAATAACTATTTAAATTATATTATGTAATGACACCCTACTATGAAAATCTAATTGTTTTACGTACGCTCTTATCACGTTACCCATCGTGTCTGCAATCGACATGTTGCGAATACTACCTTTTGAATTAGACTCTGTTACTTTGTTTACACGCGTTTCATAAGGTTTGAACACGTACGGGAAGTTTGTAAACTTTCCCGTATAGAGTATTATTATAACGTTTTGTTACTGTAAGTTTTTTATACAATATGCTTACATTGTATTTTTATTATAAATAATTTTAAAATTCGTATTTGTAGATTGACGAAAGAAATTTATAAATCTGATGTGGTTGGCTGCGTTAAACGAGGCAGGCCCTAGAGAATGTTTTACGACCAAATCGGAGACATCCTCAAAATAAACGAGTTGCCTAGAGCCCATAATCGTAGAGCTTGTATGAAGAGAATTGTGGATGTGAGAAAAGCGAGGGATTTGTGGGATTTGTCAGGATCGTGGCAAGTGGCGCTCTATTGTGTTTGCCTATCCACGTGGGAAAATGACGTGACAATTTGATTGATTTTATTCCATATTTAAGTTATAAAGGTGCATGTTCCTTGTGATGAAATACGGTGATAAACGTGGTCCCTAACTGTGGGCTTTAGGAAGAAGCTCAAAATTACCCAGCGAGCTAAGGAGAATGCTATGTTAGGTGACTTTCTATGTGATTGAATTTCCTATTAGAAAGGAGGAGATGATTCGTAGAAAAACTAAAGTGACCTATCGGATAAATAAACTGAATTGGCAATAGTCAAGGCACATAGCTCGTAGAACAGAACGCAGTTGGGGCGAAAAGTTAAGCCGTACATAAGGCGAGCCCGTACATAACAACTTAACTAGTCTGACCAAACGATTATTATTAAAGTGATTTGAGAGGTTTCCGAAACAGCTTGAAAGATATCGAAATTTAGTTAGGCCGACATAGTGCACTTAAATCAAAATTAGTTTAGCTGCTGTAAATGGGCAGTGTCAACTTACATACAGATAGATCAACAATAATTAACAGCTCTTAAAATAAATTGATGAAAAAAATGTGAGCCATTTGAATTCATAAAGCGTGTTTTACAAGACAGCCTTAAGTGCACTTTGATGGTCGGCATTACCTTAAAAGCGACGACGTTGGTTGTCCTGTTTCTATGATACAAGGCACTTTAGTAGCTTAGTGTAGAAATGTATAATAAAACAAAAAACTACAACGCGGGACTTACTGGGATAGCCTTATACATATCTTTAAATTGGTAGAGTTGTAAGAAAACCCTACCAATTTGCTGTACTTAATAATAAAAACGGTATTTACTACATATTTCTGATTCTGATTTATCTCTGAACATATTAATTACTATTGTTCGAAATCGAAAACCTTATTATAGGAACTATAGATAATAGGAAAGATTGCTTTATGTAATATCTGTATATACCTATATTAAATAATATACATATTTCCTATATGTAATATAAAACAGACTTTGTTGACGTATGGTTATTTGTTTGTAAAAAACATAATTTGCTGCTTACTAAGTATGTCTATTTGATAGGTTACAAATGAGCTAGTCTGTGTAATTAGGGTGTGCGAAAACACACTCAATCCTCTTTTGAGTTATTTTTTTAATTGTGACTCGACATATGACAGCACCCCGCTTGATGTTAAGATTGTTAAGCTTGATTGTCCATGAATGGATATCATGGATATTATATTGATCCTTATAATCCAATGCATTTATAAATATATTCTTACTTTCAAGTTATTATTTTATCCACACTTTGTGGCGATAATGTGAATATAAAATAAACTATAAGTGCTTTCATATTCATTTCAATACATTACAATATTTTCATTGGGTCGAGTGCGAGCGTCCCAGAACGCACAATGGATGCGCGTCAGAGAGCGGCTATTTACGAAGTAATATGTGTCAACTACTCGCACGATAACTCGCCACCGACCAGTTTACACACCAGCTTCACGTAGTTAATCTTCTTAATGAATTTTCATAGACAATTCTGCTTCATAAACAAACCGGAATCCCAATTTTCAACGGCTGAATAATGAGGCCGCGTATGGGATAGATTATGATAGACCTCTTATAATTTTATATGCTGTCGAGATCCAGTTTTCTTATTATCAAGAAGATGTTGTGACAAGGTAGGAATGCTTCGATGGTTTTGGGCACATGAAAAGGATGAGTGAAGTAGATTGACGAAAGAAATTTATTAATGTGATGTGGATGGATGCGTTAGGCGAGGCGGACCCAGAAGGGTATTTTCCTACCAAATCGGAGACATCTTTAAGAAATCTGTGTTCCCTGTGGAGGATGGCGTTACAATTTGATTGATTAATTGTATGAAAAGAATTGTGGATGTAAAGGAAGCGAGGTGAATGTTTGTGTCTAGATCATGGGAAGTGCGCTCTATTGTCTCTGCCTATTCCTGTGGTAAAAAGACGCGACAATGATTCATTGATTATATAACAACACCCGCCTGGTGTTATACTGGAGTGTGGTCCATGAATAGAGGCGACTCCTACTACAGTTAAAGAACTGTAAATAGCAGTCGCATCGACTTTGCCGCCCTAGTTGCAACCGGCAACTTAAAAGCTGATTCCGTAACCCAACCCGATTAAGTCTCTTCACGGTCTGTGTACATTTTGATATAATTTAGTCACACAGTTTTTATATAGACCATATTGTATGTATATAAACACTTCGCTACAATAAGGCGGCCGTGGTGTAGTGGCAGTGCAATGGTTACACAAACCGGAGAGCATGAGTTCGAGACCACCCACCGGTACCATCTTTGATATATGTACTTTGGTTGTCCTGTTTCTATAATACAAAAACTTTAGTAGCTTAGCATAGAAATGTAAATAAATAAAATAAAACCTGATACACCAGTCTTGTTTCCTTCTCATACACACTTTCTTTAGCTCTGTTGTTATGGGCACTGCTTTCAAGTTGAGGAACATTTTGTACAGGTAACAATCTATAAATCTATTTCTTTTGACAACTCGAAAATTATATTTATTTAATCACTTGAATCTGCAATGACAGCAAAATTGGTTTGTATTGAAATCCATTTAATTTAGACGTGTATTAATTTATAACTGTGAATGGTATTTCGCTGTGAGCGATGTTCCTAATGAATTTGTTTAGAATGTTAAATTATAGGACTCTGATAAATTGAATCCAATAATTCGTTTTCAACTATTTACATATATGTGTATACTTTTTAATTATATATATATTTTTTTCCTATTTGAAATAAATATTGGATCGTGATGACACATAACATCTATCCATATAACTATGACCGCTTTCAAGTACCATTTACGATGCGTTATCGATGTAATTCGTATTTTGTATTTTTTCAACATTAACTCGGGCTGATGTTAAGTTAGAGTACGACCCATGAATAAAGGTAAGAGTTAGGGCAAGTAGCAGTTGCATCCACAATGCCGGCCTAGTTTGAAACGGCAACTTATAAGCTGCCTACCACTTTTAGACAACCAGACCTGCAGAAAATATACGCAACCAATAATAAATATTACAAATAAAATCAAGCAAATCTTTGCTCCGAACGGGATTCGAACTCTACTTTACGCGAGTCCAATGAGCCACGCGTGTTGTTGCTACTTAAGAAGTTATATTTTAATAAATTGATAATAAACTTATCTATTTCAGGCGATAATATTCGCATAAAATAGCAGGAATCAATTCGAGAAGTACATTATGGAAATGATAGTGGGAGAATTGAGCGACACGCGATCTATGATTTAGTAAATAACCGGTGACATATAACTATATATAGAAATCACGTTACGTTATACGTTACAATTTTATGTCTCCTTTTGGACTTACAAATATCATAATATTCATGTTTATGATTTAGTTTTAACCGGTAAGTAGAGTATTGGAGATCTATGAGGCCTGAAGAATGCAAAAATTCGTATTTGAAAAAATAAAACATATCTATATTAAGCTACTAAAGTGCTTGTATCATCGAAAAAGGACGACTAATGTATATGTATCAGAGATACATAAGTACTGACAAATGGCTTTGAACCTGTGCTCTCGGTTTGCGTAAACCACTACACCACTTGATAATATTAAGAGGAATGTGTAGTAAATAATGACTGTTTTTTGCCACTAGATGGTCTAGTCGTTAAGGTATACTCCTAAAACTGTCACACCCTGTACAGGTCTGTATGGGAAAGCGTAGAAGATTAGCCGAATCTTGTCTGGATAAACGCGTTCCCGACTTGAGCCCAGTAGCAGATCGTATGTAGGCCAATGCTAGACTGGACCATAAACGTGACACGAGTATGGGGGGATTTGAATCCGTGCGTAAGAGATTATGTCGTCGGATTAAAATAAATCGGATCAAAATATACGTTATAATAAACTACTTTGCCTAATCTTTTTATTTGAATAAAAGTTTTATAGTCGTTTACTGAGCACAAAAAGGGAGTTCGTATAGTTTCTTCACGGTATTTGACATTATAAGCTACCGACTTTATTTAGTTTTTTTTTACTTGGACAAAGTTATCCGTGTTCAAATAGGCGTGCTCATGAAAATACCTCAACTATTTTCACATTATCTATCATACACATACATATTTTTCCTCAAGTTTGTCTTCTTTGAACCCCTCTCGGGCGAGCCGCGTAAGTAAATAAAGGATTCCTGTTTCTTTGAAGAGTGGCATGGAATCTTTTCATTATAAAAATACGGAACAGCGGCTGGTGGTTTAGGCAGAAATAAGGAAGCTGCTCGATTATTTTGTTAAGAGCCCTCTGGGAAATATCCCCTAACATTTTAACTTAATTGTATTTTTAAGATTTCGGTATTTGAGTTGCCGGATTTTGGAGAGAGCACTAATGACCGTGACAGGGTATGCGCCTCGTTACGTTGCCAGATTGTTGGATGTTTAAATTTAGGTAGGTCATTTTAAGCAAATTATTACTTAAGTAATGGATTCGTTGAATACGTTTAAAGTACTTTTAAATTAATAAGGACAAAAAGCTTTTAGGTTGAGTCTTAGCAATAATGTTAATTACAATTAATACTACTTAGAATACTACAAGATGTGCATCTCGCAGACACGCCGACAGTGATATGACAGTAATTAAAATGCATTAATGTACTTCTGACATGGAACGAGCTGTCTCGAGGTGTGAATGTACAAGCTTACCGAAGCGATTGTAATAAATTTTAAAAATTTTCTTTTTTACATTGGCGACCACCCAGCATATTTCACAACTAAAACTATCCAGCGTATTTGTAGCTTTAAAAAATAACATTTGTTCGTATTTAAATATGACTTTTTTAATCGCAATACAATAAGTTTAAAGATTTCTATTTAATAGGAATACGTAGAATGAATAACTGTTATTTTTATCTTGACAAAGGCAAAAATAAAATGCGGATCAAATAATTTCGTTTTAGCGCAAACCGAGACAAATAAAGATCATACCATAGTAAAAATACAAATATTTACCGATTGTGTTTTTGTCACAATATTTTCTTGTGATGACTTTATCTTCACGCTTGGATAAATACTAAAAGATATTTTGGTGCGATGAAAAATCTCTTTATAAAGTATTACTTCTGTACCGAAACTTTCAATTCAACCAAAGTTTATAAAACAAAAGGCAACAAACGACAGATAAGTTACTAAAGGGTACCGATTGCGTTAATTGAATTAAAATTCGAGATCTGTTCTCTTAACTCTATTAATTTTAGAACGTTTACATTATCTTTATTTCTTTGATAAAAATAATTCCAAAAATTTTAATTTATAATTTTAATGTGGTCAAGATTCTTTCCTACTCTTTGCAGTTAGGTTGTTCCGAGTCCCTTATCGCCCATATCACAGATAATATTCTGAGGCGCTCTTTAAGCACATGTGCATTTTGTCGATCAAATCGGCAGTCGAATGAAATCTATCAGCACATATGTTCTGTCCATTCATGATCTTGGATCTTTTAAGCGAAACGTAAGCTAAACAAACACGAACAAACATAAACTCAGTAGCAAAGGCGACTGAGGCAACTGCAAGATGTGACTGCATTTTCAGTCATCTGCGCTTTCGTTCGAACCATCAGATAAGTCAAACACAGATGTTGCGTCCTAATAAATTAATAAATAACATTCAAAGAGTGGTGCTCAGTCTGCTGATCCGGGGTAGTACCACAATTATACAGTGAAGTGAGTTAGTCGCGTTTCAGGATTAGCTTGTAAGTTGCCGATGACTGCTGTTTATGGACCGCACTCCAGCTCAACACCAGGCGGGGTGATGTCATATGTCACAAAAAAATATACAAAAATATAAATTCATTTACAAAATGAAACTCAGATACTGTTAGATTAACTCTACATAAAGAAATTTACTCTAAATATACACATTTACCGAAAGCTATTCCTTGATACAAAGTAGCAACCTAATCCAACTAAATATTTACACAATTTCCTCAAGTTATAGATTAGAACAACTTTGAAAGAAGTTGCTAAAGTAAACTTTATGACGGTTCGATACGAGCGTGTGTGGGTACGAACTGGCGAATGGAAAATAGTGGCGAACCAATAAAATGTAAATAGGAACGGAAGTGTAAAAGGGGGCGCTCGGTAAAAGTTTCCCAACACGCGAACTTAGCAATTGGTGTAAACGTTCTTTTGAGTGTAAATATTCTCTGCATGAAAATTGTGAATATCCGCTCTATTGGCTTTTAATAAATTATTTGGCGCCTAATAAAAATGCAATGAATTTATTTGTGTTATTTGTTAAATTATTTTTGGTTTATCTAATACCGCCTTAATAATTAAGGTCATTACAGATTATTAGGTATTATATAAACAGTCAGTTTAAAGAATAGTCATACAAAACTAATATTTTACATTTCAAAAAAGTTACGTATTGTTCATTCTTTATTACTTAAGTAATGGAATCTAAGCTATGTTTGTATCATAGAAACAGGACGACCAAACTACATATATCAAGTACCAAAGTAACAAGTAACCAGGGGCTCTCGGTTTGCGTAACCATTGCACTAACACTGCACCACGGTCGCCTTTGTTACACTAAAAATACCTAAAATACATATTAACTTTGCAGGGTTAAATTAAATGCTTTTGTAGCTTAATAATAATCAGATGTTAAGTTTCTGTATATTATTTCTGTATATAATATCTAACAACTGACAAAAAAACTGCCAAAAACACGAATAAATATCAATTTATTTTATAGTTCGTTAGTATATAAAATGACCAATAAAAACAAAATTCTACAAAACAATAAAAATAATTAAGTGACTATTATTTTCAAATGGAAAAGTTTTAACCTTTTGTTTATTAATTTTTGTTTTATCATAGAATGTTTTCATTTAAAAAATATTAAAAACATTATAATATGAAAAATAACATTTCATAAAAATATTTATATCCTAACAATCAATCAATTAAATTATCACGCTATTCTCCCACAGGGATAGATAATGAATCGCTTCTCCCACAGGGATAGCGCCTGAACTTGGAGCCCATTAACTTGCCACGATCCTGGCACAACTCCCTCGCATCCCTCAGATCCAAATTTCTCTTTATACAACAATGAACAGAAAAATAATAACAACTGTTTTTTCATTACTTAATTAACAGTAACATATTCTTTATTAAGGACACATTTTTTTAACACAAAACAAGTGATATAAGTACAAAACTACCGTTGTAAAGCCTTTTAAATACAGTCGACATTTTCTGTCTTTCTAGTTTTTGTTACGAAACGTAACACTAAAACAATTTTCTCGTTGTTTTTCCTATGGCTGTAAAAACGTCTGAAATTGTTATACTTGCCTGCACTTTCCTCACAATGCTCTTTGAAAGCTTATGACCGCTTTATTCTATTTGCATTGTACGTACAGATGTTCGTATGTGAAATTAGAATCCAAATAATAGGGTTAAATCTGTTTTATTGCCTTTATTTTGGTAATGAAAACAGCCATTTTGTTGCATGCGATGCAGCTTTATGCGAAAAATTTTCTTTTTTACGAGTACCATATAAATGTTTTTTTTTTCTGAATATCCATCTAACCTCTACATTTGTATAATAGTGAGCAAGCAAAAAAAATCCAAAAATAAATGTCATTTTAAAATTATTTTCAATTGTGTTAAATATTGTTTTTATATATTTGACCTCGTCCCGCTTGATGATAAACAAGAGGAGATCCAAGAGTGATGACGACTGAAACAACTAAGTAAGTTCATGGCTGCCTCAGTCGTCGTCACTATGCCGGCTATATTCATAAATATTAGAAAATAATACAGTTAACCTAATTATTGTTTGTTAGGTATAAACAATATACATACATATATGTACATATATGTTATTTTACTTATTAATAATTGACACCATGGAAACTAGTTTCATTTAAATTAAATTGAACGAACGAAATTCCATTGTGTCTGCTTACTCCTGTGGAGATGAATACATTAGATTGATTAAAAAACACTTAAGTTAATGTAATATTTAAATAATAAGACTTGAATACTTGTACATACCAACCACATGTTATCTGTCTTTAATAAAATCGATATTTTTTAAAAGGCAGTAAGTCCGGCTAAGCTCAAAGAGTGTGAAAGTTCATTGAAGCGTGACACTGGGCGGTCTATTCATTCCAACAGACCGCAAAGAGTGGTTATAATTGCGACTTTCCGATTGCGGGAAACTGTGACGTCACTTTCAGCCGCCTTCCACTCAAATAAGTTCGAATATTCTAGTGAAAAAAGGTTTTATAACGATCACAATTTTTGAAGTTAGGCTATAAAAGGAAGATTAATTGAATATATTTTTATTATACCAAATTATATACTAATACCGTAGTTAGTATATTTTTTTTTTTATTAATTTATTTTAAGTCGCTCCAACATCTGAGGTCATTAGCGACTACACTTGATGGTCATCTTTAGTGGAATCACAGCTAAAAACAAAAGAATTTCCGGATAAAAAAATTACACTTTATCAAATCAATGGATTTAAAAAAAAATAGTACATTTGTAGAATTATCTTCAATCAAGCAACCTTTAAGACACTTCTTTAATTTATATTTTTTTCTGTGTAAATTGTAACTTTTACAATCTGATAATATATGAGATACAGACAACTCCCCATCACATTTTGCACATTTATTTTTGTCTTCTTTTGATATAAGGTGAATATGTGTTATATTTGTGTGACCAATCCTAAGTCTTGTTAATACTGATTGGTCTCTCCTACATGTAAGAGGTACCGGAGTATTTTAAAATATCGTTGCGCGAATAAATTTCAGAAATCTGGGTTTACCATTAATCCTCTCTGGGGAATAGGGTAATTATTGTGGATGTGAAAGAAGCAAGAGAGTTGTTCAGGATCGTAGTGGATTCAACTGTATTAGCAGTCGCCTCCATTTATGGATCGAACTCCAGTTTAATATCAGGCGAGATGTTGTTATATGTCCAGTCATAATAAAAAAACACAATATTGTTTATTACTAAGTAGTCAAAAACAAGTTAATAAAATACTCGTAGATAAAAGAAAAAACAATTCAACCGGACTTGTACACGTCCACAATGGCTGTCCTGTCAGTTTTATATTGTTAAATGTCGAGTGTAAATAAAATAAAAATAATACAGTACTGACAAAAACACGATTTGGTTAAAGTTCCCTCACAAACTCTGCACTCGGTCGTCTGCTCCCCGCTTGCCATTCATTTATCAATGTGCCTACCAAAATTGTTTTTGTGAATGAAATGTGAATGAAATTTTAAATGAAAGGATTTAGTTTTACACGTACTTAACTTCGAAACAATTACATTACGTTTTGTTTAATTTAGTACGGGTTTGTTTTTCTTGGTTAAATTTAGTATGAAGGCTTATAGAAACTTTATTTACTTTAAAAGGCGTGTAAATTTGATTATTCATTTGATATTTACTCTAAAGAACATAACACAATATTTATTTATATGAGTTCGTTCGTTTGTGGGTGGTAATATTTTATACTAAACATTGTTAGGTAAGTATTTAGCTTTCCATGAAAAGTTTTGAGACTGCAAATTAAAATTGATTTATAAATCAATACATCACGTATTCTGGCAATATATATACGAGTATATATATATCGTATATAATAAGATTTTGTCCCTTCAATGGCTAATTGTTTTCTTCCTGTCTTTTTGTTTTAGGTAATTTTTTATAATGTATGGATATTTTATACGTACTATATCTTAAAACACAAGGATTAAATTGGCTTTTGCTATTTTTAGGAGTGGTAGGCAGACAGTTGGTGGTAACTTTACAGTTCGCCGATCTGGGGTTTTATCACCGCTTATAAGTGTACAGCCCGTGAAGTAACTCAGTAGAGTTTTGGGACCGTGGTGTATTGGCAGTGCAATAGTTTTGCAAACCGAAAATCACGGGTTCAAAACTACTTGGTGGTACTAATGTATCTTTGGTATATGTACTTTGGTTGTCCTGTTTCTATGATACAATGTTATGTTCTATGTTTTCTATACTAATCTACACTTTGGTAGATTAGTATAGAAATGTTAATAAATAAAATAAATTAGGCCACCATAGTGGACGCCACTGTAGTGGTTTAACTGTACTAGTAGTACAGCAACCTCCATTCGTAGACTGTACTCCAGTTTAATATCAGGGATGCTGTCATATAACTGTCATAGATACAACTAAAGTAAAGAAAACGAAGTAACATGCCAGATCTCGTGCTGATCAGTTTATTGAGTAGAGCACCTACTTTAATTTCATATTATTTTTACAAAGCTAAGAAATCTTCTGAAGCCTAAAATCTTAGTCTAATATTTCTCATAGAGTTCCATATTTCATCTCATATTAACCTCTTTCCTTACAACAGAAATCGTTTACGCAATTTTAGCTTGGGAAAAACTGGCAAGGTGAACACAGCTCGATGAGGGAATTGCGGAATATTTACGGAGGGAATTGCCTTAAAGGGTTTTATAACTAATACATTTTCTTAAGGGCACTTTGTATAGCATTAAAAATAGCCTAATGCCTTATTATCTTAATATTTACAATGATTTTTCTTCTTTGAATTGTGGATATGAAGGAAGCGAGAGATTTGTGTCAGGATCATGGCAAGTGGCGCTTCATTGCCTCTGCCTATCCCCATGGGAATGATTGTTTGATTTTTCTTCTTGTTATAGTAAGGTACAATGCCCATATGTGACTGGTCGTCATCGTGAGGCTCTGTAAACTGAATTGTTTTTTTTTACAGTCATCGACGCTCACGTACTTCACCTTGCTTGCTTCAGTCAAGGTCAAGTCAAGGTCAGATAACGCGTCTCTAAAAAAATTGAATAATTAATATGTCATACTTTTGTATTTAATTTTTATTCTTACTGAACTTTTATACGAATAATGAATAAATAAATCTTAGGTATATTTTAAAATTGTGACATTAAATGTTCTGTTCACCATATACTGTGGTTAGCAAGGGGAGGTTCAAGAGAGCAGACTACTGATCCGACTCAGTTTACGCATGTTCCAATCTATGTCACGATGTCAAACAAAGAAATAAAGAAAATTCAACATCATCCCATTTTTACATTTATAGTTGAATTATTGATCAAAAACCACGCAATCGAATTTTTACCTAAATTATAATTGTCTTATTTCTATTCTATTGTAAGATTTTAGTAAATTATGATTGTATTTTTCACTTCGATCTTTACCCTCAGAACCTTACATCGAGTTAGGTTAAGTGCGTGTCGATACGTAAACGGGTGCGGAAAATCAGGTGTATTTCACGTATTGCTTTAATGAATTCACTCACGCAATATAACCTCACATGCGAGGTTTTATATATATAGTATTGATCCAGAAAATGATCTCATATTATATTATAATATATGAGATCATTATGTTTTTCCACCTAATATCTATTGCTGATAATAATAATAAGGTTAATTGTACGAACAAGAGTAAGTAAAAAAAGATTTTCTGTTCACTATGATGATTATTTATACAATAAAACCGCGGTGTTATTAAACAAAACAATATTATATAACAAAAATGAATTATGCAGTGGTACCCAGTCTGCCGATCCGGGGTAGTACCACCACTTACAAGTATACAGACCGTGAAGTGATTTGGTCACGTTTCGGGATCAGCTTGTAAGTTGCCGGTTTTCATCTAGGCCGGCATAGTGGATGTGATTGCTTCTCACAGTTATTGAATTGTAGTAGCAGTGACATTTATTCATGGACCATACTTCGGCTTAACATCAAGCGGGGTGCTGTAATATGTCGAGTCACAATAAAAAAAGCTTCTTTTTTAATTGTTAATGTTACTAGTTTTATTTATACATGTAAATGGTTTTAAAACTGTAACTGTTTTGTTTTAGGTTTGAAAAACTGGTATTAAAAACTAAGAATAACTTGACCTTTAAAGTCGACTGCTGGTTCAGTTAAATAATTCCATGTAGCAGTTGCATCCACTATGCTGGCCTAGTTGTAACCAGCAACTTTCAAGCTAATCCTAAATTGCGACTAATACCAGTAACATCTATAAAGACTTAATAATAATATCTATCTTTATTTGAAGATTAAACCTTAATGGATATTTAAAGTGAAAATCCCCTCGATTTCCGAATAATAATTTTCCACGTTAGCTTTAATTTTCGCTAAACGAAATTAGCTTTATTTAATGTTGACCTTGTTCAAATTCTGCCGTGTTAGAAGCACCCACGGAGTGTGAATGAAAGGAAAGCGTTCAGTTATCACAAATCAAAACTCAGTACAGTTTTACTTACTTTAGTTCTACATAATGTTTTTTATGAATATTTATTCGCTAAACGGTTGACAGACTGGGTAGTTCTTAAGAATATCTTTCATAAACACCTGACGACAGGCGTGGCACATTGATCTGTCCCCCTAGCACGGCAATCGAAGAAGCAAGATAAAATAAATAAATAAAATCATTTATTCGCAGACTACATAGGCCCAAATAATTGTTAGTAATACACAGACTCATGAACTGCATGGAATACTACGAGTATTGTAACTCATTTTAAATAACTTAATAGGCTGGTACATCAAAATATTTAAAAAAAATGATTAAATTTTTCTACGTTGTTTTGTGTGAGGTTTTATTGAACCTTTAAAAATATTATTTAGACATTCTGTACTGGTAAGTTATTTGAAATGAGTTGTAATGAGTATTTATCTTGCTTCCTGGATTGCCGTGCTAGGAGGGCAGCACACCAGTTTGTTACGCGTAAAGTGTCCCGGGTTCGATTTTATTAGATATTTGTAATTAAAATAAAAGAGGTGGATCTTTGCTCCGGGTCTGGCAATTAAAAAAGTTGACAGTGGTGCCCAGTATGTTAATCTAGGGTAGTTTCAACTAGGCCGGCATAGTGGTTGTGACTTCTATTTATAGTATTTAACTGTGGTAGCAGTCACCTCTATTCATGGACTGCACTCAAGATTAAAATCAAGCGGGGTGCTGTCATATGTCGAAAAAAATCTCTTCTTTATCTTGCTGCTGCTCCCAATGATATCCAATTTAGCAGTCTTTTTTATTATAGCTTCACTCTAGCTTACCGTCAGGAAAAGTGCGATGTAAAATTAATAATCTAATCCTTTATGGATGTGTGCCCATAACTATAGAGCTGGCATGGAGAGAATTTTGGATGTGAAAGAAGTGAGGTGGTTATGTCTGGATCATGGAAGGTGCTGTTACTTTGTCTATGCCTATTACTGTGATAGTCAAGAAAAAGCGTAAGAATTTTAGTGAATGATATAAAAATGATTGGGAAGTTTTAAATAAATATATAATAAAAATACTCCATTTTATACTGATTAGTAATAGGCGGTTATCATTTATCATCATCGACTTCTGTCAACATCATACGTGTAAATTTTCATAAATTGATTTTATTATTATTATAAGGTAGTTTTAGTTATTACAACTGCATTTATATTTTGGACCGCCACGTTACTCTCAGCGAACTAATTGGGTGGTAAAATAAATATTTAAAAAGGAGAGTAAAAACGTGGTGTTTTAAGTTTTCAATTACTTTAATTAAGACTGTTTCTGCAAACGTAGGTGTGTAGGCTTTTTAACCTTTGCGAGATCGCTAAACGTAAATATTTCTATGTGTCCCTGTTGTTAATAATATTATAAATGTCACACCTCATTTTCTTTAGGGATAGGCAAAGTCAACGGGGCGGCACTTTCCACGATCCTGACACGATCTCGCTTTCTCTACATCCAGAATTCTCTTCATTTCCCCGATTTGATCAAGCAACAATCTTTTAGGTCGTCGCCGTTAATTTTTTTCACTTATGTTTAGTATATAATTATCTTTCATTAATCTCCTTTCATCCATTCTTTCAACATAATATATTTTTAAATAACAAATTATGCAAAGTAAAAAGAATTTGTTTATAGCAGAGGTTCCCAAACTTTTTTTACTTACCTAGGGGTCCACCTTGACCACTTTGGGAATCAATGGTTTATAACTTTGAAAATACTCAAATGAATTTGTCTTTACATTTTACCATTTGTTATAAGAACTTTATAAACAGTTGTACATTTACATTCTTTTTTTTTCTGAGGTTAAATTTTCTCACAAATATATGGGTTTAAAATTAATGATGTGAGCATTGTTGTGCTGGGACTCTGGGACAAAAGGAAACCAGGTCAGTAAGTACTTATATGTAAGTTCAATCTCGTATGTTGTTATAGAGTTTGAATATTCGGAATGCACAAGAATTTTATTCCTTTCGTTTTTTGTTTCAACTTAATTTGAAATAATAACATTTAGTATTAAATATTTAGTATTAAAATATTAATTGACAGTGACATGATGTCACTGACAGTGGCCGTGACATTCATTCATGAAACACACTCCAGCTTAACATTAGGCCGGGTGCTGACATATGTCGAGTCACAATAAAATAAAAGATATTACGTCCTAATAACAAAAAATAAATAACAATATCACAAAGCAACTTTTTGACGGAAACTTAGTATGTTACTTAACTATTAAAATACTGTTAAATTTACGTAATAATAAAAAGAGCAGTATGCTAAATACATTGTAAATGAAACGATTTAATTTATACTGTCATAACATTCGATAAAAGCAAAAGGGCGTGAAATAAACGTTATATGTATGCAAATTAATGCGTGTCATTCGACCGTTTTTTATTAAAAGTTTCTTTTTTGGTTATAATATTAAAAATTTTTGGGGCCTTTATTTTTATTGCCGGCTAAATTGGTTAACAAAATTAGTTGATTAGTCTCAGCCATCTGCGTTTAGATTAAGTTTTATTGATCTCGTATTTTATGTAATAAGTACTAAGATCTTTCTTTCGAATGATTTATGATTTTCTAGGCATTAAAATGTTATTTATGGATAATCTTAGTATATACTGTAACCATCCTATTATATATCCATATATAATAGGATATGGATAGCTGTGCTTTGTTTAGCTTAAAAGTTACCAGATTTTCTGCGAGGCCGGCATAGTAAATGCGTCAGTAAAAGTTTGCAGTTTTTTTTTTTACTATAACTAAAATAACATACCAAATATATAGTAATATGCAAGCGACAATCGCCAGTGTAAATATTATTTTCTTAGTAAATTATCGCAGACTATTAAAATTGGTTTTAATAGTTAATATTAAATTGTAAACTGTTAAATGTTATGTATAATTTAGTACATTAAATAAGTTATATTTACAATTTGTAACTGTGCCTAATAATATACTATACGATATATAAGCACCACACATCTATGCTATATTGAAATTTATATTGCATATAAGAAGAAATTTCACAGAAATAACATTTCAACAACCATAACATTTATGTGACTATTGAAAAGCTATAGGAAAATCGTAATATTTTCACCAATTCCGTTCGGAAATACACTTTTTCCTCGTGAAGGAAAAAGACTTACGGCGTTTCTGAATAACTTTTTGTTATGTCGCCGTAAACGAGGCTATAGTACCGAAAATATCCGATGAATTTTTCGTTACAGCGGGGAAGGTATTGCAGTAAAAGTTGTTAACAGTTTTATCGTACTTGTGGCTAAAATGGTAAACAAACAAAATTGCGTTCGATAAACATGGCTGTTCTATTAAGGTTAGGATTCTAAAGTACATAAACTGGATGGTAATAATAATAAGTCTATTTTAAAAATAAAAATGAGTATATATTATCCTAGTGTAGTGTCTAAGCTAGGTATGTGGAAATATAATGAAGATTTTTACTTTCAAAATTAGTATTTTGTATATAATAAAAAATGAAAACTGGACTAACTGGTAGACGACTATATACAACCAATAACTTAGTAGTAAAATAAGAAAATATGCTTATATTATTTTTCTCACAAGTTAATTAAAAATAGTTATTTTATACACGTTATTACTCGTATATACCTTTGGTATTTTCTGAGGTCTTGTGCGAACATTGTTTATGCAATAAAAGTTCCATTTTCCAACGCGACATTTTAAAAGAATTGCAGCTGTCATAGTCGCGGGGAGACTAAGGTGTTTGTTATACAATTTCATATTTTCAATCTTTATTTTAAAAAAGGTGATATAGAACCTATTACCCAGTTTTATTATAAACCAAACTATGTAGAACAAGGCAACGCTGTTTTGTTACCTTTTTTAATATATTTTATATTTGACTGCTTGAAATCAACATTATGAATATTGCGATACATAAAATTGAAGACTAGTAATACAATTTCGTCGAAACTACGTTCGTAAAGCACAACTCAGGACTAGAAATCCTCTCAAAGCGATATCTTTTTGCATTCCTTGCCTCAATTCCCTTCATTGAGAGAAATGCTTAGATATATACTATAGAGCGCATATAGTTCTTTAAATCTATTGTAATGCTGTAGGCATTAGGTTCACAGATTTTAATTTTAGTTATGTCCATTCTATGTTTTAATACGTGTAGGATTTAAAGACATTAGTCATAATATACATACGTATACATATACCTATTTGGATGACAGGCTTAGACGAACGGTTTAGCGACTGGTTTGTTGCGCGTAAAGTCCCGGGTGCGAACCCCGGTCAGAGCAAATATTTGTTTCATAGCTTTTATTTGTAATATTTAATAATATTAAATATTGCAAATATTTGGTAATAAAAAAAAGAGATAGATATTTGCTTCGGGTCTGGTTATCTAAGAGTGGTAGGCAGTGGTACCCAGTCTGCCGATCCGGGGTAGTACCACCACTTACAAGTATACAGACCATGAAGTGATTTGGTCACGTTTCAGGATCAGCTTGTAAGTTGCCGGTTCCATCTAGGCCGGCATAGTGGATGTGATTGCTACTCACAGTTATTGAATTGTATTAGCAGTGACATTCATTCATGGACCACACTTCGGCTTAACATCAAGCGGGGTGCTGTCATATGTCAAGTCACATAAAAAAAACGTATATTTATACCAAATCTAATTTTTTGTACTTATTATTACTGAAATCATCTGCCTTAATAAATGCAATTTCGCAATCCTGGATCGGTAGCCTTGTAGCCATTAAAAAAATATATTGTAAAAATGATAAAAAGTGGACCTAATGTTGCTTGGCAATTTTTTTTCCAGTCAAACCTTAGCCACATTTTGATCATAAAGGTAGGTAAGCTGACATAGTGGATGCGACTGCTACTTGCAGTTGTAACTATATAGCATTCACCTCCGTTAATGGACCGCACTCCAGTTTAACATTTGATGGGGTGCAGTCATATGTCAGGCCTAAAGAAGAATATATATTATTACACTATAATTTCATAAATATTAAAATACTATTATTATAATACTTAATACAAATACTCGTTTTAGAGACTTAATTCTTAACTAAGGTCAGTATAGCTATGGTTTATACATGTTTGTAGAGTTCATACTTCGTCACGCGCGCTCTATTTAATTACATTATAGGAGAATTGGATTGGTGGAATTTCTAAAGGCGTTCTTACGAGAAGGCATCTTACGTTTTATATAGGATTCTACTATACATTTATTACAAAGGCTGTGACGGAATTAGTTTCAGTTATGTTTGTATGTTTTTTTATTGTGACGCCAAATCGGACCTCGATAAGCCTGATGGTAAGCAAGGGATCACCCCAAGAGCGCTAACGACTGAAAATACGGATCAGTTTACGATTGCCTCAGTCACCGTTACTGTGCCGACCAGATAATATAAATAAACTCCCCATCTTATAACTATGGATCTTTTAAGCGATTCGTCGGCACCGTTGGTCGGCGTAGTGACGGCGACTGCGACTGCCGTGAACTGGCTCGGTTATTTTAGTTGTTGGCACTCTCAGACTTCCATCATGCTTACCTTTGGTCAGATCGAGGTCAGATGTCACAACAAAATAAAAAAACTAATATAATCTATTATATCAGCTGTTAAATTTACAAATATGAAATTTATACAACAACATAAAATCAACTAGTTATGTAGCGAATGCTAGTAGCGATTTGTCCGATCGCGTGTAACAAATGACCTAACAAAACGACAGGTTATTTAAACACTAAATTGAAACGAAATGAAAATAGATTTCTCGTACTATTTCTCAGAACATTTCCCAATGAATATTTATAAGGTAAATGCCAATATCTATTTATAAAAAACACAAGTATATTTTGCCATAGGGCTGATCGGCCAAAATTTATATTTCTTCCAAATTCCTGTCCCCTAAACGGGGTTGTGGGCCTCCACAGTATTGCGGCATAATGGCCTGCATTGAGAATTGCACTCTTTTCAAAGCTCTTCATTTCTGCTTGTACCTACTTATTATAAGTTATTATGAGTTGACGATGAACGGTTTCTTTGGTTGTGCTCCTTGCTATGCAATGTGATCCTTGAGTTAGGAATTAGCGAGTGTCAGTCGGTCTGTGATTGACCTTCAACATGGCTTCATATTCAAACCAAAAACAGCGAACTAACCTGATTTGTCTCGTCAGCGTACCACCAAGGAAAGCGGGTTCAAAGATTCCTTGGGATGTTGGATCTTACAGTTAAGTAGCGATCGCCGGGAAGCGAATGGTCGATGCATATATGTTGCGAGTTCGAGCGGAGGGACCGTTGTGCATTGTGATGAAGTTGAGACTAGAAATGCTTGTCTTCGCTATCACATCCGCTAGACTAACACATCCGGCGTTTGCTATATTGGCAGAGACCAAGGCCAACAATTTAACATCCGTCACGGACCGCTCAAACATTGGCGCGAACATATTCTACCATATGGAGAAAATTGTGTATGGAGAAAATTGTGAATGTGAGAAAAGCGAGGGAGTTGTGTCTGGATCGTGGCAAGTGGCGCTCTATTGTCTCGGCCTATCCCTGTGTGAAAAATTAGGGACAATTTGATTGATTGATTGACATACTCTATAAGCATGTTAGTCAGCGGATAATGAATACCGGTTATGCGTATATACACCGTATATACATTCAGGTCCTACAGTTAACCTTTCATGTCACTCTAGTTTGTTTCATAAAACACGTTAATTTTGAAATTGTTCGTGTATTATATTCAGTCATGCAACTGTATAGTTTATTACTTCGATAAGTATTTAATGATCGTCATACATTTTTTTATAATAAAATACAACAGTTTAATTACAAAGTAAGGGAGTAGAGATTGTTTTTACACATTATATTATAAATACACATAATACGTGTATGTATAATATAATGTGTTTTTATTGTGGCACGACACATTATGACCACCTGATGTTAAACTGGATCCAATGTGCTGGCTTGACTAAATTGGTAAGATGGTAAGATCGGCAGCTTAGCAAACTGTCTGCCTACCAATCTTAGTAAATTATTTAGTATACCATATATAGGTAGAATACCTATATACATAGTACATAGAATACCTATATAGAATATAGAATACCTATATACATACATAGGTATTCTGTATATTTCATATTACTTAGACCCAATTTAAAGTAATTTCCAAAAACAGGCAGAGACAGCTGCCTATTTATTATTAATAAGATTGAAGATTAAAATTAATTGATAATAAAAAAATAAAAAACGTCGGATGTTCGCACTGGGTAAAGTGACTTAGTCGCGTTACTTCACGGGCTGCGCATTTGGGAGTGGTGGTAGGTACTACTCCGGTTCCGCCGATTGTTCAAATGACCACCGACTGTCGGCTTACCACTCTTACCACTACGTTTTACCAAGGCGACCAATTCAGCGCCGTGTTTAACGCAGTGTGTTCGCACAGCAAAAAGCCGATTAAGTATTGTTTGTGAAATTAAAGGCTTGCCAAAAGGATTTTCACATTTTGCTATGCGTTGATGCTTTATTTGGATAAGTATTCTTTATGAATACGGGTGTTAATCAACCATACCAGGAGCATATATCTGCCACTTTTTTAATATTCTATGTTATTATTGAATAATATAATCAAAAGCTAATAAACAAATCTGCTCCGACCAGGACTAGAACATGGGACTTTACGCGTAACATACTGGTGTGCAATATTACAAATAAATATATTTTTTACAATAAAATTTATATTTACACATTAAAATACTCGTATTGAAAAGCAATTGAATCAAGGGTCAGCGGAGCCTATCCCGCAATATCGGCATTGTCTATTTTTTCCAATTTCCGAAAGAGAGCGTTAAATGGAAATTGATTTTCATGAATTTGCATAGAAATCTCTATGCCCTTTATACACGAGTGGGTACTTTACTACGTGTTAATTACACTAAATTATTAGCTCATTTTTAACCTAGATTTTTTCATGTACTCGTATAATGTATAACTTTTATAATATAAGAAAAAACGCTGGGTTGCTTAGTGCCCATAACCGTAGAGATTGTATGAAGAGAATTGTGGATGTTAGGGAGTTACGTCAATATCGTCGCAAGTGGCGCTCTGTTGTCTCTTCATATCCCTGTAGGAAAAAGGCGTGACAATTTAATTGACATATAACTCTTTATTTTTTATAACTTCTAAACAACTGAAACGGATTATACGCTATATTCTTCCTAATTTAAGGTTAAGTACGGAAAGATTTACCAAACTTAAAGCCGTTGAGATTGCGACCGAGTCAAGTCATTGAAAATATATTCACCATCACACTAAAGAGTTATGCAGTGCGTAAATAATCAGCCAGAATGCGTCCCCTTAGAACGCCATTCTGTACAGTCCACCTCGTGGAAGGCCTACCTACGCTGCGTCTTCCGGTTCGTGGTCTCCACTCTAGAACCTTTCTTTTCCATCGGTTGTCGGTTACTCGAGCGATGTATCACAATGTTGTATCACAAACATTGCCTGACTGTAATTGCAGGGAATTTATTGCTGATTCTTATAATGGTTAATAGGTAACGTGGTGTAGTGGTAGTGCAATGGTACCGCAAACCGAGAGAACGGGTTCAAAACTATTTGCCGGTACCAATGTATCTTTGATATGTATCTTTGTATATCCTGTTTCTATAATACAAGCACTTTAGTAGCTTAACATAAAAATGTAAATAAAAAAGATGAAAATTACTAGCGCTTAACTGATTACATTCCTGCAGTATCCAAATAAGTATATGCAGTATCAAAATATGGGTACGAGTAATTGGATTTACCGAATTATTTAATAATATATATAGATAGAGATATCTTAAGTATAGGTCTGTATACAAAATACCAACTACTAACAATGATCCTGCTTTCGTTATACAAATAATAATATTTACATTCAATTTCATATAATACAATACAATACACGAGAAAGTTATTTTAATTGCCCTATTGAAGTTAATTTTTCATTAAAGTATGTATGTATGTATTTTTCTCTTGTGACAAAAAAAAATATATTTACTTTTATTTTATGAAATTTGATTTTAAAAATATAGTTAATAAAAATTATAAAAGTTTTGTTTTTCATTAAAAAAAACTCCATATTTAATAATTGGTTGAGATACATTTTTAAGAGTGGTAGTTAGTTGGTATTCATTTGTGTTCTGGCGATCAAAGTGACTCAATCGCGTTTCGAAATCATCTTGAAAGTTGACGGTTCCAACTAGACCTTAACAGTATATTCTTCTGCTACTTGCAGTCATTCAACAGTAGTAACATTCGCCTCAACTCATGAGCTGCACTTCAGCGTTTAAAGCACTATTTAAAGACCATGAATAATAATCTAATTTATAACGGTATCCATTTTTTTATCTAAAATTGATCGTTTCAGGATAAAATCCGTCGCTGCGATTTCGTGTAATTTGCCTAATATCCTGAATCATTATGGTGCCACAAAATTGTGGGGGCCACTAATTTTAGGGCTTTGTCGCCTGTTCGCAGTCACGCAATCAAATAAAATCAACGCATTAGAATTATTATAATAAAAATATTAACCTTAATTAGGAATTCATTTGTTTCCTTTTACGTACTTAAAAAGCTATTATTATTATGACTTTTATCAAAACTTTTATTAAATTAATCAAATTGTCAACTCTCATTCCCACATGTATAGGTAGAGACAACAGCGTCATTTTCTACGACTAAATCACTTTACGGTCTGTATACTTGTACTACCCCGGATCGGCAGACTGCCTACCACTATTTGTACTAAAATAAAAAAAAAATACTGATATAGAAATTTAAAAAATAATGAGTAAAAATTAAATTAAATTGAATGATTTGGGAAACATCATATAATTAAAATTATATTATAACTTACAAATATTAATAAATTCATTGGACTTGTTATGAAAGATGTCAATTCCACACTTGGATGATAAGAGGTAAAGTGAACTCTTGTGATATATATTTGGATGTAATCGAAAAAAAAATATATGAAAGACATATTTTTAAACTTATAAATGCAAACTTTAAACTTATAATTTTATTTCGTCCGTTTCAGTTAAATGCCTAGTTCAAGAATAGCAGGTAGTGTAAATGTATTTATTGCGTACTCTACTTAAATAAAACAAATAGGATTTTTGCTTAAATTAATAAATTAATAACTTAAATGTAATGTTATTTATAATTTAAAGTAGATAATTTATTACAATGAAAATAGTGATATAATGTTTGGGTATTTTAATTAAGTGGTGCCAATAATTTGCATATCACGGTGATTAATTTTAAAGCAATTAATTTAAAATTAACCTTTTACACGATCCGATTAATACTTTTTCGTTCTACTTTTCGTACTATGTGTAATTAAATGCCTTTTCCGAGATTTAAAAAAAAAGAGTGATGAACATCGGAAACAAAAATGGCGTTCCAAGGGGAGGCCTATGTTTAGCAGTGGACATCTTCTGGCTGATAATGATGATGATACAAAAAGTCAAGCGTGCATCTTAACATTTGCATTGGATGTTGGTATCAACCTCGCAATATGTAAAAAAGACCCAATAGTTGATATTTTGACGCGAGCGCATATGCTGTGTAGCGTTTGTCGCGTTTTGTATTAAGGCTTTCAATTCCTGCGTACGAAGCCTTTTATGCGCCAATTGCCATCTGTTCTATGTCCTGCTTATAGAACTTTAGCTAGCTTATTCGCCAGGTTATGCATTTTTTAATTTTGATTGTGACACGACATTTGATAAGCAAGAGGAAGTCCAAGAATGACGACGACTGAAAAAAACGAGTTAGTTCCCTGCCTAAGCCGCTGTCATTATGCCAGCCTATGGTGCTTCTTCTAAGGTTGTTTTATGAATTTTCTCATATCTAAATTTCTTAAGTAACCCCTACCATAGCTTCTTTCTATAGGTCGCTGGGTGACTTTGGATTTGTACATAAGGTCCATAGTTCATTGGTATCTCAACTAACTTGGTAAAAGTAACAATGGACGACCGTGAGCTACTCCAAGGTCACAGATCAGAGAAATAATGTAGGAGTGAAATCAAACCATCCTGTATTCTTTGTTTTGTGTTACAAGGTCTGGAAAATATTCCGCATTAGATTTATTTAATTCGGAAATAAATATTGTAATGATTTAATAAAGTGAGAAATAATATTTTATAATATATGAAATATATGTAAAATATAAAATATTTTATATGTGTATGAAATATATGTAAAGGTATCATTACAAATTAAATGTCTCTGCCTATCCCTGTGGGAAAAAGGCGTGACAATTTGATTGATTGATTGATACAAATTAAAAAAAATATTTTTCTTTTTTTTCAGATTTTACTTAGAGATAAGAAAATGTGTTACAATGGAACATAGCCGCAGTGTAATAAAGGTAATAAAGTCTAGGTTTTAACGTTTTTTTACATTTTTTTATCAAACTTGTTAAATTAACAAATTATAACTATTGATGACAATATACCAATATATTTTTTATGAAACCATATAGAAAGTTGCGGATGTGAAGGAAGCGAGAGAGTTGTGTAAACATCGTGGTTAAGTAGTAGCATTCTGTTGTCTCCGGCAATCCCTATTGAACAAAAAGCTTGACAGTTATTGATGAAGTTCTTAAAACCTGACAATAATTATAATTAATTTATTAATAAATAATATTATGTTAGATTTTGCGCGAACATTGGTTAATGAAATAAACAATTTCTTCCGGACCACGATGGCTGCAAATAAGGCGTGTAGTGGCAGTGCAATGGTTACACAAAACGAGAGCACGAGTTCGAAACCACCCACCGGTACCAATGTATCCTTGATATATGTACTTTGGTTGTCCTGTTTTTATGATACTAGCACTTTAGTAGGTTAGTATAGAAATGTAAAAAAAAAATGTAAAATCAATAACCAAAAATAAACGCAATAGTAAGCTGCATTTTTTATTTATTAATAAATATTACATTTTTAAATATTACTATAAAAGTAAAAAAAACACAATAAAGTATTA
Organism: Tinea trinotella; assembly: GCA_905220615.1. Lineage (NCBI taxonomy): Eukaryota > Metazoa > Arthropoda > Insecta > Lepidoptera > Tineidae > Tinea > Tinea trinotella. The sequence goes on from HG992315.1 coordinate 9,636,206, forward strand.
TGCACACACTTTTACTACAGTACTCTTACGCATATAAAAATAATAAAATTGTCATTGAAACGAAAACAATAATACAGGCTCAAAGCTCTTCAGTGTTTCCGCGTAGCATTAATATCACTTAGAAAACTGTCCGACGAGCTTTATCTTTCAATTTTTCCTGTGCTTTTGTAAAGGCACCTTTTCCACACAAAAGTCTGTGGAAGAATAAAAAATGAATTATTCACTTTGAACAAAAGGATAATATTGTTTCATGTGTTTGGAGAATAAAACCATTTCAAATTTAAGTGTTAATCAATGGCAGAAATAGTATTTTCTTAAATTTTGCGCGAACATTGATTATTGAATTAAACAAATTTTATGCGGCTTACTATCGCGTTTATTTTGGTTATTGATTTTACATTTTTTTTATTATTCCGACGTTTCGAGAGCTTTGCAGCCATCGTGGCACGGAAAAATGTAAAATAAATAACTAAAATAAACGCAATAGTAACCTGCATAAAATTTGTTTAATTCAACAATTTAAGAAAGTTCTAGTTAATTTTTTATGTTAATTAAATTTTTGGGAAATTTTTCTATCCTATAAAAGTGAAATTCGTATCCTATAAAGGTGCTTTTAAGCGAAACGTGTAGCACCTTTAGCCAGAGTGACGACAACTGAGGCAACCGTAAACTGTATCAGATTTTTCAGTCGTTGGCGCAGAATAGAAAGTTTTCTCCTTTTTTACCCTCAAGTAAGTTGCGAATGAATGTCGCGTCTTAATAAAAGAAAGATAACAAAACGTATTTTTTAGCTGTTAATTAAAATGACTTGTTCTGCAATAGAAATTCACCAAAACACTACATCTTAATAAAATATCTACAACCATAATGTCCGTCAACTCATAAGTGAAATGTACGAAAAGAAGTTTACTCCTATTCATGAATAATTTAACGAGAAAAATGAAATACAGCCCTCTGGAAAAAAGTTTGGGCAACGCAACGACTGCGGTCGTTAAAAACTATGGACGTAACATCTGCTATTGTAGTTATGTCACTATTTTATAGCTGGACATATTGCTGTCTTAAAACAGAACACACTTTAGGATAGAATAAAAAATCATGAATACAAACAATATTTTATTGACAGAATAAAGAAATGAAAATTATACGCTAGTATAGATGCTGGCAGATAAAATTGCGCAATATCTTGCGCATCTTGCACGTTCGTGTTAAAAAAGCGTTAGGACTCTATAAATATAACAATAAGAGGGTATTGTAGCATAAAACCAAATCAAGAAATCAAACTTAACGCTAACTCGTACTCTTTAAGCCTCTAGGTATTCAAATAATAATTTTTTTCATATTATCTATGTAAATTAATATAGATTTGAAGCAGTTAATGTCTTTCTGTAAAACATTTAAGATATCATCCTCATCATCTTCAGCCAAAAGGCGTCCACTGCCTCCCCATTAAAACGCCATTTCGAACGACAAGATGGCACCTATTATTCGTGACTTTTACTATGTCGTTAATAAACTCAGTGGGAGGCCTACCTACGCTGGTAGGCCTCCGATTCGGAGTCTCCACTCTAGCACCTTTCTACCCCATCGGTTGTCGGTTTTCAAGCGATGTTCTTCGATTTTTTATTGTTGAGATATATTCAAGACAATAAAAATTAAGTTTTCTTGATTTTCATTATAATATTGTCCATTGTCAAGGATTGTTAATTAATCAGATAAATCTATTTAAAAACATTTGATACTGTATTTTGATATAGAACAGCAATGTAGCTAAACTATTTTTAGCTGAGTACCGAGAAACGCAAATGGTAACAAACTACCTTTTTCTTGGCAAGCTTTTTTGAATGTTATTATCTAAGTGGTTTAGATTTATATTGCAATTGTAAATTGATATATTCAATTATTTTGTCATACAGATAAAAATGTCAATTTATCTTTACATCATCATAATCATCAGCCACTCCTGATATCCTGATAATCAGCGTCCACTGCTGAACCTATGTTCAGCAGTGGACGCCTATGGCCTCCCCCTTAGAACGCCATTCCGAACGACAAGATGCCAGTTGCGTTTATCTTTACATTAATTATTAATTAAATATTTCTCTATAAGAAATATTATGTCTGATAATAAATTGAAATGCTAAATAAATACAGTTGTTTAAAATTGTAACAAATTTAGAAGATTATAAAAATCTGTAATATTTTGCCTTTCGCAATTGTGACGTTTCTTGGTGGAACATTCGACTAGTGAGTGGAATGCTAGGCGTAAAAAGCACCTCTGGCTGGCAAAGTGACGACGACTGAGGCAGTAAACTAAGTTGATTTTTAAGTAAACTCTTCTAGATCTCCCCTTGCTCACTATCAGACAAGTCGAAATCAAATTATAAACTTAAATTACAAAATCACAAAGGCAAAGTTTAGTTTTTACGTAAGTGTATATTTTTCATGTTAATTTCGGTAGCAAATATCAACCCTGGTCTGAAACTCATCAGGCTGCATTTAAACTAGTTGCCCGTAAACTGGCAAACGTCCAGGGGCATATTCAGCAGAGAACTATTAAGACCACTTCATATTAAGAATTTTTATTGTTTCAATTTTTTATAAGTGTACACATGATAATAAAAAATATTCTTCTAGCACAAATACTTAATAATAATCTTTTTAAATATTATTAGTATAATAAAAACAATGTTTAATTCATAATAATTTACAGTATTTTTTGTTACATTTCCAAGCCTATTACGGTTACTAGGCTTGTTTCATACAAACTAGATGACTAAAGATCAAAGATACATTTGAAGGCGACCGTGGTGTAGTGGCAGTGCAATGGTCACGCAAATCGGTAGCACGTGTTCGAAACCACCCTCCGGTACCAATGTATCTTTGATATATGTACTTTGGTTGTCCTGTTTCTATGATACGAGCACTTTAGTAGCTTAGTATACAAATGTAAATAAATACATTAGTACCACTGGCATGACAGTATAAAATTATTGAACGAGGGGCTCTTGGTCTGCGAGGCCATTTCAATAGACCACGATAGCCTTATTTGTCTTTTTATTATTTATCTTTCTCTTCGATGGTTTGTGTACATGGAAAGGAGAGTAAAAGTAGATTGACGAAAAGAATTTATAAGTTTCATGTGAATGGATACATTAAACAAGGCAGGCCCAGGAGGGTGTTATCCGACCAAATCGGAGACATCCTCAAGAAAGCTAGGTTGCCTAGTGCCTATAACCAAGAGATTGTGTAAGGAGAGTTGTGAATGTGGAGGAAGCGAGGGTGTTGTGTCAGGATCGTGGCAAGTGGCGCTCCATTGTCTCTGCCTATTCCTGTGGGACAATTTAATTGATTGATTGTTAATCTTTACCCAAGTAACCTTATGTTATTCGGGAGCCAATCTTCGCCTGCACGAATTTCTGTTCGCACCTTTTATTATGAATTGATGTTCTAGATTTGGTGCAGAGACGAGCCGTCAGCGTAATATAGATGTAGAGGAAACAAATAAACTAGAGCATGGCATTTTGGTGTGTCCTCTAACATTTTAAAATAAAAAAAAACAAATATGGAGAATTTTATTATCGAAATTAGAATCATCAAATAATTTTGGCTTCCGTTTTGTGCTCACTGAAATATCATAAAAAATCTGCTTAGATATTATATTTTACCCCTTTGTGCATTTCATTCTGCCTCTGGCATATTGGATAGTCAGAAATACGAGTATTTCAATTGGATGCTTTTATTTTTATATAGGTAAATAAAATTATTGTACTATGGCGATCGCGGTGTCGCACTACCACGCAATCGTTACGCAAACCAGAAGCCACTGGTTCAAAACCATTTGCTGGTAACAATGTACGTTTGTGAAATGGATCTTCTTTAATCGTCTTGTTACTATGATTCAAGCACTCTAAGTAGCTTATAGTTAGTATAGATATGTTAAAAAAATACACCGAGGGTTTATATTAAATTAACATCAATTGTGGAATATTTTTGCCCTCCCAATACTCTTAAATTGGGGGGGCAATCAGGCAAATCGAAGTCAGATACAATTAAAAAAAACATGACACTGGCGGGATTGGATACCTGAAAAAGAAAAAAAACTGTAATACGCTGTCTTATTAAATTTCTTTTCTTCTCTTATTTAGATATTACAAAATAAATTGATTTAGCAAGTATATTTTGCTAATTTCTTCACTTATTACATCCAAGGCCATATAAAGTAGTGTATATGGTATGCGGGTGAAGCATTCCAAAAGAACAACTGCTGTTCGGCTGTCGTTTTGATCGAGGGATGCTTCCCTCGCACTGTGAAATAGAGAAAGTACGAGGTAGTAACAAGGTTAAGGAGTTCATCGGAATATTCTCCGTGATATAAGCTTTAATGTATGCTCGAAAACTTCCTTATTTTAAATGCAATCAATAAAATATTTGAAGTCTACATTGAAACCAATTTGCATTTTTGCAAACAATTATGTATGCTATTGTGTTCACATTATTATTCAATTTATTCTGACAGACGGTTCTTTTCATGTTTAAAGAATCTTTAGTAAACTCGAGAAAAGTATCAACGATGTCGAAGATACTGTGCATACATTAAATTTAAAAGCTTTCATATTTTGTTTAGAAAGTTTATAACTATGTATTTATTTACATCATAGCGGATTTCTAAAATAAATACATTGTTTATAAATAATGTAACTTTATCGCACAGTAAAACACTTTTTTTTAAGTTTAGGCCTTGTAAACTGTAATCGTGCTGATCTTGGCGAATGGATCCTAAAACGCGACTTAGTCACTTTACGGGCTCAGCCACAACACCCTGCCTTCCTTTCCTAATCCGCGGAAAATCTAATAATAAAAATTACGTAATATTTGTCATGTAATCCAATTTACAACTACAATTAAATATTTTGTAATAAAACTCGAGAATGGTAATATAAATTCAACCTGATTTAAATATTCATGTGAAGGGCTTTAAATAATGGTTAGTCTAAACGTTTCGCCTGTATAACACATGTCGGAAACTTATTACAACATAAACTCTTAACAATGCTCTAGCAACCCGTGTAAGGAGAAAACCTGTCTCGCCCAGTTCCTTACCTCATATTAAATTTATAACATGCGTGAACGAATTTAACGTATTTCATATAAAAATACGTTTAAGAAATAGTCCCTAGGTAAGTTAAGTTTATTAAGTAAAATTTAATTTCTTTAAACGTATTTTATACTCGGTACAGATTAGCATTTTATTTTAAAGTTTTTGACTTTTTTTTTCCTTCACAATAGTGCTGGCGGGATCCCTGAACTGAGTCGATTTTTTCAGTCGAAGGTACTCTTACCCCCCTCAGACAGATCGAAGTCAGATTTCGAGACAATTAAAAAAAGAATAAAAACATGCCACTAGCGGGATTGAATTACCTGAAAAAGAAAAAATACTGTAACATGCTGTCTTATTAAATTCTTTTTCTTCTCTTATTGCATTCTTTTATAATATATAAACGTGTCTTTACATATGTAATAATATTTCAAAAGTACAGACCGTAAAGTGACTTAATCGCGTTTCGAGATCAGCTTGTACTTTCAAGCTGGTTTCAACTAGGCCGGCATAATAGATGCGACTGCTACTGCAGTTATCTAACTGTACTAGCAGTCGACCGCACTCCAACCTAACATTAGGCGGAGTGCTGTCATATGTCGAGCCACAATAAATAAATAAAAACGTTTTTCATATAAACCTATTTCAATATAAAAACTTTTACATACGAGTAATAATAATGATTAAATGTGGTTTTGTAGTGTATAATTATTCAATAAACCTCCTAACCACTGTCGCTATAATTAACAAATATATTTTCGATTATTATTATCATTTATTCATATGCACTTATAATTAATTACCACAAAGATTTTAAAATTAGACGGTGTAAATAATTCCATTATCATTTTGAACAGATAAATGTAGTGCCTACTATCTCTTTTTTTTCTTATTGTGCGGGGTGCAATCATAGCACCCCGCCTGATGTTAAGCCAAAGTGAGGTCTTTAAATCGAAATAAACTGATCCCGAAACGCGTCTAAGTCACTTCACGGGTGCTGTATACGTTTATTTTTATTATTTTAATCGAAGATCACGATGACTCTACTCGTAAAGATTTCGAAACGTCGTTGAATTAAAATAATCAAAATAATAAAATAAACACGGTTGGAAGTGAAATAATTATTCTAACATGGTTAGTATTTAAAAATAATTTGATGAACAGATTCCTTTAATTACTTTTGAAGCTCTTTATCGAAGATCACGATGACTCTACTCGTAAAGATTTCGAAACGTCGTTGGATTAAAATGATCAAAATAATAAAATAAACACGGTTGGAAGTGAAATAATTATTCTAACATGGTTAGTATTTAAAAATAATTTGATGAACAGATTCCTTTAATTATTTCCTCTTCTTATTTTGTGACATTTACGTAACATTTTATGTGAAAGTAGGAATATTTCCAAACAATCTTTGCTCCACCTGTCTTAGTCGTATATAGCATAAATTAACATACATATCCACCAATAGTTGCACACGTGAGAAGATGTGACGTTGCCACAAGTCACATACTTCTAAAAGTAAGCTGTTTTAAACCAGAATACACTAAGAAACTTTTCACTATGCCATCTATGCCATCAGTATGTGGACTTCGCATTGCTTCTCATCAGGCAAAGTCGTAGTACAAAGTCGTGGCTCTTTAACCTTGTTCCTACCTCATCTTTTCACTCCCGTAATACCCGCACAGGTCGGGGAAAGCATCCGCATTTTATCGACCGAATCGGCAGTCGAACTAAAAAGTTCGGTGCGTCTTTTCTTTGTAGATCAATTGACAAGTGGAATGCTTTGCCTGCCCATGTGTTCTCTCCATCCTATGACCTTGGATCCTTCAAGCGATGCGTGAAGAAGCACCTTTGGCCGGCATAGTGACGGCGACTGGGGCAGCCGTGAACAAACCCGGTTTTCTCAGTCGTCGTCACTCTTGGACCTCCTCTTGCTTATCATCAGGCGAGACGAGGTCAGATGTCGTGTCACAATAAAAAAAAAACAATGCCCTGTTATATATTGTTCTTTAATAACACTAATAGTTAAAGTAATTGTGTAGTTAAAGTACCTATAAATAACCTACTATAAAAAGATATGATAAAATTAGATAGAAATAAACAAATTATGAACTTATATCCATATTCACTAGTACGATAGTATATGATAAATACATAAAACAAATAGTTAAGGAAAAACGCGTTAAGCACAGTTAATTTACCTTAACGTTTCGGCTATGTTGCAAGAGACGTGGCCATGAGAAGACTGCGGATAGTTGACCGTATTCGGCTAGCATGCGTCTTTTTTAATAATCGTTCATTTTACGACTACTATTCTTGTACAATATTTAGGTATTTAAAACGCGCATGTTAAAAACAATCTACCTGTCTAAATATTGTACAATACTCGTAAGTATTGTGATTTAAAATGGTTTTCTAATGATGTGATAATTCAAAGTACATGTTCTTTACATTTCTATACTAAGCTACTAAAAGAGTTTGTATCATGAAAACAGGATCACCAATGTACATAATTTATATCAAAGGTACATTGAAACTATCAAGTGGTCAATGTACGGCAACGATCGCCTTTAATAATTATGCATTATATGACTAATAAATTAAGAATTTTAGGAACAAAAAAAGTTTTTTTAAATTCTTAATCGACATCCCGACCGACGACCGGCCCAATGGTAAGCAAAAGGAGGTCCAAGAGTGACTAAGACAACTGAGTCAGTTTACGGTTGCCTCAGTCGTCGTCATTATACCGGCATAAAACTGAGTGTAATGTATTTATATGACTGTGTCGTACTGTATTTTGATTTAGTGTAACAGTAATGTGCACCCCACCCTGCAATTTTATTTTCGTGAGATGAACTACCACCTGCACGAACCTGAAATATGAAATTTCCTTGCCTCCGAACGACTCTTGTTTAAAATGTACTCAGTTGAAATTTTAAGTGAATTTAATATGCGCATATTTGTGAGTTGCATGTTTTGAGAGTAATAATAAACCTTGGTTGGATGAACTTTAATATTAGGTTGGCAACATTGTATTGCTTTTCTTTATTGTGGCTCCACATTTGACGCTCTCCCGGTATTAAGCTGGAGTGCGGTGACTGAGGTACAGTTAACTAATTGCAAAAAGCAGTCATATCTCCTATGGCCAACTAGTTTATACCAACTGACTGGCTACCACTCTTTGTGATTGTGTTTTTAATGTAATTCCGTTATACTTAGGTACAATTGAAAACCTATACAAGTTGTATAGGTATAGTATAGGCCAGCACTATGCCGGCCAAAGAGAATATAACCACTACTTTTTACGCTCCTGACATTTTACGTTCTCGATTATAGGCACTGTAGTCTGCAACATTTTTGAGGTGTCTCCAATTTAACAAAAAATATCTTTTATTTGTAATTTTACTTATTTTTAAAGAAATAGTTCTCGTGCTCGTGCTGGACGAATATGACATAACCAAAACGTTATGAACCAATCTTAGACATATGGTAAACAAACCGCTTTGACACTTTAATGGGTTTGGTTTTGCTTCGTATACTTTTGGTTGTGCGAAAATGTCTGATTTTGTGCCAAATAATCGTCATTTACGGAAGGTGTTGCTTTTCTTCTTTCATTCGAAAAAACGGCGGCTGAAGCAAATCGAGAACTCCAAAAAGTTTATGGAGATGCTGCTCTCAGTGAAACAACGTGCCGTGATTGGTTCCGTTAAGACGGTGAACACGGTTAAGACGTTAAAGACGGTGATTAATTTTATATTTCTAGTTACTTTCACATAAATATATTCCAAGATGGCTCCGAAACGCAATTTTTCTTTAATGAATGAGTCCGTAGATACCGTATTCATGTACTCGTAACTATAATTAACAATCTGGTAAACTAAAAATTGGTTTTATAGCTTGTTACTTAACAGTCGTATTTACTATGCTGGCCTAGTTGGAACCGGCAACTTACAAGCTGTTTCAAAAACGCGACTAAGTCACTTCACTGTCTGTAAGTCTTGAAAATAGTGATGTTACCCCGGATCGGGAGATTGGGCACCACTGCCTACTCTTAGACAACCAGACCCGAAGCAAAATTCCGCCCCTTTTTTCAATCAATCAAATTGTCACGCTTTTTCCCACAGGGATAGGCAGAGACAATGGAGCACCACTTTCCACAATCTTGACACAACTCCCTCGCTTCCTTCACATTCACAATACTCTTCATACAAGCTCTATGGTATCGGCTTTTATGTTTTAACAAATATCTATAATATTCTATTTAATTATTAAATATTACAAATTAAAGCCATGAAATAAATCTTAGTTTCGACCGGGAATCGAACCCGAAACTTTACGAGTGAAGGAGTGTTGTGTAAATGCGCTACGCGTGTCTAAAACATGTTTTTCCAACAACAATAAAAAATGAATACCAAACTGGTAGCGTGTATCGTAGCAGTATTTATATCAAAACTTTTGGCATTATTTTTAAAGCACCCACTTATCTCTCGCAATCTGAAGTCTTCAGCGGGACTGCGGAAAGTTAAATGAGGAAGAAAATCTATGGGATGTTTAGTTGATCCTCCCTCGGGATAACCGGCGAGATACTTGTGCTAATTCCAAACTATTTAATCTCCTTGGTAAAGATGCCGAGGACTTGAGAGTTGGAAGGACTTTGCTAACCTTAGTCCAGGCTTGCCTTAATATCTCGAACATAATTTACCTTTGTAATTTATTTAGAGTATTTTAATGCTCTATCAATAAATATACATTATTTATAATGATACCTAAAAGATTCGAACTAAAAGATTTGGCGCGTCGTTTCTTTGTAGAACAATCGACAAGGAGAATACTCCATTAACCCATGTGTTCTCTCTATCCCATCATGGATTCTTCTAGTGAACCTTGAAAAGGCACATTTGGCCGACATAGTAACGGCGACTGAGGCAACCGTAAAATTAAACGGTTTTTCTGTCACTGGTGCTCTTGGATTTACCCTTGCTTACTTACCTAGTAAAACCTAACCTAAAAACTAGGTTTTTATTAAGACGTGACAGAATTAATTATTTTATTTTTAACACGTTTTAATTATTAGCTCAACTTGTATGTATGTCACGGAATCTTTTAAGTTAATTTTCACTCACTTTTAAAGGCAAAATAATTTGAAAATTTGTACACGTATTAAAAACTGATGACAATACAATAATTACATTTAATTTTTTTTTGCCGTCAATGTGAGGGCGACTTAGACAAGGGTGAACTGGCTCGGATTTTTCAGTTGGACCTCTTCTTGCTCACCATTTATTCACTTTTTAGTTTACATTGTTATATTAGCGTGTTCTTTTTTCTATATATTTATTTATTTACACGTTGGAATAAAAAAAAGAGCTTAGTAAGCATAGCATGTATATATGTGTATGTAAGGATATTTTTGCCAAAATCTTAGCGAATTCTTCCCACTGATTGGAAATATACAGAGCTATTGAACGAGCTCGATAGACAGTCATCTCATTTCGGTGCCCAATCGGTTAGTGGAATTGGTTTAGGTCGAAGTAAGATCTTGATAAGTCGTTGTATGAAAGCTTTGGAACTCGATGAGTATCACAATGTAAATGGAAGTGGGTTGTTTAGAATGGATTAATGATAGGCTCGATTGTAATAGCAAAGTCAATCCCGGATAGTTTTGTGGTAGATCGGGGATAGATAAGATGTTCCCTTTGTTTGTTCAAGTACTGTTTATTGGGTAGTGATAGTTCAATAAGGTTAATTATGATTACTTTTGGATTATATTGCTTGTACTGGATGTAAAAAATCAAAGGAATAGTTTTAGGATTGTAGGAAGTGAGGCTCCATTATCTCTGTCCATTACTGCAGGAATGAAGGTGTGGAAATGTTATAAATTTTTCTCAATTTCAATTTTGTGTAGGTACCAACCATACTTTTTGCTATATTGGAATTTTGTATAGTAATATATAAATGATATTTAAATATAATAATTTTACTTAAAATACACAAGTTTAATTATAATTTTTAAAAATAAACAGTAAATTAATTATTGACATATGAAACTAATTATTCATTTGTAAAATATTTATATAATAAAGTTACTTGTTGGCAAAGACCATGGAGCGACACTTGCCACTATGCTGACACAACTCCAATAATAAAGTGTATATTATTATGTAATAATATTTCTGTCTATAATATGATTGTATGTAGGTATATAAAATTTGACGATCAAAATACATAATATCAGTATTATATCAAAGATACATTGGTACTGGCAAGTTGTTATAAACCCGTGCTCTCTGATTGCGTAACCATTGCATTACCACTACACCACGGTCGCCTCAAATTTTATATAGTTTATATACTTAATTATGTATGTCTTATTTTGCACCCTACTTACTATCTACATCGTTGGATAAACATCTTAAAGGTTTGACTTCTGTATAAAGTTTTTAAAAAGTAAAAAAAATATATACCACAGTTTAATTGTATAATATTTTTGAACATGATGGTGAATAGTGTAGCGTTAATAATAACAGTTTTGAAATTGTGCAATATTTCAATGAAAGCAAAGTTTTACAAGCCCAAAGTGGCTGTAAAGCCTTTTGCTTCTTAAAGGAGGCATACATCATTCTTTTATAATATATTTTCCTTTTATAAGTTTATGCACAATACACTGTAATTAATTTTGACGCCAAATTAATTCATCAAACAATTTGTATTTTAAAGAAAAAATAACTAATTAGACCGAGTTTTTTAAAGGTTTTTTTTTATTTTTTTATTGATATTTTATTTCCACTTATATTTATAAATAATATGTTAATTATACAATATTTTAAACATTATTTAATATGACTGAAACTGGCAATTAAAAGTTACTTTATCTTTTTATTATTACATCGTGAAAAAATCTCACAATGCTCTACGATAACTCTAGCAGTACTAATTGGAAAAATCTTTTATTAGTAAAGATCTGTTATAAGTTATAAGTACAATAATTAAACCTAATGTTGGTAGGTCACGCAACATTCATTAAACCCATTAGGAGTTTCAAGGGCGAATGATTTGGAATTAATTATTTGAAAACATAACAAAAGTTTTAATTTTAATAACGGAGAATAATATAAAAGCCTATTAGGCTAAATTTTAACTAATAATTTAGATACACTGGCCTAGTTAAATTATCATCAATTCTCACAGGATAGGGAAATAGGTACAAAGAAATTCCACTTTCCACAATCCTGAACTCCGCTTCTTATCGTTTCACATCCACACTTCTGTATACACGGACTCTATTGAGTACTATGAGTACGAAACATAGTGTAACACATTAAATAAAATTTAATTTACTTAAAGTCTGTTTTTCTGATAGGAAAAATAATCAATACCAATGATGTCTTTATAATTTAGTGTGGTGACGTCATTATGTATCTCTTTCTAATGTTAAGAATGGCAACCTTAGCTCGGAATAATTAATTTTTATACAGAGACATTCGGCAGGTCATTTTTTTAATCTGTACAAAGCCGTACAAAGTTGCTGAAATAACAGACTGTCGTTATCTTATCTATGTATTTTTAAAGCTTTAAAAATATTAATTTAATTAATAATTGGTCGTAATATTAAATACCATAGGTTGATAGACATTTTTTCAGCCTTAAATTGAACTAGATATTATTTTAATTTTATATTAAACCTTAAAACCATTCATTTAAACGCAATCATAATTAAAATGAGCGTTACGTTTTTTGCATAGAAATTTACAGGACGTGCTATTACCTTCTTGAAATTATGTTGCTCTTGGGTGAGGGGAGTGCAAAGCGTATTGTCAAGTATAGAAGCGTCTGCGAGAGGCTACCTGCTGCTCATTAACTTCGGCCTAATGACGTACCTACTAGTGAATGATTCCTAGGAAACCTATTAAGTTTTTAAAACAGATAGTAAGTAAAAAATAATACTTGTATGAAAAACGCTCGTATTTTTAGAATAACTTTTTCAGGTAATTGGAATGGAGTTTTTTTTAAATATCTGGATGGATTTTTTACTATTATCTGGATTCAACTATTTATTATACTTTTTTTTATTTCTTTATTGTAATAAATATTTAAAAGCAAACTTTCTCTGCCAGTCAACCTTTCGTTTTGCTTATAGAGAAATGTCTAATGGTATAATAATCTGTCATAAATACCTACACCTAAATATTTTATAAAATATTTGTCCTTTTTTTATTTTGGTTTATCATTGTGGCCTGATTTAAGAATGGAAAGTCATACTACAGTTATATAGATACATTTAAATATTGTTTACAAAATGAATCAATATATACAATCATCAAATTGTCACGTCTTTTTCCCACAGGAATAGGCAGATACAATAGAGAGCCACTTGAAATGATCTATAGAAATCTCGCATTAATAAGCATGTAATGTTTCTGTGTAACTAAATTTGCTTTGCTAATTCTGATACCACTAAAATAGACATATTTCATATTGTAAACAGTTTGGAGTAAGGTATAATGATTATTTGTTTTGATTGTTGACGTAACCTCAATCAAGTAGTAGTAAACAGTACATACATCAATGTCCTCAGCGAATAGTGTGGAAAGTGCAAAAAAACACTTTTTTTTCAATTCCTAATGCTTGTCATTCAAAACATGAATAAATATTTATGATATCCGTTACTACTAACTAATTTTAGAAATAGTTATTATTACTATTATTTGATGTTTCATATTTATCTACTTATCTTATCTATATCTATATCTTATTGACACGCCTCATCTTTTTTTTCTTTATTGTGACTCGACATATGACAGCACCCAGCCAGATGTCAAAGTAGAGCGCTGTCCATGAATAAAGGCAATTGCTACTATTTTTTAAAAATAATTTGCAGGTAGCAGTCATGTATGCCAGCTTGTTTGGAACCGGCAACTTTCAAACTGATCCCGAAACGCGAATAAGTCACTTTGCAGTCACTGGGCACCGCTGCCTTAAAAAAAGGAAGGTCTTTTAATACATTTGTAACAAACCTTCCCCAAAAGATGCCTTATTACAGTAACGCTATTTATTGACGCAGTTTGCGTAAGGTTCCATATATAAAGCCTACCTGAAATATGAAGAATTTTAGTTTTATTTATTCAGATCCCGCATACAAGACAAATGTTTGCCTAGTGAGAAGTCTCGACATATCCGAGTTGAACTACATCTTTTTAAAGTAATTTTATTGCATGAAAGGGCGCTTCGAAACTACTTAAACTTTCCCCCACGCAGTGTATCTGCGAATAAACAGCAATTTTTATTACTTTATTGTGTATTGAAGTATGAATAGATTATGTAAATTGGCGTAACAAATTGAAGAAATTATTTCACTATTCCGGGATTGTCCAGGGTGCCCTACTACTTTTTGATAACCAGACCCGGAGCAAATATCCACCTCTTTTTTATTATATATCCACGAAAATTTGCTCCGATCGGGAATCGAACCCGGGACTTTATACGTAAAGTACCAATGCCGCACGCATGGTAGCAATACTCTCTGCGTAGTTGCAGGGGCTCCAGAGTTCGCGTGACCTCTGCATCACCTATGATCCGGACAGCTCGGCGCTGCAATGAATCCAGGGCATTAAGAAGATACTTGGCAGAGCCGTCCCAGAGGTGCGAACAGTACTCCGCGCAAGAGCGAATCTGTGCCTTGTAAAGTAGCAGGCGAAGCTCCGGCGCGAAGAACCGCCGCACCTTGTTCAGGATGCCAAGTTTGCGGGAGGTGGTCTTAATGGCCCGCTCGATGTGGTCCCTGTGATTCAGGTCGCAGCGAAGGGACATTCCAAGAATGTCCAGTCTGTCCGAAGCACTGAGGGAGATGTTACAAAGAGAGGGAAGGGGAGTAAACGGGGCATTATTATTCTATAGTTCAATAATAATGCCAAATAAGCCAAATAATAGAGTTAAAAAATATTTTAGATATTTCAATAGTAAATCTACATAATAAGTTGGATTTAACAACTATTTTTCTGCAATAGCTTTCCATAATCACGACGACAGCGCGGCACGTTCAATTCGCACGTACTACAAATAGCTTTCGTGTTGGCAATGAGTGTAGAGGTGCATTAAGTCGTTAAGAACCGGAAAGCTCGCGCGGTGTTCGTCGTCCGGTCGCGTGCGACACCGCCTATTGTATTGTAGACGGCTCCTTGATAAGCCACAACTTCAAAGGAAGAATCTTTGTCACATTCCCCTTTTCAACTGGACTAATGCTGCCTAATGCGATCAACAAATACGAGTAATGTCTCGTTTGCGAATACGGTTCGAGATTGTATCGTGTTTGGGTTAATGTATTGAAATGACGGTGTGTTGGTTGCTGTACAGCAGATACACGGTATTGTTTTTGTGGAATGTGGTGTCAGAGTGATAGTATTATCAAATATTCAATCAAATTCACGCCTTTTTCACACAGAGATAGGCAGAGACAATGGAGCGTCACTTGCGACGATCCTGACACAACTCCTTCGCTTCCCTAACAATAAAATACTAAATTACCTTTAAATTAAATCTATATTCGACAGGTTGGTAAATGGTTATTATGAATACACGAAAGGCGTGGAACATATACTAGTAGGTTTTTTTTATTTATTTTTATTGTGACTCGACATATGACAGCACCCCGCTTAATGTTGAGCCAAAGTGTGGTCCATGAATGAATGTCACTGCTACTACAATTCAATAACTGTGAGTAGCAATCACATCCACTATGCCGCCCTAGATGGAACCGGCAACTTACAAGCTGATCCCGAAACGTGACCAAATCACTTCACGGTCTGTATACTTGTAAGTGGTGGTACTACCCCGCATCGGCAGACTGGGTACCACTGCCTACCACTCTTTGATAACCAGACCCGAAGCAAATATCCATCTCTTTTTTTTTATTAACAAATGTTTGCAATATTTAATATTATTAAATATTACAAATAAAAGGTGATACAGATCGCGCTTAAGGTACAGAATCATTAATGTAAAATATATTATTATAACAATTAGCGATGGTGTCGCGACCTTACGCTCTAGATATCAACTATTTAAATTCACAGACGCAAAAACCTTTGCAAGTAAAACTAACAAATCATCATCATTAATTGTCTCGCCTCAATTCCCAAAAGAATAGGCAGAGATAGTGGAACGCCAATTCCCACGACCTGAACTGTCTCTCGCTACTTTAAACGTGGCGTGGTAACTGCAAGTTGACCACGCACTGCATCGCGGTTCGGCGTTTGTCCCAAGGCGAGGCGAGGCGAGGCGATTACGTTACGAAAAGTGTACATTGCAGTAGGGAGTTTCATACAAAGAATACTGAAAGGCTAGAATTGATACGGTGACGATCCCTTTCCGGGTTGATATGTGTGCTGTGCCCCTTATTATCTTTAAATAGACTCTATGTTTATTAGCACCGCAGACCCTTGTTTTCTTAGAAATGTTCCCGTTTTGATCAGGGAAAAATCTTTTGGTTCCTCCCCGTTCTATACTACCACATCAACCTCAACCAATAAATACATTATTAGCGACTGCTCATAAAAAGTTGTTAATAATTTAATAAGCGACGGCGCGGCGATTGAGTTATAATAAAAAAGCCATTCAATTAAAAATATTTTTTACTACAAATATTTATGACGTTAGTAATGAAGTTTTTTCTTTCGTATAACCGCAACTATAACCAATGTTATATAGCTACAGTCAGTATCAGTAATGCTTTGTAACAGGTTTACTAAAGAACTTCTAAAGGCACTTAGCTCTTTGTACAGACTTAATGTACTTAAAAACAAAACTCCCCTAGTGTAAAATACAATATCAGGAGTGTGAACTGAAAATATTCTTTAAAAGCTTGATAATTTTTTAAATATTTTAAGGCTACCGTGGTGTAGTGGCAGTGCAATGGTTACGCCCTAGAGCACGGGTTCTAAACCACTTGCAGGTACCAATGTATCTTTATTATAATGTACTTTGGTCGTCCTGTTTATATGTTACAAGCACTATGTTAACCATGAGAATTCACTATTTTGTAAAAAATACTATTTCAGTAAGTTGAAAAGAATATAAACATTATTATGTCACCTTATTTAAATATTATGTGTATTAATTTTCTGGGACTATAACTTAGCTCGTAATTTCTTGTTGAAAACTTAATTTTTTTGAAGGTTTTTCCTCCTTGAGGCTATCAATCAATATTGATGCATTATCTTCTGTGACGCGTATGACAGTTACATTTGGAGTGATAAATTAAATCGTTTTTTTTACATTTAAAATTATATTTTAAAATGTAAAAATGGACGTGTTATTTAGGTTCATACTCGCTATAGATTCATATCGCACAACAATGTTTACGCAAACCGAGAGCACGAGTTCAAGACTACCCACCGGTACCAATGTATCTTTGATATATGTACTTTGGTTGTCCTGTTTCTATGATACAAGCACTTTAGTAACTTTGTATAGAAATGTAAATAATAATAAAATATTTTAAACAAATATGTTAAATAAATAAAATAAGAATTATATAAGAGGACATTTCACAAACATACTACATTTTACTTTATTTTTATTGTGGCACGAATGACAGCACCCCGTCTGATGTTAGGTTAGGTTTTTTTATTTATTATTGCGACTCGACATGCTTGATGTTAAGCCTAAGTGTGGTCCATGAATGAATGCCACTGCTACTACAATTCAATAACTGTGAGTAGCAATCACTTCCACTATGCCAGCCTAGTTGGAACCGGCAACTTACAAGCTAATCCCGAAAGGTGACCAAATCACTTCACGGTCTGTATACTTGTAAGTGGTGGTACTACCCCGGATCGGCAGAATGGGTACCTGGTGCCTACCACTCTTTGATAACCAGACTTGAAGCAAATATCCATCTCTTTTTTTATTAACAAATATTTGCAATATTTAATATAATTATTAAATATTATAAATAAAAGCTATGAAACAAATATTTGCTCCGACCGGGAATCGAACCCGGGACTTTACGCGCAACAAACCAATCGCTAAACCGTTCGTCCACGCCTGTCGTCCAAGGTTGCGGTCAATGTAATTTTTACTACAGTGAAATAACTGTAAGTCGGAGTTGCTTCCACTATGTCGGCCTAGTTGGAACCGGCAACTTAAAAGCTGATCACGTAACTTGACCTAATAAAACGGTCGAAGTAAATATTCGTTTCATAGCTTTTATTTGTATTATAATATTTAATAGTAAGATTAAATTTACAAATATTTATTATTAAAAAAGAGAGACAGATATTTGCTCCGGGTCTAGGTGGTAGGCAGCGGTGCCCAGTCTGCCGATCCGGGGTATTACCACCACTTACAAGTATACAGACCGTGAAGTGACTTAGTCGCGTTTCGGGATCAGATTGTGTTGCCGGTTTCAACTAGGCTGACATAGTGGACGCGATCCCTACTTACAGTTAATTAACTGTAGTGGCAGTCACCTCCCTACATGGACCGAACACCAGGCGGGTGCAATCATATGACGAGTCACAATGAAAAAAATACAACTGTATATATAATTCTAATAGTATGTCGTACATTCAAGGAAACTCGAACATTCAAGGAATTTGACAATGCGTGTGACATTTGATAACATAATACATAAGCTGTTATATAAGCTACACGAACATTGTGTTAAGCTATTAATATTATCTCGTAGACATTCCATAATGGAATTTGTAAATATTAGGTAAAATATCACTAGGATAATTAATATATATATATATACATATTTATATGTGTATATATATATTTGTGTTTCAAAAAAATCCAGTCTGCCGATCCGACGTAGCACCACCACTTAGAAGTATACAGATCGTGAAGTGACTTGGTTGCGTTTCAATTTGACCAGCATAATAGCAATCAACTCCATTAATGGATCTCTCTCCAACTTAACATTAGGTGCGTTGGCGTTATATGTTATATTTTTATTTAATTAACAACAGTAAAAAATGTAAAATGATATTTCGATAACTATAAACTAAAAATATGAAGTGAATTGTGGATGTGTAAGAAGCAAGAGAGTTGTACCAGGATCGTGGAAAGTGGCGGCGTTCCTAAAAGGAATAAAAGCGTGTAAATAATGATGATAGAAACCAAAAAGGAATAAGTAATGGCGTCAATTGGCCGGCATAGTAATGGCAGCTGAGGCAACCGTAAAATGTAGCGTTTTTTAGTCGTATGCGCTATCGGACTTCCCCTAGCTTACCATCGAAAAAAGAACCTTATTAAACCACTTTGGTGATTAATGGCTGATACATGATGTTCTTGTGACATCTAAACCTGACGGATTTTAAAATAAACTGAATAATGACCACCAATCATCCAACGCCGCTTACTTAAAGAGCCTTTAGTGCAATATCCTTTACATAATATAGGTAAATGTCTAAGAAATTTCCTAAGCACTCTTATTGTCGACTTAAATCCACAGCGAGAACAATTCTCTGTTCCTCGCCTTAGTAAACTTAATTGTAGAAGCTTAATGAGCTAATTCACGGACTGTACAAACCCACTGTCCTCGAGAATAATGGCTCAAGTGAAAAAAAAAACTTATCTACACGGTATCTTTTTTAAATCTTTATCCACACCAAGCTACTGTTATACTAAGCTACTAAAGTGCTTGTATTATAGAAACAGGACAACCAAAGTATAATACATATACAATAATAAAGGTACCTTGGTACCTTGGTACAGTAGGTGGTTTCGAACTCGTGCTCTCGGTTTGTGCAACCATTGCACTGCCACTAGACTACGGTCGCCTTGGATTGTATACCGACCATGAAGTGACTCAGTCGCGTTTTGAGATCAGCTTGTAATAGTGGATGTGAATGCCAACAGTTATTTAACTGTAAGTAACAATCGTGGAACGCACTCCAGCTTAACATCAGGTAGCTTTTGATTAAAAAGAAATATAAACACTATTTTAAAGTATTTATTTTGAAATAGTGTCATAGAAGTAGTATTTTTGAATATACAACACTATTTGTGGGAGGCCAAATTACTACATGTACAACCGAATGGTTACGAGAATCTAAAGGAATACAAATTATTGCACTTGCAATAATTGTGACGTTAAAGTGGAATCTTGAAGAAATATGCAATTAGGTAAATATTATTTAGTATGACATTTATGTTAAAGCTATGGTTATGGGCACTACCCATAACCATAGAGCTTGTATGAAGAGAATTGCTAATGTGAAGGAAGCGAGGGAGTTGTGTCAGAATCGTGGCAAGTGGCGCTCCATTGTCTCTGCCTATCCCTGTGGGAAAAAGGCGTGACAATTTGAATAATTGATTGACAATTATGTGAGTTGTACAAAATGTGGATCTTTGGAAAATTTTCATCAACCGTTATGTAGTTCTGAAGTGTAGTAGTTACAACTGTTTTTCTAAGAATATTTCTCTTTTATTACTTAGAAGACGTTATATGAATATTTAATTATTATATCGTTCTTATAATGAAAAAAGATTATTATTTTCTTTAGGAACTTATTGTTGTTCTTGAAAATAGGATAACCTACGCGACAAGACCCTTATTAAAAAATTCCATGAATACAAACATAATCAAACAATTCTTAGATTTTATATTCCAAGAATTAGCGGACAATTTCATATAAGTTATTTTAAATAGCAATCAATTGATTTCACGCCATAATTTCCACAGGGATAAGAAGGAGGTACATTTAAACAAAGATATAGAAATATGTTAAATGAAAAAAATATTTAATATATTTTTATATGTTGTACTTATTTACCAAAAAACAACTTAAAAGGCATAATTAAAACATTTCATGTAACCTGTTCAAGGACTTATTTTATCGACTATAACAACAATAAAACAAAGTATAATGAGGTCTACGGTAAAAAATTATGCTTTAACCACGAAATTTTAAGCAATGACGTGGAAATAATACATTCAAACATTATTAATTTATTACAAATTAATACTAGCTAATGCTAGTATTAATTTCTAATGAATATGCCAAAAAAACATAGGGTATCTTTGTGCGATAGTGTCCACAACGAATATATTCGCCTAACCTGAGTTACCGACATAGCTCGTAGGGTTTACAAGCTGAAGTAATAATGGGATGGCTACATCACTCGAAGAACCGATAACCAATGGGGAAGAAAGGTGGTCTCTAGACCTCCCACTAGGTGGACTGAGGACTGACGACATTGTAAGAGTCACAAATAAACTGTAGATGCAACTGGCATCTTGTCGTTTGTAATAGCGTTCTAAGGAGGAGGCCTGTGTTCAGCAGTGGACGTCTGCTGGCTGATGATGATGAACTTAAACTTTAGAAAAAAAATTGGGTTGATTAACTGATGCTTCAACACTTATTTGCTATTAGTTATCAAGTGTTAAGTCACTAAACTTATACTACTCGTACTAAAATACAGCCGTGGTCTAGTGGCAATAAAAAAAGATACATTAGTACCGGCAAGTGGTTTTCTAGGTTTATGAGATTATTGTGCCACTCCAACGGTCGCCTTGACTGGTTTCATGTTTCAAGTGTTTCGGTAATAACTCTTATTAGAGGTTATTCGTTAAAAAGAATTATCGACATGTGATATTACTGGTATATAACACGACCTTGATATTATCTGAGTTTTTATTTTGGTATAGTTCGCGTCACGTAAGTTGGCAAAAGTAGTCAGATGCGAAGAAGTCGTTTTTTGGGTGTGTACGCGAGGCATGAGGTAACAAAGTTCCGTGCGCGTGATTGGCTGGCCACTCGATCATCGACTCCCGCGTGGCACCCACGCTCCGTTCGCTCCCGCGTACACTTGGGAGCACTAAAATGGTGCACCACTGGTTTTCGTATTATACTAATAGTTTTACTACATATTAGACCCCGCCGCGTCTGTCTGTTTGCGATAAACTCAAAAATCAACCAATTAAATTGTCCCGCCTTTTCCCCACAGGGATAAGCAAAGAAAATCGAGCGCCACCTGCCAGCTTTCTTGAGGATGTCTCCGATTAGGTCGGAGAACACCCTCCTGGGTCTGCCTCAATTTACGCATCCATGCACATCAGATTTATAAATTTCTTTCGTCAAACTCTTTCACTTGAACTACTATTATTATTTTTCATGAATCTAAAGAGACCCTTTTTTATTGCACGGTCAGTGTACATACGCAACGTTATGTACACTACGTTAAAATCTTGCCAACTTACGTGACGTGAACTATATAAGAAATAAGTTTTCATGTCAATAGGTAGAGTTAGGATATAAATATGTGAACTTTATGAATGCTGTAAAATGAGATATATTCGAGTCGATACAAAATTAAAGGTGTTTTTGCTGAATATCGATACTTTTTTAATCTCAAAAGATTATGTACTTTACGAGTACATTAACAGGCAGAGACAATGGAGCGCAACTTGCCACGATTCTGACACAACTCCCTTGCTTCCTTTACATCCACAATTCTCTTCATACAAGCTCTAAGGTTATGGGCACTAGGCAACTTCTTGAGATTCTGATTTGATTGGAAAACACGCTCCTGGGCCTGCCTTGTTCAAATCCATCTACATTACATTTATAAATTGCTTTCGTCAATCTATGTTCACTCATCCTTTCATGTGCCATCGAAGCATCCCTTTGTCAATCCTTGTCAGAAAAATGCTAACTGCATATAATTTAAATATCAGTATTACAAATAAAAGGTATTTTTCACCATTTATTATTTCGATAGTGGTTTTACGCATTTTTTAAATGAGACTTGTTCGATAATTATATTTTTCTGAGTTAGACAAAAAAAAATAGGAATGAAATGTATTTTATTCACCTACAAATTTATTGCAAATAGCACTTTTCTAGTAAAAAAACTTGGAATTTCGTGCGTTTATTAGGACATCTGACGTCTTATAAATAAACATAATGCTGGGTTAAGATACTGTCTCTTAAAATAGAGCAGCTGATGTATAAGGTGGGTTTAATGTTTGAAACATGAAATTGAATTAATACGAGAACTTTACCACATTTTAATAATTAAATTTATGAAGCTGTTGCGTTTTCCTAAACTTAATTGAATTATGCACGTTATAAGTATGAACACGGAAGTTTATATATTTTAATTTTAATGTACGATCCTAATTTAATAAACAGAATAAGCCAGGATTTGAATATAAGCTATTAAATTAGATTTGTACAGAAATATGAAAGACTGTCGCTTAACTCCAATAAAGTTGTAGTAGGCAAGCAAATACTTTGATAGGCATAGATGTAATAGAAATGTACGATGTTCAGCAGAGTCGGCATATCAGGTGCGACTGCAGATATTCATCGTCAGCTGTAGTCGTCTACATCAGCTTTTATTTTTATTATTTAATTAACCCAATTTTACCTTTTAGATAATAAGGTTTTATTCAAGATAAAAATTCTGTAATTATTGTATGTAAATAGTAAGATGTATGAAGGTTTAGGTTTTTATATAAGGAAAAGATGAATGTCAAAATTGTCAGTTTAAATAAATATCTTAAATGGAAAACGTATATTATTTCATTGGCGACGAGAAAAAAACATAAAACACGGCGTATTAAATGAAATAATATACGTTTTCCATTTAAGATATTTATTTAAACTGACAATTTTGACATTCATCTTTTCCTTATATAAAAACCTAAACCTTCATACATCTTACCTTCACATTTAATTAATATTCACGGTAACGACTAGGTAGCCTTCTAACTCGAATTGGACGATGAAAGATTCTGGGTGAGACTACCTGTGCGGTTGTTGGTGGTGTCGTAGAACTTGGGTGTCCTTCCCCTGCCGTAATGGGACTAGGAGTTGATGCGATTTCAGGTATCAGGATAGGTCTTACATTCGAGCTTTCTGGTTGGATCGAATCCGTGTCTGTGCTGTGCCTACTCCTTAATTGGTCTATGTGCCTAAATAATATCCTCCCCCGCATCAACCTTGGCAACGTTTGCATTTAGATTTGTTAGGTCCTATTAGAGGATATACGTTTTTAGTATTGGTGGATGCAACATCCAAATGGATTGAAATATTTAAACTAAACTTCTCTAATGCTAGGAATGTAATTAGACATTTAAGTGAAACTTTTGCTAGATTTGGTTTTCCGCGGTTAGTTGTTAGCGACAATGGCCCGCCTTTCACTAGTTCGGAATTTGAATCGTATTTGAGCGGAAACGGAGTTCGTCATTCATTTAGTGCGGTTTATCATCCAGCTTCAAATGGGGCAGCTGAGTCTGCTGTAAAAATTTGCAAATTAGCGATTAAAAAAGCACTAAGAGATAATACAAATATAGAAGAAGCAATAAATAGATTTTTATTAGATTATAGGAATGTTAGTCACTCCACTACGGGAGAACCACCAGCAGTAATTTTACAAGGAAGAAGGTTAAGGAACCGGTTAGATTTATTAAAACCAAATTTTGTTGAAAAAGTAGAACTTGTGCAGGAAAGGCAACAAGAAAGCGAAGGGGGTAGAGTCAGGGTGTTTAAAGAAGGGGATTATGTATAGGTTAGAGATTTTAGTTCAAGGGGAATACCTTACGTTAAGGGAACGGTTATTGAAGTTGCGAGTTCGCGGAATTACAAGGTTAGGGTGATTGACGGGAGGATATTATTTAGGCACATAGACCAATTAAGGAGTAGGCACAGCACAGACACGGATTCGATCCAACCAGAAAGCTCGAATGTAAGACCTATCCTGATACCTGAAATCGCATCAACTCCTAGTCCCATTACGGCAGGGGAAGGACACCCAAGTTCTACGACACCACCAACAACCGCACAGGTAGTCTCACCCAGAATCTTTCATCGTCCAATTCGAGTTAGAAGGCTACCTAGTCGTTACCGTGAATATTAATTAAATGTGAAGGTAAGATGTATGAAGGTTTAGGTTTTTATATAAGGAAAAGATGAATGTCAAAATTGTCAGTTTAAATAAATATCTTAAATGGAAAACGTATATTATTTCAAATAGGTTCTTCAGTTTCTCAGTATACAAAATTTTTTAAAGGAACAAGGATATAAAGTAAGCAATCGAGTTATGTCAAGATAGAGAAAATTGTCTTTTTTTTATTTTTTATGTTTTTTTTTATTGTGACTCGACATATGACAGCACCCCGCTTGATGTTAAGCCGAAGTGTGGTCCATGAATGAATGTCACTGCTACTACAATTCAATAACTGTGAGTAGCAATCACATCCACTATGCCGGCCTAGATGGAACCGGCAACTTACAAGCTGATCCCAAAACGTGACCAAATCATATCACGGTCTGTATACTTGTAAGTGGTGGTACTACCCCGGATCGGCAGACTGGGTACCAACTGGGTACTGGGTCTATCCGTAGTCCTTAAGGAAATGAAGCCTTAACAATTTGATTTAGATTTATTAAATATGATAAAGTTTGACAATTAACGTTTGAGGATATTTCAGAAGTCGACAACATTACCTATTAGTTTTTAGAATACCTAATGCTCATGCCAACTACGCTGGTGGTTGTTTTAATATGCAAAATGCACGTATTAATTTACTTTTGTGTGTGACCACCTGCACCACATAACAAGGTCATTTCTCGGTTTGCACTAAAATACTGCACTAAAATTTAAAATACTCGTAATTATTTATACTATTATATGATAGTACTTTATTGGTAATGAAGATTATAAAATTTGCTTCGATATTATAGATAGTTAATCTTTCTACTGTCAGGTAATTATAAAATCAATTTTTTTAACACATTAAGTTTTTTTACATATATATATTAGGCTACTAAACGTGCTTGTATCATAGAAACTGGGCGACCAAAGTAGTACATATATCAAGGATACATGTACTTACTTCATATCTATTATAGCCAATAAAACTAACGATAAAAATAAAAGAAATTATTTTAAACTAATTGATCTCTTATATAATCTGTGAGCAAAAGGCGTGATAATTTAATTGATTGAATTTTACTTTTAATAAATATTTGTACTTTTTAACTCATATCTCAACGAACAAGAAAATCTTATTATCCGGGGCGAATGTAGAGTCCAAGGGGAACTGAGCATTGCGGGACACTAAATAATAGAGAGTTGACATTGTCAGTTTATCATCGTTATACCGCGCTATTCACACCTGCGATAGTAAGCACACTGTACTGCATGTTAAGCTGTCAATTTACTTATTATAAAAGATTAAAGAGTGGTAGGCAGTGGTACCCAGTCTGCCGATCCGGGGTAGTACCACCACTTACAAGTATACAGACCGTGAAGTGATTTGGTCACGTTTCGGGATCAGCTTGTAAGTTGCCGGTTCCATCTAGGCCGGCATAGTGGATGTGATTGCTACTCACAGTTATTGAATTGTAGTAGCAGTGACATTCATTCATGGACCACACTTTGGCTTAACATCAAGCGGGGTGCTGTCATATGTCGAGTCACAATAAAAAAAAAAAAAAAAAAAAAATCCTTTGCAAATAATTAAACTGTATATATATTGTTTTAAACTGAGACACGACATATGGCTTTGACTTGCCTGATGGTAAACAAGGAGATCTAAGATTGTCGACGACTTAAAAACCGTCTCATTTTACGGTTGCCTCAGTTTCCTTTACTACGCTCTGGCCAAAGGACGGTGTCGGCCAAACTATTGATATTTATGTATTTTTTTCTTTTCTTCTATTGTATTTCTCCAAATGATTGGAAGAATTAATACTCGTAATGTATTTATAAATTTATGACAATATTTCAAAAGTAAGTAGAGAACAAAACTAAATTATTATCAGAAAATGAACAATAATATAATTAAATTAATAACTTAAAAAATAAATTTAAAGCGTGGTAGTCGCGTTTCGCGATTAGCTTGTAAATTTCCGGTTAGGCTTAATGTATATGACTGCTACTAGCAGTTATTTCGTTGTAGTAGCAGTCGCCCCCATTTATGGACCGCCCTCCAGCTTTACATCAAGGGGAAAGCGAAACATTCTATCTTTATTTTAATTTTTTCCCGAATAAAAAAACTTCACATGATTCATAAATCTAATTCACTTCGGAAGCAGGTGTCAAGTCCGAAGCCTAACAAAGATTTAGCACAGCCCGCCAACAGCCATTATCATCACTTTGCCGTGTAACCATGTGCTAGGAGTGTTAGGACATAGCCAGCTTGGGCCGTTATTGCCAAACTTCTTGATACGGGCACATGATTTGTGGGAGGCAAACACAATACGAGATAGTTTTACTTTTGAAGAGTTGTAAATGATAGACGCTCACGAAAGCTTTTATTAAACCTATTGTGAACATTCAACAAAAGGTTATTATGATGGTATATTGTCTAATAAGGAGATAACAATAATTGTTGGCATTTATTATTTATTTTAATTTATAATTTATTATAAATATTATTTAAATGGTAGGGTAGATGAATTTAGATGCGAGGTAATTGGATGGATTTTTTTTTTCATTAGTATTTATTATAGAAATTTTATTTACATATAATATAAATCTAAGTTAGGTTCGAAGTATGGGTTAATTTTCCTAAGTTTGGGCGTTAGGAACCCGAAACCGATGTAGGTACTATTGAAAAATTGTATAAGTATGTAATTTTCTTACGGGAAAACGGTCGATCTTGCCATCAGAAGACTTGAGTAGCCACTTGTCACTACTTCAAATTTTAGTATTATATTATTATTCCTTATCCCGCTAAATTTGAGTACTTGGAATCGTTGATATTTACATATTACTAGTTCAGCCACACCGTTCGAGAAGTAGGCGTAAGTAATTTTCATTTTATTTTTGTATATTTGTATCACTGTCATTGGCGACCACAGTGGATTCACAAAAATTGCCAAATTCATATATATTTGTCAAATATATTAATAACTTTATGTTGGTGATAATATTTTGTTTATACCTAAGCGTATTACAAAAAATAGTTTAGTTTCATATTTAAATAATATATTATTCTTAACAATTTAAAGATTTAGATACTTTTTTTAAAGCAATATCTAAAATTAAAACATATTATTTGAAATCATAGAAACTTATGATTTCAAACTTAAAATAAACTCAAACTTAAAATATATCTTTGTACATATAGTATATCATTTGGTATACAACTCCAATAATATTAGAAAGCTACCGAAATATTTCTCAGTTTGAACGTGTGCTGCGTCCGCAACAAGAAGGCGGTGGTTGCTAAACCGTGAGTAATGGGATTGTGCGAATCTCCTATATCTTTGTTAGCACACTACTCTGACGTGAATCTCAGATTCGAAACACTGGACGATATCCAAAAGGCATAAACTTCCTCCTTTGTTGACACCTACACCAATAAAAATTCGATTTGTAACGTGCTTAAGTTTAAAGTTTCTAAAATTTTATTTGATATCGAAGCTCTATTTAAATATAAAGGAAAGGAAATATCTAACCTAAATTCAAATCTAAATAGGTAAACAAAAATAATAAAAAGTTTGTTCTCCTTCTTGTAATTTTGGATCCTTTAAGTGAACTATAACTTTAACTTTAAGCGCCATCCATTATTCTGGCCAAAGGTGCATTTTCATGCGACTGAGATGGTATTTTCAGTCGTCGGCGCTTTTGGAGCATTCCTTGCTTACAAGCAGGCAAGTCGACGTCAGACGTCGCGTCAAAAAAAAATTGAAGATTAGGATCAGTGTGGTTTCTGTATGCCCGATTTGCAG
This sequence comes from Tinea trinotella, assembly GCA_905220615.1. NCBI lineage: Eukaryota > Metazoa > Arthropoda > Insecta > Lepidoptera > Tineidae > Tinea > Tinea trinotella. The sequence goes on from HG992315.1 coordinate 9,665,000, forward strand.
ATAAGAAGAGAATTTTAAGTTTTCAATAATATTCTGATATATGTACTGGTAATTATTGTCGTCTGCATAATAAATTGAATAATGTAAATTATTTGTAAAAGTTGCTTCGTTTAGCAACAATGGTTGAGACAGGGCGAACTTGGTCCAAAGTCGAAGTAACACTACAAAATGTTCACTTCCGTCTCTAACTAAATAATAGTTGTGGGTTTTACGGTGCGTTAGTTGCTCACTTTGTAATTTGTTTAACTGGCTGTAAAAGCAGTTAGCTTTTTTACTAAATATTACTTTATCACGTACCTTTTTATTATATTATATATATATATATATACATATATATTATAATATAATAATATTTTTTAATCAATAAAATTGTCACGCCTTTTTCACACATGGATAGGCAGATACAAAGGAGCGCCACTTGCTACGATCTTGACACAACTCCATTGCTATCCTCACGTCCACAATTCTCTTTAAATAAACTTTACGATTATAGGACTAGGCAACCCAGCTTTCTTGAGGATGTCTTCATTTTGTTCGAAAAACACGGTGGGCCTGCCTCGTTTAACGCATCCATCCGTTAAACATCAGATGTTAATTTTATTTGTAATTTTTGTTTATATAAGCGTGTTGAGTAATATATTCGTACTGTAGACACTGGCCTTTTAAAGTATTAATAGATATAATATAAATGTAACACATACTTCACCACGTCGTTTTGTTTATGGTATACAGATCTTAATTAAGTTTGGTATAAGCGAATAATTATTTATGTTGTTTTTGACAACAGTACGTTTCATAATATTTATTTTACATACATAGTCTTGTAGAAGTTTTATATTTATACTCATGGTGCTTGCAAGAGACGGAATTTTATGTTTATCTGCGCGCATTCTGTCTTATGTGAGTGCCTTGCAGTTTTCAAGAGTATTTTGTTTATTATCTAAACAAGTTGTTCCGTGAAGTGGTTTTCAGTAATAATGTAATATGTTTTATGTTATTATACTTTACAATTTATTCATGTAGTCTTTAGTTGTTATGTACTTTTGTGAAGTTATTTATTCTTAAATATTAATTTACTAGGTTACAATAGGAACAATTTAATTTACTAGATTAAATTGTTCCGTCATCTAAGCCGTTTTCCGAGAGGACCTTTTTTACTTTTATTAACTGTACTCCAAAATTTTGCAACTGATTTTGGTATAAACATTAAACAAAACACAATACATACACTGTGTTTGATAATTAGCTTCTAATATTGATTAGTAACGCGGGTTTACTATAATGGGCCAAAAAAATACGTTCTTATGCGTTTTGCGAGATAACGGTTAGACTGGTTTTAGCCCAACTCGACTCATTTTCTTCGCCCTAAAATTGCGCATCTTTTTCCCTACACTCATTTTGTGGTACGGAGTTTTGCTTTTCTCGCAGACGCAAAAAACGGTTTTGGACATTTTACCACTTTTTGGCTGACATTTCAATCGACCCAGAAACCAATAAAATCGAATACAATTTTAAAATTGAAGCAATTTTTTTTACAGTAATAGGAATATTTGTTTTAAAAGCTAATTAATTTTATCCGAATGAATGACTTAGCCAGTATTTTGGATATTTTACTGTATATTTTAGATATTGTGTTTGTTAGGGTGTTAAAATGAACAAATTGGGTATATTTTTTTCGTAAATAACCTTAAAAATAGAGAGATACAGGCGCGATGTTGTCCGTTGTTTAGATAAACAGCTCGGCCTTCCCTTAATGCATGCTCATTTTGAGGGTCCATGCGGTGATCTTGTTATGCCTCAACTTTCCATGCCATTGTTCTGATTCGGTTCAATTGTCCTTTTATTTGCTAATATTTTTCAAGATTACATCACATTATGTTTTGTTGCATTATTTTTTTTATTATTGTGGCTCGACATGTGACAGACTTAATGTTGATTTTAATTTACATTTCTATACTAAGCTACTAAAGTGTATTCTATACTTGTATCATAGAAACGGATACCACTTCTATTTCGTGGTATCCACTCTAAAACCTTTCTTACCCATCTTGTCGGTTCTTCGAGCGATGACACTATGCCGGTCAAAAATTAATTAATTTAATCGTAATTTTTCTGATGCTCATTGTGCCAACTGATCCCACCATCTCTATTTGGATCCTCGTGTTTTGCCATGTCTACTACTGGACTCAGATCGCTTCTAACCGCGACGTTCGAATATAAAATTGCAAGTGAATTTATGAACTAATTTCTCATTCTAAAACACTCCAAATCTCAAGCCTAAGTTAAAGTTAGAGTTTCGAGTGTGAAAATTGTTAAAATGTGAGGTTTTTGCTCAATATTGCAATTTTCCTAGCGGATTTAACTTTCGCATAACTTCATAATGCATAATATCACAGTTATCTAATATAAGTGAATACAAGCGAAAGTTTTCTTCACACCGTTTTGGGGTTTATAGCATTCAGCTGCGCGCGCAGTAACTTGATTTGTTACCAACTCACTTTTCATTTTTCGAATATGTATAAATTTTAAATGTTTATCAAATATCTACACGACTGAACAGATTGCTCCCATCTCAGTCATCCGGCGCTCTTTTTATCTGCCGATCGTCATATTTATATATTTTTTTATATCTATGGTATTTAGTATTTACCATCCGTAAATTTATTTACATATCTACTTGTATATCCAACATTGTATTATTAAATAGATACTCGTAATTATCGATGCTGACCAGCTCGAAAAAAATTTAAAAACGTTTAACCACAATGAACGTATGTATTTCTTTACAATTTATAATTGGAATAAATTAAAACGGGTCCTAACTCGACGTTTCACCTCTGTTTCTTTTTTTAATCATGATTCCGCCGTTTCGAGAGCTTTGTACCCATCGCGGTCACGGAGAGAATAATAATAATAAAACAAAATAATAGATAGCAAGCCGCACACAATTTGTTTAACTCAAAGTTTGGAAAACTTATAAAAGAATTTTCTCGACCACGTTTCCAAAGTCGACGTGAGTGAGAGACGCGTCACTCTATAAAGAAAATAACTTGACTTTTACCCAACCTAGAATTAGGAGGAATAACTGCAACATTTTGAGAACATTCGACATGTTCTAGAGAAGGATAATAAACCGCTATACTCTTCCCACTTCAAAACACGGTGAACTTTTAATAATTTAGAAGTGCATATAGAAAATCTAGTCTTAGTGCTTTAGAGTTAAAGTTTGTATTTTCATCGTGTTCTATTAGAATTCGCTTAAAAAGTAAAAAATGTATTAAAATGAATTAAGGCGACCGTAGTATAGTGGTAGAAAAAATGGTAATTAAATATTTGTGTGAAGCGAATAATGATAAAACATTGCAAAATATTTACAAATATTTCCCCTAGTTCTTATTATTAAATTGTTTTGAAATGTATGGTAAGAATAAAATATATATAAATCCATGGATTAACGCCGTAGCACGAGCGGAGTCCAATTAAAAATCTCAGTGTAAAACTTTTGAATAAATGAATAAAACATACAAAAAAGCGTCAACAGTTTGGCCGGCATAGTACCGATGAATAAGGCAATCGTTAACTGAAACGTATTTTATTCAGTCGTCAAGTTGTGGTCAGATGCTGTGTGTTAAATTATAAAAAAAATTCATAGTCTGGATGTGCGTGCGAGTCGATACATACGTATAGTTTGTCTAACTATAAATGACGCGCCCCTCCACTTTATTAGTTTATTTAAATGTGTGAATACAAATATTACTAACTATATTACTATACTTCATCAGCGTGCTTCTCAGCAACTGAATGACCAATTGCAATTGCATTTTCTGTGTGTTACCTCTATATTTTAAAGTCGCACGTGGGCTTAAATGTAGTGGAGGGGCGCGTCATTTCGGCTTAGACAAACTCTACACCATAACTAGGTACTCTGCTTGACTAGCGTCTATGATACATTTACCAGCTGTATAAAATAAAAGTATTTTATATTTGCTTTTAGTTGTGAACAATTTACGGTTTTACTTCTTTTATTTGAAATAATTTAATACATGCTGGTTTTATGTAGCAGCACCTTGTCTGATGTTAGGCTGGAGTGCGGTTAAATCACTGCAGGTATCCACTATGCCAGCCTAGTTGGAATTTTTTTTTTGGGAGCATTTTTTGCGTAATATTTTTTCTATTTTAGTTATTTTAATTATAATAAAAAAATCATTTTAATATATTTATGATTTTTTATTATTGACACCACTCTTCTTGAATCTGAAGTGTGGTCCAAGAATGAGGGCGGTTGCTAATATGTAGTACCTCTATTCTCAATCTATGACAGCCTAGTTAAAACCAGTAGCCATCAAACGTATTACGAAACGCGACTGGCATTCTGTGACCTAGTCCGTCCACGGACATACGGATTGTCCCCCCCCCCCCCCCCCCCCCCATCTGGATACCCCAGATTGTCGAATTGGGCAATTGACCAGCAATTGCTTCTACTATTATATAATTTAAAATCATAATTTCATTGAATAGGATTCAATGAAATTTGTATACACATTAATAATTTGCAGTAGCGTCGAGTAAGTAAATTGGGAATTAATTTGCGAGATTGTTATGTTGTGAAGTTTGCGAGTGTTTCGTGGTAATCCAGTAATCCATCAGTATCAATACTAATAATCCAATTAAATTGATTACAACAATGATCAGTCAGAGAGCTCCCAAAGGAAAGAAGTTTGCGAGCCTAATTGGAAATTGGCAAACTTTCATAAATGCCTATACTTCGCCTAGGGTTTATTGTTTTATCGGTTTTAACATAGTTTAAGAATATTTAGGGATTTTGATTGTATGTATAAACAAAGGTGATTGACAAAAGAGATTTATAATAATAATTCAGAGTTGAAATAATGGATAAACTATTCTGAGAAGACCCAGATTATTGTTCCTCAAAAAGGACACATTTATTTATCCTCGGAGACATTTATTTTTAAAAAGACCGTAGAGCATGTATATATGGCATGTAAGATATTGATTTAGAATACTGTCTCCTCTTTCGGCCGGCATAGTGACGGCAAGTTCGTCAGTTTTTTTAGTCGTTGGCCCCTTCTTACTTCCTCTTGCTTATTTACCACCAGGAAATAGTCGGTTGAGTCTCAATTTAAAAAAGATAAATTGAATGTGAAGGGAGCAAGAAGGTTATGTAAAGATCCCGAGCTTCTTTTTCTCTGCATATGCTTGTATGAATGAAGGCATAGAAATTAAATAAATTGCATTTTGTTTATACTAGTTTTATTATAATTTTTTTAGTAATAAACTGTGCTTAAGTATGTACTAATATTGTTAAAAAATATAATTTATTAGGCATAGGAGGGTGTTTTCCGATCAAATGGAGACATCCTCAAGAAAACTACGAGGTTGTAGATTGCCTAGTGCCCATAACCATAGAGCTTGTTTGATGATAATTGTGGATGTGAAGGAAGCGAGGGAGTTGTGTCAGGATCGTGGCAAGTGGCGCTCCATTGTCTTTGCCTAACCCCGTGGGAAAAAGGCGTGACAATTTGATTAATTGTTTGATTGTTAAATTTTTTAATAAATAATTAATAAAATTGTCACGCCTGCCTCCCACAGGCATAGGCAGAGACAATGGAGCGCTACTTGCCACGATCCTGTTAATATTTAACAGGCATAACAAAGTGATTAATATTTAAGGTTATTACAAGTTTTAAATACATCTAAGTATTTTTTATATTTTTTATTATACATTTCTATACTAAAGTGCTTGTATCATAGAAACAGGACAACCAAAGTACATATATCAAAGATACATTGGTACCGGTGAGTGGTCTCGAACTCGTCTCACTCGGCTTATGTAGCCATTTCACTGCCACTACACCACGGTCGCCTTAATATATTAAGTATATAATTAAAGAATAGATTTGGCAAATGTATTCTTAAAAACTTTAAAAAGCAAATTCTACATCCAATATTTGAATTTAACAGCCCCAGCCATTACGAGAACGAATTCGATTAAATTCAAGCAAAAAAATATTGAAAAAATAATTATACGAACTTTTCACCGTTAGTAGATATTGGAATGGATGAAACTATTAGTAGACGATCTGAGTTGAATCGTCTTAAAGTTTAATAAAGTGCTATTCTCTACCCTCATTTAAATCCCACCCATTCAACTTTGTCTCAGTATTAAGTCTAAGGATTAATGGAGAAGATTTTGCGAGACTTCACTTGGATGCTTTTTAATCAGGCTTAGTTACATTCTTTTCAAATTTAATTATAGCTATCAATGTAAGAAGAATAAATGCTATCTGTCATTATCATTATATCTATCTATATGTATTAATACACTATAACACATGATAGAACTATAAATCATGTTAAGCTGGAGTGCGGTCCATAAATGGAGGGTATTGCAACTACAGATTTATAACTTTGTCCGCCATAGTGACGGCGACTGAGGTATGTGAACTGAGACGGTTTTTTCAGTCATCGGCACTCTTGGACCTCTGTCATGCTTACTATCAGGCAGGTTGAGGTCAGATGTCGAGTCCCAATAATATATAACTGTAATATATAAAGCAGCAGTCCCGGCAACATTCAAGCTGATCCCGAAACGCAACTAAGTTACTTCACGTCTGTATACTTGTAGCCAACTTTCTATCATTTTGCTTTAATTAAATATGAATTAGATTTTAAAATGTGTCTTTAATTAACTGTTACGCAAAACAATATTTTTAGTTGAAATATTTTCTACTAGCCACTTTAAAATTATGATTTTCGCATCGCCTACAGCAGAAATATGGCTTAATGCCACAATATAATGCTTTAAACGTTTATAGCCACGAAATTCGAGTAAATATTTTTAGTACAAGCACGCGTTTGAGGAACTCGGTCGGAATTTTTCGATATCATACACGTAACTTATAGAATATTTCTGATACCTGAGAAAAAAATTCTCTTCCTAAATTTGACTGTACAATTCGGAAGGAAGGAAGCTAGAAATTTAAATTTGTATATTAAATAGTAAGTAATAAAAATACCGTAGTGCTTGTATAAGGAGAACTCACAAATCACCTGCGTATGTACTCGTAGTTATTTTTTTGTATGTGTTGTTATTGTGTGGTTGCAAGGTGGGTTTGATATGATATTTTTGTGTTCCATAATTTATGAATAGTGTATTTACTTTTAAGATATACCTATATACATTTTTTTATTGTGACTCGACATATGACAGCACCCCGCTTGATGTTAGGCCGAAGTGTGGTCCATAAATTAATGTCACTGCTACTACAATTCAATAACTGCGAGTAGCAATCACATCTACTATGCCGGCCTAGATGGAACCGGCAACTTACAAGCTGATCCCGAAACGTGACCAAATCACTTCACGGTCTGTATACTTGTAAGTGGTGGTACTACCCCAAATCGACAGACTGGGTACCACTGCCTACCACTCTTTGATAACTAGACCCGAAGCAAATATCCACCTCTTTTTTTTATTAACAAATATTTGCAATGTTTAATATAATTATTAAATATTACAAATAAAAGCTATGAAACAAATATTTGCTCTGACCGGGAATCGAATCCAGGACTTTACGTGCAACAAACCAATCGCTAAACCGTTCGTCCACGCCTGTCCGTCGCCTGTCGTCAATATATAGGTATATAATACAGGCTATAATTGACGAGTTTCTTGTGGCTTTCTTCTCGTCGTATGCTTTTCCGAATGAGGAAGTTGTGTCAGGATCGTAGCAAGTCACGCTCCAAGGCGTGACAAATTGATAGATTGATTTAATTGGTGCATAAATTAATAAAAAAATAATAATATGGGTAAATAAATGATCAGTAATACTGAGAAGCCTAAATTATCATAAAGAAAGGTTTATACAAATTTATAACATGAATTAGACATTATGTAAATTTAATTTTGTTATGAAATTCCGTATATGTATGAGGATTGTAAAGTTAGAGATTTTTATGTAGAAAATGCCTAATTCCCTTGTTGTCGGTATATTTTACATAATACCTTTGAACGCGACCGCAAAATGCAAATCACCAAGTTTATTTTTCAATGCTTTTTTTATTTATTTGTGACTTAAATTACTTTGGCCGGCACAGTGACGACGACTAAGGTAACTGTCAGGGCCGTCTTAAGCATATTCAGCGCCGGGGTGCAAAAGTCAAGGCTCCGCTCGCGTGGTCTCAGTGTAGTAGGTACCTATCGAAATTTAAAGCGGTCGGCATGCGCCCCCTAAGACTCTGCGCCCGGGTGCACCGCACCCCTTAAACCCCCGGGTAAAGACGGCCTTGGTAACTGTAAACTACGTCGGGTTTTTCGATTGTCGGCAAAGTTGACGCAAAGTTGCGTACTGATCCCTTACGTAGAAATTCCCCGGTTTCGATTCCGGAAATATTTGCTCTGACCGGGAATTATATAAAATATAATTTGAAATATTTGTCATTAAAAAAAGAGGCGAATATTTGCTTCGGGTCTGGTTATCAAAGAGTGGTAGGCAGTAGTACTACTCAGTCTGCCGATTGGGTAGTACCACCAAATGGTAAATACAAGTATACAGACCGTGAAGTGATTTGGTCGCGTTTCGAGATCAGCCTGTAAGTTGCTAGTTCTAACTAGACCGGCATAGTGGATGTGATCGCTACTTACAGTTATTAAATTGTAGTAGCAGTTATCGCACTCCAGCTTAACATTAGGGAGGGTGCTGTCATATGTTGAGTCACAATAAAAAAAGTCAGGATCAGTTTTTGAAACTATATTTTCAATAAATTGGTCTATTTTTAAACTAAGTGACGGTCTATGTTAACTAAAGTCTTGGTATCTAAGTATGTTAAGGACCAGTCGTATTTGTCACATAGGCGAATCACTTTTCTAATTGTTCAATTTCTAATCGTCAGCGCTTATATACCTTAGTCAAGGTAATTTATTAATTATTAGGAAAATATATTTTAATAACAATTTTGGTTATAAGAAAAAATAATGGAAAATAATTTTATTTTTACCAGCAAAGACTCATCAATATCCGGAGGACTTAAAACGTTTGATAGAGAAAAATGTCATGGCTCACGTCAAGCTTGGACTAAATTTAGAAATCTATATAATATTACTTTTTCATCCATCATTCGTACAGCTATGAGCTATTTATTTGATCATGGCTCGGCACATGACAGCACACCGCCTAATGTTAGGCTGCGCTCTATAAAGTAGAAATCGCATACACAATACACATACTATACCGGCCTTCTTAGAACCGGCAACTTCAGATAAAGATAGATAAATTATTTATTGCATAGTATAATAAAAAACACATTTAACATGTACATAGGCGAGCTTAATGTCTGGTGACATTTTTTACCAGCCAACCTTTCAAGTTGATGCCGAAATACGAGTTACTCACTTAACGGTCTGTACACTTGAAAGTAGTGGTACTACGCATAGACAGACTGGGTAAATGATCACCAACATATGCCTACCACTCCTGAAAAAAATAACAAGTAATATATAGTAGAATAAATAATATATTTTTACGACGACTCAGGTTACCGTAAACTACGTCGGGTTTTTTGATTGTCGGCAAAGTTGACACAAAGTTGCGTACTGATCCCTTACGCAGAAATTCCCCGGTTTCGATTCCCGGTCGGAGCAAATATTTGAATAATTTGAAATATTTGTCATTAAAAAAAGCGGATATTGGCTCCGGGTCTGGTTGTCTAAGAGAGGTAGGCAGTAGTACTCAGTCTGCCGATTGGGTAGTACCACCATTTACACTTGTACAGACCGTGAAGTGATTTGGTCGCGTTTCGAGATCAGCTTGTATGTTGCCAGTTCTAACTAGGCTGACATAGTGGATGTGATTGCTACTTACAGTTATTGAATTGTTGTAGCAGTTGCCTCCATTGATAGACCGCACTCTAGCTTAACATTAGGGAGGGTGCTGTCAAATGTCGAGTCACAATACAAAAAGTCAGGATCAGTTATTCAATCTATATTAAAAAAAAAAAGGTCAATTTTTAAAATTAGTCCGATCTATGTTAACCAAAGTTTTGGTAAGTATATTAAGGACCAGTCGTATTTGTAGGTCACATAGGCGAATCACTTTTCTAATCGTTCAATTTCTAATCGTCAGCGCTCACATACCTAAGTCAAGGTAATTTATTAATAATTAGGAAAATATATTTCAATAACAATTTTGGTAATAAGAAAAAATAATGGAAAATAATTTTATTTTTACCAGCAAAGACTCATCAATATCCGGAGGACTTAAAACGTTTGATAGAGAATAATGTCATGGCTCACGTCAAGCTTGGACTAAATTTAGAAATCTATATAAAATCATTTTTTCATCCATCATTCGTACAGCTATGAGCTATTTATTTGATCATGGCTCGGCACATGACATCACCCCGCCTAATGTTAAGCTGCGCTCCATAAAGTAGAAGTCTCATACACATACTATGCCGGCCTCATTAGAACCGGCAACTTTAGATAAAGATAGATAAATTCTTTATTGCACAGTAAATAAAAAACACATTTAACATGTACATAGGCTAGCTTAATGACTAGTGACATTTTTTACCAGCTAACCTTTCAAGTTGATGCCGAAAACGAACTCACTTCACTGTCTGTACACTTGAAAGTAGTGATACTACTCACTCCACATAGACAGACTGGGCAAATGATCACAAACATATGCCTCCTGAAAAAAAAACAAGTAATATATAGTAGAATAAATAATATATTTCTATATTTATATCCTAAGTTACTAAGAGTGCTTGTATCATAGAAATAGAACAACCAAAGTACATATGCTACAGTTGCCGGTTTCATCTAGGCTGGCATAGTGGATGTGATTGCTACTCACAGTAATTGAATTGTAGCAGCAGTGACATTCATTCATGGACCACACTTCGGCTTAATATCAAGCGGGGTGCTGTCATATGTCGCGTCACAATAATATATATATATTATACATTGGTACATACTCGTATATTATAGCAAATGGTTTTGAACCAAGTGGTTTAGGTTAGCGTGACCATTGCACTACCACTACACCACGTTCGTCGGCTTATTTATATCCCGTTTTTATTTCGTATTCTTAGATAACACATTTGCCCATAGTATTCATTAGAGTGTTCATTATTCTATATGTACTCTAAATTCGTATTTGTTGCAAAGACAGTGGTCACGTAAAACTCGTTTTAACCTAATTGTTTTAAATCGCGTAAGTTTAAAGCAATCTATACACTTTTATGTAACATAGATGAGGAAGAACCTTTCTTGGTATAGTTCAACTTTGCTTATAAAAGTTAGTGATTCTTACAATTTTGTGAGAAAAATTTAAAAATACTCTTCGCAGTAGCTCAAGTTTGTCGCGAGGTTAACTTTTTCTTTAAGAAAACTATTATATTAAATCTATTTCTGAGCATAGAAATTCATTATACGTTTTCACTCACAACAAATGCACAAAGCCGAGTAAAATTATATTGAGACGCGTCATCTGACCTCGATCGGCCTGATGGTGTACAAGAGGAGGTCCAAGAGCGCCTACGGTTGACAACCGTTTCATTCTACAGCTGTCTCAGTCGCTGTAACTACATATATGTCAGCCAAATCGGTAGTCGAACTAAAAAGTTCGGTGCGTCTTTTCTTTGTAGAACAATAGACAAGTGGAATGCTTTGCCTGCCCATGTGTTCTCTCCATCCTCCAAGCGATGCGTGAAGAAGCACCTTTGGCCGGCATAGTGACGGCGACTGCGGCAGCAATGAACAAACTCAGTTTTCTCAGTCGTCGTCACTCTTGGACCTCCTCTTGCTTATCGTTAGGAGGGTGGAGGACAGATGTCGTCACATAAAAATAAAAAAATTAAATTTTTTTCACTAACTTAAATTGAACCATCCTGTGTCCTTTATGAACTGAAATCGTAGAATTTTTTATCGTGACATTTGACCTTGACTTGCCTGTTACCTAATGAAGCAAGGAGAGGTTCAAGAGCGTTGACGACTAAAAAATCGATTCCGTTTTCAAGCCGTCACTATATTGGCGAATGGAATATTGAAAATTTAGAGAATATATTTGCTTTTTGGGAACATAGTTCCACTATGCCAGTGGATGAAACTACTACTTATAGTTATTTACCTGTAGTAGCAGTCACATCTATTCATGGACCGCTCTCCAGCTTTACAACAGACGGGGTGCTGTCATATGTAGAGCCACAATAAAAATAACGAATGTGGTCTAGTAATAGTGAACCATAAGCCCCCCTCACTTGGCGGTACCAATGTATCTTTGATAATATGTAGTATGGTTGTCCAGTTTCTTTAATACAAGCACGGCAGTTTCTCCAAAAGCAATTTCATAGATTATAGAGGAATAATTCGATCTGACTATAGTTAATTCTTTATTTAATGTTTAGATTATAGTCAGTTATCAAGTCCTAACCTTGATTAGAAACTTCTAGAAGCCATAAAGCGAATAATGCTATGCGCTATAGATTTATAATAAAATCGATTCGACTGTGGGTTATAAATAGGTTAGCTGCCGATTGTGACATGTCATAACGTCATAAATCACTACTTGACATTTACATAACGTCGTCGGTGAAACCACCCTGATTACTGTCATGGCAGCTGCTGCCGACATTACTTTAATGGTTATAGGAATATTTCGATCAATGCACTTTGTGCATTTTAAGTTATTGATATTTGATTTTAGTTTATTGTATTGTTTATTCAGTATTGTGGTGAATATGCTATTTTTAAATAACCGCTAAAAGAAACGACAGGCGTGGCGCGTAAAGTCCCGAGTTCGATTCCGGGTCAGAGTAAAGATTTATTTCATGGCTTTTATTTGTAATATTTATTATTATTAGTTGTATACCGCAGTTATAATAAAAAACATAATATTAATATTAAAATCATACATTTATTATTTATTTTTAAAGTAAACAATTTTATAGGAAACTAATCTAATCCCTATTATAAATCAATCAATCTATTTGTCACGCCTTAATGCTTAAAGGAATAGAATAGACAGTGAAAATTAACGCTATTTTCCACAATCCTTACACAACTCTCTCGTTTCCTTACACCCACAATTCTCTTTATACAACATCAGTTTAAATATAGTCTTTAATATACGGGACTGCATTTAAGACTCGTAAACCACAACCAAAACAGGACATAGCTTAACTGAAGATTACATATGAAGATTGAAATAGTAAATAAGACTTTAAGTTAAGCCATTACTACGAGTACATTCGTATAACTGCCAGTATCTTTACAACTTAAAAAAAACCTCAACTTTTAAAGTGGTTTTCACGCGTTTAAAAGGCGAATAGAGCCACTAAACCAATTTAAAATGTACTCTCAAAGAAATTAAACAGTTTTATATGAGGTTTTCAGTTCAGTAACACTATTCAAGAGCAACAACAATCGAGTTGCCTAAATTCAAAACCCATTATCATGTCACCCATTTGTAATACATTGCTGGACACAGCGATGTTCACAGGGATTTTATCAGAACGTCAGTCCTACTTCTAGACGTCTATTTTTAGTCCTTACTTTAACTACTACTTGCTTGATGTTAAACAAGAGAAGTATCCAGAGCACAGACGAACTAAAAACTGAGCTTTAGGGTACTTTAGTCTTCATGGCAATGAATCAAAACTCTAAAGGAGACCTTGACATTATTCTAAGAGTAAAAAGTAATTGTACGAGAACATCATCGTAGAAGATCGTTATAACGTTAATATAATTATAAAAATATCACCAAAACCCAGTTTATGTCTCGTATAAGTAGAATTTTGTTGGTTAATACTTTGATGCAGTATTTAACGACTCGGCATAAGCATTGGTTACACACTAGTCCGCTAAGCGTAACTACGGATCGTAAGTCCTGGTTTGGATTCCTGGTCAAGGCAAAAATTTGTTTCATAGCATTTATTCTAATTTATTTTTCTGATAGAAACGATACAAAAAAACGATAGTCAGAGAGTTGGTGTTCTGTGCCTCTCCGTGTTAGTAATACTACGTTTATGACTGTGAAATGATTTAGACGCGTTTTATAATTACTTTGGCAGTTACTGGTTCTAACTAGGCATGGCAAATGTGACTGCTACTTCCAATTTAAGTGTAGTAGCAGTCACCTTTACTCCAGCTTAACGCCAGGCAGCGTCCTATGACTTGTCGGACAACAATAAAAAATAGTCTAACCGACATTTCAAATTATTTATAAAGTTTCCATGTTTATAGTACTTGTATGAATTGATGATCGTGGTATGTTCATCGTAGTAAAAAAGAAATGACGTTCACGCGTTTTCCCGAACGGATTGGAAGTAATTTCTGATAAAAAAGTTGGGGATACGCAGGGTAACATTGCATTTACTTGTTCTGACAAGTCTTAACTGTGTTTTGATGTTGGACATCAAAATTGCATTACTAAAATAAAGTAATCCAAAATGCATCGAGCGAAAGTTTCCTGAGCACAGTTTTAAAATAAAACTAAAATTTTATCTAACAGCTGCTGTATGGAATTTTAAATGTACTTTCCCGTACACATTGGAACTTTGTTTTTGAACTGGCAACAACTTTTGTACGCAAAAACAAGAGAGACACGGAACTTTAAGCACGCGTACTTGTCGTCAAGGTATTTCGAACATGAATATAAAAATTACTTGTATAAAATTGTTCAACTTGTAACATTGCTACTTATAAGAGTTTGTTTTAAAGTGTTTACTCATAGATTTTTTAATTAAGGCACAAAAATATATTTCTTATTATAACTCGAGATACGACAGCACCTTGCCTGATGTTATGCTGGAGTGCGGACAATGAATGGAGTGACTGATTCTGCAGTTAAATAACTGTAGGTAGCAGTCACATCTTCTATGCCGGCCTTTTGGAATCCGACATCTTCAAGCTGAGCCCGAAACGAGAATAAGTTGTTATACGGTCTGTATACTTGTACGCAGTGGTACTACCCGGGATCGGCATTTGGGCACCACTGCCTGCCACTCTTTGATAACCAGACCCAAAGCAATTATCCGTCTCTTGTTTATAATCAAATATATTTGGTCTTATTTAATTAAAAAATATTATTAATAAAAGGCATAAAACAACTTTTTGCTCCGACCGGGAACGGAACTCAGGACTTTTCTTTTATAATATTCTTAGCGTAAAATGTACGTTTTTATAACATGTACATTTTTATACATGTACAAGTTTAAACAAAAGTACTATTTTTAATTAATTTTAACAACACTAGTAGACAACGAGAGGACGTTATAAATGCAATTGTTTGAATCACAAGTAACAAACGTTATTTTAACCCCCTGTGACTACGTTAGTAGGCTAGTTTTTTCGACCAGGAACTCTGTAGTCATTACCCTGCCTAGGGTTGTCACAAGAATAAATCAAAATAAAGTTTATTTAACATAAAATTAATGTTTAAATGAGTGGTAGGCAGCCGTGTCCGGTCTGTCGATCCCACCACTTACAAGTATACAGACTGTGAACCGTGAAGTGATTTAGTTGCGTTTCGAAACCAGCTTGTAAGTTGCCGGTTCTAAGAACTATCCAACAGTTATTTAACTGAAGCAGCAGTCAACTCCATTAATGGATCGCACTCCAGCTTAACATCAGCATGTCATCATCATTATCATCAGCCGAAAGACGTTTGCTTCTGAACATAGGCCAACTGTTCAGCAGTGGATGTATTTAAACCATATTATTATTTTATTTATTTTTAAATATTTCAATTTAATTTTTTATTGTAGCTCAGCATATTGTCCCACTCAAGCTTAATCCTGCTTGGTATTAAGCTTGAGTGCGGTCCATAAACGAAGGTGACTGCTACTACAATTAAATAATTCTTAGTAGCAGTTAAATCCGGCCTAGTTGTAAGCGGCAATTTATAAGGTGATCCCAGAATACAACAGTCACTTCACGGTCTGTATACTTAAAAGTGGTGGTACTACCCCGGGTCGGCAGACTGTGAACCAATGCCTACCACTCTTTGATATGGCATTGTTTGTAGACAGATGTTATCATTGCTATGGATTTAACATTGAAGGACCGTCAAGGCCCAGATGTGAAAAACCTTTTACAGTGTTATAACATTAGGTAATTTGTAAGTACTCTTAAAACATTAAATGTAAGGTCGGTCTAGAAGCATTACAACTGAAAAAAGTTTACGCCATTCCCTCATTTGCCATCGCTATGCCAGCCACAGCAATACTTTTTCGTGCATCGCTTAAAAGATTTGATGTTAAAGGATAGAGATTACTTGTAAAGTATCTATTACTTGATTAAAGCGACCGTGGTGTAGTGGCAGTGCAATAGTTACACAAACCGAGAGCACGAGTTTGAAACCACCCACCGGTACCAATTTATCTTTAATATATGTACCTTTGTATCTTTGGTTGTCCTGTTTCTATGATAAAAGCACTTTAGTAGATTAGTATAGAAATGTAACTAAATAAAAATAATCGATAGATAAACGACGCGTTCAACTATAGGTTTGGTCGACACAATTTTATTGTATTTAATTACGGTTATAAATGACTGCTGAGTTGTTTTGAAATATAAAAATTGTAATTGCGTAATTTGACAACCATGCGATTGTATTCGAAAACCCAACTACTGATTAGAATGTGGAAAGAAAATGTGTTTGTTGTGAATGCGCTCGAAAAAAATAAACATGTTTTCATTCAGAAATGGCTGCTATTAAAATTAATAAGAGTAGTTTTTGCAATTCCTACAGAATTCATAATAGATTTTTTGAATTTAAAAAACTTTTCAATTATTTTTTTTATTGTGACTCGACATTTGACACCCCGCTTAATGTTAAGCTGGTGTGTGGTTCATGAATGGATGTCACTGCTACTACAATTCAATAACTGTAATAGCAGTCACATCCATTATGCCAGCCTAGTTGGAACCGGCAACTTACAAGCTGATCCCGAAACGCGACCAAATCACTTTACGGTCTGTATACTTGTAAGTGGTGGTACTACCCTGGGTCGGCAGACTGGGTATCACTGCCTACCACTCTTTGATAAGGCATTGTTTGTAGACAGATTTTTCATTATATCTGCTCATGTCTATACATTATTGCAATAAAAATCCTCTATTCTTATAAAACTGCAAGTAGCAGTCGAATTAACTGCCAGATCAGTATAAATCATTCAAGCTGATACCGAACCCGACTATGAGTCAATTCACTGGCTATACCTAAAGTATAGCCACAAAGTATATATAATACACAAAGTACTACCCTAGATCAGGATACTAAGTATATGGGCGCCAACTGCCTACTAGACAGTTTAATCTTTAATTATGCTTATAAATATGTCACTTTTGTTCCTTCTTTATTCTTCACCTATTTACCGAGTACCTAAGTATGTTCAAACTTTACACAATAAAAACGATATGTAGGCGACATTGCGTTGGCGAGAATACCCTATTTTCGTAGCCAAACTATAATATGTTTTTGGATAAAGTTTTCTAAATAATATATGAACTTTATCATAATTTTTAGTTGATAAGTTGCTTTATCGCTGAAAGTAATGGATACCTTCCTAGATTGTTTTTTGTATTCGTTGTTATTTAACTCTTTATTGATTTAAATAACGTTGCCGATTATTGTGACTCGACATATGACAGTACCTCGCCCGATGTTAGGATTAAGTGCCGTCCATGAATGGAGGTGACTGCAACTACAGTTAAATAACTGTAAGTAACAGTAATATATACTATGCCGGCCTAGTTGGAACTGGCAACTTACAAGCTGATCCCGAAACCCACTTTACGATCAGTTTACTTGTCAGTGGTATACCTGGGATCGGCAGACTTTGAACCACTGCCTACCACTCTTTAAAATTATTAACATTATAAATGAAATAGTTACAGATACTAAGGCAACTGTAAACGGGATTCTTTCTGTCGCAGGCGCTCTTGGACCTCTCCTAGTTTACCATCAGGCAAATGTAGGTGAAATATTGCTTCACAATAAAAAAAAGTAATATCAACGATACATAATGAAGAGTTTATCTATGAAACTGTATTATGTATTTAGGGTCTTTCTTTTATTAAAATGAAATAATACTTTAAATCATAATAACAACAAAAATAATTGAAAAGCTTACATTATTAACGTGGTAATTAAATTTTAGGCCCATGTTTATACTGTTTTAGATTACGTCACGACACGAAATTGACGGGTTTTTTTTCCGATTTGGAATGTACTAGTATAACTGTATAAAGTATTTGATAATTATGGTAATATAAAGATGTTGTTTGTATGATTTGCATTATTAATACTACAATTATTAGAAAAATAATAAGTGATATATAGTAGTAAAGTGATTTTAATGCTTCGGTATATGTGATTCGAATTTAACTAAATTTTGATACTTTGTAAGTAATTCTTACAAGTAGTATTTTCTTAGATTTTGCGCGAACATTGATTAATGATAATGGTCTCTCCGTGACCACGATGGGTATAAAGCTCTCTAAACGTCGGAATTATAAAAAAATGTAAAATGAAAACCAAAATAAACGCAATTGTAAGCCGCATAAAATTTGTTTATTTCATTCTTACAAGTATCTAAAAAAATTTAATGTCAAGGAAGCTCGAAGCTTTCACATTATCCCTATGTCAATGAAGACGTAAGGAATTAAAGAAAACTACTGAATCAATTAATAATAAAAAAGTATAATTGTTTTTTATTATTATGTTTGGGTGCAGTAAATGAATGGAGATGACGGCTACACCCGTTAAATAACTAGTCACAGTCATAGTTGGAACTGCCAACCTACGAAACTCATCCAAAATCCGGTCTGTACGTTTTAAAGTACATTTTTTATTATTATTCTGACCTCGACTCGCCTGATGGTAAGCAAGAAGAGGTCCAAGAGTGCCGACGACTGTAAAAACCGAGTCTTCATGGCTGCCCCAGTCGCCGTCACTATGCCGGCTAAAGGTGCTGACTGACGCCCGGTTTTATAATGACAAAAGAAAAAAAAAATTATTACGCATGTTAAATAAACTTACATACTACACGTATAACTACAAGTATAAACATGATTATAAGTGTTTTGAGTTATTAACAAAGTGGCCCATTTGGCAACATTTGCGAACGCAATTAATGTTATTTGCGACTTTGTAAGATAAGATTAATATTACTTTATATATTAGTTTTCGTACAGCACTATCACCTATTGTATGTATCAAGTTTTCTACCCCAAATGTTATTAGCGTACCATGATAGAACGTAAAACTTTCATCCTTTAAAAGCTTATTATTTATGAGAATCTCGAATACCAACGACGGCTGCTATCTCGAACTTGCTCGGAAGTTTTCACTCGTTTTCAATAATCTCGAATTATTGAAGTCTGTTTTCTTAGTTAATCAAAATAAATTTTCAATAGGATTTTGTAATAAATTACATCAAGCACTTTAGAATAATAATATATTTAAAAAATGTTAATTATTTTTCCACTAGGGATAGGCAGAGACAAAGTAGCGCTATTTGCCACGTTTCTGACACAACTCCCTAGCTTTCCTCACATCCACAATTCTCTTCATACAAGCTCTATGATTATGGGCACTACGCAACCCAGCTTTCTTGAGGATGTCTCACAACACATTTGAACATCTTGAATGGTAATGAGTGTCATGAGCGGTTATTTTTTCATCGAGACTCGACATCTTACCTTGACTTGCCTGCTGGTAAGTAAGGAGTGCCCACGACTGAAAATTACGATTCAGTTTGCAGTTGCCTCATTCGCAGTCACAAAGCTAAATTTTTTACATTTCTTTACAAAGCCATTAAAAGTGCTTGTATTAAAGACGACCAAAGTATATCAAAGATACATTGATACCGGCAAGTGGTTTTGAACTGAGTGCTACTACTATGTCACGGTCGCCTTCGATAGATTGCGATCGATGAATCAAAAGAATAAATAATAGAGCAGGATTGCGTGAATTTTCTAAAAAAAAAACTTTTTACAGTAGAAATCCTAATCGGAAACGGCAAACACAGTCCGTGTGAGATTTGCTTTAAAAGGGTTTTAATTACAATTTGAGGAGAATTAAAAAAAAAAACATTGAAAGTGAGTTTGCCAGCACCAAAATTTAATCTTTCATTTAATTCTCTTGTAGTAGGCTAAGAGGAATTTTAATGCAATTTAGGACATGCATTTCGCTCTCAGAGGAAGTTTTTTTAGAGCTTAAAATGTCACGAGAGAACGGCGAGGGATGTACTTTATGCATTTAAAATTCCACCCCTTCTATATTATTTTACATTATTCTGTATATTAAATGAAACTGAAGCGCACACTTTTATAAACCTAAAAAGGGTAGAATTTTAAATCCATAAATTGTTTATTTTATTCATGACATTCTAGATACTTTTGTAGGTTGTTGCCACTTAAGTCCACGATTTTATCAAAGAATAATCATAAATAAATCATATAAAATAATTATATCATTATCAATCATGACCCTCTTTAATACCCTTTTATACCACTGATAAAATTCTGCTTCCTTAACAAAATTCTCTTCATACATATTCTATGGTTGTCACTAATTAAAAAATCTTTCCGATTAATTCAAACAATTAAAATGCTTATAAAGGCGAAATAAAACGTAGATATGCGCTTTTGCAGGAAAAATACAGCCTAATAGGAAGCTGAAATATCGTGGCTAAAAATTTCTGCCAATGGTACGGAAAAAGTACTGGACTCCTATTTCGTTTCCGAGACGAGGTATCATAACTTAAATTGGCATTAATAGTTGCCAGCGTCAGATAATCACTTTTCGGAATAAGCTTGTAAGTTACCGGTTCCAACTAGTGAATGCGATTGCTTCTTGCAGTTATATAAGTGGAGTAGCAGTCGCCTTTATTCATGTACTGCATTCCAGCTCAATATCAGGCGGAGTGTTGATGTCGAATCACAAAAGAAAACTTCCATTTAAACATACAATAGAATAAAAATACTTCGCAGTATAATTTTGAAATACCACTTTGAACTTACTTAAATGATCGTTCGCGTGACTATCACAGAAAATCATACAATGTCCGGAACATTGTATGATTTTTAGATTGAAATCCAATCAAAGAAAATTCTGCTCCGATAGTTTTGTTAATCCACATACTTGTAGGTTTTTATAGTGATAAGATCATTGGAATAATAAACTAAGATTTACGTCAAACCGACATCGAGTATAAAATATACATTAATTTAGACTTTAGAAGAAAAAAAAAACAGATTTTAACAATCAGAGATGAGTGAAAGGATAAACTTGGAAGGATAACCCAGTAAATGGTTTCTTAATAAAATCGAACTTTAAAATGTAGGTCCGTGGTGCCCATAACCATAGAGATCGTAAGAAGAAAATTTGGATATGCGGAAAGCGAGAGGAATGGGAGAGAAACGTGAAAACTGGCGCGATATATTGCCGAAGGAAAGGCGTGTCAACTTAATCTGAATTGATAATTTTAATTACGGTTTACACATTTTTGAGGAGTATTTGTTATACTTTTAGAACACAAATAATTTTTTAGTTAATAAATAAAATAATTACGCAATAAATATTTATTATTATTAATTGTTATACCTAAATTGTGAAAAAAAATAAAAAAATAGAGACCGGGATGTAGTGGCAGTGCCGAGTGCAGTGCAATTACGCAAGCCGAGTGTAATTGCGGGTTCGAAACCACTCACCGGTACCAATGTATCTTTGATATATATACTTTGGTTTTCCTGTTTCTATGATACAAGCACTTTAGTAGCTTAGTATAGAAATATATAGTAAAAAAATATTTTTAAAAATGTAATAAAGCGCCACTTCCTTCAATCATGATACTCGTACAACTCTCGAATCCAATTCTACGACTAAAATATTTGTAAATAATTTTTTTTTTAAATAACAATTTAAAATTTGTTTCAGATGTCAGCAACTGTGCTAGTACTACTGCACTTAGCTATTCATGTCGTCGATGAGGGGCAGGCAGTCAATCCTAGTAAGTTTTTTTTTTATTGCTCAAAGAGTGGTATCCAGTCTGCCTATCCGGTTAGTACCACCACTTACTAGTATAGAGACAGTGAAGTGATTTGGTCGCGTTTCGGGATAAGCTTGTAAGTTTCCGGTTCCAACTAGGCCGGCATAGTGGATGTGATTGCTACTCACCGTTATTGATTTGTAGTAGCAGTGGCATCCATTCATGGACCACACTTCAGCTCAACATCAAGCGGGGTGCTGTCATATGTCGAGTCCCAATAAAAATAAAAGAACATACTTGTATGACAGCGCTCCGCCTGATGTAAAGCTCGAGTGCGGTCCATGAATGGAAGTAACTGCTGCCATAGTTAAAAGTTCATTTGTCATGCCTTTTTCCCACAGAGATAGGCAGAGACAATGGAGCGCCACTTGCCACAGTTAAATAACTATATATATATATATATATATATATATATATGTATTACAATTCCGTACCTACGAGTATATCTTAGACATTATCATAATTATAAACTACGCTTGCCTTTTTTCGCAAATAATTTTTTTTTTTTTTACTCGAGTATTTGTTGTAAGAGTGTCCGTAGTCTCTTTATTGTAAAGGTAGCCTTTAACGGGTCGTATCTTTCGCGTAAATGCAGAAAAAAGGTCTATCCCGACGGTCTATAATTTTATGTTCATTACTCAGCAGTACCCGGAATATCCAAGATAAGTAATAATGATACATAGGCTTTTAGGGGTTTTAAAGTAAGTTATAACATAACAATGTAAAGATGTTTATAAGATACACAATTATTTAACTTACACCCATAAAGATATGAGTGTGAGTTTATGTATATATAATATACGAGTATGAATATGTAGTATATATAAGTATAGATTATGTATAATTATATAACTAACTCGCATCGAAATGCTTATACCAGGGATACAAAATATAATGGTAAATCAATCAATCAATCAATTCAATTGTCACGTCTTTTCCTCCCTCGCTTTCTTCAGATCCACAATTCTACAAGCTCTAAGGTTATGGGCACTAGGCAACCTAGCTTTCTCGAGGATGACTCCGATTTGGTCGGAAAACACCCTCCTGCGGCCTTGTTTAACGCAACCATCCACGTCAGATTATAAATTTCTTTCGTCAATCTACTAAATAATCTTCTATGGTAAATGTTATTCATATAAATATTATAGTAGATATTATACGGCTCAATTCAGACAGACCTTAAACGGAAGCGTACATTTAATTACAGCTCTGGTCGAAGCTACAATGACAGCTTGATTAAGCTATTCACTGGCTAATTCAAACTTATCTGGCTTCGCTGCGGTTTGTAGAGATTTTGCTCTTCATTATAAATAAAGTTAAATGTTTATTTTTGTATTTATTAAATTTGTAATTACATGTATACTATAAATCGGAGACATCATCAAAACAGCTGGGTTACCTAGTGCCTATAACCATAGAGTGTGTATAAAGATAATTGTGGATGTGAGGGAAGCGAGGCATTTGTGTCAGGATCGTGGCAAGTGGCGCTCCATTGTCTCTGCTCGTACCTTTGGGAAAAAGGCGTGAAAATTTGATTATTGTATATTTTAAACTAAATTAATAATTAAGCTTAGACAATTGTGATTTTATTGTGACTTTTCTCACACTCGCATTCTTTCCATACAAGCTCTACGATTATGGGCACTAGGCAACCTATCTTTCTTGAGGATGCCTTCTTTTTGATCAGAAAAACCTTCCTTGTTAAAGGCATCCTGATTTATAAATTCCTTTCGTCCAAACCATCGATATATATTTAATAAAACGATTGTGATCAATTGCAGTATTTCGTATTTCAATCACAATCCGCTTTACATCATTTTTTTTTCTATATTTATTGGGAGCTTTTGTCTATTAAGACATGTCAGCTCCATAGAGCCTAAAACATATCACGCTTTACATCATATACAATACTAAATACCTCCACAACCTTTGGACTCCATTGACTCGTACCTCGCCTTCCTAACCAGCAGGCAAGTCGAAGTGACAATAAAAAGGGGAAAATAGTGCGTAAATGCGGAAAACTGTTTGCAAAAGCCGAAAAGTCATAAGTAAAATAAGAGGTACTTCATATGGTGGCGAGGTCGCTCGTAGCCCGGCATATTATGAGGCCGTAAGTGGTTTCACCGCACCCTGTACTAGCTTTTAGGTTAACGTCCCTTAGTTCACTTTAACACCCTGCTAAGACGAAATGTAGTGATACAACTTTTCTTTTAACTTTATTGAAATCGTTATTGAATGACTTTACTGAATTTCTTTTTTATATATTTGACGACAGACGTGGCACTTTGGTTAGCACACCAGTTTGTACGCGTTCGAGTCCTGGTCGTGGTAGCAGCACTTACAAGTATACAGACCGTGAAGTGGCTGGGTTGCCTGTTTTATTCGCTTTTTAGTTCACATTGTCATATACGTAAGCGTGTTCTTTTATTTTTTTATTAACTATAGTTTCATTATTGTTATACCTAATAGTAGAATACCTGTCAAGGTAGTCTACTTGGTCTGCGTGTTGGAATATGTCTTCTCTGGCTTTTTACCTTGGACTTGCAACAAAAACAAACTTTTAATTTAGAATTCTTAAATATAATATATATAAATTATCACGAATGTTTACAAAAAAAAATGTTTGTAAGTAAAGTTGATCTTACTTACCACCATCGAAATCAAATGTCCAATTAATCAATCAAATTGTCACGCCTCTTTCCCATAGGGATAGGCAGAGACAATAGAGCGCGACTTGTCACGATACTAACACAACTCCCTCGCTTCCTTCACATCGACAATTCTCCTCATTCAAGCTCTACGGTTATGGGTACTAGGCAACCCAGCTTTCTTGAGGATGTCTTCGATTTGATCGGAAAACACCCTCCTGGGCCTGCCTTGTTCAACGCATCCATCCACATCAGATTTATAAATTGCTTTCGCTATCTACATAATCAAATGTCCTGTCATAATAAAAAAACATTACTCTAAATCTATCAAATAAGCCTTGTCTATGCAAGAAGAGGAGCCTTAGAGTACCAGCGCTTACCTGAGGAGGTTACTGTGGCAGTGAAGTAATGCGGGAGGGATGTGTTTTCGTTCACATGTCATCTCTCCCGGACCACTCCGCTAGCTACTCAGATAAGTTCAACGGCTGTAATGTCTGTAACTGAATTCTTGTCCAGCGGTCAAGTAAAATCATTGTATGTATCAAATATAAAATAACAATAAAAACAAAACGTGCTGAGAATAATGAACACAGTACGTCGACACCATAAGGGCTATCAATCCGTTCAAAGCTTTTTCTGTATAAAATTGTACCCCTGTCAGTTTACATCTAAGCCAGGCCCGCAGACAACCCGCATTTAATATTCAATTAGGTGCCATTTGGCCATTAATCAGAAACGACGGTCGATTTGAGAGGCAAATGAAATGACAAAAATATAAGAGAAGTTTTTTTTGCAAACCAGTTACCAATTTAGATTTTTTTACAATGAGTGGTAAGCAGCGGTGCCCAGACTATCGATCCGGGGTAGTACCACCACTTATTGACAGTGACCATAAAGTGATTACGTTGTGTTTCGGATATAGGTGACTACTATTTGCAACTGCATTAACTATTAAATATTTAAATAACTATTTAACTAAATATGCAATCGCCTTCTTTAAAGGACCGCATTTTAGCTATTTTTTGCGCATTAGGCGAGATGCTGTCATATTTATCGAGCACTAAGTAAAAATTATAATAAAAAAACATACACTAGACATCCTGACATTGAACTAGAAAACAATGTATTGTGAGTTTCAAGTACAAGGACAAAACAAACAAATAACACCCACACTTATATGCTCATATCTATTTTTACTAAGAAAGAAGTACACGATTTGTTTGAAATACGCATTAAATTGTTTTCGCCTGCCAAGGGCCGTAATTATATATTTTGTAGATTAGGCTATTAATAGTTAATGCGATTATAGTTAGGCATAAAAACTGTAAAAGGATATTATACGACTACGATATCGTATTAAATTCCTTATTTTTACATACTTGCCTAAGTGTAAAAATACATTTACGTTTTTCAAACCTAAAAGGAAAACAAGGTTGATAAACGTATAATTTTTTATACCTATTTTCTATTTTGTCTATTTACCTTCGTGATAGCATCCGCATTCAGTTGACCTAATCGACAGTATAGCTATAAGGTTCGGCGCGTCATTTCTTTGTAGAACAATTGACAAGTGAAATGCTTTATCAGCCCATATGTTCTCCCCATTCTATAATCTAGGATCAAGTAAAGCGTGAAAAGGCATCTTTGGCTGGCAAAGTAACGGGGTCTTTACAGTCGTCAGTACTCTTACTATTACGCAAGTTAAAGTCGGATGTCACGTCTAAAAAAAGAACATGTTTTAAAAATAAATGTGTAACATGGGCTTAAATAATTTACTACGAAAAGAAGTCTAAACCCTCTAAACCTAATAAAAACGGCCTATATTTTGATTTGTATGATTCAGGTAATTTTCCCCTTCAGATGCCGGTATAAATTGGTAAATTTTGAGTTTTTAAATGTTTACAATGCTAACCGCGAGGGTGGGCTTAATAAATATTTAATCCATTTTTTATTCTGTCCGTCTGCGGTTTCCTCCAATTCATAATTAACACGTTTGAGTGAGTATTCGTGTAAACTTACCACACTGACAGCAGATAAAGTATATTATATAAATATACCTTACTATATACAAGTATATATTTTAAATGTGACTACATTTGACCTCAACTTTCCTAATGGTATATTTTTCGTCATCATGGATACATTAAAAAAAAGTAATAATGGAATTGGACTACCATTGTGGTAGCAACGCAATACAACGACGTCTACAGAGCGAACGTTACAAACGAACGCATAACCCGTAATAAAATAACTATTTATTTCGTTTATAACGGTAATTTTAGTGATAAAGACCTATTATTTATCGTTAAAAGTAAATACTCCAAAATTATATTAATAACAGAAATAAATAATTCTTGGTAATAGCGGCTATTAATATAATAATAACCTTAATACGTGCATGGTAAGTAAAATAAACCATGGCCACGTTCATAATGTGCCAATATAGAAGTATGATGGGCGGTCAATTGTGAATAATGAATGAATCGCGGGCACGGGACTGGACGTGAGGGTCAATTCTTGAAATCACTTCAAACGCGATTACAATTTACTCGTACTTTTAAAAGTTTACCACTAAAATATAATTACGTCAAAGAGTAAGTAGTTACGTTTAAGAGTGGTAGGCAGTGGTACCCAGTCTGCCGATCCGGGGTAGTACCACCACTTACAAGTATACAGACCGTGAAGTGATTTGGTCACGTTTCGGGATCAGCTTGTAAGTTGCCGGTTCCATCTAGGCCGGTATAGTGGATGTGATTGCTACTCACAGTTATTGAATAGTAGTAGCAGTGAAATTCATTCATTGACCACACTTTGGCTTAACATCAAGCGGGGTGCTGTCATATGTCGAGTCACAATAAATAAAAATAAAAAAACCTAATTTGAAAAAAAAAACATTTACAAAAATCTGTTTTATGGCTAATTAATTGGTTTCAGTTCGTATTTAACGGAATCCAGGGAACATAAGGATTAAAAACTCATATGTTTTTTATACAAAATCATATATCTTGTATAACGATTAAAAATATTATAAATGAAAATTTCGTACAATGTGCCTGTGATTCGCGTTTACTGAGGACCTTTTGGATTTAGTGCTCTTGATTTTTTCCTATCCAATTTCCATCTTTATAATTTAGTTTGGACGACAATAATGTTATCATCTTGAAAGATAATGTAGATATGCATTTAGTACTATCAAAAAGTGAGTACCAGGATTCCATGTAGTTATTCGGTTCGGTTCAGTGGGCCACAGTGGGTCGAATTAAAATACTATTTTTAAATCGCTATTTTTTTAGGCTCAATATAAATTTATGATTTTTTAAAATGTAAAATCTTTTAGTGTTTTTAGTGTTAGCCATCAAGGCTAAGATACAAGTACTCTAGAATCGTGTGGGCAAAGATAACCTCTGCGTCACAAACAAACCGTAACTTGAATATTTAACCTAGTAACAAGTAGATTACTCAGCCACGCAGGTGTTGTATAAACATTTGATATTAAATTCTATTATGATTCAAATTTTATTAGTTGTGAAAAATGAGAACTATATGTATAGCGATATAGGTAGCCGAGAACAAAATCGGTTTTCTCAGTCGTCGTCACTCTTGGACCTCCTCTTGCTTATCATCAGGCGGGACGAGGTCGAATGTCGTGTCACAATAAAAAAAACAAAAAACTTAGTATCTGCTATTGATTACCATTATTAGTAGAATAAACACTAGTAGTACCACATAACTGTTATTTCGAAAAATTATCCTTTGCTTACCTCACATCCACAATTCTCTTCATACAAGCTCTTAGGTTATGAGCACCAGGCAACCCAGCATTTTTGGGGATCTCAGATTATTATCTCTGATCACTTATCTGGATCTGTCTGAAAAAATTGTCTATTCATTATTAAAATGCCAAATTCCTGACAATTATTCTTAGATTTTGCGCGAACATTGATTATTGAATTAAACAAATTTTATGCGGTCTATTATCGTGTTTATTTTGGTGTTGATTGTCGTGTCGTGGTTAGCCATCGTGGTCTCTCCGTGACCACGATAGCTGCAAAGCTTTCGAAATGTCGGAAAAATATCAATCAATCAAATTGTTGATTTTCCTCACAGGGATGGGCAGAGACAATGGAGCGCCACTTGCCACGATTCTGACATAACTTCCTCGCTTTTTTCACATTAACATTTCTCTTCATACAAGCTCTATGGTTATGGGCACTAGGCAGGCTAGCATTCTTAAGGATGTCGGAATAATAAAAATTGTAAAATAAAAAACAACGTATACGCGATAGTAAGCCGCATAAAATTTGTATAATTCAATAATATTATATACACATTAATATCTTTAGGATATTATAATATTAATAATTTAATGGCGTAGCTTAATTGCGAATTTATTCACAAAGAAAATTAACCCTCTAAAAAAAGAAACAGCAATATCTTGCTCATTTTATTGCGAGTAAAAATAACGTTTTTCACCATCTCATTTTTCATCTTAGAACATAATAAAGGGTTGTTGGAGCCACCCCCCAGATAATAAGCTTTATCCTATTTCATCCATAAAAATAACTCATGTACCTAACCTGTGAAATTTGTTATTAAATCTTCTGACAATTTTATTACCGAGCAAATTGGAACGAATTTTCCACATCTTAATGTTCTTTTTCATTTTTTGTAATGTGTAACCCACAGAAACATACATATTTATAATTATATGAATTCTATTGTTAGTATTCTTTGATTGGGAAATACACTTTGAACCTATTGTTGTTCGAGATGTCACAGAATCCTTTCTGATTTTAAACTTGGGTGCGGTCCATAAAAGGAGGCGACTGCTACTACAGTTAAATAATTGTAAGTGGCAGTCGTATTCACTATCTCGGTCTAAATGTAACCGGAATGCGTATAACAAAAGCCGATATAAAGCGAAAGCTTATAACTAAGAACTTAGTCACTTCATAGTGTATATACACTTGAAAATGGTGGTGATACTCCGGATCGGCAGACCGGGCAAATAATCACCAGGTACAAACGTTAAAAACTTCGCCCCATTATAAAAATAAACACCAAAATTACATACTTACAAAATAAATTAAACAAATTTTATGCTGCTTACTATCTCGTTTATTTTAACTAATTAAACGCAACTTTGTTTAATTCATTAATCAATGTTCGTGAAAAATCTAAGAAAATATTGCAAAAAAATATTTTTTTTTTTCTGATAATTTTACGTTTTGAAAACTTTGCACCGTTTTTATCGGCTTATGATTGTAGAATAACTACTCGTACTCGTATTAATAAACACATTATTCGTTTGTACATCGCTTTTAATCGTACCGACATTTCCATCGAAACCAGACAAGTCTTTCACATTTATTTTCTATACAGTGATCAAAAATTTATTCTTAAACAATGTTCGTACAAACCTTATAACGTATATAATTATAATGGACTTATTTTTTTTTTAAATTGTGACTTGACATATTACAGCACCCCGCTTGATGTTAAGCCAAAGTGTGGTCCATGAATGAATGTCACTGCTACTACAATTCAATAACTGTGAGTAGCAATCATATCCACTATGCCGCCCTAGATGAAACCGGCAACTTACAAGCTGATCCCGAAACATGACCAAATCACTTCACGGTCTGTATACTTGTAAGTATACAGACAGACCAATACAAATATTGTGGTGGTACTACCCCGGATCGGCAGACTGGGTACCACTGCCTACCACTCTTTGATAACCAGACCCGAAGCAAATATCCATCTCTTTTTTTTTATAAAAAAATATTTGCAATATTTAATACTAATAAATATTACAAATAAAAGCTATGAAACAAATATTAGCTCCAACCGGGGATCGAACCCGGGACTTTACGCGCAACAAACCAGTCGCTAAACCGTTCGTCCACGCCTGTGGTCAAGTCGTCATCTTTTAATTAAATACGTGTAATTTCATACATTGTGTACCTACGTGCACAAAATACGTACTTACGCCTTTACTTGTCTCTCTGCGTACATACTCTTATTTGCCCTTAAAACGTGATCATATCCCAGTGATCGTATCTTGAATCCGTCAACAGCATCAAACCTCAGTTGAATTTGAGTTTATAAACTAATTTAAATGTGCTCATTCAGGCCAACTTAATCCCTTCGAAAGTGCTCGGGCCCAAGATTAGTGTTTTGAGTTTAGATTGTCGTGTGTGATGAACTGGAGGGAATTAACTCTAAAACATTTAAATATGAAACGTCTATTTATAGTTTGAGGATAGTAGAAGGGTCCTGAGTGTACTCAGTGAAAGACAGTTAACAGACAACTTAGTGTGATTTGTTTGTTTTTAGAAAAATAACCACATAATTAAATATACTTGTGAACATGTTTTAAATACAAAAAGAACTCTTATATTATTTAGGTAAATATATTTGTAGTAACGGCGACTGAATAGATTTTTTAGTCGTCCACGCCTCGACAGGCGGGTCGCGGTTAGATGTCGAGTCACAATAAAAAAAGTGTTGTTTTTTCTTTATAAAAATTGATTGGGGTTAGATTGTGAATACGAGTATGCCCCTGTCCAGCGCAAATTTTTATCGTTGTTCAAACTAAGGCAAAATAAAGTTGCGTGGCAAGTGGCACGTCTCTGCCTATCTCTGTGGGAAAAAGGCATGACAATTTGAATGATTGAAGTAATAAATAGATTGAAAATTCGAATTCATCAAATCCTACCTGATATTTATAGTTAAGTATGGATTCTCGTACATCATTTTTGACATTTTAACTTTCTACTTCCCGTTTCATATAAATAAGTAAACGAATACAAATAGAATGTGTTCTAAATACTTAGTACTTACCCATTTAGCCACAATATGTGTTCTTAGGATATAAAATTATGCTATAGTTTAAGGTCGTTTAGTCGACAATATCCAGGGGTTAATAATAATCGTTAGCAATTTCGTGTTAAACTAAGCCCTTTCGAGGTCGTCTTCTAACCTTAATATCTAAATCACTTAACGAGAACACTAATTATGGAACACTATGTTCTTTTCGAGTTTGAAACATGTTTTAGATATAGTATTTTGTAAGGTTTTGTGCGAACATAGTTTATGAATATAATATTTCAAATGTTAAGTCACAGAAAACCTTAATAATAAAGAAATATATAAAAAAAATTAGGCAAGGTTCCGAAGATACTGGCAGCGATCCCCCTTTGAATAGCTAGACTAATTCTTTGTTTGAGGTAGCTGCCAACTCTTCGGTCTCCTGCGATGTCGACTAACGTTTTTGCTATTTCCCTAAAAAGCTTTATAGCGCTAGGACCACACAGACCAAGGGTCTCGACACCGAATGGGACATAATCATACTCGGAGCCTAGACCCCTGTATTTGCACGCTTTAGCTTTTTCAGCCGCTTTACAAACCGCACCAGCTCTGTTGTTTGTTCCATGTAGATGGGAAGGGGCCAGCGTGTCTGAACAGGTTGCATCCCATACCAGCACCCGGCCCATCTTCCATGGAATCAAACTCATACCATCCGGTCTCTTACCATCATCTCTTTCAATACCAGTCGGCTCAAGTAGACTTGGCACGTTGACGGTGGCAAGTCTACTTGCCCGGCGTATGATATCGTTAAGTATTAAATGAGACAACCTACGAGGAGAACACCTTGGGCTAAGAACTCACGGTGCGATTTTGTGTCGGGCCCACACCGACTTCGGGGGTCCCATAATATTTCAAAACTCATGAGCCCGCAAGTATTCCTATGAACTGCCACGATAGGTGATCGCAAGCTGTGCGATTTAAAGTTTCAAAAGTGATTTTGCCATATATTTTCACATTATAGTTACGAGCCTGAATTTGGTGCGGGCCCGACACCAAATCACACCGTGTGTTCTTAGCCATAGACTTCCCGAGCCAAGATGACTGCAAAGTTTTTGAAACTTTGGAATATAATTACCAATATAACTAACCATTAGGGCCTAAAATAACTACTTGTATATAATAAGAAAGATCTTTTAATAATACATACGAGTATATATCATTGAAAGATCTTTCTTATATACAATGTACAGTGTTTAAACGTCCAATAACAAAAACAAAAATCATAAGAGTAAAAGCCTCCGATTAAATATCAACACTGAAAGTTGGACAAAGTCATGTCACAAACAAATCCAACACATTTTTGTTTAAAATAACGAAGGCAAACAAAGTTCAAAACAAACGAATTTATGTCCAGTTATTTAATTGACATTTATAGGTGTATTTATTTATCAACAGGTTTGAATAGAGTCTGTATAAAGAGAACTTTGGATGTGATGAAAGCGAGAGAGTTGTCTCTGTCTATTCCTATGGGGAAAGGGCGTGACAATTTAATTGATTAATTGCCACGACCCTGACACAACTCCCTCGCTTCCCTCACATCACAATTTTATTCATACAAACTCTACATTAATAATTTCAGAGATTAAACTAATCCAAAGCAATCACATTAAATTATTAACCTTTAGAACCTTTATCAGCAATTAATTGGTTAAATCAAGGAAACCTATGAAGTATAAAATGTCAACTGAAGCTAATTGAAACATTATCGAGGTATTCAAGCGTTGCTTTTGATCAAAGTTCTCTTAAATGTTAGTTGGTAGAAAGTTGCCTTGAAGTTAGTCTGCTTCATAGCTCGAATTCATATAACTCACGAATGGAAGTTTCTTAGAATCACCCAAGAATTGGTTGAAATAGCTCCTATCTATCCCTTAGATTTAGTTGAGAGGAAAAGGTTACTTAATCATCCGAAGGTTGGTTCTCTGTTATTGGGTTATAACTGTAATCGATTATAGTGATTATTTAGTGGTTTGGTAGTTTTGATTTGGATTTAAATTATGAAGACGATTTAATGACATATATCTATATACAACACGTTCATTTTTTTATCGTGACTCGACATCTGTACACGACCCGCCCTAGGAGGTCTAAGTGTGCCGACAACTGAAAATCCGAGCTATTTCACGGCTGCCCCAGTTACCGTCACTATGCTGTTCGGCCGTCATTTTGTTATAAGGATAATTTCTCAGTTTTAATCTAACCTATTTTTCGCCTTAAGGATCCAAGGCTATATATAGGTGACATATTTTTAATGAGAACACATTTTTTAAATAGGTCTCGACATTGATCTTGACCTGCCCGGCGGTAACAAGAGGAGTAAATGTTTTTTTTTTCTTTCATAGCAATATTTATTTCAAAGAGTAGTGGGCTGTAGTGCTCAGTCTGCCGATCTGGGGTAGTACCACGTCTCACTAGTATGCAGACCGTAAAGTGACTTTGTCGCCAGATCAGCTTGTAAGTTGGACTAAGCCGGCATAGTGTACGATTGCCACTTACAGTCATTTTACTCTAGTAGCAATCACCTCGATTCATGCACCGCACTCCAGCTTAACATAAGGGCAAGGCGCTGTCATATGTTGAGCCAAAATAGTAATAAGGCGACCGTGGTGTAGCTGCAGTGCAATGGTTACACAAACCGAGAGCACGAGTTCGAGACCACCCACTGGTACCAATGTACTTTTGTCCTGTTTCTATGATACAAGCACTTTAGTAGCTTAGTATAGAAATGTAAAAAAACATGTTACGATAACAAACCAATGTATCTTTATTGTGAATTCTATATTTCAAAGAAGCGTCATAATTTTGTTTTGTCATTGAATTATGTGAAATTGTAATTCAGTAGCATTATCTAAACGAGCACATTAGGACCTTCACTTTTAACGACTTCACTTATCTAAACTTGTTTACGGCAAGTTAAATTGTTTTGGAGACAATTACATTACTAAAATATACCCACTAAAGTAGGTATACGTTTTGATATTTATTTTCATCATGCTTTTATTATGAAGCAAGATTATAAATATACCATAGAGCTTGTATGAAGAGAATTGTGAATGTGAAGGAAGCAAGGGAGTTGTGTCAGGATCATGGCAAGTGGCAATCCATTGTTTCTGTGGGAGGAAGGCGTGACAATTTGATTGATTAATTGATAATACAAATAAAATGTTAATAAAAAAAATAAAAGGTAAATATTTGATCCACCTTTTTTTTCTAGTCTATCGATCCCAGACACTACCACTTACGAGTATCATGACCGTGAAGTCTGTTATAAGAAGATTCCGAAACGCGACTAAGTCACGTCACGCCCCTACGGCGAAGTCTTACAATTTTTTTTCCTAGGTCTGTACACCCCACTATGACGTTAAGCTGAAGTGCGGTCTAAAATAGGAACCAAATGCTACTACGGTCAAAAAACTGCAAGTAGAAGTCATGCCGGAAGTATGCCGGCCTAGTTAGAACCGGCACTTACAAGCTGATCCCGAAGAAGTGACCACGTCACTTTCGATCGTAAAGTGGTTTGGCAGACTGGTGTCCACTGCCTACCAATCTTAGACAACCAGACCCAAAGCAAATATTTGCCATAAGTAATTTTTATTTATTAAAAAAGCAAAATTTAATATGATCTAAATTTTAAGACGAAGAAAATAACGACTACTTAATATTTGTTAAAATTTAATAATAAATGTAGAATATAACCTACACACGCATAAATAATTTACCGTATTTTTTAATAAATTATGTTTCATTAAAATATATATTTAATAATATCAACGTAGGGAGGAAATCTCGACCGCTTAAGCCGGTATGGTTGTGTGGGGCGGGCGGTACCGGCTCCTATCTAAAACCCAATTTCCTGCTCGCTTGAGTGCTAGTCTATGTTTATCCGGGTGGACCAATGATTATCGTTTACAAGTTGCATTTTACCAACGATCCCAAAATCACTAATCTTTTAAGAGGATTTTCAATAACGGCTTTTTCGCCCAAAAGAAATAATTTAGTCATCGCTCTGAATATTGTATCTATCTGATTAAAGAAAATACTTGAGTATAGTTTCAAGGAATTTATGCCACATTTAAGTAAACATTGCCACGATCCTGACAGAACTCCCTCGCTTCCTTCACATCCAGTTTTTAGGACGCGGAAAAACACATTCAAAACTTTACACGATTTTATTTGAAATAAATCCTAGTCTGTGGCATTAACAAACAAAAAGCGCGTTTCGTGGCGTACTTTTGAAGTAAATATTAACATACAAGGCCTAAGAGGCAATATGCATTTACATAAATACAATTTACATTTCAGATATATACAAACATGTTCAAACCTAAACAAATATTGAATAGAATTCACTGCAATGAAATGCCAGACTTTAATTAATAGAAAGCTAATGAGTATGCATATAACTGTAATTTAAATTAAATGCTAAATTCGTTAGTTGATGGAGATTACTGTAAAGCCTTCAAACATACATACTTAAATCTCGATTTGTATAATTAATACATAAATAAAAAACAATATAGAATAATGTGGTTATAAACATAATCTTAAATAACACACACAAATGTATATTGATAACGGTATTCCAACTCTATCAAGCTGATCTCAAAACGCGACTGAGTCTCTTGAGTGTTATATGAGATGGATAGGTACTCTGGAGCCCATGCAACGTCGCAGACATGGCGGCATTGTGCGTCCTTTATCGCTTATACCACGGAGAATGTTCCGAAGAACTCTTTACCTCTTTTACTACAAGGTCTTTTCACAGGTCGGGGAAGCAACCGCATTTTATCGACCGAATCGGCAGACTAATAAAAAGGTTCGGTGAATCTTTCTTTGTAGAACTATGGGCAGGCGATTGAGGCAACGGTAAACTGACACGGTTACCCTTTAGGCAAGTGACAATGACAAACAAAACAAAACTTTACCATTAGACTAGTAAATATCTTACGGAATTTGATAACTTCAAAGTGTTAGTACAAATTCTGGTTGCAGACTGAGCTAATGAACATCAAAAATCAAATTTATTTATTTAAAACTTTATTGTTTTTTTTTTACAAAAAGGCGGACTTTAATGCCTCATGACATTCTCTACCAGCCAAACCGTCATATATGGTGAACGTTAAGATGATGGTGGGTGAACTTTGTTGGACTAAGTATTATAATGATAACATTATAAGCTACATACAAAAATACATGCTATGCTTTAGTGAAATATTTTTTTAATTATACAAGCACTTAATAACTTTTGATACTTATATCCAGTTGGAAAATTTCTTAATGACTTATGGATCGATTTAAACTAATTTATATGAAAAAACTTTGCTTTTAGTCCAATCACTACTGATGAATATTTTATAAGAATTTCCATTTCGACAAATAACTTTCGAATGTAATTTTTGTAATTGATACATTGAATTTTTTGTAATTAAATTAGCTTTTTTTTGTGACGCGAGATATTTACTACTCTGATCGTAATTTTTTTTTGTTCTTATGTGACATACCTGTTGGTCCAAGGGAGGTCCAAGAATGCCAACGACTGAAAAAACCTTGTCAGTTTACGGTTGCCTTAGTCGCCTGTCGGTTGTTCTACAAAATAACGATTCACTAAACCTTTTAGTTCGACTGCCGATTTGGTCGACAAAATGCGGATGCTTCCCCTGTGTAGAAAAAATATTAAAGAGATCCCGGAATATTCTTCGTGGTATAGGCGACTTAAAGGACGCATGAAGCCGCCATGTCTCTGCGAAGTAGCAGAAGCTTCTTTCCAAAGACTCGACGTATGACAGCATCCCGCCTGATAAACTGTAGTGTGATCCATGAATGAAGGTCACTGCTACTACAATTCAATAACTGTAAGTAGCAGTCACATCCACTATGTGACTTATTTAACGTGTGTTTCTTTTCAGGTTGTGCTTGTTTACGTTTTACGTCAACGCATGGCAAAGAGAGGGGCACATTCAGTAGCCCTGACTATCCTCGGCCATATCCATCACACGTGGACTGTCTTCTCTACTCCTTCCTTGCTGCACCTCATGAGATCGTTGAACTCGTCTTTACAGATTTTGATATTTATAAGGAGCATTTAGAGTAAGTTATTTTATATGATATTATTTTATTGCTTCTTTTTATCAGAACTGACCACTGGCTTTTTATTTATATTAAGCTAATAAAGTGCTTGTATCATGGAAACAGGACGACCAAGGATACATTGGTGCCGGCAAGTGGTTGTGAACCAGAAGATCTCGGTTAGTGTGACCATTGCACTACGGTCGCGTTAAAAATAACTAGGTACTTAGTTTTTATTGCCACTTTTATACTCTCGAGGTCAGATGTCGCGTCACAAAATGTTGCCTGTTTGTAAGCAAAGGAGCGCTAACCACTGAAAAAAACAACCTACGTCTTTCCCAGTCACCGTCGGTATGCCGACCAGAGGTGCCTTTTCGAGTGTGGGTGCGGTATTTTCTCAATTGTATTAAAAATCCTAAACAAATATATGCGCTGTGTAGCTCAGTGGTCAGAGCCGCCGCGGTCAAGCGATCAACATCGGGTTCGATATCCACGAGTGATTTTTTTCTAGGATTTTTTAAAAGTATCCCAACTAAAGTATATTTCCAACTATCTCAGCTGTAAAATTGTCCTTTAGAAATAGTTGGCTTAGTTCATAATTATGTAATTTATTCATTAAATTTATATAATAGTCGAACTTAAAGTCGTAAGTTCAAATCACTTAATTTACAAATGAAATTCCGAACTTGATCTGATTCAAATAAGTTTAAAAACTAATTAATACTGAAGTTTGTGAATTACTTACCGAAATGGATTCGAAATCTATACTTTGGCAGTGAAATCGTGAAGAAAGTATCTAAGTAAGTAATTTTATTAATTCACGCTAACCAGTTATTACCTGTTGAAACTTTATTTTGTAAAATTCTCTCTGAAATTGCTTCTCAGCAAACTCTGCGACTCAACTTTGCTTTTATGAAATCGTTATCATGAGAATACAGAGTGCTACAATCCGCGAGTTCTAAGCTCAGCTTTGCATTTGTGTGAGTGATCACTAAGAGTAGTCAGAAAGCAGTATAAACCGGTTTAAACCAAGGAAAGGCCGCGTCACTATCTATGTGCACTCACACAAATGCAAAGCATAGTACAGTCCCGGCAGATAAAAAGGCAACCCAGATTTTTTGAGGATGGAATACTTCAATTTGGTCGGTAAACACCCTCCAGGATGTGGAGAAAGCGAAAGAATAGTGTCAGGATCGTGTCAGGTGTTGTTCTATTGTTCCTGCCTATCCATATGGGTAAAAGGCAATAACAATTTGATTTTGATTTAAAGGAAATATTTACTATATATCAAATTCCAGCACTTTATAATCTCAAGACAAAACCTTTTAACAGTATACAAACTATCAGACTAAAGTAGCTGTTAAAAATACAAGATATAACAACTTAGAACTTGTATGAGTTTATTCATCCGTCTACCGAGCTTCATTTAATTTGTCTATTTTACTTTGTGCATTCCATGAATAAAATAATATATTCTGTAGTTCTAGTATTATATAAATGAACGAGTATATGTTATATATAATCAAAGAGAGTTAGGCAGTGGTATCCAGTCTGCCGATCTGGGGTAGTACCACCACTTACAAGTATACAGACCGTGAAGAGATTTGGTCACGTTTCGGGATCAGCTTGTAAGTTGCCGGTTCCATCTAGGCCGGCATAGTGGATGTGATTGCTTCTCACAGTTATTGAATTGTATTAGCAGTGACATTCATTCATAGACCACACTTTGGCTTAACATCAAGCGGGGTGCTGTCATATGTCATATGTCACAATAAAATAAAAAGGCGATAACTGAGTACCGATTATTATTCATTACACTACTATAATAAAAACAATCTTTTAAACGCTTTTTATTGGGACCGATTGTTATTTTATTGAAATAAAACACATTTATTTAAATTTTTTTCTCATTAGGATGAAGAATTGTTCTTACTCTTCCTCAAGCCACAAAGTTGGCTACAAAAACGTGGATAGTCAATCATAGTTCTTCCACCTTTCTGAATAACCGGTGCTTCGTCTAGCGCATATTCAGCCTCTTTCTCCGTGAACCGATCACCCCAGGTCATTAAGTCGTGACGAATTCTAGAAAAAATATATATAGATGTTAGTAGATAATATTAGAGGAATTCTATTGTCTCTGCATATCCCAGTAGGAATTGAGGCGTGACAATCGAAGATGATGTTGATGATTAATTAATTACAGATTAACTACAATCGGATGATAGTACCTACGTGATGAAACATTAAATATGATACATGAGAAGTAATTACCGAAAACCCCCTAAAACCGAATTATCGTTATGACAGGATTTCTCAGATCGAAAGATTTTTACTTTTTTGCCATAAATGACAGAACCCCACTTGACGTTAAGCTGAAGTGCGGTCCAAGAATGGAACCGAATGCTACTACGGTCAAAAAACTGCAAGTAGAAGTCATGCCGGAAGTATGCCGGCCTAGTTTAACATTTTGAAGTTATTTTTTTGATTAGTTTTTTTTTGTGTTTAGATTATATTTATAATTTAATTTTAGGCTTAAAATTATATTTAATCATCTTGAATCACTAATTGTCACTCCTAAATTCCTACATGAATAGGTAAAGACATCGCAACACTATTTTTAAACTATATTCTCCCTTTCCTCTGTGATATTAAATTAAGATCGATATAAGTCATTTCCTAGATCTAAAAATGTTTACCATTTGTCAAAAAAATATCAACATTATAAAATTAAAAAATATTTTCTGTAAAGTTTTGACGTAATTTTAAGATTAAAATTATCCTAAATTATTTAATTGTCACACCTCAATTTCTACAGGAATAGGCAGAGGCAACGGGGCGGCATTTCCAATCTACAGTTTACCCTTTCCTATATGATATGGAATTAAGGACGATATTCATGCTAAATGCTAACAGAGTTAAATAATATATTACAATTAAATTAACTACATTGCGTATAACGCAAATTTCTATTACTCGTAAATAATAAATCTGTGACATCTATATGTATTTAAATGCTTTTAATCATTCTTTGTGGTTGCAAAGGCATACCATTATATCTAAGTCACAATGAGGGAATGTTTGCGCGTTACATTGTATACGTTTTCTTGATAATCCTCTTTGTGTAAAGCTTTTGATGAAAGTTCATACTTCTTGACGTTAATGCCTTTTCGCTTTCGGTGTAGTCTTCTTAAATATTCATTATTGAGGAAAATGTTTGTATTAAGCCGCTAAAGAACTTTATTGTGGTTTCTATTTAAAAATACATTTCCTTTTTATTTTTCTCAAATATTTTTTCGTTTAAATATTTAATAAAAATCAATTATTTTTGCAGAATTACCAAATATCTCATTAATTTTTTTATTATTAAAATAAACATTGCCTTATTTATAAGCTGATTTACCTCAAAATTTTGTTATCTTTTTTATTTTCTTTTATACAAGCGGATAACAACAACAGCTGTATAATGTTATAACCTCCTTTGATGAACATCAATTTTCCGAGTCTTACATTATTTGTGAGCCCAGCGGGGTCTCACATTTTAGCAGGCTCTTCTCACCTGGCCCTGCGTACTTGTTAACTACAACGATCAACCTAGTTCATAATACATTGCTTGTGTAAAACAGAAAACATAAAATGGTTTAGGAATAAGCAAGCGTTGTACAGCAAAAAATACAAAGTCATTGTTGTGGCTTTAGTTGGAAACTCGGAAAGTGACTTAATAATTCTCACAAGCCAAAAGCTGCAGAGTTTCGGATCGACTTTTACGATCCCCCGTACGACCTACAAATGTTTTCATATTCGTCTTCATGCAAAATTTGTTTTTTGAGTATTATGAGAGTCTTCGGAATCGTAAAGAGAGATTACATTGGGAGTTTTAATAAAGAAAATATCTTCTCACTTTTACAAATTACTTTACGCCCTCTCGGATCGTCGTTGAAAAATAAAACTTTTATAAAAAAAGTTAGGATCCTTTTTATTTCTTCAATTAATGGTCTATAGTTTTAATGAATCAATAATAATAAAACAATATGATACCAAATTATAATAAAATATAATTGAAAAGTATTATTTCCTAAAAAATTTCAACACAATTTAAGATATCTTTTCGCACATTGAAAAGTTAAACTGAAAATATTTCGATTTACCTTTTATTCGCGTTTCGGAATCACCTTAAAAGTTGCCGGCACCTACTAGGATTGTATAATGAAATGCTATTTGCAGTTATTAAACTATAATTTCGCCTCCATTTATGAACCGCACTTAAGCCTAAGTATCCTAAACTAGCCCACCATATGTCGAGGCTAAATAGGTAATAAATACGAATATACATATATATACATATACATTGAACAGAGAGAAATACTACGTAGCATCCTTATAACATCAAAAGACTTATTGGTTTACCTATCATGTTTATGTTGCTGTGAAAATAATAATAATATATTTCTTTGGTATAACTAATGTTTCTAACATAATATGCAAGTAATATCGTCAAAGTCAAAAGTCATATTAACATTCTGACTGCTGCCTATTTAGTCTAATAAATTATTAAATCTTTATTAAATATACTTTGATCGTTCTGTTTCTTTGATACTCGTACAAGCCCTTTCAGTAGCTGACTATTAAAATGCAACAAAAAAGAAAGAAATAGGCTTTCTAAATTTATTGTGCACGATTATTTATGAATTTTAAATTAGGAGTTATTTTGTTTGTGTAGTTTACACGTAACTACGTATGTAGTTTATAAGTGAACGTAGTGTAGTAGTAACCAGGAGCCCCCGGTTCAAATCACTTGCCGGTACCACTTTACATTGATACCGGCAACCAAAGTACATTATATCAATTATATATTATGTTTTTTGGTCGTCCTGTTTATATGATACGAGTACAAGCACTGTAGTAGCTTAACATAGAAATGTAAAATAATAGTTAAAAATAGTATTTTTTATTTTAATGTGTATGTATTTTGAATGTCGTTTTTTTAGTTTGTTTAGTTTACAGATACGTATGTACCTTTACTTATTCTTTGTCGTTCTTATCAAAAGTAACAGTTTTGCACTTACGATATTATTCACGTGAGCTGACAATTCCTTTGGTACATATTTAAACAAGCTTTTAATTAATTTATGTTGATCTTTTGGATCAGTAAACTAAATAAAGAGAAACATATTACAAGTCTTACGGCTGAGATACCAAATTTATTAATGTGTTTTTGCCCTTCACGTTCTTGAATCGTAATAGTCTTGCAAATAATTAAAATTCCTAATCGTGTTTCAGGATTAGCTTGTAAGTTCCCGGTTCCAATTAGGATGTGACTGCTACTTACAGTTATTTAACTGTAGTAGCAGTCTACTCCATTCATAGACCGCACTCCATCAACATAAAGCGGGGAGCGTTCATAAATCGAGCAGTAATGAAAAAATAAAATAAAAGCGGTAGTTAAAGCAACCGTGACGTACTCGTAGATTATTTTTATTTTTTATTATACATTTCTATACTAAGCTACTAAAGTGCTTGTATCATAGAAACAGGACAACCAAAGTACATATTTCAGAGATACATTGGTACCGGTGAGTAGTTTCGAACCGTGCACTGCCACTACACCACGGTCGCCTTTAGTGCAGTTAGTGGTGGTGCACTTATTTACCAAAATCTAGAAACTCCGGTTCGAAACGACTTGCCGGAACCAATTATATTTTTGATATATGTACTTCGGTCGTCATGTTTCTATGATACAATAGCTTCCATTATAGAAACATTATTCAACAAACGTTCGCTTAACTATGCGAGCGTGGTTAATACTAAAATTAACCAATTTACATTAAGACCCAATTATCTATTATTTTGAGACGATAATTAATTAAATTAACTACTTAATTAATGCATATCAGACAGTTTGGGTATATTTTATCGTTAAAATAAGGGTAACGTCTTAAATATATCATTAAGGTAATCTGTTTACATAGGAAAACCAAAAATAATGATTTAGGGTGTCATATTCA
Source organism: Tinea trinotella (assembly GCA_905220615.1). NCBI lineage: Eukaryota > Metazoa > Arthropoda > Insecta > Lepidoptera > Tineidae > Tinea > Tinea trinotella. Next base: position 9,708,666 of record HG992315.1, read on the forward strand.
TTATGCCGGCCTCACAAGCTGATCCCGAAACGCGACTAAGTCACTTCACGGTCTGTAAGTGGTGTTACTACCGCGGATTGGCAAACTGGGTACCACTACCAACACTTTTTAATATCCAGACTTGGAGCAAATATACGCCTCTTTTATTACTATATATTTTTAATATTTCATATAAATTTTAAATATTACAAATCAAAGCTATAAAACAAATATTTGCTTTGACCGGAAATCGAACCGGAGACACGTAGCAAACTTTTTTTTTATTGTGACTCGACATATGACAGCAGTGTGGTCCATGAATGAATGTCACTGCTACTACAATTCAATAACTGTAAGTAGCAATCACATCCACTATGCCGGCCTAGTTGGAACCGGCAACTTACAAGCTGATCCCGAAACGTGACCAAATCACTTTATGGTCTGTATACTTGTAAGTGGTGGTACTTCCCTGGATCGGCAGACTGGGTACCACTGCTTACCACTCTTTAATGGTGTGCCTGTCGTCAAGCCACTCAGCTTATTGTGACATATAATGGTTTGGATCGGACGAGCCTAGTGTACAAACGGGTTAATATGGAAGCAATAAATTTTACCTATTTCAACGCCGGAAATTCGTATATCATATTGCAAATGTGTTCAAGAACCGTTCTAAATCATCGTAAGTCATTTTTGGCCACAAATACATCACCTTACACCGGGCGTATGTATTTTAATTCCGAGCCTTGTTGTTTATGTACCCCAAGGGATATTTGTACTACCTAATAGCCAACTACTTTTTTTACCTACGTATAATATTAAAACCAAATACTCTATATAGTGTGTGTATATGAATTTTAAGCGTAAGTTTAAACTTAAACAAGTTAATATGACACGAAATCCGATAATAATTGACGACAGGCGTGGCGAATTGGTCAGCATACTTATTTGTTTCATAACTTTTATTTGTATTATTTTATAATTATATGAAATATTACAAATATTTGTTACTAAAAAAGAGACGGATATTTGCTCCGGGTCTGGTTATCAAAGAGTGGTAGACAGTGGTTCCAGTTTGCCGATCTGGTGTAGTATCACAACTTACAACGATACAGACTGTTAAAGGACTTAGTCGCGTTTCGAGATCAGCTTGTAACTCCGGTTCCAACTAGGCCGGCATGGTGTATCTAGCTGCTACTTACAGCTAATATATTGTATAATAGTAGGAGCCAAAATATGCTACCTTAGGCTTGAAAATTAAAAAATATTGAAGAAAAGTGAATGTGGAGCGGTTTACAAAATTATGTTTGTCTGCATCTCGCTTGAAAGTTGACACTATTCATATAACTTTCAGACTTATCCTATTACTGAACAAAAAAAAAGTCTGCCTACAACTCTTAATATTTCTAGAATAAAAACGTAAAAACTAAGCGACGTATTGGTAATAAAATGGTCATGGAAACCGAGAATGTCCGGTTTCAAGCATCTTGCCGGTGGCTTTGAACCAGGCAGTATTCCTTTAGCCGACATAGTGACGGCCACTGACGCAACCTTAAACTGAGTCCGTTTTTTTAGTTAGTCATTGGTGCTTTTAAACCTCCCCTGACTTATCAAGCAAGTCGAGGTTAGATGTCAAGTCACAATACACAACGTATCTCTGATATAATAGTATATACTTTGGTCGTCCTGTTTCTATAATACAAGCACTATTAGTGACTATATAGTGACTGTAAATAAAAAAATAAAACCTATATTTATTACCTTTCTTCAGAAATAAGTCCTGAACTGTCTCGATCCCAGCGTGATAGAGCTGCTACCAATGTCTCTTCAGAATCCAATTCCAATGTTTTATAACCCAAAAGAGTAACAAACGAATCAAAATCCAATGGGTTTCTTGCCTTTGAACAAATAATATATTTTGTTTTAGATGAAAACTATTTGATACGACGACAGGCGTGGACGTAGCTTTTATTTGTAATATTTATTAATATTAAATATTGCAAATATTAGTTAATAAAAAAAAGAGATGAATATTTGCTTTGGGTCTGGTTATCAAAGAGTGGTAGGCAGTGGTACCCAGTCTGCCGATCCGGGGTAGTACCACCACTTACAAGTATACAGACCGTGAAGTGATTTGGTCACGTTTCGGGATCAGCTTGTAAGTTGCCGGTTCCATCTAGGCCGGCATAGTGGATGTGATTGCTACTCACAGTTATTGAATTGTATTCATGGTATTCATATGTAATCTTCGTACATTAAACTATTTTAAAATGTATGTGCAACTGTTAATACAATTATGCCCAAGTCCCCATGCAAAATGTATTATGTCCTTAGTTATGTTTATATTAAATTGTAAAGAAATAAAACACGAACACAAGGGAGTTGTTAAAGCACGATTGCTTAGATAAAATTGTGGAAAGTGTCCCTTGTCAACCCTATGTGTTAATGCTCGGTGAAATTGACACCCGTTCCCCTTGTCAAGACCTTCGGGACCACTCCCCTTACGACAACTAACCAAAATGATTACTTGACGCGTTCTTCAATTTACTTAGAAGCTCCTCGATTTATTTATAAGAACCCACTTGGACATGATAAATTACAAAACCTCGTTCAATATAGTGGACTTAAAATTATATTAGATGGAAGTTTTCATTGGTAATTTTAGTCTCAACAGTGATAAATCGATATATTTTCACCTTCAAAGAAGATTTGGAAGTCACATCTCTTATTAAATACTTTACCTCAAAAGTTTTGCGAAACAATTGACTTTTCGTTTATTATTCTACTCTTATTTATAATTTAACGTGTGTTTTATAACTTCAAAAGGTATTTAGGTTATATCTATTTCGATGAAATAAATATTTTTTTAGATTTTGCGCGAACATTGATTAATGAATTAAACAAATTTTATGCGACTTTCTATCGCGTTTATTTTGGTATAGATTTTAATTTTTTTTTATTCCAAAAATCTAAATCAAAATAAACGCGATAGTAAGCCGCAAAAAATTTGTTTAATTCATTAATTAATGAAATATAATATTTAATATATTACTCTTTGGTTACACTTGTAAATATGCTATTTATATTTATTTATTACACATTAATTATAGTATTTGTCCTTCCACCAATCCGTTTGATCCGTGCCACTTTTTAAATGGCCTTTTAAAAAATATCTTACTTTATTACTATTAGTTATATCACTATGAATTATAATTTGTTCAATAATTTTTGCAACCCCATGAAACTTGATCGATATAATATTTGTTTATTTTATTTTAATACCGATTTTTTGACAATATGTGAACTAAATGCATTTGGCATTTTCTGCCGGACTACATCAAGAACAAGTGAGAAATGTTATATTTACGTAGGTGCAAAGATTTTGAATAATCATAAACTAAGTATGCACTCATATCTATATACTTCTCTATAACTATAATATAGTAATACTATATAGTATAGAATGCAATATGATATTCATATAGCAAAGAAGTATTATATATGTGTGCGTATATACGTTAATTAGAAGCAAAACAAGTGAGTGTCAATATTAGAAAAGTTTTTATAGTTCAATCAGAGTTTTACCTCAGACAGCATATTGCGTACAGCTTGTTCATCGACCTTTTCGCCCAAACTTATAAGAGTACCGCGCAGGTCATTGTGATCTATGCATCCGTCACCATCCAAATCGAATAGTAGAAAAGCCTGGAATGTTAACAATAATATACGTTATTTTGTTTTTTTTTATATACGTAATTGTATGGTCATTATGTTTTATTTCACATAGGCTTACCTATAAATGTTTCATTACCTTTAATTCATAATAATTTTACATATTTGCATATTAAAACTTTTCTTATTGTATTTTTTATCGAAACCAGTTTAGGTATTAATTTTTATAATTTGTATGACGATTTGATAGTTGAGAAGCACTTGCCTATAGATACATAAAAGTACAAATTCAAACCACGACTGCTCTATATGTAGATAATTTAAAGCCAAACTAAAACCCTCCATCAAATTGCTTAAGTAAACTAAGTTTAAATGACATTCCGTAGAGCTGATGGGAATTTGATAGTCTAATGATAGTTATAATTTTAGTGTAATGTAGTTACCTCTTTAAGTTCAAACAGTTTTGTTTCATCAAGCTCTGCGAGAACATCGCCTCGGGCTGTAAGACGGGCAGGTGACTGTCGGGGCGAAGAAACCTCCTTCTCTTGAACTGGAAAGACTGCACTCTCCGAAATTACTTGCCTGGGAGAACACAGATAAAGCATTCATTGTTATATTCCTATTTATATTACAAACAAACCTTTTTTGTAATAAATTAGCTCTTTTCATTTGGATTTTGAAATAGATTGTTTCTATTAGACTAAAATCTATGTTTCTATGAATAGAATTTTAATATAATAATTTCTAAAGTGTTTTACATAAATTAAATACGAACAGAAATAAACAACTTATTGAATAATGTATATACCCTTTTATGAAATCACTGACTACTTTTATAGCGGAAATTAAAAATATCCTTGTTCAAGACAGAAAGCTGTAGAGTTTATAAATTCTAGTGGCTTACTTACTCTCCGCTAGAGATGGACTGCAGGAGTGATTCTTTGAACTTCTTCATTTCATCTTTTGTATCAGTGATTGTGTTTTCAACTGGTGTGGTTACTTCTTCTTGATCTTCTTTACTGCTTCGTCGACTCTCACATTTTTGCTTCCTCTGTAAATATATATATATATATATACCAAGTTGTAAATGAATACGATAAACACTACAAAAAGTTAGTAGCGGTTAGTAATTTACTTTCTGTTTTGTCGTTGCCTTGTTATTTTGTTCCTCCATATCGACTTCGTCTCAAATTCCGTTTAGTTGTTCACAGAGGAGCACATTCACAAGTGCAAACTTTCCCACGACTGAGACTTTTTGAGTTGTAGATCTCTTTCCACATACGCGAATAAGTTGTGACTGAATTATAAATTTACGCTCGCTTTCTGGTTTAATCTGACCGTTATTAATTTTAGTTGGTTGCTCATATATCAGATGTGATGTTTGCACAAACTAATTAATCTTTAGTGTAGCGTACTATATTCGCTGGTCAACAAATCTTAATGGCGACACATTTACTTGCTTTCCAACGATTAGCAATAGTAACATCGTAATTAATCTTACAAAATACATTGAATTAAATGGACCTAATGACAAAATTAAATCAAATACAAAATCTGTTTGAAGTGAATAATTTTTAGAAATTTAAACAACTTAAATTTTAAAATATATGCTTATGTGTAAATCATGTTTTGCCGATTAATTTCTTTCCGTATTTCTGCTGGAATATGTAAAGAGAGATTTTAATCCAGTTCTAGTGAAGGAGCGGTGCCAATAAATTTAAATGCAGCATCGCATAGAACTGGTTAAGAAATTGCAGAGCAGAAGAGGGCTAAGCTAAACGTTTTCTGCCGCCGTACCGGATACGTTTTAGTGCCCGCCAATCCGCAATTTATTTTCAAGCAAATGGAAATATATAAAAAATGTTTATCTCTATTATTAATTGTAACGATTTAATTTCAAAGTGAATTTCTAGTATATATAAAAAAACATTATTATTGTATTGATATCAAAATTTGAAAAATAATTATTATTAGTAATTATATTTAAGTATGTACTAACAAATAATTTTTTGGGTTTAACGTACCTACAGTAACGGGCTTACAGTATACATAACCATAGAGGCTCTATGATGCAAATTGTGGATGTGAAGGAAGCGATAGAGCTGAAAGCTGGCGTTTTGTTGTAGGTAATTGATCCCTGTTGGAGTTTACTGTTCAATTCTTTTTAACGACTTTGTAGTCTCATGCAAGTAGATATAATAGTAATATGAGTAAAAATGTCTGCAAATTCAAACAATAATATTAATATCAATAAGTATTTTAGAGTTAGTAGCTTCAGTCTAAATGCTTATATTTTATTTTGCACCTACCTCATACAAAAATGTGCGTTAAATTGTCCCTAAAGTGCTAGTAAGAATGCCTGGCATTAAGTCCTTCTTTGTACCTAGTTCATAAAGTTTTTACATAGTAAATAAGTTAAACCGCTAACAATATTTATTACACTAATATCTGCATACTTTAGCCATCATTAGTTGTATTAAATTAAATCCACATTTTTATCCATATGTAAATTAATAATGCTTATGGCTTCCTTGTAAAGAATCGGAGCACTCCATCCAGTTACCTAATGGATACGAGCGATTTGTCGAAATGACTACGATATCTCTTTGAAGTCGAGACAGTACCTAATAAAATTATATCCTTTTTACAATATGTTCGAGTGGTGTAATGCTTATTGCTTGTGTTACATTTTTCTACTTTTATTATATTGTATTTTTTTTTCTATTTATTATAACTCGACATCTTACCTCGACTCATTCCATGGTAGGTAGGAAGAGGTCAAAGAGCGCTGACGAGTTAAAAAACAACTCAGTTTACAGTTGTATTGTTTAGAGGTGCTTTTCACGCTTCGCTTGAAAGAACCAGGGTAATTATCATGAACTAAGATCCATGTACTTTGAAAAAAATATGCAATTAATGCAATAAATTTATTTCATTTAAAATTATGATTAGGTATATACTGCCCCGTCTATTTGTGTAAGCTAATTTTCTGTATGCAAACACACCAATTACTCACCTGAAAAATGTAAATAATATGTTTCCAATATATTTATTATTTCACTTAAAGATCTAATTTAAATAATAGGAACTCTTTACAGCGTTTCTCTTTATCAAACCGAAGTTAAATATTGAGTTATCCCAGACCCATTGTTTTTCTAATTTTAAGGATAAATAAAACATTAATAAAAGTAATTAAATAAACAACAATGTACTATGTAATAAAATAATAAAACATTTTATCTCATAGTTAAAAATGTGTGTGAGAATAAAGTATTATAGTTTAAACCTAGCTGTTTACGTGTCATAAGATAGAAATTAATGTGTTTAGAGGATTTTACACGGGAAAAATGCTACTATATTTTTATAGTTAAGCCAGTCTTCTTAAATCCTTTGAAAGCAAGCATCAAATATTCTCCTTTAACCACAAAGGGACGGTACATGCCAAGAAGTTTCACGTATGAGCCATGTGGGGAGGCTTCGTGAATAAGTAAAAAAACACAATTTATGTAAATACAATTCGTTCAGCGAAACGTTTTTGGTGATATTTTTCGTATAATATCGGAACATCGAGCAGAAAATAATTTATTGACATCATTAATTTTTGCCGTTGACTTTGGCATTCCTTCCTGCTTTTTTATTACGAAAAATAAATATGATTTAATTTATTTGATTATTTTTATTTAGCTCCTAAAGAACTAAATGAAAATTAACTGTAATTTGATTATTACGAATTCTTTAATAAAATAAAATACCTAAATGCAGTGTATGTAAGTGTATGTTTGTAAGTTTAATATCAATCAATCAATCATTAAAATTATCCCCTTACAATGCTCTACGGTCTCTAGGCCCCTGATGCTTGGATAAACATTTTGATTTGATTAGTTTTAAATATTCAAAATAATTTAAAAACAATCCGAAACTAAAACCAAAACTATTTTAATAAAAATAATTGTGGTAAATAAAAAGCCGTTACAAAACAACAAGGATATTATCGTAATCAATTAAATATCATTTTGAGAGAACAATTATTTGTTGAGCACAAAGATATATGAGGGTTAAGTTGTCCAATTACTGTGACCCTGATCGTTTTGTGTTTAACTTTATTGAAGTGATGTTCGAAAAGTGAACGCCACAATGTCTGTCATTTGGTGTAATTACGATTGTTAAAACTGCTGTAAAACACACTCGTGTTGCTCTCCATGAACTTACTCGTAATTTATGCTCCAAGTTATGTTTATTTTTGTTTGCATTGCACTTAAGTATCATATACCGGTGGATGCAACTGGCATCTTGTCGTTCGGATTGGCTTCTAAGGGGGAGGCCTATGTTCAGCAGTGGACACCTTCTGGCTGATGATGATGATGATCATATACGCAATACAACCAAAACACATATATAAAAAAATATTGAAACCAGGTTTTGAACTCGTGATCTTGGTTTTCGTGACCATTGCACTACCACTTCATCACGGTCTCCTTGCAACTTGACTGAAGCTAAATCGTTTCAGTTTATAGTTGCCTCGTTCACCATCACTATACCGGCAACTATATTACATATTTTTTTCTGGTCGGCATAGTGACCGATTAAGTCGGTGTTTTCAGTAGTCAGCACTGTTAGACCTCCCCTTACTTACCATCAGACAAGTAGGAGTAAGATGTTTAAGTTAAAGCTTGCAAAAAAACTAAAATATAGCTTGCCACATGTCAATTTGTCGACAAAGAAATGACGCGCCCTTCCGTTTAGTCTAAAGGTCTGTTAATTGCTCTGGAAGTAAAATAAGCAAAATTGTTTATGTAGGAAAGAACTTTTTAGTCAGGCTAGTCATCTTTTAATATTGTTTGAATCTTTTAAAACGTGTCGATTGATTAAAGTTATCGAGCACAATTTTTATGCTTGTAAAATTTACAGAAAAGTTAGATGCTATTTATACAGTTATTATAGTATTATGTAAGTTTCCGTTTTAGGTCGACGTCCGTTTTCCTAGCCATTATCGTTAACAAAAGGGTTAAACACCATTTACATTTCGTCGCATTACGCATTATACTATCGCTAAAATGTTTTTCGCCCTATAACATTATGTAGGTATATTTAGAGGTTACTAGTAGATCTACTATATTTGGGTACAATAAATAAAATAGGGTATATATATATTTTTTTATTTTTTATTGTTATTAGCTTTATTTTTTAAATTGTTCTAAAAGAGAATCATTTTAAAAGCAACTCATATTCAATATTTATTTATCAAACTGGTACCACTTAACACTTTTGGTATTTCTTCGCAGGTACTGATGAGCCTGCGAAGAAATTTCATTTTTTAACCCCGCAAAACTATCTTAGCCAATCGTACCGCGTCACATGTCAGTCCGCTATTGGATGTTGCGTAGGCGCCATGTTTAATCGTGAATAGAGTCCGCATATCAGCAAGTTTCGCTTTTCTGCGCAATTGAATTTTGAATATGCTAATTTATCATACACAGTGAGATAACAAATTTAGTAGCTTAATATATTAACAAGTGTAAATATTTTTAAAACTGAACTATAAGTCTACTATTCCTACAGATACAGGCAAGAGAGCAACACTTTTCAAGATCCTTACATAATTTTCTCGCCTTTTTTGTATTCGCAACGCTCTTCATAAAGCGTATTTCAATGATAAAATAATCTAATATTATGTAAATAAATAAACGAAATGTATGATATCCTTAATTATGCAAAAAGCCTAACCTCCATTCAGATGAGATTCCAATTGCTTCTACGTGATTCTGAATACCAAACAAAAGTAAATTAAGCGCTCGTATTTTTTCGTGGTAACATAATATCTGACGTCACACTTAGGCTTGTTTTTGCCTTTCAAGATTTTAATATATTTAAGATTATTACAGTACCCAACATCTTTTCTCTATCTTACCGATATTTTTATTTATATTTTAGGTAATATATTTCAAGAAATAAAATATTTAGACTAGAGACAAACTTAGAAATATGAGGGCGTTGGCATGAAAGTTTGATTGATTGACTATAGTTATAGTGGTTTATTTAATTATGTTTTTTTGCATTTCTATATTAAGCTACTAAAGTGCTTGTATCATAGAAAAGTACAACCAAAGTACATAATATATAGTATATTGAAGATACATTGGTACCGGTGGGTGGTCTCGAACTCGTGCTCTCAGTTTGCGTAACTATTGCACTGCCATTACACCACGGTCGCCTCAATACTTAATTTTTTTAAATTAAATAATTATAACTATTACTTTTGATTTTGGATACATTTGATTTGCATACTTTTACTAAAGTTATGGGTCCAACTTAAAGTACATACATACAAATGGTTTTGACTAAAATATATGTTTTGCACAAACATTTGTAACATCCTCATGACCTCAATATTTCCAAATGAGAACTAGATCCTAGGCGATGATGTGGTTACATTCAAGATTGGGCTAGAAGCCAATCCGATTCCATAAAACGTTCATGTAGATCTAGCAATTTATCTTTTTCACACGTCAAACTTATGCTAATTTACAAATAAAAAGAATGCTTATCAATCAATCTAAGCATAATCATAAAAATATAAAATGTGATGGTGAATTATAAATAAATAGATAATTTTGAATATTACATTTTTTATTTTATTTTTTTATTTTACATTTCTATACTAAGCTACTAAAGTATCACAGAAACTATCATAGAAACAGGACGACCAAAGTACATATATCAAAGATACATTAGTACCGGTGAGTGGTTTTGAACCCGTGCCGAGAGCACGGGTTCAAAACCACTGGCGTAACCAATGACGTAACCATTGTACTGCCACTGACCACCATCGCCACATTGTAAATTGGATTGTAGACTTTTATTGAAAATAGTAGTATTGGTATATGAGTGATGAGGAATAGGAAACATTTCGAAATTACTTTATCAATCAATCAATCAAATCGTCACGCCTCTTACCCACGGGGATAGGCAGAGACAATGGAGCGCCACTGGTCACGATTCTGACACGGTCTTCCTTCCTTCCTTCACTTTCACAATTCTCCTCATACAAGCTCTACGGTTATGGGCACTAGGCAACCCAGCTTTCTTGAGGATGTCTTCGATTTGATCGGAAAACACCCTCCTGGGCCTGCCTTGTTTAACGCATCCATCCACATCATAAATTACTACTTTATTCTGGAGAAATATATATTTTAAAACTATACTGAATAGTAATTTATAGTAATTTAATTAATAGTAGTTATTAAAAACTGAGGCAATCTTAAAATAAATCGTTTTTTTTTTCAGTAGGTGTACATAATAACATCTTAGTACGAGTAAAATGCATATTTTAATATTTATATTTAGGAATTGTAAATTTGCTAATAAGAATTAATTAACAAATTTACGGTAATCGGCCTAATGTTAAGCTAGAGTGCGGACCATGAATGGACGCAAGTAGGTCGTCCTCATTATGCCTGCCTAGTTAGAACCGGTAACTAACAAGCCAATACTAAAACGAGACAGTGTTACTTCACAGTCTGTACAATTGAAAATGTTGATGCCATTATCAAATCAGCAAACTGGGCAAAGGCATCTAATTATATGTATTTACCAATAGATATAATTAGATGTATAAAGTTAAAGAAAATAACCCTAATTATATGGTAAAAATCTTAAGCACCCAAAAATACTCGTATGTTTAAATTTAGTTCCTGTTAAGAATCGGCAGTCTATCTCAGATTGGAATAACTAACGTTCTTGGAGGCCCGTTTTGCACTCGCATTCTAGCAGTAATTTCCGTCTAGTGCAGTTGAAGAGATATATCACCCGGTAGGTTTAGTCGTGCTTGGCGTGCTTTATAAATACTCTCTTATGGATCGCATGTGCTACATTTACAGGTATAACAATGTAACTTCAAAGGTTATATAATTTTAACTATATTTAACTATAAAGAGTGGTAGGCTGCAATTGGTGGTTAGAATAACTCTATTTATGGATAGCACTCCAGTTTAACATTAGGCGGGATACAGTCATATGTGGAGCGAGGCATAACATAATTAATAAATAAAACCTTTAAATTGTCACGCCTTTTCCCCACAGGAATAGGCAGAGACAATGGAGCGCCACTTGCCACGATCCTGACACAACTCCCTCGCTTCCTTTACATTCACAATTCTCTTCATACAAGCTCTAGGGCACTATGCAACTTAGCTCCTGGGCCTGCCTCGATTAACGGAACCATTCACATGTTCTCATCGCTTTAACAATCATCATCAACGAGCTCATTCTCACCCTCAACTGATGATAAATCACATGCGTGTCACATGCACATTCTCATATTCATTCATTAAGGCGACCGTGGTGTAGTGGCAAGCAATGGTTACACAAACCGGAGAGCACGAGTTCGAGACCACCCACCGGTACTAATGAATCTTTGATATATGTACTTTGGTTGTCCTGTTTCTATGATACAAGCACTTTCGTAGCTTAGTATAGAAATGTAAATAAAATAATAATAATATGTATTTTTACTTAACAATTATTTACATTGAACATAAGTTATTACCTTAATATTGACAAGTTAAATACTTTATAAAACAAGAAACTACGTAAGTATCTATTATTCAAACCAAGAAACATCAATTAGTAAATTTGTCAATGCCCACTTTGAATAATTTGAATGTTTTATCACTTGAGTCAATAACTACGTTATTTAATAGGAATAAGGCGGAGTTCTTAAGAAATAAAATCGCAGTAAAATCCTTGTAGAAGTCAAGTATTGTCTGGACGAAATGGTATTTAATTTAAAGCCGGAAGACATCTGAAGCTCCTAAAAGCGGTCCCTTCGCACATTAATACATGTTGCGAATGTTTGAAAAGGGTAAAGGCGACGATCTTAATTTAAAATGTCACTGGAATTGTAATTGGATAGCTATTATTATTGTTGCTATGTAGCAGATAACAATTGAAATAATGAAACATACAATTTTATAATTTTTTTTGACTCGACATATGACAGCACCCCGCTTGATGTTAAGCCGAAGTGTGGTCCATGAATGAATGTCACTGCTACTACAATCCAATAACTGTGAGTAGCATTCACATCCACTATGCCGGACTAGATGGAACCGGCAACTTACAAGCTGATCCCAAAACGTAACCAAATCACTTCACGGTCTGTATACTTGTAAGTGGTGGTACTACCCCGGATCGGCAGACTGGGTACCACTGCCTACCACTCTTTGATAACCAGACCCGAAGCAAATATCTATCTCTTTTTTTATTAACTAATATTTGCAATATTTAATATTATGAAATATTGCAAATAAAAGCTATGAAACAAATATTTGCTCCGACCGGGAATCGAACCCGGGACTTTACGCGCAACAAACCAATCGCTAAACCGTTCGTCCACGCCTGTCGTCAACATTATACGAGTTTTATTTAATTTTTTATTGTGACACGACATTTGACCTCGAGCCGCCTGATGATAAGCAAGAGGAGGTCCAAGAGTGACGACGACTGAAAAAAAACGAGTCAGTACACGGCTACCTCAGTCGCCCTCACTATTGGTCCCGATGGTGTCCCAGCGCTTGTGCTTAAAACTTGTGCAGCGGAGTTGACTCCCGTCTTGACGAGGCTATACCGGCTCTCGTACGCATCGGGCTGCGTGCCTCGGGCTTGGAAGGGGGCCAATGTGCAACCGGTCCCAAAGAAGGGCGACCGCTCGGACCCGTCAAACTACCGTCCAATTGCTGTAACCTCAGTACTGTGCAAGTACTGGCGCCTCATGGCCTACCTGGAGGGTCACCAGCTGATCAATGACCGTCAATATGGCTTCAGGCCGAAACGGTCAACTGGTGATCTTCTAGCGTACACCACGCACGTCTGGGGTGAAGCGTTGGATGGTAATGGAGAAGCCCTTGCTGTTGGCTTGGACATCTCCAAAGCGTTTGACAGGGTCTGGCACAGGGGCCTTTTATCCAAGCTCGAGGCATACGGTTTACCTGACCGTCTGCGGGGCTGGATAGCTGACTTCCTGCATGGCCGCTCCATACGCGTCGTTGTGGATGGAAGCGCGTCGCGCAGGATGTCGGTGAATGCCGGCGTCCCTCAGGGCTCCGTGCTGTCGCCGACTTTGTTCCTTCTGCATATCAATGACATGCTGGACCTCGGATCCGGCATTCATTGCTATGCAGACGACAGCACGGTGCATGGACGCTACACTGCCCGCCCCGCAGCCGGCAAACAGGAGATAGCCGATATGAGAAAGTCCGTTGTAGCGGGACTGAACCGGGTTCTTGATCGTGGGTAACACTGGGGCGACAAGAACCTGGTTCAGTTCAACGCAGACAAGACTCAGGTATGCGCGTTCTCGACGAAAAAATCCCCGTTTACTCCCCTTCCCTCTCTTTGTAACATCTCCCTCAGTGCTTCGGACAGACTGGACATTCTTGGAATGTCCCTTCGCTGCGACCTGAATCACAGGGACCACGTCGAGCGGGCCATTAAGACCACCTCCCGCAAACTTGGCATCCTGAACAAGGTGCGGCGGTTCTTCGCGCCGGAGCTTCGCCTGCTTCTTTACAAGGCACAGATTCGCTCTTGCGCGGAGTACTGTTCGCACCTCTGGGACGGCTCTGCCAAGTATCTTCTTAATGCCCTGGATTCATTGCAGCGCCGAGCTGTCCGGATCATAGGTGATGCAGAGGTCACGCGAACTCTGGAGCCCCTACAACTACGAAGAGACATGGCGGCTCTGTGCGTCCTCTATCGCCTATACCACGGGGAATGTTCCGAAGAGCTCTTTAACCTTGTTCCTACCTCATCTTTTCACTCCCGTAATACCCGCACAGGTCGGGGAAAGCATCCGCATTTTATCGACCGAATCGGCAGTCGAACTAAAAAGTTCGGTGCGTCTTTTCTTTGTAGATCAATTGACAAGTGGAATGCTTTGCCAGCCCATGTGTTCTCTCCATCCTATGACCTAGGATCCTTCAAGCGATGCGTGAAGAAGCACCTTTGGCCGGCATAGTGACGGCGACTAGGGCAGCCGTGAACAAACCCGGTTTTCTCAGTCGTCGTCACTCTTGGACATCCTCTTGCTTATCATCAGGCGGGACGAGGTCAGATGTCGTGTCACAATAAAAAAAAAATGTCTTGATAATCTTGGATCATTCGAGTGAAGTGGGAAAAAGTACATATTTTGACAGACATAGTGACAGCGACTGAGGCAGCTACTCGTAGTAGCCTGATGCAACACAATTGCGCAATAGATTTATTATTAATTTAGTGTTATATTAGTATAGTAGTATTTAGTGTTATTTATATTATATGGTCGCATAACTATGCGACCATATAATAAAACTTTTTTGCGATTTGTCGCGTCGGCACTCTTGGACCTCTTTTTGCCTAAAATTGGGCAAATTGAGATTAATAAATAACAAAAAACTGATGTCTACATACACACATGAATGGATATTAACAACTTAACGTGTTTAAATAGACGCTATTTGACTTCAAAAAAGAATAATAAAAGTTTTAAAAGTATCAACATCGTAAGGCTGAAGAGCGGTACTACCCTCTTGGGTGCGATTTTTCTCAACACACTGGAAACATTGGGGATGCGAATGTGGCAATTATTTAGCTCTAATATGGCTTCGGAAACGGCACAAAAACAAATTATCTAACTGATTTTATACTAATTGTTCATATACCTACTTATAATAACTGAATTTCTTTATTGAAACTTATAAGGTATCTTGTACGAAGAGTTTTGCATCATATCCCTTATAATTAAATTTTTGTTTTTTATTTATTTATTAAGTGTCTTATATTTTGATAATTTAGTGATACTGAAGGTTTAGTTCAGGATACATTTTCTATGCTTACTGTATTATTTTATCAGTGCTGTGTGCACACATATCAGAAGATTTTTTATTAATTTTAATTGTGCAATTTATGTGATGTTGGTGAACCTATTTTGTATAAATAAATAAATAAGAGAATTATCCATATGAGGCCAAGTATAGATAAGCCAGATGCCAGATTTCTGTTTGTATATATAAAATCCTAATTATAAGAGACGAAGTTTTATTTTATTTTTATAAGTTTTATTATGTGAGAGACGAAGAGATGATTATTCTTGATTAATGTTCTATATGAAAAAGATGATATTTTACTGTATTTGTACTGAGTCGTTTTTTCGATTTTTTTCAATCGAGCCTTTCTCGGTACGCATCAGGGAAGTCGAGGTTAAATAGTCGTCACAATAAACAAAATAAAAAATATATTCATAAGTATAGATAGGTTAAAGAAACAATGCACAAAAATCCAAAAAGGTTTTTAAACAGTAGGTACAATGGATTTATATAAAACAGTAAAACAATTCTAAATTAACATCCATACAATACTGTAACCAAAATATTTTTTATCTGCATCATTAGTTATGATTAACGAGGTACGGAGACGGAGCATCGTCATGATATTAATGGTGGTAGACTACTATAGAAACTGTGTGATTCAGTCGCTCAGTTTTTCTTCCGATCATTATTATTGAGCCCATTAGCACTTGAAAGTAAGTGATAATGGACAGAAGAATGTAGATAATGATTTCTTATATTTTTACATATAAATAGGTACTATATATACCTATTTATTTTTATATTACTCTATTTAAAAACTTAGTTCTTAACAAGAGATAAACTTAATGTCCTTGAGCGTTCTCTGCCTGGTGTACTTTGTACACTGGAGTAAAACAAGGAGAAGTTTTACTTCAGTAGAGCGTTGACGACTGAAGAAACCGACTCACTATTGCCTTAGACGACATCACTATGCTGGCCAATGGCCACATGGTACTATATTTTTAAATATTAATTAGTTAGTATAGCGATAGTAAGCCGCATATTTTTTAATTCAAAAATTAAATTTTCAAAAAATAAAGTTTTGACACTCGTGGCGTTTCGGGTAGCACATCGGTCTGTTACGCGTATACTGGTTTCGATTCCCAGTCGGAGCAGAGATTTATTTTCATACACTTTATTAGTAATATTTATTACTATGATTAATTTGTTTAGATTCAATATGTTTGTTCATAAAGGCGTGTGTGTGTAAAATACCTGAGCCTTACTTATTTCTTTTTAGTCAAGCGAATAAACTCATTGTAATGGAATAACGAGACATTTTTTGCTTTACATAAAATGAATGTGAATATTTTATGCATAAATTGATTGTGTCGACTTTTATAAAAAAAAAATTGTTATAATTTTCACGAAAAATAAACACATTTTTTATTATTGAGATAATAAAGTAGTGGCTAGGATTAACACAATGTTTTTTTTACAGAAACTATGTTTTAAATACCTACAGAGAGTATGTTAGAGTGGTTATAATGCGATTAAAATAAGAATAGGATGGAATCGGCGCCATTTTGTGACGTCTAACTTTCCAACCAACTTCACTTTAGTATGGTGTCTTTTTCTTTGCGGACCGTCAAGAAAAAGACACCATCAGTCAAGTGAAGTTAGTCAACATCCCGTCCTATTCTTATTCTAATAACATAGTACAAAGATTGTCTGTGTAACACGGTGTAATTATAAATTACTAGCACACGGTCAGAGCAAAGATTTTATGCATAGTTTTTATTTGTAATATTTAATATTAGATTAAATATTATAAAATTTGACTAAGTCGCGTCCAGTATGCCGGCACTAATAATGAATACCTATAAGTGTGGTTAGTAGTTTTACTTACTTGTAGCGACCGCTACATGCCACCGCTAGATGGCGTTACATGTGTCCAATATCTCGCATACGATTTACCGACAAAGTAATCAATATATATGCGCTCAAACGAAGAGACGTCACCGATTAAGTTGAGCCCTGTACGCAACACGCGTACAGCTGGGAGTACTCCTTTACTTTTCTAACATAGTGGAATAATGCTCCGCTAAAACTAAAATTTGTTTGGGAAAATATCTACATACAAACGATATCAATCTTGAAATCTATCAAAAGCTTCATTACAATACAAATAAATCTTTGCACGTATGTAAAACACAAAGCAATTGGTATTGTACGCCGCATCCTAGTTGTTTGTCGAAAACCCATAAAAGGTCGTGTTCCCACAAAATTACTATCCTCCTCATAGGTACCGAACGACTTGACGCGTATCTCCAATTTATTGATGTTGACAGTTCCGAAACGTCTTATTGTCTATAGATTGTAATTGGACTGGAAGTAACGACTATTGTTTTGTCTCCGTCTTTTGTCTCCCTCTAACACCATAAAGATTTGATGGTTTTCCTTCAGCCCTATCACATTATCTTGAACAGGTAAACTTGTTTATTTTGATAACAATCTTAGCTTTTTGTTTTTGGTAGAAGTTTTTTTTATTGGGCCTCAACATACTACGGCAACCAGCCTAATGTTAAGCTGGAGTGCAATCTATGAATGAATGTGACTGCCACTGCAAATAAATAATTGCAAGTAGCACTCGCATCCGCCATGGTGACAAAGTTAGAACCAGCAACTTCGAAGCTGATCCTAAAAAGTAACAAAGAAGTTGAGTAAATTAAAGTTTTTTTTTTGTTTTTGTTTAACAATACAAAAATAGCCCAAAAATAATAATATACAATTTAAAACGTAATAATATTTAAAGTGATTAATGCAAGCTTTGGCTTTAAATTTAATATCCTAAAAGACCAATTTCCGATATGAATATACAGTAAATTCTAATTAAAAATAAAACCAATAATCTATTTGAAAGTCAACATTTAAAAACGTTGCAATTTTTAAAATATATTATTTTCAAACTGTTTGAATTTTTTAAATAGTGGATATTATTTTGTCAAATATTAGGTGAATGTTTGATGTAGTTTATGCAATGCAAATTGATTGATATTTAAGCTAAACATAGCGGACGTGACTGCTTATTGCAAATATTTATGAATCGCTTTCTAGATTATTCTATATATATATATATTATAATATATATATTCTATATTATATATTCTATACTATATATTAAGCCAAAATATTTTGCCTGAAGATATTGTAGTGTATTAAGAATACACACATGTATATACATACGTGCTATTGCTAGATGCCCGTGGCACTGTCTCGAGCGTATCGTAATACACGACTACCATTCGGCGAGGGTAGACGCGTGGCACAATACGTTGGCGAGTCTGTTATTACAGTAATCCTTAGTTATCAGTGTTACTACTGCATGAGATTACTATGCAAACACCACAGATATGTATGTTATTCATTAAATCCGAAAGGATATCATTCATTTTGGATTCTTGTACTACTAGTGTAATGTCCGATAATGAAAAATAAAATAAATGGTAGTTTCAATACTTATATTGATAAAACTAATAACAATTTTGCTTTTTATTGCTGTGCAATTTAGTTATTTGGAAAATAAAATATGGATTTAGTATCATCTATCAATCACAAAGAAACGCCATTGTACTTTGAACTGTCATAATTATAGTTTGATCATTTTGCACACCTAAACTATGCAAAATTAAGGATATATTCCAATTACATTGTAATCTTCGTACACCAAACTATTTTAAAATGTATATGCAACTGTTAATACAATTAAGCCCAAGTCTTCATACAAAATTAATGATGTTCTTTAATAAAGCACCATATAGGTACATGGAAGTATCTTAAATCCAAATCTCAAAGTTACTATAAATTTTAATCAAGTCTACAAGTAAACAGTAACTATTAATTACAGTACCTGAATCCTAATCAATTATACATATGTACAGTTTACCAGTGCGTGATATACTGGCACATAAACACGTAATAAACATAGCTTGAACACTAGGTAAATCTACAATTGCACCTAAACATTAGTTAGGGTTAAACTATATTACTAATTATAATACCAAAAGATTTGTAATTAAAAATTTAAGCAAATTTTTAATCTTCATTTTTGGAATAGGGTGATTATATTAGTTTGTCTTTTGCTACATCAAAAATCCATTTTCCCATCTATTTATTGTAAACTAGATTCTTATTTTTTAGTATAAATAAATATACTCTTTATAAGAATTATTATAGTCTGTGTTTGATTGTTAATGAATAAATCGCTAAAAGCGAGTCAAGTCAAATCAAATCGTCACGCCTTTTCCCCACAGGGTTAGGCAGAGACAATGGAGCACCACCTGCCACGGTACAGAAGCATCTCCCTCGCTTTCTTCACATCCACAATACTCTTCGTACAAGCTCTAATAGCAATTTTTGATACTATTTAATAAGTAGCTGTAGGATGTCAAATGTCGAAGATTAATAGATAAAATTGTTTTACTTTTTACTGTGACTCAAGATATGACAGCACCCCGCCTGATGTTGGAATATCAGAAGTTAGAGTGCGGTCCATTTATAAAGATCACTGCTACTATTACTTAATAACTGTAAGTAGCAGTCACACCCACTATGTCGGCCTGGTTGGAACCGGCAACTTACATGCTGATCCCAAAACGCGACTGATCACTTCACGTTCTGTTACCCTAGATCTACTTATCTAAAGTCCAAGAACTGAAAAATTTACCACTAAAAACGTTCACGGTTGTCTTGCATTTAAACTTATTCACTTTAAAACATAGTACATTTATAAATAATTTAGTCCATTAAAATAATACGGACGTCCTAATCAGCTTAAACGTGCTTACTCACAAATCGTGAAACAGGCTATATATTTTTATGTTTATAAAGCTGTTCATCTTTAAATAATAAATTAAAAGGTAAAATCCCGAGATGAGGAGGTAAACCGAAAAACCCTTTTACTGAACACTTTTTTGGCCGAGAGTCGTTGACAAAACGAGTGCGTGACAGTCCTTCGCACTAAAGAGTTACCACAGCAGAATACCTGAAAGCTGTTCAAGTTATAAGAGTACGCGATAAGCGGGTTATAAAACGCTCGTTTGTTGAATAAAACTTATTTGCCTATCTCTAACATTTTTATTATTTAAAAGAACTTGTAAAAGCACTTGATGGACATATCTGTTATTTAAAAATAAAGTGTATTTTATTTTGTAAAAAGATACAAATTAATTACTTAGGCCTATAAAACATTTACTTTATGCTTAGAAATTAATTAGAAGACCTATTTTATAAAACAAAATTTAAAATAAAAGTGTATAAAAAAAGGAAAAAAATACATAGAATTTAATTAAGTAAACCTAATATTATTACAGAGTACATTTTAATTTAGAATGTCACAAAACCACGCGTTAAAGAAGCGCGAAAGTGAAAACTGGTTTCATTTTTCCGTTGCGAATTATTAAACCCAAGAGGGTACAGTGTCGAGCAACGTTATTCATTTTTGCGCAAACACTTTTAAAACCAACCCCTTTGGTGTGAGGAATTTTATGACTTTTTGGCTGCCCCTTAACATGGTTTATCATTAACTTTCCTTCATCAACCTTGTTTCTACCTCGTATTATGTATGTAGATTTTTGCGTTAAACAAGGCAACAAGGAGGATGTTATTCAACCGAATCGAAGGCATCCTCAAGAAAGCAGGATTGTCTAGTTAGTGCCCTAAACCGTACAGCTTGTATGAAGATAATTTTGTATGTAAAGCAAGCGAGGGAGTTGTGTCAGGATCGTGACAAGTATCGCTCCATTGTTTCTGCCCATTTCCGTGGGAAAAAGGCATAATAATTTGATTTATTAATAAATGTGAAGAAACTTTTAAACTTGTATAGTATACGACCAACTGTTTCCGGACGCTGTGAATTGAAAATTTTGGGGTCGTGACCGATCTAATATCTAATATTTAAATTTATAAACAAACGAAATTTATTCGTAAACCAAGAGGCTTAAAATATTTAAGTTTACGTCTTGTTAATGAAGTTTTCGATTGCTAATAATGAACATAAACAAAAGCTGTTCCGTTTGAAACGGTATTAGTCGTTTAACAATACGACGAAGAATTTTCTATATTATTTAAATTCATACTTACGTTGTAAGTACTATTTATGATAATTTATTGAAATTAAAGATAAGCTAACTTTTTATTTAGTATAGAAAACTCTTGAATGTATTTATTTATTTATTTATTTATTTACATAATAGGAGTGTTTTCCGACCAAATCGGAGACATCCTCAAGAAAGCTGGGTTATTCGTAGATCATGTATATAGAGAATAATTCATGTGGATGTAAAGGAAGCGAAGGAGTTGTGTCAGGATCGTGGCAAGTGGCGCTCTATTGTCTCTGCCTATCCCTGTGGGAAAAAGGCATGACCATTTGATTCGATATTTTTTTTCATATTATAATAAATGTTTTCTTCAAACAGAGTTGGCAGAAAGTTTATTTTGTAACACTTATAACTAGTTTTACGATCTCTTTTATTATTATAAGTTAATTATATACATAGATGACTAAACGCACAAATGGAGCAGGAATGGAGTTGGAGTATAATATTGGTAAAATAGATTAGATTAGTTGGAAAACAGTAAGATTTATTCTCTATTTGGTATTGTAAATAATTTGCACTTAAACTACTTTGCCAACTTAAATGTCTATTTACACGATTCAAGTACACAACTGACGCGGTCAGTTTTTTAAGTTACTCGCAACGCCTGTCATCCTCCCTTTCCTTGAACTTGATGCAGCACGCTCGCTTCGTTATAAAGATTTTTCATTGTCATAATTATCAGCCAGAAGACGTCTACTGCTGAACATAGGCCTCCTTAGAAGACCATTCCCAACGATAAGATGCCAGTTGCATCCAACGGATATTTGTAACTTTTACTATGTCGTCAGTCCATCCAGTGGAAGACTCACCTACCCAATAATAATTAGTGACTATTTTTATCAGGTTTTTTGACATTTGTGACCTTAACTGGGCTAATTGTAAGCATAATGAGCGCCGACAAATCAGTCTCAGACGCCGACACTAAACGAGCCGCAGGTGCTTCTTCACCCGCCTTTTGAAGGATCACATTTAAAGGAGCGCTAGATCATAGAATGTATATTCGTAACCGGCTATAACTTTTAGCCAAGTAACTGGTACAGTGTAAATAGGCTATAACTAAATGTTGTTTACATAGAGGCTTATAAAGGTGTGTTGCTACACTAACTAATGTCACTTTACCAAATAAGATGTATAGGTACTCGTATAATTTGTATAGTTTAGTAACTATGTATGTTATTGTTATACTTTGTATTAATATGTATACTACCATGTTATTATTTTTATTAATTATGATAGCACCCTGCCTGATCTTAATCTGTAGGGTGACTGTTATTCTATTTAAATGGTAGATTGCCCTCTTAGTTAGAACTTCACGTCGCTGTCTCACTCGTAAGTGGTGGACTACCCTAGATCAGGCACCACTGCCTACCACTTTAGACAACCAGACCCGGAAAAAATATCCACCTCTGTTTATACGTGTAATTAGTACAAACAGTTTATAAAAGTAAGTTGTTTTTGATATTTACAATGATGAGACCGGTGGGGATACAAGCTATTTAGTTTTTTTTTTATATTTAAATAATAAAAAAACGAATTAGCTAAACAAGACGATGATTAGGTATGCAGTGAATACGAACATGTTTATAATGGAAATTCAAAAGGTAACAAAATTAGTTTCTTTAGTCATCGGCGCTCTTGGACCAGGCCAGTCAAGGTCAGGTGTAGTGTATTAATAAAATATTTTTTATATAAAATTCACAAATGCTATCGATACAGAATGGATGATCCAATAATCAATTATATGCTAAAAAAATACATTGTGCAGTTTGAAAGAAAGTATTTTTACGTCATAATTTTGAATCGAAGTAAAATAAAGATGGAATATCAAGAACTTGAGTGGTTCAAAACGTTTCATCACTAAAAATATTTACGATCACTAAAATGTTGCTAAAACATGATTCGGTTGTAAACACGCTGTAGTGTCAACTTTTGAATTCAAAAACAAACATCTGCATTGAGCTGTAGCCTAAAACCATAAAGAAAATAACAATTACATTGTACCAATGACGTCACGTGATGAAGTAAGTGTTTTCCAAACCAGTGTAATAGAGCAGAAGAAGGTCAATTTATAATTATCGTTTTTATATTGATTTTAATACTTAATTAAAGATATTGTAAGACGGATATCATTTTCCAATTACTGTTTTTATTAAAATATTAAAGCCCAGTTAATACGAGTAAGTATATTTAAAAGCCATCTTATAAGTATCTTATCTTTAAATGCTTTGTTGTATGAAATATACAACAGGCGGAGTAAAAGGGCTTTTCCTACAAACTGTTGCGTTCACAGAATGCAAAAGTAGATACAAATACAAATAAACGTATGAATTAAAAATATTTTGATATTCATTCAACAATCTTTATTCGGGTCTTAGTGTTATTACGTAGAATACCTACACCCGAAACAAACTGTTGAAACAATTAAACGAAATTTCACCTTTAACAAAGGAAATCTGCAACAATTATACAACAAAGTTTCTTAATATCTGCTTCAATAGCAGAACACCTCCGCCTGTTTGAAATTCAGAAAATTTTAATATCATAGGTAAGTTTGAAGGTATAAAACCACTGAGTTCGACACATGCATTCACGTTAACGATGCTATAACACACCTGCTTCAACTAATATCGTCAGTTACTACCGACGACACCTCAGTTATATTTTTATGATAATATTATTTTTATATGGTCGTGAAACATAACTTTATATTCTGTATAAGAAACAACTATAAGATTAAAATAAAAAATAGTGGTGTGCAGTGTTAATTTTTTTAATTTTTTTTATATACATTTCCATATTAAGCTACTAAAGTATCATAAAAACAGGACAACTAAAGTACAATATATTATATCAGTATACTATACATTATACACAATATAATTATATCAATATAGTATATCGGAGACACATTGGTACCGGCGAGTGATGATTTTTAACCGGGGTTCATGGTATGAGAGACCATTTATCTACCACTAGGCCACGGTCGCCTTAAAACAAAAGTCTATTTTCAATACTACAACGATAAAGAGTTTATTTTTAGCCATATAAAAGCGTACGAGTACAGCAAGGGCCTACATGCGTGAACATCATATTTTCGTCGACCGTACCTATCTATTTTTACCGGCAGTGAGTGCGGACTGGCGTAGGAATCCTAGAGGAACGCTCTGAAATATGCATGAGTGTAATTTCACCGACAATCCAGAGCTTCCTGCATTTGATTAATGTTTCATTAGTATCTCAGAATTCTGAGATAACTCTCTCTGCAGCTATCTTGAGGTTTGCTCATAATCTATGTCCAGCAATTGCGAGTAAGCACTTTGCACTTTGATTTACTAAGTGAAAACATTAATAGCAACTATTAAGTAATTGTTAAAGTTATGAATGCTTTATTTAAGTTCACGTATTTTAGGATGTATTCATTTAGATTTCGACTTAAACTTTCCAACTTTTACTAAACGAATAGTTTTACTAAGAAAAACTATAACATTATTTGCTAAGTAGTGTTAGACATACGTAGATAGGTACTACATACGGGATATATAGATACATACATACGATATACGAGTAGGAAGTAAATATTCAGTATATGGAAAGAACAATATATACTTTTTTATTATATCGTATAGGTGTGCTCTGTTGTCCTGCCTATTCCTGTGGGAATTAAGCCGTGACATTTGATAATGATGATATCAATTTTTTTGTATTCATGTTTTTTCTTAAAAGGACTAACATGGTCTTTTTATAACATAGACCTTTATAACTAAGGAATACCCATTATTTCTACAAAATAGGTAAAATTGGGAGTTGTATGTTTTGTTGAGATTTTCAATGTCTGAAAATAAGATCAAAGCTTTCCGATAAATAGGTAGCTATTCAGTTATTTTCTTTGATCGTAAAGCGCAGAATATTTTGTTCTCAAAATATTCAGAAAAACTACAAGCACCTAATTACAACTTCTTGAAAAAATATTTTATCTCTAAAAACATTCTACTAATAAAAACACTTTTTAAGTGCACTGTTTACGTTTACTTAGTTATGGTGTCGTGCAATTGGCAAGTCATTATAATTGTAAACATGCATTTTTTACAGAGATAGGCAGAGATTTGCTTTTTCCACATTTACAATTCCGTTCAAGCTAATTATAAAACAAACTATTCTATAATTATTAATTGATCTCACGATGTTTCGTTCTTGTGAATCCAAACTCTAAAGCATCCACTTAAATACAAATAATTGCCCATAGATACAAGTATAGTAACAACACTATAAAATATTTTAATATTGCTTAATTTAATATTTATAATGTTACTATAAAAAACTATCCCGAGTAACGTATTATTAGAAAAATGCGTCGTGGCATTACTCGCTTGGCTGTAAACACTTTCAAGGAACTTAATTATCTCATAAATATTGCATGTTGGAATTTTAATTAAAAACATAAACTCAAAAGAAAGTTTATTATGCAGAAATATAATACTGTAAAAAATGGGTTTTACTAGTTTGAAGTATTCATTTCTAATTATAGTATTACAGCTTTTTATCTATTTGCAAACTTTAATGACAAACTATCTGTCTTACTGACACGTGAAAAATTATATTTTAGGAAACAATTACTTTTATACATATTTATTAGAGCTTTCTTCTTTATAATGGAAGCAACTGCTATACTACAGTTCTACAACTGTAGTAGCAGTAAGTACTTAGTCTTATCTACAATGTCGATCTAGTTTGAGCCAGCAACAAGCTTTTCTCGATACGTGACTAAGGTACTTAGCCTACAAGTATGTAGACTTGTAAGTAGTGGTACTACTCGGATCGGCAGACTGGTCACCACTGCCTACCACTCTTAGAATTCAAATTATTTGTTATCTAAACGCTTATCTAACAATATAATGTATTCATGCTTAAAATGCATATTCCTATTCCAACTTATCATAACAATATTATGGACTAGTGAATATTTGGCTGTTGCATACACAAGTAACATGTAAACAACCCTAATGGCCGACGACCGTTGGATAATTTGCAACATTATTATAATGCAACCGACTGTACAATGGGCAAGCTGTGCTTATGTAATCTTGGTACGCTACTCATATTTGCATGGCTACGTTTCTTATAACATATAACAGAAACATAAGGACTTAGTTTCTTCATTTTGTTATAAGTAATCATGTTTATTTACTTATGAACTTATGATTTATGTGAATTTTGAATAGTTTAGGTCGAACGAAAGTAACTGGCTGATCTTTGGTTTAGATTTAAAACAATAAATGTAAATTACTATTTTTTAAATAAATAAAAAATAAGTCATATTTGACCTAATTAAACATTGAAAGATACCCCATCTTTGGTTTAGATTTTAAAATAATAAGAAAATACTATTTTGAATCAATAAAAAATAGGTTAGTTTTAACCTAAATAATGATATTTAGACGATTGACCCCAATAGTGTAAATATCATTATTTTTTGCTTTAAACAATAATGAATTTAAGTGTTATTTTAGTTCTGTTACATTGTACATACTCGATTAAATATATATTTTTAAATTTAAGTACACTGCATCATAGCTATAGTCAAAATAAAGCTGCAAATAATATTTGATAAACGAAGTACTCCAAACTTTCCCTAGTTTATACTCGTACAAACTGGAAGCAACTCTGTTTGTTAAGAATAACTAGGACTTGTTCACGATGTCAAACCAATGGTACAACAATCTACCAGCTCGATATTCGATTTTTAAATTTATTTTTTACACATATATTTTTTTTACATGTATACTAAGCTACAAAAGTGATTGTATCATTAAAACAGGACAGTCAAATTACATATCAACGATACATTGGTACCGGCAAGTGGTTTTGAACCCGTGCCCTCAGTTTGCGTAACCAACTACCACTACACCATGGTCGCTTTTTTTAAGTATAAATTATTGAATTATTTAACTAGATAATAATAGTTAATAATTGTCATCATTTATTTTAATGTAGATGTATAATAAAATTAATAATAATAATACCATAGAGAATTGTAAATGTGAAGGAAGCGAGGGAGTTGTGTCAAGATCGTGGCAAGTGGCGCTTCATTGTCCTGTGGGAAAAAGGCGTGACAATTTGATTTATTGATTGATATAATAAAATTGATAATTACATAAAATTACCCAAATTTAGCTATATCAAAACCAACACGTATGGCTTTAATGTGATATTGTTATATACTTCTTACATGATTTTTTTAAACGGAACCGTAATCAAATGTCACTTTACATTTTCTGTTTCCATTTTACACATGTTCCTTCACAAAACAGTCATACATATAATATCTTGCAATCTTTTACCGTTTTATTTTACATTTGCTTTCTATGTCGCGGTATTCTGCTGCTCGAATGAAAACACAGTATGTCCGATAAAATTATTAAAATAGTTGCTGTATAATATTTATTTATCTGTTGCAGACTTTACAGCAAAGTCTACATTTTATAAAAACTAAGTACATATTTTTATCTTCATAAAGACAAGAACAGTCTATATTATCAATATTTATTAGGTACTGATATACAATACGTACTGGTATATGTATTAGTGACATACTCGTATGTAATATATACCATAAGGAGCAAATTATGTTTGCGTTTGTGTGTAAGCCG
This sequence comes from Tinea trinotella, assembly GCA_905220615.1. NCBI lineage: Eukaryota > Metazoa > Arthropoda > Insecta > Lepidoptera > Tineidae > Tinea > Tinea trinotella. The sequence goes on from HG992315.1 coordinate 9,736,941, forward strand.
AAATTACATACTGCAAAGAAATATTTCTCTGCTTACCATTAGGTAAGTCAATGTTAAACATCGCGTCACAATTTAAAAAAAATATATTATATTGAACTTACTTCGGAGCAATTATATTGAATTATTGCATGTACGAGTACTTAATACATTTTAAAACCCAGTAACACTACCAGCAATTTGTAAACTTTACTCAATTCTGCAAAGCTATGAGAATTGTTGCTGTTTTTCTTTCTAATCTATTCTCAATTTTAATATAGTATAACAAAATAGCCGGCGTCTAATACAGTAGAACTATTTTATTAATAATAATATTTTCTAGGGTCGTATCTATAAGTATTATAGTTGTACTCATAGTAACAATATATTTAAATAGTAATGTGAAAATATATGTGTTTTTATTTATGGCAGCATTATTCTTCGCTCTAGTTTTGTAATGAATAGCTCATACTATGAACAGAGTTGTTGATGTTAGGGAAGCGAGGGAAATGTGTCAGGATCATGTCACGTCTATTGTTTCTGTATATACCTTTGAAAAGAAAAGCTTAACGATATGATGTTTATGAGAATGCATAATATATTTAATATTGTACGCTAATAAACAGCCAGGATGCATTGTTAAAAATAAGGAAGTCTTATTGGTTTATTTTAAAACTATTTCAGAGTGGCAGGTAGAGAGATAGTGTCGATTACCCCAATCTGCCTACTTGTACTACCACTTTTAAGTATACAGACCGTGAAGTGACTCAGACACATTTCGGTATCAGCTTCAAAGCTAGGACCAACTAGGAACCTTCTTAGTATTTTAAAAAGCTTCTTTCTGGATAATACAGCGTTTAATTTACAAATATAAGAAAGATAAAATTCCTGCCAATATTCTTAGTTTTTGGCACAATGCGATAAAAATAAACAACATGAATACGTAAAAGTTAGTCAAATATATATCTAAGGGAATGCGATAATGAAAATAAATTTAATGAAATGGTATGAACTAATTATAATTTTAAATATTTCACAATGAAAAATGCGGTGTTATGAACTTGGTGCACGCGTAGTAGATTTCAGTAGGGTAATGTAATTTTAATTAGTGTCAATTTTTATTACAAACAACGCTATCTTTAACCAGTCTGTAAAAGATACGTTTATGGAAAATACATTCTATTATTGACAAAAAAAATATATAATAATATAGAAACATTATTCAAAGTTCAAAATTGGAAATTTATCATCGTAAAAGAAGTTAATAAGTAATGATTTTGAATAATTTTGAATAATTAATAAGTACTTGGTTTTTAATTTTGCAAAATAGTTATTGAAATTCGCTTTATGCATATTCGATAAATTTTGATAAATAAACGTTTTTGTTTAAAAAGTAAATACAATATCCTAAAATTTGGATTGTCTTACGTCTCCTACGTCTTTTCGCACTAAAGAGTTTAAATAATATTTAATTCAATATACTTGTAAATTGGCTAATTGAGGACCTGTTAGAAGCCGTCGCTATCAGTCTCAGATATAAATGTAGAGGTTGTAATTACAGCCAATAAATTTAGAAGCAATAAAAATATCAATGAAAATCACTTGAAACGTATTTTTTTAAAAGCGATAAATAAATATCGCCTAAACGACAATTCACATTTTCGTTTACCTATATTTAATTTATTATGGCTGTATTTTTCGCATACCTCAGTCGATAAAAACGGCCCCTAACTGAATCTAGGTTATCTCAACCGTGTTCTTCATACGCAAGAATTCGAGAACATTCCAGCTAGATTTACTAAGAAATATTACTTTTACTAAAATATATTTACGTTTTAATTAATGTTATTTATTACGCGCTTCTCTCTTTCGAGTAGTTTCTAAATAAATTTCGCCATTTATTTATAGATACGTTTAATAAGATACATTTGGTAACTGGTGGTTTTATTTGTTATATTTTTCATGATGTAATATTTATAATTGTTAAAAGATTTCTGATGTAAAGGGATTTTTTGTGAATCTTCTTTTGCCTATTCATGTAGAAAACAGATTATATAATTACATACTATGACACTAAATCCCTAGATATATATCTGTACATTTAATTATTGTTTTTTATTATTATATAAATTAATATATTATCCGACCAATATTCCACTACAGCTTTATTGCAAATAAAATACATGAAATGTTTCTCTGGTGCATTTCTTTAAATGTAAAATAAACACCGCCTAGGGCACATTTTACTAGCAGTTTACTACTGGAATCGGAAGGAATTCATTTTTAAAATGTTATACGGATACGAAACTTTAAGATGCATCGTAGAAAATTTACGACGGGAAAGGACGATAGAGAGATCAATTTGATAGCTGCCCTCGTGAAAGCTGACGTACTTCATAAAATTTATATCTCGCATCTTAATATCTTACTACGTCTACCCGTAAAGGGCCCTCAATTTAGTGAACTTTCAATAAAGATATTCTCAATGATTTCAATAGGCCGTAATGTATCCATGACTTTATCGTAGGACCTTCTCATATTTCCCTCAATTTATGGGGGTGCGGTTCTTTTTTGCGGTTTTCTCCGATTCCTTAGAATATTCAGATTGAATTTATATACTAACCTTTAGGAGGAAAAAGCTAAAATGTTTGAATGCTACGAATTTATCACAAACCTATCTCGACGCGTAATTTTCTGCGACATTTACCTACCTTCCAATATTTATGTGTAATATTTGGAAAATAACCTAACTTTTTACTGGTGTAATTTAAGCTACTAAATAAAAACAACATTAAAATCCCGCACCTACATTTTCTAATAAAACCAAACATCAATTTAGTGAAGAAATTTGTTCGCGGTAAACATTATACACGCGTCAATACGAGCGTTTAGTATTCTATTAGAAATCTGCATCGTAAAACTGCTAAAGTAGAAACAAAAAATGCTTAGTGGAATTTACTTTGTATTTAATTAAGCACAGAGTACACTTAAACCTCTGCGTTTCTTTGCAAGACAATGGACAAGGAAATTTAATAACCAGGCTATGCGTTTTTTTTTCAAACTTTGTATACTTCAAGCGATGCCTGACAAAGCACCCGGCATAGTGACGATAGTGACGATTAAAGCAACCATGAACTTTTATTTTTCAGTCGTTGACAATTCTTTACCTTCTCTTGCTTACCATTTCGAAAGACAAGATGCCAGTTGCATTCACTGATTATTTGTAACTTTAACTATGTCGTCATTCCACCTAGTGGGATGCCTACCTGCGCTACGTCTGCCGGTTCGTGGTCTCCATTGTAGAAACTTTCTTCCCCATCGGTTGTCGGTTGTTCGAGTTTAAATTCAATTCGTTTTTATTAAGGGTTTATGTACAATTCATATTGCAACAATATTTGAATTTAATGCGTACGCGATGTCAACGCGTTATTCTCATGATAGGGCTACAGAATAATTTCCGTGAATTGCTAGGCAAATGTAACAAATAACATCACCCGGTGGTATTTCACTGAAGCTTGATGACTAGTAATTCAATGCTCACTAAGTGACTTACTAAGCGACAATGAATACGATATGACAATAAATTAATATTTCCTTATATCATGTGAAAGCTGGGTTGCCTAGTGCCCATAACCGTAGAGCTTGTATAAAGAGGATTGTGGATGTGAGGTAAGCGAGGGAGATATGTCAGGATCGTGGCAAGTGGCGCTCTATTGTCTCTGCCTATCCCTAAAGAAAAAAAATTGATTGATTGATACTTTATCCTTTGACTTACCTGGAGCTAATCTCTGTATTTTCTTTGTAGTACAGGAACGTCTATCACTATTCACCAAATATCCAGTCAAGAAACATGATTGGATTACGGAAATGAGACAAACGTTCTTCAAGTGAAAAGCGAACTTATGGATATGAATATAATGTAAAAATTCGTGAAACCCGGTGTCTATTCTGATGCACGACTACGGTACGTCTATTCGCTTCACGTTACGAGTACATGCACAGGCGTCACCACATGCGACAATAACCACAGGCGACTAAGTAAAAAATGTCTTTTTTTTTCAATTACAAAGATTTTTTTACTAATTATTAAAAAAATGAATTAAACAAATTCGCAAATACTATCGCGTTTTTTTTGGTTTCATTTTACAATTTTACTTTATTATTCCGACGTTTCGAGAGCTTTGCAGCCGTCGTGGTCACGGAGAGAAAATTGTAAAATCAAAACCAAAATAAACGCGATAGTAAGCCGCATAAAATTTGTTTAATTCATTAATCAATGTTTGCGCAAAATCTAAGAAAAAAAAAATTCTAAAAAATTCTAAATTATAAAGTATTGAAATAGCAGCCTTTAATATACATAGAATGGGTTGTGGATGTGCATACCATGGCGCTGAAGGATTACATTCCCTTGACTGTAAACGACAAGACTGATCTATATTCAGGATTACAGATTGGATTTGTGGAATGCATTTACATATTAATTTAAAATCTTAATTAAATAAACGTAATATAATATCAATTAATATTATTAAAAATAAAATTTTATAATACTAGTTTAATAAAAATATGTTTATTTTTTATGTACTAATATGTGTATTTAGATATATTTTAATCTATTAGACTTAGTGTAAGTCAGGAAAATACGCCTATACGGTATAGAGGCCTTTAAAAAAATGAAAAATAAAACTTTTGTGATTCGGACCTCATGACGACAGGCGTGGACGAACGGTTTAGCGACTGGTTTGTTGCGCGTAAAGTCCCGGGTTCGATCCCCGGTCGGAGCAAATATTTGTTTCATAGCTTTTATTTGTAATATTTAATAGTATTAAATATTGCAAATATCTGTTAATAAAAAAAAAAGAGATGGATATTTGCTTCGGGTCTGGTTTTCAAAGAGTGGTAGGCAGTGGTACCCAGTCTGCCGATCCGGGGTAGTACCACCACTTCCAAGTATACAGACCGTGAAGTGATTTGGTCACGTTTCGGGATCAGCTTGTAAGTTGCCGGTTCCATCTAGGCCGGCATAGTGGATGTGATTGCTACTCACAGTTATTGAATTGTAGTAGCAGTGACATTCATTCATGGACCACACTTTGGCTTAACATCAAGCGGGGTGCTGTCATGTCGAGTCACAATAAAAAAAAAATCGTTGTTACGTCAGTCATAAGTTGATGTCGGTGTGCGCAAATTAAGAAGTTTTAAATAATAACCACAGTTCATACATATCATACAAGCCAAATGGTTATGGGCACTAGGCAACTCAGCTTTCTTGAGAATTTGGTCTCAAAACGCTCGACTGGTCTGTCTGGTTTAACGCATTCAATCCACATCAGATTTATAAATTCCCCTCGACAATCTACTTTTACTCATTCTATATTGTTTCTTTGTAACCATTCGAATAGTTTAGTCGATGTTTTCAGTTGTTGGCGCCTCCCTTTTCTCACAGGGATAAGCAGAAACAATAAAGCGCCACTTGCCACGATCCTAACACAACTCCCTCGCTTCCTTTACATTCATTATTCTCTTCATACAAGCTTTATAGTTATGGGCACTAGGCAACCTAGCTTTCTTAGGGATGTCTCCAATTTAATCGGCGAACGCCGTCCTGGGCCTGCCTTGTTTAACGTATCCATTCACATGAGATTTATAAATTCCTTTTGTCACTCATCCTTTCCATGTGCAAACCATCGCAGCATTCCTTTGTCAATCCTTGTCACTACATCCTCATTCAAACCACATCTATCGCGCAAAGATAAATAAAGATATAATAAAAAAAGATAGGATATCTGATCAAATATACTTTTAATTTGTAAATTTATATTTTCTAATGAGATAAATAGAATAATACAAGTCATCTAATATTACAGTTACATAATAATCCTATTTAGATAAACAACATTTATTATTACTAAGATACAAGTACAAATACTAGTAACTGTTTATTTATGTATGTGGATGTGACATCTGAAGGTAAGAATTATGAGATGTAAATGCCGGCTTCAACTGAAACGTGTCAGGGAAACATGTCGGATGTGATAATGCTCCCGGGATTACATGTGATCATGAAAAGACATAAATAAATTACGTCATTATTTCTTATTTAGAGCTCAATATAATTAGGTATTAATTCCATTATAATTTAATATTAAACACTGTGGATGTACACTTATTAATGTATCCTAGCTTCCAAACTCCAGCGATTGTAATGGAGGAGGTCACAATGAGGTTTGGGCCGGTACGAGCCCGGGAAAGCTTGGTGCTTACTTTAAGAAAACAGAAGTATCTATAGGAAAATAGCCAAAAAAGGACACCTAATTTTTTTAAAAATAACGCCTGACATAAAGTGACATGTGAATCTTTCTACGTGGCACATGTTTTCGCACAGGAGAACTGTCAATGAGTCAATGTCAGTTCATTACATATGGCAGGTGGACTAGAAGAGTGAACTTGTATTCAGAAAGCTAGGCAAAACTAATGGCCTGCAATGGGTGTGTGTCTAACGATATTATAAATATTGTATAGGCATCACAAGCCTATTAATTGATATATACTCGTAGATTTATATCAAATAATCATATGCTATTAACATATATCAAAGCTAATTTGGTACTAGCAAGTGGTTATGAACCGGGACTATCGGTTTGCGTCTACAATCATTTTTATCTTTATTTTTATTAGAACTAAATGAATGAATAGAGTACAATAATTAATAACAAATACAATTTAGATATTAATGAAATGTAAACATAAAATATTTGTAAATTATAAATCCGGATATGAAAGCTTTTACTAAGGGGGCGAGGTGAACAACAAATTGTTTTCCCTCCATTTAGGTTTCCATCAACATTGTCAGCAAATAAATTGCACCAATTTATATTACAAAATATTCAAAATGGCAACGACAGTTTAGTAAAAATATTAACTGGATAGCATTAATAATATTCTTACCCATAAATCTTATTTAGATAATTCGTTTAAAATACCGCTGTGCGACTAAAAAAACGATTAAACTTACAGTTGTATCAGTCGCTCCCACTATGCCGGCCAAATATAACGTTGCAATATTATGTATAATTATATGCTAATAATTACCTTTTATACAAATATTCGGTAGTAATATCAAGGAAATATTATCTATTTATTAGCTGTTTAAATTCTGTGAAGCTAGGTCATATGTCATATTCAGGTAGATAACAGAGTTCCGTCGACTCGGCGACGACGCGACGTTACCCGAATATCTGCATAGAAATCTGCATACCTTTATACAAACCGTAAAAGCACCATTATATCGAATAATGACATTTAGATTTTGATTGTATACACACTCCAATTTTATGATGCTATTATATTTATCATACTAGGTAACATATTTATCATATGAACCCATTTTATAGTTTGCTCTCTCATTGGATTCATTGCAGAGTTTTAGGTGATTCTGACTGAGGTCACAAGAACTCCAGATTCCCTGCAATTTCGCAAAGACACGGTGGCTCTATGCGTCCTATATCGCCTATACCACGGAAAAACACTAACTTTACCATTGTTTTTACTTAATTTTTAACCTTGTGATCGCATTCTGTTGAGCCAATAGGCAGTCGAACTACAAGATTCGCCGAGTCGTTTATTTGCAGAACAATCGATAAGTAAAATTATATCTATACTAGCCCATATGTGCTATACTTCCCCCTATCTTTCAAGCGAAGTGTGAAAAGCATGTTTGGCGGCTAGTGATGGCGGCTAAAGCAACAATAAGATAAAACAAATTTTCAGCCGTCATCGCTCTATCAGGCAAGTTGAATACAGATGTTCGCGTCTCTATAAAAATCATAAGATTACTAAACAAGTTAGTGGTCATTTTCTCGGCCTGCCAATCTACAACTGGGCCAGCATAGTGAATAGAACTGGTTGGCACTATGGTCTCCATGGTGAGCACTAATGCATCTTAACATTAGGCGGGGTGCTGTCATATCTAGAGTCCTAATAAAAAACGCTATTACGAAATTAAATATTTTGGTATCTTAGTCCAATTGTACGTTTTATTTAATATTATGATAAATTTAATTCTGTACAATGAAAATTAATATAATTTCGAACAAAAAAAAAGTAAAAGTAGATGTTTTCATAACACGCCAAGGTCCTTCCCGCTGAATTGCCCCCGGAGGACGGACTGTCTGTGTATTTGCACCTGCTTACATATTTAAGCGTTGTACGTTTTATTTGTAAACCGGATTAAATTTATTTAGATTAATTTATAAAAGTTAAACATACGTTATTTTGAAAATTTTGCAAAGACATTTTATTTCAATTTGATTAATAGAGGAACATTTATTTCTAAAATGTTCGTTATGACCGTACTTCGAACAAAGTTAAGTCTCAAAGAAAAGTTTAATCCTCAAAAAACAATGCCTTTTCAAGACTTTTATTATGAGAAAGTTGTACAGTGAAAAAGACATTTTTAAAGGGGAAACTTTTGTCTACATGTTTAATATGATAAATGTTTCTTAAAATTATATTGCCCTAAACAATTTTCACGCCTTAACTTCTAAAGGGATAGACACAAGTAAAAGAGAGCCACTTTCACATCCACAATTCTCTTCACACAAACTCTATGGTTGCCTTTATGGTGCCTCTGATTTTTAGCAGATTTTAGAAAATCTACGGAACTTTAATTTTTTATTATTGTACAAGTATTCCAACTTAATTATTTGAGTAAATGACACTTATTCTTATTCTCAGTTAATAACTGTAATATTTAAGAGTGGTAGGCAGTGGTACCCAGTCAGACGATCCGGGGTAGTACCACCCCTTACAAGTATACAGACAGTAAAGTGATTTAGTCGTTTCGGGATCAGCTTGTAAGTTGCCGGTTCAAACTAGGCCGTCATAGTGGATGGGATTGATATTTACAGAAATTAAATTGTAGTAGTAGTGACATCCGTTCATGGACCACACTCCAGCCTAACATCAAGCGGGGTGCTGTCATATCAAGTCACAATAAAATAAAATAAATTAAACTCGAGCAGACGTGAAGACAAGTAACAAATTACCGGCAAGCGACAGAAAGTAGTTTGGAAATTTATCATCACTCATCAGTAGAAACTGTTACTAGAGTAAGTCATGTAATTTTCTCATTTTGAGGTTAAAATTCTAACCGAGTTGTACGTTTAGCATCGACCTTTCAAACATTGATTAATATTAATGACTTCCTGAGGGAACTAATTTGAGTGGATAATGGGCCTTTTGTATCTGCTGAAAAAGTAAATTGAACCAAACCCTTACAGCGGCGGCCCAATTAGAATATGAAAAGTTGCCCTACACTTTTCGATTAATCATTGCATTCTCAATAATTTAACCGAGACATTTAATCGATAAGGATTCAACTTAATGATGTTTTTATTTAGGTATTGTGTTTTCTATGTGGTATACTTAAAGTGTTATTGTATTCTAGTTTATTTAGCAGTTTAGCAGAACTATACTTATATACATCGCTCAAAGAACCGACAACCGATGGGAAAGAAATGTTCTAGAGTGGAGACCACGAACCGGGAGACGCAGCGTAGGCAGGCCTCCTACTAGGTAGACTGACGACATAGTGAAAGTCACGGGTAACCGGTGCATGCAACTGGTATCTTGTCGTTCGGAATGGCATTCTAAGGGGAAGCCTATGTTCAGCAGTGGACGTCTTCTGGCTGATGATGATGATGATATAATTTTAGTAAGGTTATAATACTATACATACTTAATAATACTCAGCTTGGAATAAAAAAAGCCAATTTAAATTAAAATTTAAATATTTTTTGGGTCGACATACGAGTATGACAGCACGCCTGAAGTTTTATACTTAGAGTGCAGTCTGTGAATAGAGGCGTCTGCTACTTATAACTATAAGTAACTACTTAAATAACTATAAGTTGCAGTCACAGTGTCAGGAGTGTATGTGGAGTGACGATAGCGGATAGAATAAGAAATAGCACACTGCGTGATAGATGTGGTTTGAAAGAAGATGTAGTGACAAGGATTGACAAAGGAATGCTTCGATGGTTTGGGCATATGGAAAGGATGAGTGAAAGTAGATTGACGAAAGGAATTTATAAATCTGATGGATGGATGCGTTAAACAAGGCAGGCCCAGGAGAGTGTTTTCCGACCAAATCGGAGACATCCTCAAAAAAGCTAGGTTGCCTAGTGCCCATAACCACAGAGCCTGTATGAAGAGAATTGTGGATGTGAAGGAAGCAAGGGAGCTGTGTAAGGATCGTGGTAAGTGGCGCTCCATTGTCTCTGCCTATCCCTGTGGGAAAAAGGCGTGACAATTTGATTGATTGATTGATTGCAGTCACAGCGTAAATTCACGGTCTACCTACCATTTGATTATTACACACATAATATGGATGCGTTAAATAAGGCAGGCCCAGGAGAGTGTTTTCCGACCAAATCGGAGACATCCTCAAAAAAGCTAGGTTGCCTAGTGCCCATAACCACAGAGCCTGTATGAAGAGAATTGTGGATGTGAAGGAAGCAAGGGAGCTGTGTAAGGATCGTGGTAAGTGGCGCTCCATTGTCTCTGCCTATCCCTGTGGGAAAAAGGCGTGACAATTTGATTGATTGATTGATTGCAGTCACAGCGTAAATTCGAGGTCTACCTACCATTTGATTATTACACACATTATTTGTATTATTTTTGTCTTCTATGGTAATTCAAGATAGGGTAAATGAGACTTAAGTATCCTACTGCAACAAGGATACTACCGGTGATTATATCCACTGATTTAACAACTCTTTTTTTCTTTAATCTAAGGATGCAACTGGCACCTTGTTGTTTGGAATGGAATGATCCTACTGCAAAAAAAATGTAATTCCTTTTTTTTTCTATAATTTCTTCGACATTTTTTGTATATTTCTAGAATTTTCCACTAAGACGAACAAGTAAGTCTTGAGATTCAATCGGCCCTACGTCACTATATCAAAGGAAATCTCGAAACAGCCTTAAAGGATGAAGTCGAAATCTCTGAAACTTCTATCAGAATTATTAGGATTTCGTTTTCCAATAAATAAGTAGAGAATTTTCTGAACCATTGTCTATATTTGTATAAAAAAATGGATGATTTTATTTGGGTGATAACTATGTTTTATTAAGATTGATGTCTAAAACATTTAGTACAAGATACAAAAATAACGTGGTATTTACAAAGTGACCCTCCGTGATAATAGTAAATAAAAAAAATACTGGCCGACATAGTGACGACAACTGAAGTGAACTTTAACTTAATCGGTTTTTTCATTCGTCGCCGCTCTAAGAGTTCGTCTTGCTTACCATCAAGTTGAGGTCAGATGTAACTATTATATATCATCATAACATCGGTTGTCGGTTCTTCGAGTGATGTGGCCAGCCCATTGCTGATGAAATACGTCTCAGGAATTTCCAAATAATTCTGTCAATAGATGCAAATTAGTAACATAACAATAGTAGAATACATACGTTTGATATTCGAGGAACTTGTTATCGTTAAATGAAGCAAAGCTTTGCCTGCTTTGTATTGTATAATGTTTGCATATATTGTTAGTAACAGAGGATGATAATTTCAGTTTATATTAATTATCCTCATAATTGAAAATAAAAGTATTTGGTATTTACCTTTCCTTGGTTAATTAACTTTTACGTTTTTTTAATGTATTTTTCTTTACTTATTCTAATACGTTTACATCGCTCGAAGAACCGATAGCCGCTAATTCTTGAGTGGAACCCACAAACCGAAAAACGCAGCGTGGGTAGGCCTCCCACTAAGTGGACTGACGACATAGTGAAAATCACATATAACCTATGGATTAAAATGGCATCTCGTCGTTCGGAATGGCGTTCGGAATGGCCTATGTTTCCGTGTAAAAAGACGTGTTATAACTATTTAATTAAACAAACTATATAAATTGTATACATTAAGCAGCAAAAAAAGATATGAAAAAAACACATCGCAAGAAAACAAAACGTTGATAGATTATGCGAAATGTAAAAAAGACATAAATCGGAAACACATTGTTCCAGAATAACAATGCCTTTATTACCTACTAGGCAAACATATTACTGTGGCGTTTATATTGCTATCTTCCATAATGCTTCTTTCTTAAATATTTATTATTAAATATAGAATCTGTTTTTGGTAAATTAATTTATTATGCTAATTAAAAGCTATTCTATTATTCGCCCCTAACTCATAGAATTTGACTATAGAATTCACCAAGTCAAGATAGAAATAATGTTTTAAATGCGGCCGTAGTGTAGTGGTAGTGCATGGGTTTGAGCACGGGTTCAAACCACTTGCTGATACTAATGTATCTTTGTAAAGTATTTAAATAAATTAATATTAACATTTAAATAATTTGCACTGTAATTTCTTATTTATATTGTATTAGATACAGTGACGTGTTAAAGTTAACGAAGTTTGTTTTATGACCGAAAATAGAAGTAAAATCATATTTTTTTTTTTTATTTCAAACCATTCTTACAAAGATTTGTTGAAATTTTGAAAGTAGTTAAACTTTTACCTTTCTAATCTTTAAAATTTGTCAAAGTTTGACGACAGGCGTGGACGAACGGTCAGCGATTGGTTTGTTGCGCGTATAGTACCGGGTTCGATTTCCGGTCGGAGCAAATATTTGTTTCATAGCTTTTATTTGTAATATGTAATAATTATATTAAATATTGCAAATATTTAATATAAAACGGGTCTGGTTATCAAAGAGTGGTAGGCAGTGGTACCCAGTCTGCCGATCCGGGGTAGTACCACCACTTACAAGTATACAGACCGTGAAGTGATTCGGTCGCGTTTCGGGATCAGCTTGTAAGTTGCCGGTTCCAACTAGGCCGGCATAGTGGATGTGACTGATACTCACAGTTATTGAATTGTAGTAGCAGTGATGAATGGATGTCCAGCTTAACATCAAGCGGGGTGCTGTTATACGTCGAGTCACAATAAAAAATATATATAAAAAAACGTTTCTTAGAACGACTGTACCTGTGACAGTTGAAGATATTTAATGTGACTTAGGCTGCATATGTATAAAATATGGTTGGTTAGTAGTCGCCAGTATTTTGTATGACAAGGAGTGCGAGATGTCTGCACAATGTGAACAAAGCAACCAGCAGCGCTATTGTAGCCATGAACGTTGTACCAACTTATTTTCAATCACATTCGCTGTCAAGTAACATTCTAAAGAAATTGCGAAAAGATCCAACATCTTCCTCGCCGCAAATTGCACGTGAACACAGCGTCTTTACAAAAATATTGCATGCATATTTTATCGTTCTTTTATTTAGAGTTTGTGCACGTAAGTCTGTATTCCGGTTCAGGACGACTTTACAGAGAAGATAGAGATTTCGTAATTTGTAAATTCTAAGATTCATAGACAGACTTAAAGTAGATTTCTAAACTATGTATTTTTCCTATCTTTTTTTTTATTGTGACACGACATCTGATGATAAGCTTCGTCCCCCGCCTGGTCCCGCCTGATGATAAGCAAAAGGAGGTCCAAGAGTGACAACGACTGAGAAAACCAAGTCTGTTCACGGCTGCCTCAGTCGCCGTCACTATGCCGGCCAAAGGTGCTTCTTCACGCATCGCTTGAAGGATCCAAGGTCATAGGATGGAGAGAACGCATAGGCAGGCAAAGCATTCCACTTGTCGATTGTTTTACAAAGAAAAGACGTACCGAACTTTTTAGTTCGACTGCCGATCTATTGGATCCTTTAAAGGAAGCGACGAGATCAAATCACTTTTACATATTCATTACATATTAATGTTGAACGTTTTTTATCATTTACCAAAATGTTTCACGTTTTCTATCATTACTAAATGTCAGCCCAAGTTTCACGTGAACGAAGTTGTTTTCGTAGTTTAGTAGTTAAGCTACTTAAGTCTTATATTTTTCAAGACCTAATCCCTAATACGCTTCGGACCCTCGCTTTATTATAAAAAATGTTGGGATATAAAGTAAAAGTATTATCTAACCAGAGCGTATTCAGTTTAATACTAGTTGGTATAATAATACTCGTAAATCATTCAAATCTCACGTGCAACTGTATTCCTCATTCTATCCGCAATTGTTACCCCACGTGTACTCCTTAATGACCGCAAATTCTTAAGCACTATACCTACTTATAAGCTTTATTTTCCATTCCTTACAATAATGTAATTATAAACCGGATTGTAAAGTTTAAAAGAGATTGTGTGTCAAATATATGTATTAAGAAAGTTATATTGCGATGTTTTCGACACGTTGATCATCACTTATCACCTGGTACATTCCCACGTTACTATAATAGTAACTTAACATAGTTATTAAACGCGATTAAAACTGCGTTACACAGCAAATTTGCACAATAAAGAGAATATCTAGTTTATATTAATTATATGATGATGTTCACAATAAAGTTAACAGTCTTACCGCTTATGCCACGGATGATTTTGTGAGTCCCCGCACAGGTCAGGGGAAGCATACGCATTCGGTCAACCTAATAGGAAAACAAACTAAAAAGTTCAGTGCTTCGTTTCTTTGTATTAAAACATTCTTTACTGACCCTGACTTACCTGTGGGTAAGCAAGGACAAGCCCAAGAGCTACGACATTTCAAGTTGTACGGTCAGTTCCTTCATCACTATGCCAGCCATAGGTGCTTTTTTACGCTTCGCTTTAAGGATCCAAGATTATAGGATGGGCAATTATAGGAAGTATTCTCTATGGTCTTTAAATTTTGTATATAAATATATAAAATAATTACCTAATTTCATACTTCTAAAATAAATTTGGTTTGTGAAACAAATTCGTATAAAACTGAAAAAATAATACCTATAAGTTTTGTTTTTAATTTAACTTTATTTAAACAAAGAACTGGTTATAATTATGAATTTATTGAAAATCGCTATACTGAGCTTTTGCTGGAGGACTTGTGAAGTAACTTTCAACCCCCAAGTGCAAGAGTAAAAAAGTTTTACAGTACCGCATTGAACAGACCCTGATCGATGGTGCAACTGGGAAATACTCCAGTAAACAGATTCCGACAGCAATACCAACTTACCTCAACCAATATTCCGTAGAGTTGCTTTTAAAAATTAATTCGCTTATTCGAAAGAGCATTTTCAATTTAAGCGCTTCTCGAAATAGAAACCATTATTTTTGTTCTTTTTTCACTTAATAAAAATGAAACAGAATATATAAACTGAAAGGCTATAATCATTAATACGCTCAAAACCATTTAAATAAGTAACAGTGGTAAATAATTAGAATGGTTGTCGTTCGAAACCCTACAAAGAACCATCGAGTGCAGCATTATAGACGTACAATTTACAGAACGATAATAAGAATAAGAAACGACGCATGTAGGAGGCATTTGTTTTATCATAGGATAATTAAATAGGCTTATAAAAACAATATTGTAAATAAAACAAGATCCCTACCAAAAGACAAACTAATAAGTAATAAATCATCCTAAATGTTCTAACGAATAAAATCAGTATAAATATTTGTGAATGTTTTTTTAAATTGCTATTATTCAATATTTTATTCTGGTGGCGTACGCGTGCGAGCATTCACCGTGCAGAGATGATCTGTGAGCAACGTCAACCGTGCGTTTTGCACTCACCAATCAAATTCGATTGAAAGCTTTTAATCTATATACGTTCGCAATATAATATAATACTCGATTGTTTACTTCATACATATAAAATCATATATTTCCGATGGAGCATTGTACTGAATAGTTTTCTATTTTCTTACAGTTAGTTGACCGTATGTCTTACAAAATCGGGCCCACATTTCTGTACATTCTGACGATGACGGGGATGTAAGTCAAATCGATAAAGGGCACATCGTCGACACGACCAGAGTAAACTGTTATTTTCATGCAAAATTGTCGTATTAGTTTTAATTTTCTTTGAAAATGTGCTCGTTATGGTGTTCGGTGGCGTATATCCCAAGGACCCAAAATAATAAAAAAATGGAAATGGGCAATACGTCGAAATCATTGTAACTCAGTAAGATTCTACGTCAAAAACATGTTCTTAAAAACCCTTAATATTTGTTTAAAATAGAAAAATACAAAAACGTTACCAGGACGATGACCACTCCAAAAAATTGCTATTAAATTTCCCAAAAAACAGTTTTTATTTGAAGCCAGTTGTAGATTTTAAAAATCTTATTTAAAACAATAGTTTTAACTAAATTGACTTAGTTTAATAAACAGTAACCTGCAAAGACAACCAACAAGAATCGCCAAGCCCATTTGTCCACCTTATCATTTTACCTCAAAGCGTGAAAGCAGTAAACTGAGTCGGTTTTTTAATGGTCGGCGCTCCAACTTGTAAGTTGATGCCAGTTGACGTCAAAGCATTACATAATGGTTTCTAAAAACAATATACAAACTTAAAATTATTCTATAATATAATATATTATCACCAGATCTATTTGGACTATACAATAAAATTAACCACATATTACGTTTAAATGATTTACACGATAAAAACTACGATAACGATAAAACATTGAATATTCAGGTAAAATCTCATCGTAAATTCTCGTGGGTTCGATTTAAGAACAATCCATTTTAATGAAAATCTATTTTCAGTAGGTTTTTTGCCCTTTTCCATTTCTAAAAGAGGTTCTAAAGCAAGATGGATGCGACAGGGCGCACTTCACCATAATAAAAACGGACTTCCTTCATTAACGCAGGGGATCTTAAGTTTTGTTACTTCAACTTTAGCTCCTTACAAATATAATACCCCATTCTTCCTGCTAAGATTTTACCAAGTTCTTACGTGCTGTTTAAACGTGTATTGTTATTCATTATTATGGTCGTCGGTTATATAGCTTCAACAAGATTATTTTAAAGCAAAACATTCTTGCGGGGCTCTGGTTTAATTTTTTTTACAATCATTAACCAAAAATAAACGCGATAGTTTTATTCATTGATCAATGTTCGCACAAAATCTAAGAATATCTTTGATGTGTTCATTAACAATGTTCCAGCATAAACGCGAAATATACCAAACATTTTTAAATCAAATTGTTACTGCGTAACCTTAAAGAACGTTTTAGAGAAGTAGTAGGCCACAGGTCATTTAAAGATATCAGTTGAAAAATATCGTCTGGACAATGGCTTCTTTTGCGGGACGGCACCGGAAGATTTATAACTAGAACTTTTATTGTCGAGTAAGCGATACGGGAATACGTATTTGGCACTCAAACGGGGACAAACGACGCAACTGGGAAATCTTGGTACGTTACTAAAGAGTTTTGCGGACGGTTTAAGCGGAAGAAAAACTCAGCATCTAGACTGTGAATCTTTAGATAGAAGATTTATTTATCAGTTTTTCTATGCACAATATTTTAAATGTTTTTTGTAAATATTTGTCCAATATTAAATATTTTAAGGGGTGTCTTGTGAATGTATTACGAGAAGAATAGACGTCTTGTATGAAAGACAAGTCTGATGCTCGGTCACAGTTGATCATTGTGACCATGTTTTTTTTTCTAATTTTCAAGATTTAATTAATTAAGGAATAATTATGATGCAATAATTAAGGAAAACCTTAATGGATCGTATCTGTCTAGGGATATTATTACCTAAAGTATTTCTAGTATAGTTTTATAGGAGACCATGTAAGGGCAAACATCGCTTAGGATGTCCACCCACAAGATAGAGAGATAACCGCAGTGTGAAAAAGGTAGCAGGAAACCGCTGGATAATCGCTACTTACTCGTATATCTAGAAGTGGACGAGTTATAGATGGATGTTATGATAAAGATGATTATTAAAATTATTGAAGCAAAAAACAAGAAACACTAAAGAAATGAAGATTAAAGATTAAAGACACAGTGTTGAATAATATTCAAAGGGATTCTATCATTTTATATTTATATATTATAGATAAAAACTGAATGTCCGCACTCGATGGGCAAAGGGTGTGATTGATGGCCTTTATACTCGACGGGTGAAAGAGGACATTTCGGACGTAACTATTGATAAATCACCAAAAATAATGTTTGTTTTACGAATAGTTACAAGGTTAGTTATTTTTGTAAGACGACACTTTATTTCATCTATAAGAACACTACTTTTTTTATAATAATACAACCGATCTGGACCGTGGTGTAGTGGTAGTGCAATGAAAACGCAAACGACAAGCGTGAACGAACGGTTTAGCGATTGATTCGTTGCGAGTAAAGTCCCGGGTTCGATTCCCGGTCGGAGCAAATATTTGTTTCATAGCTTTTATTTGTAATATTTAATAACTATATTTAATATTGCAAATATTTGTTAATAAAAAAGAGGTGTATATTTGCTTCGGGTCTGGTTATCAAAGAGTGGTAGGCAGTGGTACCCAGCCTGCCGATCCGGGGTGGTAGTACCATTTACAGACCGTGAAGTAATTTGGTCACGTTTCGGGATCAGCTTGTAAGTTGCCGGTTTCAACTAGGCCGGCATGGTGGATGTGATTGCTACTCACAGTTATTGAATTGTAGTGGCAGTGACATTCATTCATGGACCGCACTTCGGCTTAACATAAAGCAGGGTTCAAAAAATTTAAACATTCAAAAAATTACGTACTTTGATCGTTCTGTTTCTATAATACAAGCACTATTGTAGCTTAGTATAGAAATGTAAAAAATGTATCTTAATGGAGACTACTAATCTGATGTGGATGAATGCGTTAAACAAGGGAGGCCCAGGAGGATGTTTGACATCCTCAAGAAAGATGGGTGACCTAGTACCCATAACCGTAAAACTTGTATGAAGAGAATTGTGGATGTGAGGGAAGCGATGTAGTTGTGTCAGGATCGTGGCATATGGCGTTCTTTTGGTTCTCCCTAACCTGTAGGAAAAGGCGTGACAATTTTATGATCTAATACTTTACTATGGATACTGCAGATACCTGTTTTTTTTTAAGAATATTCCCGTTGTAATACAATTCATATTATATCAAATTGCCTGCATACAAAACAATTAATGATACGCAAAGTAAGTCCATACTAAAATTATAGTTGCTGCGACCCTAATTCGTCATAACTGCGGTATTTCGAACAACAACCAAAATTTAAGCTAAACCTAAATGAGACACATTTCAGTATATCGTTGTTCAATTTGCAATTCAAAACGGCCACTTGTAAATTTAATATAGGTAAAAGTTTGCTTTGGAAATGTTTACGAACTGCGGACATGATATTTAAAATGAATTTTAAATACTATATTTACAATTTTAAAACAGATTTTTCAACTTTTAAGAGAAATCCTACATTGAAACGTAGTGTCAGAGTTAAAACCATAATAATTTAAATCAATATTGAATGATCTTTAACGCACCCCAATTATCCTATTTTTGTAGGTTTTATTTAGAACAATTAGGAACTACGCCATAACCACAGAGCCTGTATGAAGAGAATTGTGGATGTGAAGGAAGCAAGGGAGCTGTGTAAGGATCGTGGTAAGTGGCGCTCCATTGTCTCTGCCTATCCCTGTGGGAAAAAGGCGTGACAATTTGATGATGATGATGAGGAACTACGCTTCTTAATTTTTACAATTTCGTTTTGGGATCAGCTTAAAGATTGCCTGCATTTAGGGAGGCCAGTGGATGTGACTGATGCTTACAGACATAGAGTCATAGATCGCACGTCAGGTGATATGTAATTTTTAGTAGCATTACCACGCCTTTTGTTAGCTGGAGTGCGGTCCATGATTAAAGGCAACTACTACTACAGTTAAACAAGTGCAAGTAGCAGACGTATCAACTATGCTGGCCTAGTTAGAACCGGTAACTTACAAGCTGATTCCGAAACATGACTTAGTCACTTCGCGGTCTGTATACTTGTAAGTGGTGGTGGTACTACTACTAATTGTAAGGGTTGGCAGACTGGGCACCACTGTCTGCCACTCTTAGACAATCAGACCCAGATTAAATAACAGACTCTCTATTTATTAACAAATATTTGTAATATTTAATTTCATTAATAAAAATTACAAATACTCGTAAAAGCTATAAAACAAATGTTTACTCCGACCGGAAATCTAACCCAGGACTCTACGTGTAACGGACTGGTGTCCTAACTAATTCGTTACAAGTGTCCTTAAAACTTATATGACACATAGATACAGCGACGCGTGTTAAGGCACAGACTCCGGGTTCGAGTCCTGGTTGCAGGCGACAGATGTGCATGCGGATATAGGTATAATAAAATCAAAATTAAAATTTTAAAGGAACCCCCGAAACGCCTGGAACTTTGGTCATATCATCAGCTTTATAGTAATAAACAACATTAGTCATGGCTCAATAGGTCAATCAAGGTAATCGATCTAAACTGCAAACCAACCTCGCCATATGAATATTTTAAGGGAAAAATTATAACATTTTTTACGTGTTTTAACAATGGCATATTTATTTGACATAAAATAACAATCTTCGTCGCATAGCGACGTACAAGGGTTGTCGTTCTAAACAGCGCGTCTAAGATCGCTACCGCAGCTAACAAATCGAGCTGATGACCTTGAAACCCCTGATCAGATCTTCATCAATTGTAGCTAAGAACCATCTCGATCACGTCAGCTTTCAAATGAAACAAACCGCATCGTAATCGGTGCATTCGTTTAGGAGCTACGATGCCTCAGACAGACACACAGATACACAGAGCCACAGAGCCACAGATACACAGATACACAGACAAGTCAAACTTATAACACCCCTCTTTTTGGGTCGGGGGTTAAAAAATCCTTATAAAAAAATATAGCAAGGAATATGGCAAATTTATTTTCAAAAATTATAGTGATATTCCTGATTTAAATTCAACCGGACTTTTATTGGCTTTTTCACTATCATAGACTGTAAGCTAAAATACAATTAAAAACATAAATTAAGTAATACATTATATTATTATATTGTAAAAAAACGCAAGTAACTTTATAGTCTACTTAAAAAACCTTATTCCTTCGCGACCTAGTTACTCGTAGATCTATCTATAAGTTTAGTATAGAGAGTGTGACTATTGGAATTGACAGGTCATTTTTAAGCACATCCCAGACCAACTCAATCGGACAGGTGACAATTTGTTAAGGCTCCAACCCCTCACAAAATACAACTTTGGTTATATCGGGTATTTTGTTATAGTATATTATTTAAACCTTATTATGTGTAAAATATTTTTTAAACGTAGTTTTGATGATGATTTAATTTTTAATTAGACTTTTTTTAACTACACTCCGTGATTTCATATTTGAGTTCAGAATTTCATATTTGGCTGGCATAGTGACGAGTGAACTGACTCGGTTTTTTTCAGCAAGCAGGTCGAGGTCCGATGTCGTGTCACAATAAAAAAAATTACTGAAAATGCGTCTAAAAAATTCATAATCATGTGGGGAAAATTGAAATCATATTACTATAGATATATAATTTCTAAAGAGATGGACCATTAAAATTTATTCTGTTCTTTTTTCTTCAGTATAATAAATATTATAATACAATTACTTTATTGAACCTGTGTACGGTCTCATCACCGTGCATTGTTTTTTCGTACATGCGACGACCAACTTTAGCCGTATGTTTATAATACTAATGAATATAAAAGACGAGTGCGTGACTAACTGCCGAACAGAGCACACAGCAAGAGATATTCGCCCTTATTTTTTTTAAATAAATAATCTTATCATTAACTTCGCGAGTGTCTCTTGTTCTTCATGAATTAACCTTAATTTTAAAAAACAAATATACAATTTAACTAGATCATACAGAACCATTGGTCAAGAAAATCTTCCGATGATAACAGCCGTATCTCTAAATGCAGCAGTTTGTCCCACAGGGATCTGCACGAATGGTGTCAAGCAATCGAATGCGGACAGCAGTAAACACAAAACTCAAATCGTAGTGAATGTTGTATTTTAGAGCATCGTCAGTTTCCTATTAGAAATACACACAGATTCATGTATTCAACGTAGATTCAACAACATTGTTTACTTTATTAAGTTTGATCACGGAAAGTGAGTGTGCTTGTGAATGCATTTGAAAGAAGCGAGAGAATTGTATTAGAATCGTAGCAAGACAGTCATCTGTTGACTTTACCTTATTATTCATTCAATGCACCATCCATCCACTAGTATGAACATCCAATATAGACACTTTAATTTTAAATATTTTTCGTATCGAGACAAGACATTTGGTCTCGGTTACCTCAGTCGTCGTCCATAGGTTCCTTTTACGCTTCGCTTAAAAGAATAATAATAATAATAATAAATAAAACTTTATTTAAACAAAATTGTTTTACAATAATGTGATACACAGCGGCCCCCACACTAGGCAAGCCTGTGTCGTGAGGACCTAAAGTACGAATTAACACTTTGTTTATACAAGGTAGACCGGATACATTTTATTTACATATTTTACATATTTTTCTGGGGTAGTAAAAAAAACAATAATAACTATTTATTGGTAGAATGGCTGGCTGTAGTTTTGTTAGTCTTATAAAAAATACATATATACGTTTATCTTTAATTTATAAAATAATAATAACTTTACTTACATACGAATAAATTTAAATAATATAATGATATATTTAAAATTACACTCCCATATCTATTAATATTATTATATATTATACATGCTCAATAATTTATTACTATAGTGTATTTACAACTATTTTGTTATGTTATACGCTGAAGTACATTCTCGGTTTGATCATATGTTAGTTCTTGAAGCTAATTTGTAATTGCAATCTTTGCTTTTCTTATTGTCAGAGCTTTGATGTCACATGCATTTTGAACTTTTGTGTAAAGATATGAATTAACAAACGGAGTGAAACGCAGTCCAAATGAGGTTTTGGCGGTGGCTGATGGAATTTAAAATTTACGACAACGCAACATGCTACCGTAATCCTTAAGAAGCAATACTTGTTTATGTATACTTAGACACATGTTAGTTATATAAAGCTGTCGGACCGTGAGGACTCTGCATTCAGCATAAAGAGCAGTTTCAACAACTACGGGGCTTTTTCAACATAACTTTAAGTACGGAGCGTTGTGCACGTTCTATTTGCAGCATATGTGACTTCGCTGCAGATCCCCAACAGGTAATGCAATAACAAATTATTGTTTGACAAAGAGTTTTATAGACGATTTCCAACGTGCTTAGTTCAGCAGCATTCCGTAGGAGTTTCATTACATTAATGATCTTGCGAACCCGAGCGGAGAGATATTCAATGTGCTGCAAGAATGTCAATCTTTGATCCAAAATAACACCAAGGTATTTAATCACTTTAGTTCCCTGTATGCCTTCACAATCACAATTGATGTCACTTTCACATTTATGTATTTTTATATTGGGTAAAGTTCTGGGTGCTGTGGTAGTTTGTTTGTAAAAGCAGATATAGTTTGTTTTTTGGGTATTTAATGTTAGCAAGTTGTGGCGCAACCAGCGGCCAACGGCAGACAGTCCCTGTTCAGTAGCAATGAACACCTGCTCCCAAGTAGGGCCACTGAAGACTAGTGCTGTATCATCCGCATAACAAATAATATCCGTAATACGACTTGATACACTGTGGATGTCGTTTATATATAATATAAACAACGTCGGTCCCAAGACGCTTCCCTGTGGCACGCCAAAGTTAACAGGATGTGGGTCACTGACACTATCTCCCACTTTGACACAGTGCCTTCTGGATGTTAGGTAACTTTCGAACCACTTTAGGGGCATTCCTCTAATCCCCATCCTCTCAATCTTTTTTAGAAGGATTGGTATTGAAACCGTATCGAAAGCCTTGGCGAGATCCAGAAAGACACCAAGGCAGCATTTACCCGTATCAAGGCTGGAGGCAATTTTGGATATTAAAGCGGTCACAGCATCCTCCGTTGATTTTTTACGTCTGAAGCCGTACTGCTTGTCTGCTAAAATGTTTTTACTTTCCACAAAATTAACTAGTCTACTGTTAACTATTTTCTCAAGCAATTTTGAACAAACTCCCAGCAGTGATATTGGCCTATAGTTACCAGGTTCCTCCCTGGTCCCGCCTTTGTGTATCGGAGTAATAAGTGCAACTTTCCAGGATTCTGGAAATATTCCACTGGAAAGGCTGAGATTGAATATTCCTGTTAGCGGCAGCGCAATGAGATCTTTAATTTTAATTAATAGGTCATTACTAATTCCGTCAGTTCCAGATGCTTTACCAGGTTTTAAATTACCTATTAACCTTTCTACCTCAGTTACATCCGTCGGTTGCATGTAGAAAGTAGGTGGTGACACGTTCACTGCCTTCGCTGCAGTAATTGATAAAGCATTTTCATTTTCTCCTAGTTCCAAAAGTATTTTATCTGCAAGAACTTGTCCAACACTAGAAAAATATTGGCCACAAATGTTTAAGGATTCTTTGCCATTCACTGCTCCCGGAAGCGATAGTAATTCATTATATTTAGGTCTTTGCTGAGACAGATGGCAAATGTTTTTGATCGTCTTCCACATCTGTTTTGGGTTCTTGTTACTGTCTACAAGTAGCTTGTTCTCGTGTTCAGTTTTTATTTTGCGTAATAATTGGTTGCAAAAGTTTCTATAACGAGTGTAACATATTTTTAAGTTTTCGTCATTTGGCAGGCGTCTGGTCTTCATGTGCAAACGATCTCGGTGCCTCATGCATTTCAATAGGCCAGGGGTTATCCAAGGTTTCTTGTTTTGTTTTGATCTGCTTAACATTACAACATTAGTGTTCTTATTAATAATTGATGTGAGTTTATGAGTAAAAACATTTGCCGCAGTTGAAACATCACCTATATCCTCTAGTTCATTCCATGATAATCGCTTTAGATCTTCTCGTATCGCAAGTAAGTCCTGTTTCAATATTGATCTTTTTGTACATTTTGCTTTAGGTTTATTGATGCTGATTCCAGCCATAGATAAGTCATTGTCTGTAATATCCGTCGCGCATACTAGACCTATGGCTCGTGCGTTATTATTAACGAAAACATGGTCCAAACAAGCTAAACCTCTTGTTGGAATTGTGATTGCCGGAATTAATCCATGCTCTGCGTGCATACAAAGATATTCGGCAGCCTGGTTTTTGTTTGATATATTTATGTTGATATCACCGGCAACAACTATGTGCTCGGCATGTTTGTGGGAGCTTAATTGAACATCAAGTGATTGAATGAAATGATCGATGTCTCTGAAAGAAGGGGAGCGATATAAACCAAAAACTGTTATTACACCTGCTATGTTAATACGTAGACAGTTTGCTTCCCTGAAATCGGGTTCACTAACAGAAGCGTTCCATGTATCCTTGACGTAGGCTACTACACCACCGTTTTGATTTATAATATTTTGTGTACTAAATGCATGGTATTCTTGAACTTGTGGAATGATAGATGCTCGTTTAACCAGCACTCGGTAAGAATAATAACATCAAATGAAATATGCAAACGCTCTAATAATACCAGCAGATTATTAAAATTCTTATTTATGCTTCTAATGTTAAAAGTCAAAAGTTTAAAGTCGTAAATGCTAGTAAGAATTGTCTCACACTTCTCGGGTTCATTAACACTATGGCAAGGGACCTGGAATACATCTACATCATAATCTAAATGAATGTTCACCATACTTTATTTTTCTTATTAGAAAATAATACATATTCATATACAGATACAGAAAGACATATTCCTCGTGGTCCCCGCCTAAGTGGCAGACAAATGAAAAGTGTGAGCATTGACGTAATATTTTTGAGTGGAGCATAACATAAAAATAAAATAAATTGACTATAACATAGTAATAAAATAAAATAATAATAGTAAATATGAAATTGTATTTAGTTGTAGTTAGTGATGTTAATATTAGTAACCAATTAGGGTGATAATATTTGTTATGTTTATTAGTTCTTGTGTTATAAATTAGCCAGTATTCTAAAAAGTTTACAAGTAAAATAAATGACGAATCAGCAGCCATAGCAGGTTTATATCTTCTTTGCATCAGTTGAAAGTGGAGCCTCCGGCAGTGATTCTCCGAAAATACGCCACAAGTCTTCATGAGTGCGGACAGCACGTGCCTGTTTGCCCTCCTTCTGACGTACGTGCACAGTACCCTGTGTGCACCAGCAGAAAGAGTATCCATGCTCTTTAGCAAGTCTCCGTGAGTCGCGAAATAAAGTTCTATTGTTTTTAGTCAGGCGTTCATTGAAGAACACCTTTTGGGGATTTCCTGGAAGCCCTAGGTCGTTGCCAGTCAGATTTTTACGTTGTCTGACAGATCTGAGCACTTGATCGCGTTTTGACCGGTGTATGAAGCGAACAACAACCGGACGGCAGAATTTCGGACCATGCTCAACAGAAACGTTAGGTTGCTTATTTCGCCGGGGGCCGACTCTGGCAATCCAGTCGATGTCCTCATCGCGTAACTCAATGTCTAACTTCCTTGCAGCCACGCGCATAATGTGATTTAGATCCTCATTCTCACGTTCCGAAATTCCAGAAATTTCTACCTCGTTCCTCAGAGAGTGCTGAGCTTGTGTATTTAGCTCCAATTCCAGTTCTGTGACTACTGATTTTAGAGCCAGCACCTCACAATCACGTTGTTCTAGTTTTTGGATGCGTACATTTGAAGCAGCAGCCGCGGCCTCCAGTTCCTGGACTCTTTCATTAGATTGGTTCAGGGCGGTGGTGGCTTCTTCCAATTTCGTTTTCATCGATATAATTTCTTTTCTAAGAAGGTGAACTTCCGATGTTAGTTCAGCTATGTCTCCAAGTGAAGAGCTGGGCTTTGATGTTATAGCCTCTGGTTTTTTCGACAGAGAAATACCTTGTGATTCGCTTACCTGTCTAATAGGCGTTGAGCTGTTATCGCCTCCCTTTTTGTTGGCTGCACAGCAATCCGGACACTTCCATGAGGTCTTACGGTCCGCCGACATTGACCCTGGGCTTATGCATAGGTTACAGAAACATTTGCGACAATCCTGAGAGGTGCATTGCACGTAGTTTTGGTCTTTGTATCTTTTTAGACAACCAGCGCACTTCATTTTGTATATCTGATTTTATAAGGAAAACAAAATAATATATATATATATATATATATATATATATATATATATATATATATATATATATATATGGTTTCCTCTGAGATGCAAGTACTCGCACTATCGCTTTTGTAATTCCTTGGTCTTTGTACCAAAAAATATTTTTTTAGTCGAAAGTGGGTAGGAGTCACATGTGCACAGGAATATGACCCGAACACCGGGGTGCAAATAGTGCAAAACCGCTTGTCAGTATAGATTATGTTTTACCACCACACTGTAAATTTATTTACTCACTATTTCGAAATTATGATATTATTTACGTTTTACGAGTCACTTAATACGATTACAATTATTAGATGTATAAGTTATTCACCAGTAAATTGACCGAACACTTTTATTCGTTATGTTTTATTCGTTTATTAGTTATGACTTAAAACACGCAAAATATTATTTATTGATAAAGAGTTTTAACAGTCTGTGTTTACCGGCCGACCATAGATCAGCAATGATCATAGGAATCAAGATCATAGGACGGTAAGGACACATGGGCTGGTAAAGCATTATCTACGAACCTTTTGGTTCGACTTCCAATTCTCATTGGACGCCCTAATAGGACCGGCATTGCGAATAACATTTTGTAAACATTGTAAAATCCAAAACAAGCGAATATGAAAATGTTCTTTTTGGTACCAATAAAGTTTCTTAAACCTCAATTTGGTCGATAGAATGTGGATGCTTCTTGTTTAAACATTAAGGAACATATTTGTAACATTCCTTTTAAAGCTAAATTATTACTTGATTAGTTATTTAATTAGAATAAAGATTCCTATTCCATTGGCGCTTGTATAAACATTTGAACACACTATTGCATAGATACAGTTTGCTATCTGATGCATATTAATGACCAACGTCGTCACTGTTTAGTATTCCACATGATTCCATATAATTGGCACTGACCAGTATATTACCTGTATAAATTACGAAGAACATTGTTAATTTCCAAGGAAATCTTATTACTCGTTATCTTAAACCTTTATTAACTTTCCTTTTTAATCCCATCTGTATAAAGTGTTTATTCATCAGAAAACTATTAAAATATTATTATAACTAAATTTAAAAAGTAATTTTAGATTTAATAGTAGTTGTAGACTTTAACGTTAATTTTACATTACTACATTACATTACATTAATATCCAAATGTTAAGGAATCATTGCCAGCAGACAAAACTGCAAATCACGAAAACAAAGTATCGCAAAAGAGCAAGAGAAGAAGCAAAACCTAGCGACATACGCGGTATTGCACTTCCAGACCTAGCTGCTACACTTATACCAATGTGAGCTGCTACACAGACGGCAACCTTTTAAGAATGACATCTTAGTCGAGCAATGTCACCCTAAGACATTGGAGATCATATCCTTGGCGAACTCGATTCGCTCACGGATATAATTAGGTTGTCATCGCATTTAAAGAAACAATCTGCGGATTTCTGGCCTCAGCCTAACGTGTATCGCAAGTAATTTTGTGGATTTCCTAAACATAATTGCGATCGGTGCCTTTACAGGCATAGCGCCTTGGTATGTTTCTGCGGTAATGGAGCGGTACGGAAGGAGTGACATGTGAACAAAAATACATCTCTTCCGCTCCGTTTGAGTGCTGCAGGACAGCTGAGTTAGCGCTAGTAGTGAATGTAGTAGTCATCTCCCACTTCACCGTCAGAAACCACATCGACGTCAACTACTTAAGCATTTTTCAAGGTAATTTTCCAAGGGTATAACTATGATGCGGAAGGATCACTAAAAAGTTAATGCTAAATAGCTATTATTCTCTTTTAAGATTACAGTTTATTACTTCAAATTCCCGAACCAAATAAATACATTATAAAAAAGTAAACCGTGAAATGACTTAGTCGCGTTTCGGGATCGGCTTGTAAATTGCTGGTTCCAAGTTGACTGCTACTTACTACTTATTTAACTGTAATAGCAGTCACATTCGTTCATGGACCGCACTCCAGCTTAATACTAAGTGAGGTGCAGTGTCCTACCACTATAATAAGGCAAATAATAAACAAATAAAATGTTCTAACAAAAACATCAGAAAAAATGGTTAGGAAAACTTCCAATGATTTATCATTCCACATCATTGTGGGGATATTAAGAGAATATTATTGGTCATTAGGTTAATAGTAAACCCTTATTAGATTTTCCCTTTTGCTAGAATAATAGAAACAATTTAATATAGAAGCTGTTACAATTATCCATATTCATGACAGGATGACATAGCGGAAATTATTTGGCCATTCTATTAAGACTCAGATGAACCTTTAACTTTAGGCAAGCATTTATGTCGGGATCATGAAATGGTATGTCGACCGAATCGGCAGTACAACTAAAATGCTCGATGCGTCGTTTCTTTGTAGAAAAATCGACAATTGGTATGGTGTACTAGCCCATATGGTCCTTTAAGCGATGCATGTTCACGCTTTTGGCAGGCATAGTGATGGTGACTGAGGCAACCATGAACTGACTCGGGTTTTTCAGTCGATGGTACTCTTGGACATCCTCTAGCTTACATGCAGATGGAGGTCAGATGTCGAGTAAATAAAAGGTTTTATTTGTTTCATTAGTAGGCTTAAAATAAACTCTAGCTGAATATTATTAGGTCACAGATTTGCAATAAAACAAATATAACTTTATTAAACAATAATAGGACGATACTGCTACAGAATTCAAAGACTGTCGCCATAACCACGTAGAGCAAATAGCAAATACTAAACAGCTTGTTTAAACTAACTGTTAGCTTCTGGCAATATACTTAAACGAACGATGATATAAAAGGCGAAACGTTTGCTTTGCCATTTAAAGTTTAAATGCTTTCTTCGCTATATCCAATACTTCCGAAAGAAATATTTATTAAAGCAAGTTCTATTTTAGTACGTTTACACACTAGGCCTAAAGGCGTGCATACCAGAGGGCCGACCGCGCAACTTCATTAGGAATGACAATGAAATTAAATCCCATTTGTTTAAAAGTTGAGCGGTCGCTGTTAATGTTAAAAAAATGAATTTCAACTGTTAATGAAAATGAACATCGATTTTTTAAGTGTGTTGCGCGGTCGCAATTATGATTTTTAAGCGTATTAATTGAGTTCAACTGTCAAAACGAAGCCCATTGTCATTAAGTTACGCGGTCGGCCAGCAGAAGTACGTACACGTGTCTATAGAAGCTTATACGCGCGTATGAGGTTGTACATTGGCAACTACTTATTGCATTACGAATAAAATAAAATCTACGATTTACATACTTGATGCGTCAAGCTTGAGTTGATAGAACGTGAGGTGAGGACGAGGAGTGGACAGATACGGTCGGCGATGTGAGTCGTCCTGTGCGCGCGTATACTTGTACGAGCTTTGCACGTCGCGCCATGCTACGATTCGTGGGAAAACTAGTGTAAAATAAGTTCTAATTTTAAAATCTAATGCAAAATATTTCTATTCTAAAAGTAACTTTCAGCGAAAGCATATGTATCCTTATTTTTAAAATAATCAAATACTGAAATGGTAATATTAAAGAAATGGTAATAAAAGTACGCATAACAGCTTTAGTAACGATCAGACAAATAACCTTTATAGACCAATTTGATTTCAAAAGTCAGTGCTGCAAAAGATTTACCTGAATTATTTTCACCACCTCTACTAAATCTACAGTTTAATATAACGCTTATAGAAATCCCTCTAGAGACTGTTACCTCTTTCACGGAATACAAATGATCTACTTTTATCGCTCGTTATACATTAATCCTATTTTATTGTAGAAGCGTCTTAAGTTCATGACTAGATCTTGGTTTACATTAAAAGTTTCTAACGCTGTGTTAAGTTAAAGAATCATCTTTTTGAAATACCTAAAAAGTGTGTATTATTTTTTACTATGTCTCGACATACAGTTAATTACCTGCAAGTAGCAGTCACATCCATAATCACTTGAGGCAATTATCAAGCTGATCCCGAAACTATTCTGGGTCACATTACGGTCTGTACATCTGTACACATGAAAACACTTTACCCTCGGTAGACTGGGTAAAAACCACTCACTGTTTGCCTACTACTCTTAGAATAATAATTAGAAATATAATTTAGTTTCCTATTAAGAATGAGTTGAGAATATACTTCGTCTGTTACTCCCTTACTCAGTGTTTTAGGCCTTTACTAACTTTATCCAATAAAAGTTAATAACATTTATTGAACATAACAATACGCATCTCTAAGTGCGCCGAAGATATTTGATTTTTTAAATTGTGGTTTGACATGTGACCTCGACTTGTCTATTGGAAACCAAGGGGAGATCCAAGAGTGCCTGAAGAGTGACTGAAAAAACCGCCTGAAACTATGCCAGTTATAAGTGCTTAAGCGTGAGGAATAATCACGCACCGCTTGAAGGATCCAAGGTTATAGGATAAGCTGATAAAGCATTTAACTTGTCGATTACTTTACAAATGAACGAACGCACTAAATCTTTTAGTTCGACATCAGTTGCGGTCGACAAAAGGCGGATGCTTCCCCTGCCCTGATAAATGATAAAATTTGTATATTAATTAAAATTATATAAACGGCATAGTTATGATGACTAAGGTAGCTGTAAACTGAATCGTTTTTTTTTCAGTCGTCAGCACTCGTGTACCTTCCCTTACTTATTATCTGGCAAGCCGCGGTCAGGTATCTCTTCTAAATAAAACTCATATCTAGTAAATTTGTAAAAAGTAATTGTTAAAAATTTAACTCCTTTGAGTTGTGGTAAAAAAATTTATCGACAATGCATAATATTATATAGGCCAGTAGAATTAGACAATTTTAACAGGAATTCGCAAATAGTTCGTTTCAGTTAACCATAGGTGAAAAAAGGTGTATTTAGTAGTAAGGAATGTACCTCTGCATTTCCCCCAAAAAGAGAAAAAATTCACCTATAGCTAACTAAAACGAGTTATTTATGTCATTTTTGCTAATTCTACTGGCCTAATAATATTTATATTATATTAATTGCTTATAAAATCAATTTTGCACATTTTTAATATCACTTTGGTGTCACTACAAACAATCATAACCTAATTATTAAGATGTGTACAAATAGTAAACACCATATTTTTATTTAACAATTCTCTACATACAAGCTCTTCGGTTATGAGCAACCCAGCTTTCTTGACAATTCTCCGATTTGATCGGAAAACACCCTACTGAGCCTGCCTTTTTAAACGCATCCATCCACGTCAGAGAAGTGTGAATATGAGGGAAGCGAGGGAGTTTTGTCAGGATCCTAGTAAGTGGCGCTTATTTGTCTCTATCCCTGTGAGAAAAAAAGCGTGACAATTTGATTGATTGATTGTTTTTTTATAAGTCTTTTTGTTAAAAATAATTGTATTATTATCGTTATTTATTAAAAATTGTGATTTTATTTTATATAACAAATTACATAACTAAACTTAAATAATCAATAAATGATGACGCTCAAATCAGGAATTCGACCAGAAATTCTGCAAATCTCGACGTTTAATTCCATGGGAGTTAAACATCTGAATTTGGTGACATTATGCAAGTTTCTATCAATAAACAGATTCCGAATTCAACTCTCAACGGGACTGAAATCGTTAACAATTTGATGGTTGCACAAATTTTATTTAACTATATTTGTTTACAATAAATTATATTGATTGATTGATATTGATTGTATTGGTAGGCCTTAATTCCTATCTACTTATACCTATCTTTTTCTACTACCACTTAGTACCTATAATAAACTTCAGTATTTTAAACTTTGTTGCACTACCCACCATCATCTTAACGTTCACCATATATGAAGGTTTGGCTGGTAGAGAATGCCATGGGGCATTAAGTCCGCCTTTTGTAAAAAAAATACAATAAAGTTTTTAAATAAATAAAATAAATAAATATATAGTAAAATAAATTTATCATACTGGTATATAACTATACTTTATTTAAACAAGATAATATACTTTTTTTCTCAGTGTATAAATGGTATTTGTTGATGCCTAACGTGTGACGGTATCCTAAGCTTAACGGTATGTTAGGCTGGTCTATGGATTAAGGCAACAGCTACTACAGTTGAATAACTGCAAGTAGCAGTCGCATTCATTATGCTGGCCTATTTAGAACCGGCAACATACCTTGATCCCGAAACATATTCACTTCACGCTTTATAAATTTATACGAGTAATGGTACGACCCCGGATCGTCAGATTGAGCAAATGGCCACCAACTGTCTGTCTACTATTAATATTCTGAAATTTAGCAATCAATCAGTCAAATTGTCACGCCTTTTTACCACATGGATAGGTAAAAACAATGGAGCGCCACTTGCCACGATCCTGACACAACTTCCAAAATTTAGCAATAATGGAATCATCATTATCAGCCAGAAGACGTCCACTGCTGAACACAGTCCCTTAGAACGCATTTCGAACGACAAGATGCTAGTTGCATTCACCGGTTATTCGTGACTCTTACTATGTCGTGAGTCAACCTATAGTGGGAGGTACGCTGCGTCTTTCAGTTCGTGGTCTCCACTCAAGAACCTCTCTTCACCATCGGTTATCGGTTCTTCGAGCGATGTGGCCAGCTCACATATAATACAAGTAATGAAATATTATAGATAAAATCATAAAGGCCACAAATTGTTTGAAATCCAACAATATTTTATTTGTCGGGAACATTTTTCTATACAAAGTTTGGAATTCGAGAGCGACATATCAAAAGTACCCTGGGCTTTTACTGTTATTTACAAGAGCGCGTTCTGAATTGCAAATTGGGCAAACGTATCGACGCCGAGCCTCTCATTGGTGTTTCGGTCAAACTGTGATTTCGATAACAATTTCAAACAACGAACCAATAGCACTATTGAACAACAAATATTACTTAGTTTTTATTTTATTTGTTATAAGCTGTTATTAATTGCTACGTATTAAACTTGTATGTTATACTCGTGATGTTCCGAGGAGCTGTTTAACCTTGTTCCACATCGTCTTTATACACCAGTGATACTCGCCCCGCCTACAGGTCGGGGGAAGCATCTGCATTTCGTCTACCGCACCGGCAGTCAAACTTAAAGGTTAAGTGCGACATTTTTTGTAGAACAATCGACAAGTGGAATGCTTTACCAGACTATGTGTTCTTTTCTAAGATTTTGTAAGACGAAGCTCGGCCCGCCAATTTCCCGACTAACTTTTTATAAGTCTCTGAGAAATGGTCCGTCTACACCTATCACAGTATCTATGACGTAATGGAATCACAAACTTTCAGACGTGAAAATTCTTTAGACACTGCAAAAGAAAAAATCCTAATATACTTTGCACGCTTTGCGAGTCGTGACGTCTTTCAGCTTTCTTTTGGTATAGTACAGTGTAAGAAATGACAATGGAACTTTAAAAGGATTAGTAGATATGTACGTTCATATACTTATATGTACGCGTATAGTTATAAATAACTTTATATGTACAATTATTAATTATAGTTAAGAATTGGATTAGGTAGCAATTAAATTCTTCCTCTATAGATTTTCAAAAAGAGTTTTTAATAAGATATTTAGTATAAGACAACTCATATTATTGTATTATTTTCTGTTGTGAATGGATGCGTTACTTGTTTAACGCAGGCCTAGAAGGGTGTTTACATCCTCAAGAAAGCTATATTGCCTAGTGCCCATATAATAACCATAGAGCTTGTATGAAGAGAATTGTAGATGTAAAGGAAGCGAGGGAATTGTGTCAGGATCGTAGCAAGTGGCGCTTCATGTTCTCTGCCTATCCCAGAAATCACCGAAGACACTCCCAAAGGTTAACTGGTAGAAAATGCCTTAAGGCATTAAGTTCGTCTCTTGTAAACTTTTGTAGTTATTTATGTGCAATAAAGAATTCTATTATTGATTGATTAATTGATACCGCGACAATTTGATCGATAGATATTATTGTAAATAAAGATCGACACATTTACCGAGCATGTTAACTCACTTTTTTTAATTTAATTCTCTTGTTGCAGCTGCAGTCGTGGTGACTACCTCAAGGTGTATTGGGAAGTTCAAGGACCTGGACCTCCTGGAGCTATTAATGAACGCTCAGCTTGGGCTCGTGAACTGTGCGGTTCCAGGGCTGATGCACCCTCCGCCCTCTACTCTCCGGGACCAGCCATGGTCTTGGAGTTTCATTCAGGTTCTAAGAGAAATAATGCTACAGGATTCGTTGGCACTTACAGTTTTATTGACCGAAGTGAGTGGTAGATTTTATTATAATTAATAATTTTATTTTTAGTTTATTTCAATATCGTTGTGATTTTTTAATCGTAGTTTTTTTATTTCTTTACTAAGCTACTAAAGTGCTTGTATCATAGAAACAGGACAACCTTTTGTCTTTTTTTTATTGTGACTCGACATATTACAGCACCCCGCTTGATGTTAAGCTGAAGTGTGGTCCATGAATGAATGTCACTCCTACTTCAATTCAATAACTGTGAGTAGCAATCACATCCAATATGCCGGCCTAGATGGAACCGGCAACTTACAAGCTGATCCCGATCACTTCACGTGACCAAATCACTTCACGGTCTGTATACTTGTATAAGTGGTATAAGTGGTGGTACTACCCCGGATCGGCAGACTGGGTACCACTGCCTACCACTCTTTGATAACCAGACCCGAAACAAATATCCATCTCTTTTTTTTATTAACAAATACAATATTTAATATATTTATTAAATATTACAAATAAAAGCTATGAAACAAATATTTGCTCCGACCGGGAATCGAACCCGGGACTTTACGCGCAACAAACCAATCACTAAACCGTTCGTCCACCGGAGTCGTCAAAATAAATTGGTACTATATGTGTACTCTCATCATATATTTACAAAAGGCGTATATTTATTCGTGTTTTGCCGATAGGCATTATCATCTAGCAAAATCTTCAGTATTATTTTGACATTGAGTTTTGAGTCAGTCTATAAATAAAATTATTTAATTATTAAAATTAAATATTTTTTTATTATTGAGGATTACATATGACAGCAACCTGCCTAATGTTCAGCTGGACTGCGGGATAAGATCCATGAACGGGGATAAGTGCTACTACAGGGTAAATAACTGTAATTAGCAATCACATTCATTATGCCGGTTTAAACAGGCAACTTACAAGCTGATTCTGGAACACGAATAAGTCACTTCACGGTCTGTATACTTGTAGGTGGTGGTACTACCCCGGATCGGTAGGCTGGGCACCACTGCCACTCTTTTGTCAGTAATATGATTGATTTCATAGTAAAGATGAATGACCTTTTTAATTATAAAGTTTTTAATGTAATTAAAGTTTTAAGTAAAAATTTAATTAACAATTTAACAATAATTAATTAATGTCTAAGAAAATTACTTTCTATAAATTTATTTAAAAGTAATTTCACTAAATAATTAGTTTGGCCACAAAATGAAAAACTTAATCTGTAAAATTTAGTTAATTAATAATGTTATATTGGTTAAAAGTTTAAATGGAGTGTCATGTACAAACCTACCATTTTAATATTTTTTATCGTAGCCTGATGTAAAGCAGGAGTGCGGTTCATGAATGGAGGCGACTGCTACTACAGGTAAATAAATGCAAGTGTGCTCTACGATACGTGGCCTAGTCGTAATTTCAAAGCGACTAAATCACTTCACGGTTTGTACATTAGCAGTTTCATCCACTATGGCCGCCTAGTTGGAACCTGCAACCCTCAAGCTGATCCCGAAACGCAACTAAGTCACTTTACGGTCTGCGCAATTGTAAGTGGTGGTACTTCCCCGGATTGGCAGACTGAGCACCACTGCCTACCACTTTTAAACAACCAGAACCGGTGCAATTATCCACCTTATTTTTTATTATTTTTGCTTCGACCGGGAATCGAACCTAGGACTTATCGCGTAACAGACTAGTGTTTTTACCAATACGACTCACTAATTTTATACGAATTATAATTAATTTAACTAATAACTATTGATACGTCCTAAGTTTATTAGTAAAATGTAAAACGCGAATAAAATGACTGCAAATATCTACTGTTACGGTTTATCCTATTTTATCCAGTTTGGGCTCATTAGAGCAGGCGTTTGCGGGGATTGCAACTTTCAACCCACTTTCAGCCTTTTAGCTTGACCAGCCGTAACATCGGCGGACGATCAAACTAGGCATGGGAAAATATTGATTCAATCTATTGAGGTAATTCAATGAGTCACCTCTTTTATTAATCTTTGTGAAGTTTATATACGATTATTTGCTTTGTTAAAACCAAATTTTTAATAATTGATTTTTGGCATATTTATTTCCGGCTTCAGGCGACGACCTGGATCAAACTCGGTGTCTGTCATTTCGGCCACGGTCATCTCGGTGTCCCACGTTCGGCCGCTGGCTGTTTACGGGTGATTTTTATTCTGTCACATTACTAATTTATACATTTAGTATATTGGTTGAAAACAAAAAAATGTGCGAAATGACATTTAATATAATTTTATTTTGAGAATACCGTAGAGTTTATATGAAGAGAATTCTGGATGTAAAGGAAGCGAGAGAGTTGTGTCAGGATCGTAGCAAGTGGCCCTTTATTGTCTCTGCCTATCACTGTGGGAATAAGGCGTGACAATGAGATTGATTGATTGATTAACAAACATAGACTTAAATATATTATGATATACATACACTTATATAAATTAACTGTTTTATTTTCTAAATAAGCAATTAAATAGCAACTTCTTGAAAACATGAATAGAAAGATGTTGTCTAATCGTCAGTGGAAGCATATTCCTCTGACGAGCTGCAGACACGGTTGCCCAATGTTGTGCGTTGAGCTGATACTAACAATGAACTGATTCATTTGTTGCCATCCCTATGGAAAACGTTTTAGCGCAAGCAGCTAAATCCCTGCGGCTTATAAACGTGGATGTTGATTTTCAACATGAAACACAGATGCATTCGCGGATTGTCAAATAACTTTTTGAATCAGTAATTACAAATCAAGGAAGAAAATGGAAATCGTGATAATACCTGTATAAATATAGAAGATAGTATACGATCTGTTTAATGTAATACCAAAACCCGCTGTTTGATATTGTAAACTGTTCTGAGATCATATTGAATGAATAAATAAATAGCCATTGTTTACTTCTTCAAACAAAGCTATAACAAGCATTTAACGAGATCTAGTAGACTTACACAAAACCATAGTTGCTTGATTAAGTGTTGGCGATGTTCGAGCCAAGTTCTTGTATACAAGTACGAACTGGCATACTCATTAAAGGTTCGGAGTAAGATTAACAATTGTTCTTCACTTTTGGCTGACTTTACTTTTGGTAGTCTTCGGTAGCCTAAGTGATCGTAAACTCTAGTGTACATAACACTAGAGTTTACGAGTGTTAGGTTTAAATGTAGGCTTCAGAAGATTTGAATTTATTTTTCTTTTAGAGACTCGACATCTAACCTCGTCTTGCTGAATAGTAAGCATAAATTGTTTTTTTTAAGAATACTGATCAATGAACAATCTCCTGGGCCGTTCCCGTTTTTTTCTTCCACCCAACTCCGATAAATTAATATTAATTAAAAACTGAAATAATTTTGTTTTTGGATTAACCTACTTTTGGTGTATGAA
Source organism: Tinea trinotella (assembly GCA_905220615.1). Classification (NCBI taxonomy): domain Eukaryota; kingdom Metazoa; phylum Arthropoda; class Insecta; order Lepidoptera; family Tineidae; genus Tinea; species Tinea trinotella. Next base: position 9,775,596 of record HG992315.1, read on the forward strand.
AAATGTTGACCCAAATATTTATCGTTAGGATTTTGAATAAGTTACCTTAAGATATTGTTTTTTTATTAAGACATATGACAGCACCCCGACTGGTGTAAAGCTAAAGACTATTACACCACTTACAAGTACTTCACGGTCTGTATACTTGTAAGTGGTGGTAGTACACCGGATGGGCAGACTAAGACTACCACTTTTAAAATAATTATTAAACTAATAATTGTTTATAATAAATTAGTTTGTTTTAAATATCTGGAAAAAAGACGTAGCTAAATTGTTTTAAACTAGTCACTGATTCAGAAGAATAACAATCAACTTGGAGTGGGTTTAGTACAACTCTCTGAATTTCTAAGTGCAATCAGTTGTGAACATTTGTTAGAGAAAAATGATATGCAAATAATGGAAACATTTATACGGTAACTCAAATTGCAGTTTATGCATATTGTAATTTAGTTTAAGGCTCTATTCACGGATCGCATTCCAGTTTAGCATTAAGCAGTCAATAAAAAGATGTCACGATAAAAAAGAAATCTCTTGTGCGTTTGTCCATTTATTTTCATAACACAAACACACAAGAAAAAAATAAAAGCAGACATTGCTTTAGTGAGGATCAACCTATAATAAAAAATAGGTCTTTTTTATTTATTTCTTGAACAATAAAATAACTATTACAAAATCCACATCGAAAGTAGAAGATTGTTTTTTGATTTCTAAAAATCTTTAATGCAGAGAGCTCATTGAATTGAAACATGGTTCTTTGTATGCATAACATGGATAAGGCGAGGAGCATAATGCGACATACATACAGCTTTAAAAATGTATAGTTGCAAAATTTAGATTCAATCTCAAGTACCTACATAGCTTTAAGAAGCTATTTACTGAAATAGTTTAGATTGTACCGATATTACTATAAAAAAATATTTACAACATTGTTTAAATATTTGTATACAGTCAAATGTCAATTTAATACGTGATGCTAAATTTACATAAAACATATTTAATGCTTGTATAAAGCGCGTTTATTGTTTTTTTCTGTCAACACGTTCCATGTTAATGTAAATTCTTATGATTATTGTAATGAAAAAAATATTATTTATCTATTTATACAAACTAAAATAATAAACGACATAGAACGGTCACTCGAATAACAAAAGTAATCTTACATTTGTGATTGATTCGAATACTTCTTATACACCTGGGACTCGTGCCCTCCCTTCCATATATATCTCTGTCTTCAAAGATTACTAAGAGATGAAAGCTGTGACAATGATCGAGCGCTGCTGCAACTTCTGCTTAAAACTGGACTGCATATGTTATAAACACATACCAAATACGACTAGACTCTGATTTAATAGAAAATTGGTAATATTATTTGTTCTAAGTATAACGTCACGCATTTACTCTCATAGACCTATATATGTATAAGCAAATATAATGCAATTAAAATAAGAATAGGACCGAATCGGCGCCTTTTTGTGACGTTTAACCACCTTCACTTTAGTACGGTGTTTTTTTCTTTGCGGACAGTAAAGAAAAAGACAACTTTAAATCAGTTAAGTGAAGTTAGTCAACAGCCCGTACGATTCTTATTTTAACAGCATTACACTACCTGTAGAAGGCACACCTGCAGCTTAAATTTATGGTGGGCTATTTATAATTATTTACGACTAAATTATTTAGATGAACAAGAATGCTGTAATATATACATATTGCCATAATCCACATGCTTGACAAGTGACTTGTGGATCGCAGTATACTTACCACACGTTAAGAGGATGCTGCTGCCCATCCTCCGGTGAGACTAGTCGGGTATAGAACATCCAGGGTCGATTATAAATCATATGTCGAGTCACTACATGGTTTTCGCAGTCGTCGGCACTGTTGGACCTTTTCTTGCTTACTATCAGGCGGGTCGAGGTCAGATGTCGAGTCACAATAAAAATAAAATTAAAAAATATAACATATATATATATTGTTTGTTTCTATTGTTCTCATAAAAGTTAAAGAGAAAAAATTTTTTTTTGCGAAAGTCTGCGTTTGAATGCTTCAATTTTATATATTTTTTTATATTAAGCTACTGAAGTGCTTTCATAGAAACTGGAATACCAAAGTAAATATATCATAGATACATTGGTACCAGCAATTTTTTTAACCCGTGCTGTTGGTTTGCTCTACCACTGCACCACGGTCGCTTTAAAACCCCATGGGCTATATATTCTATGCGGTGTCTCTTGGCTGCATTGTCTGTAGGTATAAAGTACTGCTTTTAACACTCATTCATAATCACATTGTCTAAATTTCAGTTCCAAACATTTTAGGGAAATTAATCCTAACTGCAACTTTACATTCTAAAAACTTTCTACATATTAATATCTTTAATTGCCATTTAGCTTTGCCCATTCCATTCATTAACATTTGTGTCATTAAAATGTGTCGCCATTTTCTTATCCTAAACTAATGATTTTTTTTAACTATTACCTTAAAAACTTGGCCTTATAACAATAAAAATTACTCTACATGGCATATTGATATCATGCGATGATGTGAACTTTTTAAAAGTTCATATATGGTAGACAGTAGTATCTAGTCTGGTGATCCAGAGTAGTCTTACAAGATTCAAGGTCCACTTACAAGTATACAGACCGTGAAGTGACCCACCCATTCGAGTTTCGGGATCAGCATGTAAATTGCCGGTTCCAATTACGCCGGCATAGTGAATGTAACTACTACTTACAGTAATTTAACTGTAGTAGCAGTCATAAACCGCACTCCAGCTTACCATAAGGCGGGGTGCTGTCATATGTCGAGCCACAATAAAAAAAGAAAAACTCCTTACTTTTCTTCTTGCAAAAATATAAAAGAAATACCTCACGAACGTACTATTTAAATCCGCGTGAAAAGCCACAAGCGAAACGGACGTAGCTGGTTCAAATAGGATCAGAGTGTTGGACTTTACAAGTGTGAGGCTTATCGGCCAGCCGACAACTTCTGTCCCATGCATATTAAAGCCCTCTGCAGTCTACAAGGTGAGCCAAAGAGAATATTTTAGCAAGAAAATATACACCGTATATTTTTGTGTATGAAATATACGATGAAATGAAAATGGAAAAATATTTTTCAATCTTTTTGATCATAACGAAGATCTTTGGCCGGTATAGTGACGGTGACTGTGGCAGCCGTAAGCTGATTCGGTTTTTGCAGTCGTCGGCACTCTTGGACCTCCATTATGCTTACTATCAGGAATGTCGAGGTCACAATAAAAAATATCTGACCTCGACTTGACTGCTGCATTCGCCTTTACTATGCTGACCAAGGTGGATCACAGTAATTGGCGTATTGGTTAGCACACCAGTCCGTTACGCGAAAAGTGCCGGGTTCGATTCCCGGTCGGAGCAAAAATATTTTTACTGTAAAGTGACTCAGTCGCGTTTAGTGACTTAGTTTGCAATTTGCTTGTTCTCACTAGGTAACCCCTTCGACCCCGAATCTAATAAAATTGTTACCCGTTTATAATATTATGTTTTTCTCGTCCTTTTTTATTTCTTTATTGTGACTCGACATATGACAGCACCTTGTCTTATGTTAAGCTGGAGTGCGGACCATTAATGAAGGCAACTGCTACTACCGTTAAATAACTGCAAGTAGCAGTCGCAGCCACTATACCACTGTCCTGAAACGCGACTGATCTACGTCACGGTCTGCATATTTAAAAGCTGTGGTACTTACTCGGTTTGAAAAACTGAACCTCTCTTTCTTCTTATAATAATATTACAATTTTAATAATTCTAATATTACAAAACTGTAAAATTTAAATTATGTAATAAACTAGCATTGTCATTTGCAAAAATAAATTTTAATTTTATCTTATCAATAAAGTTCATGGACGTACTTTTGATTATATCATATTTTGCGATAAAACATTTTATATACATCTTATAAATTATCGCTGTTTTCTTATTTCTAGATCCTGTACTTTTTTATATATTAAGACTCTACATTTGGCCTAGACTTGCCTGATTATTATTAAGCGACTGACAAATCCGTCTCATTTTACGGTTGCTCTAGTCGCCGTCATTGTGCCGGCAAAAGACATATCAGCATCAGCTGAAATACACCCCACTACTGAGGCACAGGTCTTTGTATAGATAGTGATATCTCAAAAGGATTTTAGAACTCAATTTTAAGACATCTATAGTAGTAATAACGATAGGGGCCTACAGTTTACCGTGCCATCCGAAACACGAGTAAAGTCGAGGTTTTTTTTGGCATATGCGGTCACCCATCTCACTACTAAAATCGCCTTTCATCGTATTAAAATCGCGTATTTGGGATCTATTGTCTGCTGTCAGTTAGACGGCATGATATTATATTGTAGTAACGTAGTAAACGGTGTCATCTAAAGTATAATGAACAGCCAAATAATGTCCCAAAAGTCACCATCTGTCCCGTCTGTTCATATTGCGATACTTGTTCCTACATTAATGTACGGAAGTGAATGTTGGTCGTGACAGAAGATGCAGGACAGTAGAATTAACGCTGTAGAAATGCGAAAATTAAGGAGAGAATGTTAAGTGACGATAGCGGATAGAATATGAAATAGCACAGTGCGCGATAGATGTGGTTTGAAAGAAGATGTAGTGACAAGGATTGACAAAGAAATTCTTCGATGGTTTGGGCAATATGGAAAGGATAAGTGAAAGTAGATTATCGAGAGGAATCTATAAATCTTAAGTGGATGGATACGTTAAACAAGGCAGGCCCAGGAGAGTGTTTTCCGACCAAATCGGAGACATCCTCAAGAAAGCTGGGTTCCCTAGTGCCAGAGTTTGTATGAAGAGAATTGAGAATGTGAAGAAAGCGAGGGAGTTGTGTCAGGGTCGTGGCAAGTGACGATCCATAGTCTCAGCCTGTGGGAAAAAGGCGTGACAGTTTGAGTTAAGTTGATATTGTAGTCTTAGAAACTATATGCGGAAGTCGCATTCACAATTCCATGCTGCCTAAAATCTTAAATCTTTGCCCTTGAAATTCTCTATCGAGCAATGACAAAGAGTATTTGATATAACAATAAGGAATACCTAATGTCAGTTGTTTACTTAAGTCCGTTATCACTATGCAAACTATTACCAAAGGTCATGGATTGATAACACGCGGATATAACGAACGGGACATAGGTCATATAAATTAAGTCATACCATTTAGAATAATATTAATTACCCAGTATAATGGAAGCGGTGTGATCATTCGTCATTTTATAATTATAAAAAATATTTATAATATAAAGATAATTAGTATTTATTGAATATTGGTATTTGGAGTGCATAGTGTATGAAACTGCTATTTAAAGTTATTTCTCTTGTAGTAGTCACCTCCAATCATGGACCGCACTCCAGCTTAACATCAGGCAGGGTGCTGTCATTTATCGAGTCATAAATAAAATACTAGGCTGTTTATAAATTTAATATAATATTTTTTTTAACGTTATGTCAATTTCCTTTAAAAAAAGTATAGCGTCTTTGATAAATGCACTTATGTGTGTCTATCAGATTCAGGGCTCCTTAATTTTTAGGTTTTTTTAATGGTTATCCTTTACCTTTAAAAGAATACTGGGAGCCATCTTTAGTAGTTGATCTTGTAGGACTTTCAGTTTCAACTCGGCCGGCATGCCACTTAACTTGCAACTGTAGTAGCAGACACCTGTATTCACCGCACTCCAGCTCAACATTAAGCGAGGTGCTGCTATATCGAGTCACAATATAAAAATAAACGTGATAAGAATCGGGTATTAGTTTAATTTACAATTTCTTGCATTCAAACGATTCCAATTTAAAATATAAATCGCTATTCATTTTTCAACGCGGAAACGATATTGTATTTGTTCATCCTTACCCACATTTCCTTGTCTGACTGAGTCATCAATTCTATGGCGTTTCATGCATTTGATATCATCGATAACACAGGAGTCCCTTACTGCTATCGATTCGCGATCGTTTTTTATTATACATTGAAACCTACTTAATTGCAATTCTATTCCTTTAAAAACTCACCCAAGAAATGTTATTAATAATAATAAATATTATTTTATACACCAAATAATTAACAATAAGTTTACAAATATCGAATCTAATGCCTTTAGACATTTTCTAACTCTTGCACCTTTGGGAGGTGAAGGAAAAAAAAACAATAATACAAAATGAACCATTCACTAAATAAATAATATTAGATATTCGTTTGCATCTCTTGCAAGTGACTCTAACTAAGGCTTGAGTTATGTTCAAGTTTACTTAAGCTAGCTACAAGAAAGCTCGTATTATTGCAAATGTCATAAGGACACTCCTAACCGAATTTATATTTTTTTAAAGACCCGATAATATAACTCATATAAATTTAACAATCAATTTACTCCCTCGCTTCCCTCACATTTACAATCCTCTTCATACAGGCTCTACGGTTATGGACACTAGGAAACCCAGCTTCATTGGGAATACCTCCATTAATTTCATGTCTTAATTCCCAAATGGATAGGCAAAAACAACGGAGCGTTAATGTTCACGACTCCGGATAGTAGACAATTCTCTTCATGAATTTTATTGTGGATTGGAAACATATTTACAATGTATGATTATGGGTAGTGCCCAGGTTTAAAAAAATATATAGGTCTCTCTGGTATTATTAATTCGAGTACATTGCAAAAATATATTCTTGTAATGCCAATTATTAAACATTTTACATTTTAAAAATACATTTATAATTTAAACGGATATTGTTGCTTTTAAAATTAAAGTTTTTCGTAGGATTTTTACGGTATGAAAATAAAACCTTACTAGTAAAAGTAAATATTTTATTATAATTTTTGATGATATTTTTTTTAGATTTTGCGCGAACATTGATTAATGAAATAAACACATCTTGTGCGGCTTACTATCGCATTTATTTTGGTTAATTATTTCACAATTTTCTATTATTCCGATGTTTTGAGAGCCATCGTGGTCAACGTTAGCAGCATAAAATTTGTTCAATTCATGTTTTTTGATATTCATTTATTAAAAAAATGTACGATTCTTTCCCAATAATTGACAATTTTAAATTCGTAATAGAGGTGTAGAAGATTTTCTTTCTGAGCTTGCTACATTGCATCCGTTACGGACTATTTCACTTAGCATACAAAGAGCTACTTGCTTCGTTTTATATACCTAAAACACTTTTAAAGAGCAATAAATTTTTCGACTTATATTACTTTTATTAAATTCGCTGGACATTGAAAGGGATGTTAATCCTGTCCTTGATGGTTATTCATATTTTATTATTGTCCTCGGTTTTCAATTTATAATATAAAGTATACCTAGATATCTACTATGCAAATAAATATTTTTTATATATTTTTTTTATATTTAGGTCGTCATATACGCTGTCATATTTAGAAATTAATTCAAAAGTTAATGTTTGTTTGTATGTTATGTAGGACATTTAGATGTTTATCTGTGCCCATGAGCATTAAACAAACTTAATATAATTAATATTTTTATTGATATATATCATTTTGTCCTATAAAAACAAATATCAAGGTTGGGAAAAAGCAAAACAAGTGTTATCTAATTATTATTAATTAGTTTATATAAGTTAATCGTTTATTTAATAGATTTTTTAAATTATTTTATTTACGAGTACGTATCAACAAACGAAATTTTGCGTCCGTTTTCCTATATTAGGATTTTATAATACCTAAAATTTTATTTAATTATATTAATATAGAATTGTTTATTTTATTTCTTTTTTAAAGTATGAAAGTGAACAAGAAACAAGATTTTAGTTTGAACTACTTCGAATGAAGTCCGAGAAAGGAAGAAAATTCAACGATATTGCATAAAAATCGGCGCATCGTGTTACGATCCTAAATACCTTAGCATTTACAATTCTAATGTTTTATTATTACCATATTTTTGTATATTTATATAAACCATTTTATTTATTTATTTAAATTCTCCATTGTATCCGCCTATCCTGCTAGAAATCAATGCGTGACAATTTGATTGATTAAGACTTTATCATTTTAATAATTAGTAGCCAAAATACAAGAACATGTACGTACTTGTAATTTTGATATTTTAATAAATAAATTTATAAACACAAAACAAACAGGCTAAAAAATTTAGACAATAAAAAAGAAAACAAATATTATTACTTAAACTTTATTATGAGTATTATTTCATCGACTGCGAACTTTTGGATCTATTAGTTATAAATATCTATTTGATGTTTTAAACTCATATACATAATATATAGTATCTTAAATCTTAATATTAATTAATTCACTTTGGTGCAGGTGCGTTAGCCTTTTCCTTGATGTCGTCGAGCTGTAATAAAATAATAAAACGAATATAATAATTTTGTTAAACTTCACACACGTTTGTAAAACTTTTCCTAATGTTTTGTATTTGTAATATTTTAATTTATATAATACCTACTGTATTATATAAATTAAAATACTACATTAAATTAATGTATATATATTATATGTACATAAAAATATTACATAACATAAAAATATTAATTTTTAATTTTTTGTCATTTCCTAATCACTTTACAATATTTTTTCTTATAATTTCTCATTTGACCAATGTAAACAAACCCAAGCTGGCCAATTTACAATAAATAGTTTGAATTTTATTATTTCATTAAATAGATTACTTACGACTTTCTGGAGGTTGGCAAGTGCGTCATTGAATCCTTTTTTAACATTATCAGGGTTGAAGACTTCTCCGACTTTTTGGTTCAACTCGCTTGTGAGATCCTGGAATTGTTTTTGGATATTGTCGAGGGTGTTGGCTTCGCCTTGTGGAACATCACGTTTAACGAAGGCATGGGCCTAGAAAACAATTTAACAAAAATTAATACAGTATTATTAAATATAAAAGTATATTATTATACTAAATTTTATCTTTAAGATATCAATCAATTTTTCCCACAGGGATAGGCAGAGACAATGGAGCGCCACTTACCACGATCCTTACACAACTCCCTTGCTTCCTTCACATCCACAATTCTCCTCATACAGGCCCTATGGTTATGGGCACTAGGCAACCTAGCTTTCTTAAAGATGTATTTAAGATAACTTATATTTAATAAATAAAACAATTCCACATGTACTTTTTCTTGTATAGCTTTACGTAATACATATTTTAGTTGTGTACAATGGATAATTTATATATTATTAAATCATAATTATATAAGTAAATTATTAAACATTTAATTAAACAACGCAACAGTTTTATGTTAGATATAAACAGATTAAAATCCAATTTATAAAACAAATACCTTAACATGTTCTTCTCTATTTTAACTGTAAATTATTAAATAAATGAAACACTTACGCTGACCAAGCAGACGGCCAAAACGACGAAAAGCATCTTTCCAGACATGTTTAAGAAATTGATGAGTTTGTGAATGACAAGTTGTTAGGACCTTGATATCACAAAGACTGTGATATATTTGTTGCGCGTGTTATTTTATAGTAATTTACAGCCGCTCTAAAATAACAAATTTTGTAATTGATTATTTGTTTTTTTTTTTTTTTTTTTATTGTGACACGACATTTGACATCGACCTGCCTGATGATAAGCAAGAGGAGATCCAAAAGTGCCGACGACTGAAACAACCGAGTTAGTACGCGGCTGTCTCATCCGCCGTCACAATGCCGGCCAAAGGTGGTTCTTCACGCATCGCTTGAAGGATCCAAGGTTATAGGAGGGAGAGAACACATGGGCTGGCAAAGCATTCCACTTGTCGATTGTTCTACAGAGAAAAGATGCACCAAACTTTTTAGTTCGACTACCGATTCTGTCGACAAAATGTGAATGCTTCCCCCGACCAGTGCGGGTGTTACGGGTGTGAAAAGACGAGATAGGAACAAGGTTAAAGAGCTCCTCGGAACATTCCCCGTGGTATAGGCGATAGAGGACGCAAAGAGCCGCCATGTCTCTGCGTAATTGCAGAGGCTCCAGAGTTCGCGTAACCTCTACATCTCCTATGATCCGGACAGCTCGGCGCTGCAATGAATCCAGGGCATTGAGAAGATACTTGGCAGAGCCGTCCCAAAGATGCGAACAGTACTCCGCGCAAGAGCGAATTTGAGCCTTGTATAAAAGCAGGCGAAGCTCTGGCGCGAAGAACCGCCGCACCTTGTTCAGGATGCCAAGTTTGCGGGAGGTGGTCTTAATAGCCCGCTCAATGTGATCCCTGTGATTCAGGTCGCTGCGAAGGGACATCCCTAAGATATCCAGTCTGTCCGAAGTACCAAGGGAAATGTTACGAAGAGAAGGAAGGGGGATAAACGGGGATTTTTTCGTCGAGAACGCGCATACCTGAGTCTTGTCTGCGTTGAACTGAACTAGGTTCTCGTCGCCCCAATGGGTAATACAATCAAGAACCCGGTTCAGCCCCGCTACAACAGACTTTCTCATATCGGCTATCTCCTGTTTTCCGGCTGCGGGGCGGGCAGTGTAGCGTCCATGCACCGTGCTGTCGTCTGCATAGCAATGAATGTTGGATCCAAGGTCCAGCATGTCATTGATATGCAGTAGGAACAAGGTTGGCGACAGCACAGAGCCCTGAGGAACGCCAGCATTCACCGACATCCTACGTGACGCGCTGCAATCCACAACAACGCGTATGGAGCGGCCACGCAGGAAGTCGGCTATCCAGCCACGCAGACGGTCAGGTAAACCGTATGCCTCGAGCTTGGAAAGAAGGGCCATGTGCCAGACCCTGTCAAACGCTTTGGAGATGTCCAAGCCGATAGCAAGGGCCTCTCCGTTACCGTCCAACGCTTCACCCCAGACGTGCGTGGTATACGCCAGAAGGTCACCAGTTGACCGTTTCGGCCTAAAGCCATATTGACGGTCATTGATCAGCTGATGACCATCCAGGTAGGCCATGAGGCGGCTATTAATTATCCGCTCCATGACCTTGCACAACACTGAGGTTACAGCTATCCGTGAATTAACGGCAAAGAGCTCAGCCAAGAGATCGGCCTTCGCTTTTGCCGTATGCGCCAGTGAGCCATCAGGCTGTCTCAGCGGTGGCAGTAAGGAACGACAGAAATTAGATTCCACAGTTTTGGCGAGACTCCAAAAGCTGCGACTACCCGTTGGGTGCGCTAATAGACTCTCGCCAATCCTGGAAACGCGCTGTGCCTCCGCTCTTCTAAAGACTTTCTTACAAGACTTGGTGGCACGATTAAAAGCTGCTTTCAACTCATCCACGCGAGGGTCATGATTTCTTCGACCCTTGACCCAGGCACTGCCACCAAGGGAGCGAAGCGAAATAATTTCGCATTCCCTCCCAATCCGCTGACCGGTAGTGCCACAGGTGTCGCACCTCCTTCCTGGCAGTAGGAGGCACGGCGCGCAGCACTATCGTCTCGACCAGGCAGTGGTCAGAATTTCCTAGGGGGGCCTTGACCGAAATTTTATACCCGGTCGGACGATTGGTCAGCAGAAGGTCTAGAAGAGAGGGGGCATGACCGACAATATCTGGTACCCGGGTGGGCTGGGTCACCAGCTGTGTCAGGTCATGCAGAAGAGCGAAAGCATGGCCCTTCCTGCGTGGTCAGTCCTTTGGGACCCCAACCACACCTCATTGTGTGCGTTGAAGTCTCCCAAGACTACAACCTCAGCGGTCGGGAACCGCTCCAGCGCTTCGTCTGTCGCCCGGCTTAAAAATTCGAAGAGCCGGGTTGTCTCCGAATCCCCGTGGTGGGAACGGTAAAGGCACCCGTAGACCCTGGCTTGAGAACCCAGGTCCACGTGTACCCATAGGAGGGACAGGGAAGGATCCTCCAAGTAAAGCAGACGGCGACAAGTGATATCGGACCGGATGAACACGCATACCCCGGCTTTCGCTAGAAACCTTTCCTCAAGCGTGTAGCCGGGGTATTGTAGATATGAAGTGTCCACCGGGTCCTTTATCTGTGTCTCCGTCAGAAACAGCAATGCAGGCCGTGCCGTCTCAAGGTGGTGGTGGACGGCACTGAGATTGGCGTGGATTCCACGAATATTCGTGAAATCCACTCCAAGCTCATTTGTTATGGGGTTTTTAACGGCCGCTGAGCATACGTTATTATTTTTGTAAACTTTCATATTTTGGAGGGGGTGGGGGGTGGGGCGTGAAGATGTTGGGAGTTGTTTATTCGGCAGGGACAAAAGTGCAGCAATCCGCTTCGCCACATGTAACCCGGCGGTGTGAGTCTGCTGATCCGTCGGACGGAAGGGCCCCCGTACCCTCCCGGAAGTGATCGCCTGGACCCCATATCCGATCACCAATCGGCTAGACGACTCACCCCGGGATTATGCGCCGCATGGGGGGCAGCCTCCCTCCGTGGTTAGCGGTGGGCTCAGGCCCCTGTACTGTGCGGCGGGCGGCCAGCGGTTAGCCGTTGCTACGGGTCTCCCTGGCCGACGGGTCAGCAAACTCTCACCGGAATACAGCAGGTCAGCAGGACGCTACTGTCCCTAACCGCATCCACAACCCCCAACGCAACTGGTGCTACACAAACTAGTCCCCGAACGCGACATAGTCACTATGGGGGGATTTGCATCTGTGTAGGGTGGTAATTGTAACCAGCTGAGAACACTTAATAAACCGGAAGTGTTCTCTCCCACTCGGAATTGATAAACCGGAATTAATGCATTAAACGGAATTGTTATTATTGCTTAGTATTATTTTGTATTATAAGATACGTTCCCCTTTAAAATAACATTCAGATAGGAATAAATACGCACAACATGAACATGTTTTTAACCAACTTCAAAAAGAAGGGGGTTCTCAATTCGACCAGTATTTTTTTTTATGTTTGTTACCTCAAAACTTTTGACTGGTTGAACCGATTTTTATGATTCTTTTTTTATTTGAAATCTGGTGCTTCCCGTGTGGTCCCATTTTAATTTGGTCCAGTTCTGATAATGGCATCCATGAGAAAATCATATAAGTCTTAAATTTGCAACATTCTAATTTATGTTTGTTCGCGGATAACTTCGTTGTTTATGAACCGATTTTGATTATTCTTTTCTTGTTAAAAAGAAGATATTTCAAAGGTGGTCCCATGATAAAGAAATCAGGGTTTCACCGACTTCAAAAAAGGAGAAGATTTCTAAAATGACTGTATATATCTTTTTTATGTTTGTTCGCAGATAACTTCGCTGTTTAGGAACCGATTTTAATGATAAGGGAATCAAAGTTTAACCGACTTCAAAAAAAGAGGAGGTTTCCTAATTCAGCTGTATATATTCGTTGTTTATGAACCGATTTTGATTATTCTTTTTAATGTTTAATAATTGATAATACAAGGCAATTAGCACATACAATAATTGCAATTGCAATATATTATAACAAAAATGTGTGTGTAAGTTTCTACTATTCCATATCAACACAACTTTATGCGACTTACTATCGCATTTATTTTTGGATAATAATTGTACATTTTTTATTTCCACGTTTCGAGCTTTTCGGCCATCGTGGTCAATGAGATTCATTACCACGATGGCTTCATTACAGACTGTTTAATGCATTAATTATTGTTCGCGCATAATGATATTAATCTAGATATTAATATCGTTATGAAGTGTATGTGTGCACTCTAAGCACGATTAGAGTGAAAAATAAGTTGTGGGCGGTTGTGGGGTGATAAGTAATGTATTCAAAAGATGATATGGTTAATGATTACAAATATCTTAAAATGATATCTAGCGTTGGTTTTTGCATTTAAAAAAAGAATGAGTGAAGATTGAAGAGTGTATTAAAACTGAGACAACGTCCTCCAATCAAATCGAATTCTTATTTTGTTTTTAATGTCACACACCGCCTGATGTTAATAAATAACCTTCACACCTCCATGAACCCAGAGTGCGGTTCATAAAAGCGACAGCTAATAAATCTAAATAAGTGCTAGTAGTAATCGCTACGCTGGTCTTGTCGGAACCGGTAAACTACTAGCTGATTCCGCAACCATAGAGCTTGTATGAAGAGAATTGTGGATGTGAAGGAAGGGAGTTTTGTCAGGATCGTGAAAAATAGCGCTCTATTGTCTATCTATTTCTATGGGTATGAGGGTAAACGTCTTGATTTTCATACTTGGAAATTAAACAAAATTTTAACTTTTAATAAAAATTTATTATGAGTAATAATTAATCTATTGATATAATCACAGCGAACTTTTGAGACTATTTATTATAAATATAATTTTATTTGGTATTTGAAACTTTGAAATACATACTTTTAACTAAATAAAATCTTAATATTAATTTATTCACTTTGGTGCAGGTGCGTTAGCCTTTTCTTTGATGTCGTCGAGCTGTAATAAATAAATAATCAAATTAATATCTAATAATGCTCATAAGGAATTTTTTGATATAATATTTGTTAACATAATTGTTGTTTTCTTTACTTTTCAATTATCAATCAATCAATTTGTCACGCCTTTTTCCCACAGGGATAGGCTGAGTTAATGGAGCGCCACTTGCCACGATTCTGACACAACTCCCTCGCTTCCTTCACATTCATAATTCTCTTCATAGAAGTTCAATAGTTATGGGCTCTTTTCTTTATAGTTATGGGTTCTTAAAAATGCCCGATAATGCACTAACACATGAATAGTACAGAAACATAGTACTGTATTAAAAAAAATACTATAACTGGTAAATAAATGGTCTCCCAAACCACATGCTGATATCAATGTATCTTTGGTAAAAAGTAAAGCTATCTCACCGCTTTCTGGACATTGGCAAGCATTTCATTGAAATTTTTCTTAACAGTCTCAGGCTTGAAGGCTTCTCCGACTTTCTCGTTTAACTCCTTAGTGAGATCTTCAAATTGCTTTTGGAAATTGGCGATGTAGTTGGTCTCGCCCTGTGGGACATCACGTTTCACGAAGGCGTGGGCCTATGAAGTAAATAAACAAAAAAAATATTATTGTTAAACATTCATTTTAACACGGATAGACAGACAGAAACAATAAAGTGCCACTTTTCACTATCCTGACACAACTCTCTGTTTTTTTTTATATTGTGACAAACATCTGACCTAACATGCCTAAGCATGATCGAGGTCCTAAAGTGCCGACGACTGAAAAAAACCTTATCAGTTCTCGGCTGCCTCAGTTACCGTCACTATGCCATGGTCTTTTAAAAATAATAATATAAGTCTTATAATTTCATACCATACGAGTAATATAAATTATAATAAAATTTAATTATAATATATCTAGATTTTTTGAAATTTATAAATAAACCCATTGACCACGTTGTTTACCCTTTAGTAATTACGAAGAAAAATAATAAATTAAAATATATTTTAAAAAAACTATAATATAATCAGAGAACTTTAGAATTTTATGGAACTTAATGCAATATAACAGAACCCTATACTTAAGACATAATTCGTATAGAAAATAAAATCTTTTCAAAATAATATAAACATTAAATATAGCTATGACAATATTTTAACAAGAAAAACCAAAAAAAATGAATGTATCACTTACGCTGACCAAGCAGACAGCCAAGAGGACGAAGAGCATCTTTCCAGACATGTTTGAAGTATTGATGAGTTTGTGAAAGACAAGTTGTCAGAACTAGGATATCACAAAGACTGTAATGTATTTGATGTGCGAGTCACTTTATATTGATAGGACGCTCTAAACTAACGAGTGTAAAGTCCATTATACATTACTTAATTGGTTATTTGTTTCCTTATGAAAATAATCAAACCATTTAAATTGTATTTGTTTTAGAAACATTGAATATTATGCCCGTTAACCAAATTTCATTTTTTTTTTTTTTGAGTTTCTAAGTTTCTCTGCTAACGTTGTTTATGAAATAAATTAATAAATAAATGCATTACTATATAGCGTTTATTCTAATTATCATATGATTACACCCTAATCAGCCTGCGAAAGTTTTTGTTTTTTTATTATTACACATTTCTATACTAAGCTACTGAAGTGCTTATATCATAGAAACAGGACAACCAAAGTACATATATCAAAAGTGGTTTGTGGTGAGTGGTTTCGTGCCACTTACGTTGTTGCCATTGCTTACGTTATTATTATTATTATAATCAAATTGTCAAGCAATTTTCCCACTGGGATAGGCAGAGACAACTGAGCGCCACTTGCCACGATCCTGACATATCTTCCTCGCTTCACTCACATCCACAATTATCTTAATACAAGCTACCCTTCTGGGTTTTAGCACAGTGCGCGATAGATGTGGTTGGAATGAAGATGTAGTAACAAGTTAAATTACAACTGAAAAAAAAACCACTTATATTGCCAGAGAAGCAAGGAAGTTGTGTCAGGATCGTGGCAAATGGCGCTCCTTTGTCCCTGTGGGAAAAGGCGTGACTTTTTGATTGATTCATTGATTGTTTAATTATTTTGTCTAAACTAAATTATTGTATAATTACTAACATTTCAGTATTTGATTCAGATTACGTAAAATAACAAAAAATGATATTATTATTAAAAATAACATATTTTCTTAGAGACCCAATGTTATCAAAGTTTGAGACCAAACTGTAATATGTAGGTGAAAATATCTTAAATTACGTAAATCAAACCTTTTTTGTGTTTGTCACATTCTAGTTTTTTAACGTATTTTGATATAGCATTAAAGGTTTCGTCTACTCTAGAATATTCTTTATCTTATTTCATGTAAAGTCATCCTAACAATTATAATCGAACTTATTGATGCACTAATTGTCTTAATTAGAATGTTTAACGACTCCTGACCTAAGCTTGTTATTCACTATGAATAATTTCCGATACGAAACTAATAGTACACCTTTGCCCCTCATAGATTTCCATAGTAGGTATTGCAGTATGTTTACAAATAAAACCTTGATTAGTAATCGTTATAAGATAAGGAATAAATGATTTAATTAAAATAATCATATTAACAAGACTAGCTGTGCTATTCAGGTTAAGAGGTTCCGAGTCCCGCTTCGTGCCGAAACTGTGTCGGTATATAATACATGTAGATCTTAGTTGCTCAGCCTTTGTTGTATACTCGCATAAAAACATAACAAAAAAAAATGTCATTTATAATATTTTCAAATGAAATAATTGCAAATTATATGGTCGAGATTCTAAAATTGAATACAATGGTTATATTTAAAATATTTGAGTAATGTGTCGGTACGAGTTTATAAGCGTAACCACAATATTTATCAAAAAGTCCAGGTAATTTAAACATGTATATAAATATGCTGATTTTCTATTTGCCCAGGGTGCTAATCTGGGGTAGTACCACCACGTTCAAGTGTATATACAGACTGTGAAGTGTTTTAGTCGCGTTTTGGGATCACGAGTTGGTATCAGGCCCAGGAGGGTGTTTGCCGACCGAATCGGAGACATCCTTAAGAAAGCTAGGTTGCCTAGTGCCAATAACCATAAAGCTTGTATGAAGAGAATTGTGAATGTGAAGGAAGCGAGGGAGCTGTGTCAGGATCGTGGCAAGTGGCGCTCCATTGTCTCTGCCTATCCCTGTGGGAAAAAGGCGTGACAATTTGATTGATTAATTGCTTTGGGATCAGTTTTAAAAATTGCTAGTTCTATTTAGAGTGGCATAGTGGATGTTACTGCTAGTTGTTATTTAACTATAGTAGCAGTCTCCTTCGTTCATGGACCGCACTTCAGCTTAACATTGGGCGGGGTGCTGTCATATGTTGAAGCCACAATCAATATAGTGGTGCCTTATGTTAATAAAGATTAAAATTAAATTAAAATGACCTTTTGTACGAGTGTATATCATATACTGCTTTATTTTAAGAATATAACTTAAAAAAGCGTCTATAATGTTTGATTTTTTAAACATTTAATAGAATAAATTTATTCAACATAAGTGTATTACGCACCTAATTTTATAGATAAAATCTAAAAAAATATTCTTCAAAAGTTAGGTACGGATAAATAAAAGTGGCATGCTGGAACCAACCTACATCCAACAGTTTCTTACCACCTTCAGGTCGTCCATCCTGTTGGACTATACGTTATTACTAAGACTTTTGATACTTTTTAGTATTACTAAATGAAGAACCTCATCTTTAATATTCTTATTTACAATTCTGCCTGCTACGCTAATTTCTTTTAAAGAATAAAACAATAAATTCTGGCTCACTATGAAATGCGTTTTGACCGCTAAATATACTCACATCACCTGTTTTTTGTTTTCAATGTATAATATTCTGTTTTATAAACAAAATAATTGACCAAATCGGAGATCCTTAAGAAAGCTGAGTTGCCTAGTGCCCATAGGTATTAAGATAATTGTGGATGTGAAGGAAAAAAAGCGAGAAAGTCAGGATCGTGGCGCTCCATTGTCTCTGCCTATCCCTGTGGTAAAAAAGAGGTGACAATTTGATCGATTGATAATTTTGTCTGTTTATTATTAGGAATCCACTACTTATGTACTGAAGACTAAGACTATATAGCTTATTTAAAGAGTGGTAGGCAGTAGTACCCAGTCTGCCGATCCGGGGTAGTACCACCACTTACAAGTATACAGACCGTGAAGTGATTTGGTCACGTTTCGGAATCAGCTTGTAAGTTGCCTGTTTCAACTAGGCCGGCATAGTAGATGTGGCTGCTACTTACAGTTATTGAACTGTAGTAGCAGTGACATTCATTCATGGACCACCTTCGGCTTAACATTAAGCGGGGTGCTGTCATATGTCGAGTCACAATAAAAAAGAAGATACTTTAAAGGTAAAGTTGTCTTTAGCTTTTTCAAGTTACATAATAAAACTTTTGTTTAAATAGTCATGTTGAGACTTCTCATGATCACCGTCTTTACAATAGGGCGATACAATCAATCACGATCAATTATTGCTAATAATTGTCTATACCTAATTAGCTATCTTCAAACATTTTTCCTTTAAACGCATTTAAAACGTTAAACTTCCTGTCTATATTTAGGTATCTCATAAGATTTTAAAAAAATTTGCTACTCTCTAAATTTTGTCTCTTTAAAAATTGCACGTGAACTTGTTCCTTTTTGCATGTTTTCAAATAAGATAACATTTTATCGCGTGTCTTTATATTAGAAAACACCTGAGCTTATTAAAGTCTCTTTAGTTTCAAAGTAAAAAGCTTCTATATTTTTTAAAAGCATTTTCTATCTAGTTATTTTGTATGATATATAAAACTCTATTGATAATCTTACTTATACTTCTATAGTCTTCTTAACATTAAACTAGAAAGTTGTGGCAGTATCGTGGTATGTGATGCTCCGTTATCTTCGCCTATTTGATGATAATTGATGATAATGATGATGATATTGATGAAAACTAAATGCATTAAATCATTCTTAGTCGCTATATTACAATCTAAATACATGAAGATGCATCGCGGTAGCTTTGTGTCTTTGATATAACGAAAGTCGTCAATTAATCAATCAAATTATTACGCTCTTTTTTCATAAGGATAGGCAGTGACAATTAAACGCCACTTTTCACGATCCTAAAATAACTTTCTCTTAAGTCATATTGTATAATATGAAAATAGCTTGTTTAATAAATAATAGCTTATAGTTTAAAATCAACTAAATATAATGACAGTATAAGTTATACAACAGGCAGGTGGCATGTCGTCGACCATATTATTCTGAGCTTCATTTAAAGTATGTGTTTTTAAATGTTAGCTGACTAGTTCATAAATAAGCTACTGAACGTGCTTGTATCATAGAAACTGGGCGACCAAAGTATATATATGAAAGATGCATTGGTACCGGCAAATGGTTTTGAACCGAGGGCTGTTGGTTTTTGTGACCATTTTTCTACCACTAGACCACAGAAACACTATACGTACTTACCTATCATAATATGAATATGATGAATATAGCAGCTCATAAATTCAACATTGGACACAGATAAGAAGGATGCGCGGATATTTTCTGCATTGATATGTATTTATGCAAAAATATTTGATTCTATTTGGAAGTTCTAGATGACTAGAATATTAATGTAAAGAATACGTAAAATATATTATACAATGTTTGTTATTTAAGATGCTATAGTAGTTGTAGTTATTAGCGGGCTCGTTTCCGCACTTGAAGTCCTCTTCGGTTTCTTTGTACGTTCTTCAACGGCTCCCCCTCAGTGGAGCCACCCGATCTCCTCCAGGAAGGCCAGGAGACCCTTCTCGTTCCTGCAGACCTCCGGAAGCGTCCTTGCATTGCCAAGGAACTTTTGTCTTGCTTCTGCTACTGTTGTGCTCCTGCAACTCAAGAGCACATGTGCAGCTGTCTCCTCTTCATTCAGGCATCCCCTACAGAGGGGGCTGTCCGATATGTTGAGGTTGTACAGGTGCTTATTAAAACCGCAATGCCCCGTTATGACACCCACCATGGTGCGGAGCTTGGCTCTGCTTAGGTCCAGCAGTCGTCCAGTCAAGCGTCTGTCAATATGAGGGAGAGCTTCCCTGGACTGCCTGCATTCCATTGTATGTAGCCATGCATTCTCGTGCAGGTTACCTGTTCTTTGGCGCAGCCAGCTGCGAAGGAATTGGAGTGGTAGGGGCATAAAAGGTCCCGGTCCTATTGGTTGGCAGGACGATCCCCTCCTGGCCAGCTCATCTGCCGCGTCGTTGCCCAGCGATCCGCTATGACCTTTGATCCATTGGAGAGTGATCTGGTTCGACGTGCATACGTCCTCCAATGCCAGGTGGCATTCATAGAGCAGAGCTGAGTTTTTGCAGTTGCTTTCCAGACCCAAAAGCACCGCTTTGCTATCAGAGAGGATCTTGATCTTTTGGTTGGCAATCCTCCTCCTTGCTATTGCATGAGCCGCTTGCAGAATACCAACACATTCTGCCTGAAAGACGGAGTTGTTTACGTCGAGCGATGTTGAGATATTTATGTTTAGATCCCACGAGAAGGTTCCTGCCCCTGTTCCCGCACCGGTCTTGGATCCATCGGTGTAGATTCTTAGTTCCTCGGTGCCAGAGTGGTCCCTTTCTTCCTCGCTTAGTTGTATTTTATAGTTCTTTTCAAATACATATTTTTTCGGGATTCTGTCGACAATCGATGCTAGGAGCGGTTGTTCCTTAATTGCATCGTTGAGAATTGTTGTGTGTGTGGCTCGGCAGTCCAATTTCCATAGATTCAAAGTTAGGAGTCTCGTCGCCGTCTGCGTTGCCTCCATCTGCACATGTAGGTGTAGGGGCAATATGCCCAGAATGACTTCCAGCGCCTTTGTGGGTGTTGTGAGCATGCAGCCCGTGATGGCTGTGCACGCCATACGCTGGAACTGTTGCAGCCTGTCTTGAACGGTCTTCAACCTGGTTCTAGGCCACCAAGTCGGCGCGCCGTAGGTGACAAACGGTCTAATAATGGAGGTATACATCCACTTCATGATTTTGGGTTTTATTCCCCATTTTTTACCCAGTAGTCTGCGACATTGCCATAGTGTTAAGGTAGCACTGTCGAGCTTGTTTGATAAGTGTTTGCCCCAATTCAGCTTGCTATCCAAGGTGACGCCTAGATATTTCACCTCTGTTGCCAATTGGATTTCTGTGTCAAACAGTTTTGGTAGTTTGAACCTTCCCACATTCCTTTTTCTCGTGAATAGTACCAGTTCAGTCTTATTAGGATTCACAGACAGGCCGGATTCGGTGCACCAGTGCTGCACGGTCTTCAGTGCATGTTGCATCACGTCGAAGACAACACTGGTTACCTTTCCGCTGACCAAAATAGCTAGATCATCTGCGTATCCTACTGTGTAGTAATCTTTGTCGTTTAATTTTGTTATTAGGTCATTGGCTACTATATTCCACAGCAGGGGAGACAGGACCCCGCCCTGAGGGCAGCCTTTTGCTGCGATTCCTCTTTCTTCGCCGTTGACGTCGAGTTGAATCGCCCTTTGTCTCAGCATGCTACTTATCCATCTACGTGTTGTCTCATCAATACCATGCTTGTGCAGTGCCTTTTCGATGCTATCAAAGCTTGTCTTATCAAAGGCTCCTTCTATGTCTATGAAGGCCCCTAAGCATACTGCTGTGTCTTCAATGGCCAATTCTATCTTGCTCACGACGCTATGTAGCGCCGTTTCAGTGGATTTGCCAGTGGTGTATGCGTGCTGTTGAGGGTGAAGTGGCACCCTAACCAGTGCGTTGTCTCTTATGTGTCGGTCGCATAGCCTTTCCATTGTTTTCAACATGAACGAGCTGAGGCTTATGGGCCTGTATGATTTGGCGTTTGTATAGTCACTTTTACCAACCTTTGGGATGAACACAATTTTTACCTCTCTCCAGGCTTTAGGTGTGTAGTGTTGTGCTAGGCATGCCCGCATGATTGAGGTTATGGACGGTATTATCACGTCCGCCCCCCATTTTAGGAGTGCAGGAAATATATTATCAGGTCCCGGTGCTTTGAATTTTTGGAAGCTGTTTATTGCCCACTTTACTCTATCCGGGGATATCACTTTGTGGGCGATGTCCCAGTCTTCAGCGGTTGGTAGAGTAGGCGGGGTTTCTTCCCATTCCCTTGAAGTCGTTATTTGACAGTCGGGAAAGTGTGTTTGCAGAAGTACTTCCCTAATATCGGAGTCCGTTCTTGTAAAGGTTCCATCCTGTTTGCGAAGGGATCCCACGCTGTGCCTGCCTTCGTTGGATAGTATCTTTTTGACCCTGCACGCCTCGTTTGTAGAGTCTATTTTAGTGCAGAATTGTTGCCACGCTTCCCTCTTCCTGAAGCGGATGCGCTTTTTGTAAAGGAGTTGGACGTCTTTATAATGGTCCCAGTCTTCATCTCTCCTCGTGTTTTTAGCTCTGTTAAATAGTTTTCTCACTTTACGCCTCAGCCTTTCCAGTTCAGGTCCCCACCAGTTGGACTTGGCTTCCAAATCCTTGGTAACCTTAGTGAGGGGGCAGGCAGCATGATAGCTTTCAGTAAGTGTGTTAGTTAGGTGTTGTACCTGTTTTTCAATTAGGTCCCTATTGTTTGGGGGTTCCTGCATTTCAGTATCTGCGAGTTCTTGCTTTAGGGTTTTTACGAACAACTCGCAGTTGGTTTTACGCGGGTTGCGTCTGGGTGAAGGTGTCTGTGTATCTACCTTTATATTATAGCGGATCCAGCGATGATCTGAGCATGATGCTTCATTTGAGACATTCCAGTCTGCTATCAGTTTCTCAGCTCCTTCCGTTGCCACTGTTATGTCTATTATGGTTCTACACCTTTTGGTTACAAATGTGGGTTCCGAACCTGTGTTTATCAGATGCAGCTTGGTGGTAAGAAGGTAGTTAAACAATTCTTCGCCGCGACTGTTGGCTTTTTCCATTCCCCATATGGGATGATGAGCGTTAGTGTCTGAAGATATTATCAGCTCTTGTTTATTGACCTCACAATATTGGACGAGGTCTCCGAGGTCCTTGGGCGGTACGATGTCATCTGCTGGCATATATGCGGATGCGATGACAATTTCGTTTGTTTCGAAGTGTCCACTTGATTTTATCCTGACTGTAGTCAGGTCCCTGGAACAGAACTCAGTTAGTGTTGTTGATATTAGGTTCCTGGGTATGTAAATACAAGTGCGTGGGGATTCGGATTTGGTGTGAATTAACCTACCTCCAATGTTGTTGAGGCCACAAATATGTCCTTTCCTGATCCATGGTTCTTGGATTAGGGCCACGGTTTTGTTATTTTCCTCCAGCGTTCTCCGTAGCATTGCCGTGGCCGTCAAGCTGTGCTGGAGGTTGCACTGAATAACGTGCAGCGCCATTTCAGTTGCCTGCTACTCCTCTGCAAGGAGCATCGCCTCCATCTCCTCGGATACGTCCCTACCGGATGGTGGGGATGGGACCCTTTGGACTGTGTCCGTTGGTTCCTCCGAGTTGTTGGAGGGCTGGGTGGTAGCTGGTGTAGGCGGTGCAGGCTGTGGCGGGACCTCTTCCTTCTTCTCCGTCTGTGGACAAGAGGTCTCGGCCTCCGTCCGACCAGGCTGTGTCTGTGTTTGTGCAGTCACAACCCGACCGGTCGCAGGCGCGTCTTTCTCTGGGATGGGCGGTACATCATATAGGCGACCACCCTTCCCAAAGAAGCGAACGTAGACTGTTCCTACGTTGTAGTTGAGTCCCCTTCCCTGCTGTAGCAATACCGGGATTATATTGTCCGGTATCCCTACAACAAGGAAGCGATTGTCTCCCTGGTTAATGCAGTCGTACAATGACCAGGTGTTGATTTTTAGGGCAGGGTTCTCATTTTGGAAATCCAGCTGATGTAGGATTTTCCTGCCCTCGACGTTGCGCGTGGTCTTATGGATCAGGATTCCGGCCCGGGTTTTGCGGACCAGATCTTCCTGAAGCAGCGCGACGATCGTTGTGTCGGGGATGGGGGATGGTATCCTCCCGATTATGCCCTGAAGCCAGGTCAGGGTGGACATCTCCAAGACCCGAGATTTGACGACACCCTCACTATAGTAAGGTCTGCCCCCAAATTTCGGGCGTAAGCTGGACCCGGCATCCATCAATTTCTCGATTTCTTCCTCGACCAGCTCCTCGAAGTCTGTTTTCACCACCATGGCCTGAGCTTCTGTCAAGTCACGTTGCGGTGATGTGGTGAGGGCTATGCCAATTGATTTTATCATACTGGCATAGGTCCCTTCCTGTGTGGGGGGTGGTCTTGCCCTTTTGGGTTTCACCCTGGGTGAGGAGGAGTCATTTAGCCTGACTCTCTTCGTTGGACCCGCAGTTTGGCTTTTAGTCGGGTCGCAGGCGCGTAGTCTGTCCCGCCGTCGCTTACTCAGTTTCTTCCTACGCGGGCGCGCTTGGTCGGTGCTGTTCGCACCCGCGGCCTTTTGCACACCACCAGAAGGCGGTCCTGTCTGGGTTGCCCCTTTCGAACCGCCCCCGGCGTCATGCGAGGTCGCAGGCAATGCCCCAGCAGCGCATTGACTGCTGGGGCTTGAAGTCACACCAGACACTTGGGTCCGCGAAGGAGGAGCGCCT
Source organism: Tinea trinotella (assembly GCA_905220615.1). Taxonomy (NCBI): domain Eukaryota; kingdom Metazoa; phylum Arthropoda; class Insecta; order Lepidoptera; family Tineidae; genus Tinea; species Tinea trinotella. The sequence continues at coordinate 9,800,578 of HG992315.1, forward strand.
TCCGGGATTAATACCCCGGATGTGGGCACGACAGATTGCGCGGCCTGACTGGTGGAGATAATTGGGCCTTTCGGCCCCGTCTTTTTTGTGCTTTGCACGTGTGCTTGGGCAACCGAACCCGAGGGTCCAGCTATTGCTGTGGTCTTCTTCTTTTTTATGTATTTTTCCATAAATGTTTTCATTTCTTTCGTCCATCTCGCTCCCCACCCTCCACGGAGCCCGCAACGTTGGGGATGTTAGCAACTAACACCAGGGCTACGAGATGGATATAGGACTCCAGAGTGAGTTGCACACGAGACTAGACAGCACACGTTACCACGTGACGTGCACTGCCGCCTGCGAGCCCCATCACCCCAGACCCCTAGCCTGGAGCCGATATGATTGCGTGTCTCGCAGCTGATAGTCCTAAGCCGTCAGCTCCGTGGCACGCAACCAATGATCGCAGTCCGACTAAACTACGACCTCCCGTTTAGCTGAAATTAGGGCCAAAGTGGCGTGTTGTAGGCAGGATCTGCCTACTCAACCACCAGGATCCCCTCTTCCATCCGTACGGGTCTCCGCGCTCGACAAACACGCAGGCGGCCGTTCTACCCCCTCCAATAGCTTGTGGTATTGTGAAGGCCACAGGGACACGGACCGCATCATCCCTGTAGTTTTCCTGTATGGTTAGCTGCAGATCTCTGGTGGCGGCATAGTGTGTGCGGTTCTTCAGAGCACTGCATTTCCAGGGGGACGACCCGGCGCGCGCTCTGTTGCACGCCGAGTTCGGCGAGGACTGTCCCACTAATGGATTAGCACTAGTGCGGCAGCCATCCCCGACGAGGACGTCCATACAGGGTTGAGTGCGCACTGAGGCCCGTCTTCGCACGTCTCGGACCCCAGCGCAGGCGAGTCACCCAACAAACCCCCCTAAGATGCTATATGTTACATAACTACAAAATTGATGCATATAATGAATTAAAAGTTTATTTGGCCGGCATAGTGACAGCGACCGAGACAGCCGTTAACTGAGTTAATTTTTTTATACTCGTCGGACCTTCTTTTATTTTCTATAAGGTCAGATGACGTACCGCAATATAAAAAAATACATTTTTTCAAAAGTTACACAATTTTATGTATTGAAAACAATACATAAAATGGATTTATAATTTATTTCCTGTATTTAAGCCTGCTTGGGTGCTTTATAATATTAAAATTAAAAAAAGACTAAGAACAAAATCAAAGATAAAATTAAGAATAATCTGGCGACATCAGGTTTTTAAAAAATATATTATTAGTAATAACTAGACGCGACATTGGCCTATGAGTACCGACCACTAAGAAACTCGATTCAGTTTACGACTAACTTCAATATATACTTTTTGGTCTAAATTTTATTTATTTGCACCTCAATCACAATAAGGATAAATAAAACATTTTAAATTAAATATACTAATACCATATTATTCTATTATTTCTACACTAAGTAGCCTAGTGTTTTATCATATAAACGTTCTTGTATTATGGAAACATGATCATCAAAGATACATTGGTACCGGCAAGTGGTTTTGAACCGGAGGCTTCTGGTTTACGAGCCCATTCCACAACGTAAATCCCGAGCAAATTTTAAAGTAAATTACGCCTACAATTACCATAACAGATAAGTAAGTAGATTATGGAGTCAGTTTCTATTTAGGCTCAAGTATGAAGTGGTTGGTGTAAACACGATACGGCACGTCTCTGAATACCGCTTATTTCAAAGACCCTTTTTAATAGCCCATGGAATCTCCGTTGATATTTATTTAGGCTCAACATCTATTACATAAAAAGGGAATTCGGGATAAAATTGTTCTTCCTCAAGGATCTTTTTTGTTTGTACTAAAAGTTCGGGATAGTCTTGTCTTTGTCAAATTTTAGGGACAAAGTGTAACAGTCAGTTGCAGTTACTATTTGTTTATTTTTACAATTCTTATTGAGCAGTCGACATCTGACTGCTCTCCAACTGATACTCGTATTAAGCTAAAGTGCGGTCCATAGACGAAGGCTACTACAGTTGAATAGCTGTGCAAGTAACAGACGTATTCACTATGCCGGTCAAATTTGGAATCAGCAACTGCAAACTTGTCTTGAAACGCAACTATGTCACTTCACGGCCAGTAGGTACAGTTGAAGTAGTGGCACTACTAAATCACCATCACTTTTCCAACCACAAATTATGTACAAACATATTTTGATTTTTCTAATATAGGTTAATTACCTTACCTAAGTTCTGGGAAATTATAAAGATAAAAAAATATTTTTCATTTTTTTATTAAATCATAAATGAAATACTGTGTGCGTTTATTATTGCATTTATAGCCTAAACATTAAATTATTTCTTTTTAATCAGGTCAAAAGTTTAAGGTCAACCTAATACTATTTTCCGGTCATATATTTGCTCTTACCTAGCTCTACTATTTACTTTACTACTGAGTTTTTCTTCTTCAAATCGTATTAAATAATTCACCAACGTAATGAGAACATCTGGCGTGAGTTAAAAATATTGCTTGATTTTATTTATTGATACTTATTTAGAGATTAATACTGCATGGCCCCATATTCATGCCTGCCCCCCTAGCACGGCAATCCAGGAAGCAAGATAAAGTCTTGCAAATAATATAATTCCAACTCATTTTAAATAACTTACTAGAACAGTGTACTAAAAAAGATATTTAAACGTACTGTAAAACTTTACACAAAACAACATTAAAAAACATTAATAAGTATGTTTTTAAACATGTGGATATGCCGGCCTAATACGTTATTTAAAATGAGTTACAATAATATTCCTTGCAGTTCTTTATCTTGCTTCTTGGATTGCGGTGCTAGGGGGGCTGGAGATTGTATGACGAGAATTTTGGAAGGGAAGAAAGCAATATAGTCCGGATTGTGAATGTAGAGTAGCGCTATATTGTCTCCAAATAGCCCTGTGAATATCCAAGTGGCGCTCCATTATTTTTGCCTATCCCTGTGGAAAAAAGACGTGACAATTTCATTTAATTTGATATTGGTAATTAAAATTGGAAATACAAAATCATTAATACACATCGACCGCGATTAATGAGTGATCGATGATCTCATTGAACGCGATCATCGTTTTTTTTTAAATTCAGCTTTTATTACTAATAAATCAACATCATCATCATCAGCCAGAAGGCTTCCACTGCTAAACATAGGCCTTAGAACGCCATTTCGAACGACAAGATGCCAGTTGCATCCACCGGTTATTCGTGACTTTCACTATGTCGTCAGTCCACCTAGTGGGAGGCCTACCTACGCTGCGTATTCTGATTCGTGGTCTCCACTCTAGAACCTTTCTTTCCATCGGTTGTCTGTTCTTCGAGTGATGTGATAACATATACAGTGATTCAGATAAGCTAAAACTATTAAACAATGACATTATTATAAGAGTTATTTTGGAATGATTTTGAGAGAATGTGAACGAATTTTTATTTATTTTAGGTACGAAGAGAGGTACAATCATTTCGTTTAGAGTATTATTTTACTTAAAATAGAATTCATCTTTATGAAATGAGTGTATCTTAAAATTAATAATATTGTTTATATAATCATAAGTAATCTAAACAACATTTTTGTTTACAAACATTCAACGTAAAGTTAAATACATTAATTAACTAATTAGAAAATAAACGAATGCACAGTTATCTTATATATAAACATAACATTCATTAATCAAATGATTATATAAATAAATTACTCAGAATTAGGATTTGAGGTCGTCGATGTTGTTTCCGTTAAAATGGCCCACTGTAAAAATAAAAAACCACATAAATCATCATCATCATCATAGGAATGATCATCTTTCCACGATCCTGACATAGCTCTCACGGTTCCACAATTCTCTTCCAAATTAAATTTGGTTCATTTTAAACTAGTCTTACAAGTATATTCTAAAATTCATAATTTTGCAAATAATATATCCGTTACTAAATTCATAAGATACCAGATATGCAGATCTAGTCGGCATAGTGACGGTGACGGAGGCAGCAACTGAGACGATATCGGCACATTTGAACCTTCATCATATCTGACCTCGAACTGCCTAATGGTAAATTAGGCAGTTCGAGTTCAGATATCGAGTCACAATAAAAAAACAAAGTGTACGATGAACCGTATTAAATTTTGTAAACAAACAACTATAGAATAATTATAAAATGGCACTGCATTATTTCTCAGCTTATCCCTGTGGGGGAAAGGCGCGACATTTTGATTGATTAAACTATAACAATCAAACACTGCTTACCACTTTAACAAGCTTTTGCAGCTCATTTCCAAGAGCGTCAAGCGCAGGCTTAACTTGGTTCGTCTGTATTTGTTCGGTTGCCTTCGCTAGTTGTAAATCTACACAATGTAGTATTTCTTTCATATTTCCTTGTAACAAATCCTGCGGTTTTGTTGTCGAAATTGCAGGCGCTTCTCGTCGCACGAAACTTTCTACCTGCAATGATTCGCATTTACATACTTATATTAAAATGAATTTTATAATACACTTTTAAGTCAATAAATATAATAAATGTGTTGTGGTATATATTTATTTATAATAAGCTACTTAAGTGCTTGTATCATAGAAACAGTACGACCAAAGTACATCCATATATTAAAGATACATTGGTACCGGCAATTGGTTTTAAACCTGTACCTAAACATTGTACTACCACTACACCACATATGTCCTAATGATATCTATAATTTAAGCTTAAATTTATAAAAGAAATTAGTACACGAAAGTCACATTAAAGCAAAGAAATATTTCATTTATAAATCTGCGGATGGGATGCGATAAACGAGGCAGACCCATGGGGGGTTTTCCAACCAAATAAGAGACATCCTCAAGAAATCTGGGTTGCCTAGTGCCCATAACTGTAGAGCTTGTATGAAGAGAATTATGGAGTTGTGTCAGGATCGTTGTAATGCTGCTTTATTGTCTCTACCTATCCCTGTGGAAAAAGACGTAACAGTTTGATGGATTAATTGATAGTTTATTTCTCTATTGCTACAAATGCGACTGAGGTACAACTAGATACGTCATCATTACCATCCTGCTTCATATTAAAAAAATACGTGATGAATACGTGCGCGTCCCCAAACATTTAATCCATACATACTCGTACAGTTTAATGCGTTATTAAACATTTTTGTCGTTTAATGCGTTATTAAACACTGGAGGAAACCGTGAACTGGCTCGGTTTTTTCAGTCCACGGCACTCTTGGACCTCCTGTTGCTTACCACCAGGCAGGTCGATGTCGAGGCACAATAAAAAACCAAGACAAACCAGTTGCTAGTAGAAACCGGCTACTTACAAGCTGATTCTGAAACGCGACCAGACTCGGAACAAACATCCATCTCGTTTTTTTTATAAACTAATATTTTTTTAAAACTAAAATAATATATATCCATTAAATATAACAAATAAAAGCTCCGAAATAAATATTTGCTCCGACCGGGTATAGAACCTGGGACTTTCCGCGTAATGGACTGATGTTGTACTGACAAATTCATACACTTTAAGGATTTAGCACTAATGTATAGGCGAGTTGAAAATCGATTCAATTCTACAAAATATAAAAGTAATCGTATTACAAAGTTGACTGTACATCAACATGCAGTTAATTGAATAGGCAAATTGCTTTGATGTTTATTTACCAATTGACTATTTCCTTGACGCTATGTACATACGAACATGACCGAGCGTAACATGTTACATCGTAACTTTACTATCTTATACAATGTCCCTATGTAAATGTTACTCGTACATTGGTAATGTCAAATTGTTCTACATTAAATTAAATTGTCACGCCTTTTTTCACAGAGATCGGCAGAGACAATGAAGTGCCACTTGCCACGGTCCTGACACAACTCCCTCGCTTCCTTCATATCAACAATTCTCTTCATACAAGCTCTATGGTTATAGGCATGAATGAATAAATCTGATGTGGATAGATGCGTTAATCAAGGCCGACCCTTGAAAATGTTCTCCGACAAAATCGGAGACATCCTTTTAAGAAAGCTGAGTTGCCTAGTGCCCATAACTATAGACCTTCATTCTATATATTTATGTATGTAATAAAGAAAGGGAAATTGGATAATCACGCATTCATTCAATCAGTCATCTACTGATTGTTTCTGTCTCTTAACGCGCTTACAGTTTATACACAGCGCCTATGTCTTCGCGTTGAAATTTCTCTGTCATAGTTCTCTGGCGGCCATAGTAAAAGTGACTGAGGCAACCCTCGACTGAGTCGGGTTTTTTAGGCGTGTCGACGGCGCCCTTGCATCTTTCCTTGCTTATCAACAGGCTAGTCGAGGCTGATAGTAAGCAAGTCACAATAATGCTGGGTTAACAATAATACGTGCAAACTCTTTTGCAGCTAAATACGTTGCAATCTAACCTTTAGTATTTTTTTAGCTTCAAATATTTATTTATTTCAAATATATTTTAAGCTTTTACTAGTTAATTATTAGAACATGTTGTATATTACTATACAGCAATATGTTGTATATAGGTGAATATTACTACTGTGTAAAATAGAAATAAAATTTGGATTGAAAAATAATCACGTTTGCATATCGGTCAACTGCGAACGCGGGGATCGGAATTTCAACATTTTATTTAAAAAACTGCTTTAAAAAACTTACATTAGTAGACCAAAGAATTAACACTAATAATAAAAATATACTTTTCATTTTAATTAAGTTGTATAGAATATATAAAAACTATAAATCTTCTTGAAAGGTAAAAAGAAACTGCGAACAAGTTGAGACACAGGTTTTCTTTATTTAATGATTTCATTTTAAATAAATATTATTTATACTTAAAGTAAAGAAGTAATAATACTGTATATTATGTTCGTTTTAATATTAAATATTGACATTTACTTATTAACACCTAGGTACCTGTATAATGTTAAGGTGTGCTCTTAACATCTGCCACAGTAAAATGTCTTTAAGCAGCAGTCTCATGTCGTTATGCCAGCCTCACATGAACAACATTCAAGCTGGTTTCGAAGAGTGACTTCATGCTCTACGTAAAGTCCAAGTCCGCCGAGACCAGGCAATTAACCACTAACTATCTGCCTACCAATCGTAAAATTTTAAGATACTTAGGTGAAACTCTGATAGGCAGAAAGATCCGCGATAGTACCGTGACCCTCAGAGGCCTAGAAACCGTTTTGAAATGAATAAACTAAAAATATTTTATTTCAAAGAACATTAATTGTTATGTTTAAAATGGATTGATGTTCGATAAGAGATTCTAATAAGGGCCGTATAGCAGGATCCGATATTCTCAATTAATATGCACTTCTCTTTATAAAAGTATATTTGTATAGAAGCTTTTGTATGTACTTGTACATATATATATTGTGATTGTGAATCGCTAAATAGACAGTCTAGTATAATGAGTGTGTTTCAGCAATAGTTTATTCTAAAGATCTGGTAAGCAAAAGTGGGCAGATCAGCCTGCCTGTGGTTAAAGGCAGAAGAGCTTTCAAGTGTACAGACCGTGAAAGTGACTCAGTTTCGGGATCAGCTTAAAAGGTGCTGGTTCCAATTAGGTCGACATAATGCACTTATTAGCTGTCGTATCCATTTTTAGATCGTACCCCAGCCTAACGTTAGGCAGAGTGCCATCATGTGTAGAATGCTAACCAAAATATTCGATTGAACGAAATAAGACTCGAACTAAGCAGTACCTAAGCTATTCATGTGAATTAGCAAGCAAACAAATATATTTATACTCGTAGTAACACTAAACTATCAAATGTGTTTACCATTCGTACTAAGTACATACCAAAGTACATTTTTGTGTGGTATATCAATGAGTCAGTGAATCATACATTAACATTTCATTGTTATTATCTCAATGGACGATTGTTAATGTGTTTATAGGTTTATTTTGAACATCCGTATTTAGAGTACCTATGGGTTCTTGCCACAAGTACCAATCTACACAAATATCCGACTAGAAGGACAATGTTGCGTTTGGGGACTAGTCTGTCTAGCATTAGACCGGATTAAGTGTTAAAGTAAATCCTATTAGTATGGCAACTGGGTCCAATATCCTGTGGACAATGGTCATTGTATGTAGTGAGCTACTGCTTATTACCAGGCTAAAGCAGAAACAATACAATAAGTAAAGGACATCATTCATTTTGTATGGGAACTTGGGCTTAATTGTATTAACAGTTTAATATGCATTTTAAAATAGTTTGATGTACGAAGATTACAATGTAATTGGAATTTATCCTTTATTTTGCATAGTTAATGTGTGCAAAATGATCAAACTATAATTATGACAGTTTAAAGCAGAACAAATGTGGCGTTGATTGACAGATAATACAAAATCCGTAAAAATTCCAAATAACTGAATCGCACAGCAATTAAAAGCAAAACTGTTTAGATTTATCAAAACAAATATTAAAACTACCATTTATATATTTTTTTCATTATTGGACATTACAAAAATAGTACAAAGAAGCCCAAAACGAATGATGTCCTTTAAAAACCTTTGAGAATGTAACGTCAAACTATACAGCTGCCGAAGTATTAGAAAGGATTAGTTTTTCATTCTACGTCTATGGATATTATTCTTTTGTTTCAATTGTAAAAGAGACGTGCCCTAGTTTCAGTAAAACGCTAACAGCGCAATTTGAATGGAAAGATCATGAAACTTGTTCGATTAAGTGGTGCCATTATTATACAGGTCTGAAGGTTACTAAAATTAACAATTTTAATTAACTTACGCGTTCTTTTGTTTTCTAATAATAAAACAGATTGGTATATTAGTGAGTAGGATTTAAATAATTAAATTAAATTTTTAAACATTTTTAAAAATATGTTTTGTTTATGTTGTTGATGTATGGTTTATACTTTACTAAACGTGCCTGTTTCATAGATAAAAGACGACCAAAGTGTATAATATATCAAAGATTATGTTACCGAAAAGCGTCCACATTAGACCACGGCCGCCGTTAATTATCTTAATTGTTTTAAATTTTAAGTTATTTCTTTTACATCGTTTACAACTTGTAAAAGCAAAACCTGTTTTTTTCGTGAATTAAAAGATTTACGTAGCTTTTACTATCGCGTTTATTTTGATAAATTTAATTCAACGTTTCGAAAGCTTCGCAGCAATCGTGGTCGGGAGAAGACCTTTGAAAATACTTTTTTCTTTTAATTTTCTGTATAAAAAATATTTTGATATGTGCATTGTGCAGTTTTAGAAAGAAATATGTAAACTTATTTTCCTGTTAAAAGACTATTTAATCTTTTTTAATAGTTGGTTGTATCATTACATCTTGTACACCTACTAAGCTAGTACTAAATCGGATAGACGTGAGGTGCAGGTTTCTGCCATAAGCGTGAAGATAGTAGAACCAAAGGTTGTTTCTATTTTTTCATAAAGTAATAATTTATTTGCCCATCCGAATTGCCCAACTGGGCACCAGTGCCTACTCTACATAGGATACACTCTTTAGCAAATCATTATTTGTTACTGTAAGTAGAATGACGTCATAACTAAATTACAGACTACTGAGTCGCGTTTCGGAATCAGCTTGTAAGTTTCCTGTTCCGACTAGGCCGGCATAGTGGATGTAACTATTATTTTCAGTTGTTTTACTGTAGTAGAAGTTCCCTTCATTTATGAACCGCGCTCCAGTATAACATAAAGGGAGGTGTTGTCATATGTCGAACCACATTAAAAAATAGATCAAATAAATGCCTGATGGTAAGCATGATGGAAGAGCGCCGATGACTAAAAAAGATTCACTTTACAGTTTTCTAAGATGCCGTCACTATGCCGGCCACATCAGGCTGAGTGCTGCATATGTCGTCTAGCCACAATAATAAACCAATATAATATCGCTATATTTTTTAACCATTGCGAAACATCTTGACGTAAACCATCCACGTGATTCTTATCACGTAGACTTTGATACTATATTCCTGCAGGAACATAGGGATGTTAAGCAAACCGCGTTAGGGAGCACACACCGTATGGAATCCACAATAGGACCTTACAACTTTTGCTTTTAACCTAAATTGAATAAAATAATAAATTATTGTTTTTGTACATACCTTAACTTTAAGTACCTATACAGACCGTGAAGCGACTTGTCGGTGGTCAGTTCCAACTAGATCGGCATAGTGGATATGACTGCTAATTGCAGATATTTAAAACTTTAGTAGCAGTCACTTCCATTTATGGACCACATTTCGAATTGGCACCAGTCCAAGTGCTGTCATAATAATTTGGTGCAATGGTCCCAAGAAAAAAAAAGTAGTCTTTCTTAAAAAAATATAAAGTAATGCAAATATGCACATGACATACATGACAATATATTTTGATGGATTAATTTAAATAAGTGAAGAAATAAATGAATAATCTAACCTAATAAATGCTGTCAATAAAATCAAACCAATCATCCTAATAATTTTACTTGTAATAAAATACATAAGATTTTTCTGGAAGGATCCAGAATATTGTTCTTTGATCAACATAGAGCTTGTATGAAGATAATTGTAAATGTAAGGGAAAGTCGTTTTTCTCTGCTTATCTCTGTGGAGTAAAAATGTAACGACTATTACAAGTATATTGATCATTAAGATACTCGTATTATATATCCCAGGAATTTGCTGATCATGCAGTATTTTAAAAGAGTGGAAGGCACTGGTGCCCAGTCTGCCAATCCGGGGTAGTACCACCATTTACAAGTATACAGACCGTGAAGTGATTTGATCAAGTTTCGGGATAAGCTTGTAAGTCGCCTGTTCCAACTAGGTCGGTGTAGTGAATGCCACTGCTACTTACAGTTATTGAATTCTAGTAGCAGTAACATTCATTAATAGACCGCACTCCAGCTTAACAACAGGCGGGGTGCTGTTATATTATGTCGTGTCACAAAAAATATTAAAAATAATCATAGATTTCATCAATTGACATTAGTATAAATGGAAACAAATAGACCCTTAAATAGACTTATCAAGAAAAGTGCTTGAGCATAAAATTAAATAACTCAAAAGATATAAAAAGTAGAATATCAACCCTTATAAAACGTCGAAAACCTTGGGAGTTGTTTACGGTTGCCGATTTTATGAAATAAAAAGCCAGTACACGGTTATTAAATAAGTTTAATTAGATAAAAAAGAATATAAAAATACGAAATGCTGAATTTTATCTTTTTTTTCTCCGATAAACGTTGTTTATATCTCATCCTTGTGTAATTATTTTCTTGTTCTTCTTTTTCCCTTATTTCTATTTTTAAAATACTAATTACTTAATATAATAAATAATTCGGATTATATGTTATAATAGTATTAATACAATAAAAAAAATGTTAAAACTTTGATACAGTCCTGTCACAGGACTGAGGTTGCATTTAGCTATATCGTGGCATTGGCGCTCCATTGTCTCTGCCTACCCCTGTAGGATAAGGCGTGATAATTTAATTAATTTAGATATATTATATAGAAATCTTTGTATATATATTCATTCTATCTGTTTGTATGTAACTGAACAGAACTCATCCTAAACGGCTGAACCGATTTTAATAAAACTTTTTGTGTTTCTTTAGGCGGTTTCTTTGGATGGTTTAGATTCACAATTGGACCCAATATTGTTTTTTTTTTTTACTTTCGGGCACTATATTACGTCTGTCAGGTCCACTAGTTATTCTATACGTTTGTTTTGAAACCAATATAATCTTGTTGGAAAGCTCAATGAATAAAATATAGTAGGTGTGTATTTTAAGTAGTTTCGCCGCCTGTTCAGAAATAAAGCGTGAATGATATATTTCAAAAGCTTATTCTTAATTGGTCAGTTGCGCTGTAGATCCTGACTTTACGATACAACGGCCATTAATTCCTGAATTTAAATTTCAATTTTAAACAACCAAGTCTCGTATTCTAAATTTAATTTAAACTTGCTAGGAATAAACTATAAAATCTAATTTTCGCATATTGCCGTTACATAGCGTACGACACGACGCGATGTGAATAATAATAACACGGACAAGTACGTAGAGTTATATACACAATGTTAAACATTAAATCCAACAACGTCATTAAGGAGTTACACTGGTTGGAAAAAAATTTTTTTTTTAAATAACATTAAAGCAAGGCGACTGCGGTGTAGTGGCGGTGCAATGGCTACGTAAGCCGAGTGGCCACTCACCGGTACCAATGTATCTTTGATATATGTACTTTGGTTGTCCTGTTTCTATAATACAAGCACTTTAGTAGCTTAGTATAGAAGTGTATAATGTATAAAAATATTAATTATTAAAACAAGGCAGACATTTTTATAATGAAATTAATTTTATTTGCAGCATACTTGGTATATATACAATAGATAAAAACTACACAGTAGTCTCGCATAATCCACCATTTGAAACATGAAAATTTTTAAATACAATTTAATTATTAAATTTAATGTAAAACTATTTTACTATAATAATAATCATTTACTATAGATTAATCCTAACGTTCTAAATTTTCTTTTAGATTATAGAAACACTTGAATTTCTACATTTTATTGGTAATATTTTTATGTGGTAATTTCTTGCCATAAAGGCACTATTTGACCTTGGATCCTTCAAGCGATGCGTGAAGAAGCACTTTTGGCCGGCATGGTGACGGCAATTGAGGCAGCTGTGAACAAACTCGGTTTTCTCAGTCGTCGTCACTCTGATTTGCAAAGTGCTCTAGCGCACATTGGCATTACTATCCTTGTAACCATTACTAGCTTGTAGTTACTTTAGTACAATAGCATAATAAGAGCAACAAGATTTCAACACATCCTACATCAATTACTGTTCGTATTAATTCTATTATGAAATACGTACATAAGACATTGTGTGGAAGAGAACGCACTTACCGCGGTTCAGGTGGTTAATGGGTATTTTCTAATCGGATTATGTTATAACTTAAGATGTTGTATGCGTAAGGGAGTTGTGGCCAATAAACACCTGACTATGTAGACCACACATCGCTAGACTCAACATTTATACTTTTATTATTTCTTACATACTGTCAATCACCCATAGGAAGAGCGATTTTTTTCTATGCAAATAGAAAAACAACAACGGGCTCGCAAAAATTGACACAATACCATCCACGGACACAACCCGAAACTTTGCAAGCTAAACTTTGAAAACAAAACTTTGTCGTATGAACAACCTAAAGAAAAAGTATTAGATCGAAATAGATGTTAGATCGAAATAGAATTTTGTGGATCTTCCAATATTCATCCAGACAGCAATACGTGCGATTGGAAAACGACCACTTAGGATTTAACAGCGAGAGCTGCAACTGGGGTACCACTTCGAGAAATACTTAAGGACGACTTTGGACTTCGACAGTGCTTACAACCGTGGGCATTTGGATTGTGTAAATAAAGTGTTTCTTTAACAAAATTAGGATTTGATTGTATCCCTTAAGAACCCCTCGGAACGTTACAATATTTGGCACGAATATCCTATGAAAACACCATGGTATCTAGTGGGTTAGTTGTCTGTGCCTGACTACGAATAGTTATATTATATTAATGTAATTTGAATATGTATTATTCTAGACTTTGATTGTTAACACAATTTCAATTATCGAAACTTGGTTGAGAAATGAACTTGGTTTTGTTACGATAATTCGAATTATTAGGATTGGTATAGAAATCTAGTATACATACATCTTTTAACAGACATATATACAATAATTAAATTAAGGGTATGAACCTTTGACTGATCGCTAAGAAACCTAATAATAACCATGTCGATTTCGGGGATATTTTATAACTCAAGGTCTATACAGTGATTAAGCTATCAAACACGTCATTTATTCTAATTAGGGGATATTCACGAATAATTATTATGGCGCGACATATAATTGAAGTTATGAAATTAATAGGTAAAATTATTAATTGGTCTCCGCTCGCCCTACGGCTAAATAAAGCACTTACCAGTGCAAAACACGCAGCTTCTAGTACGCCGGTACGGCGTGATTTAAAGTATTACGCCTTAGTGTCATTTGTGACGTTGGCGTATGATGTATTCGTCTTGTGTAATAAAATTATTTAAAAATAAGGCATCAATAAAACAAAATAGAAGCTAGGATCACATATTATTTGGAAATTACATGTAATTGTATGTGAAATAGAATGCCACTTTTTACGATCCTGACACAACTCTCTTGCTTCCCTCAAACCCGTAATTCTTTCCATACGGGTAGGTCGATCTGCAGTAATAATTTAAATGAATCTGTATTGTTATTCGTATGAAAAATTACTCCAAAAAGCATAAAGGAATAATGTTAGTGGACACTTGAATTCCATTTATTTCCAGGTTGGTAGATAAAAATATATGAGAAAAGAAAGTAATTTATCACAACTCATGCATATTCTTATCGTAACTATCTTCTCGAAAATAGAAAATTTATTATAATTTTACATTTCATAACTTAAAATAAGCGTAGACCGCGTAGAAGCGTATAAATAAAAATAAGATAAGTATGATGATTTTTTAAAAGTAGCTGTCATAATTTTGGGTTTTTATTACATTTTAAAAGGGGTCAGTGATCGTAGCCTCCGCCTTATAAGAGTGCTTAATACGGAGATGATACGATCCGCAGCTTAAGCAATGACATTTACGGTCAGTAAATTGATGAGTGGCCGCTAGTGGCAAAAAATATCTCAACGCCACTTGTGTTTTGGATGGCACGTTAAACTTCAAATTCCAGTTGTGACTAGATGGCGGTCGTTGAAGTTCGCATGCTTTGTAAGTTTGCGAACTTCGAACTTGCGAACTTGAAGTAAGCTTTTATAAGTTGCTACATATAGCACCACAATCTGCATTGACAAGCATGGAAACGAATTCTGTCTGGATAACCTCGATCCAGAAAGAGGCCTGTGCATAGTAGTGGGACGCATCTTTATGCCTATACTAATGATGATGATATCTTAACCACAACTCTCAAACTGCAACGAGCTTAAAACCACTCACCGGTACCAGTGTATCTATGATATATGTACTTTGGTTGTCCTGTTTCTATGATACAAGTACTTTAGTAGCTTAGTATAGAAATGTAAATATATATATCAGAGAATGCTAGAGTGCAGTTTCCTTTAGCATCAAGTTATTGTATTTTATTGTTCACGAGAATCTTTGTTGATCTTCGAAGGGAAGCAGGTGCGTTTACTTTTCATTACGATACAAGGTTGCTGTGTTCGCCATAGTTTCAAACGATAAACTTATATGCTCCTTTTCAATTAACTACTGAGCTAGTTTTGTTTTACTTAAAGCTTAAGCGTTATTAACTAGATTTTTCACTCCATCTTAATTTTTTATGTTTTTCCATAAACTTTTGTGAAATTGCGCAAGGTTTAACGTAAAATAATTTAATTATTGTAAAATATATAATACATATACATGAAATAAGTGTTATTAATAAAACATGTTACTATTGTAGATTAAAGTGGAAGTGGAAATGACAAGTGAAATGCTTTGCCTGACCATGTGTTCTCTCAAACCTATGACCTTGGATCCTTCAAGCGATGCGTGAAGAAGCACCTTTGGGCGGCATAGTGACGGCGACTGAGGCAGCTGTAAACAAACTCGGTTTTCTCAGTCGTCTCACTCCTGGACCTCCTGTTGCTTATCATCAGGCGGGTCGAGGTCAGATGCCGTGTCACAATAAAAAAGTCCCTGGTTTGATTTTATTTTTTTTGTGACTCGACATATGACAGCACCCCGCTTGATATTAAGCCGAAGTGTGGTCCATGAATGAATGTCACTGCTACTACAATTCAAAAACTGTAAGTAGCAATCACATCTATCATGCCGGCCTAGATGGAACCGGCAACTTACAAGCTGATCCCGAAACGTGACCAAATCACTCCACGGTCTGTATACTTGTAAGTGGTGGTACTACCCCGGATCGGCAGACTGGGTATTACTGCCTACCACCCAATTCCCGATCACTGATTCCCGTTGGAGCAAAGATTTGTTTCATAAAATTTATTGATAATGCCAAATATTTATTTTTCTAATTTAGTTTCGGAATTAGAGAAGGAAGCGAGGCAGTTGTGTCAGGATCGTGGCAAGTGGCGCTCCATTGCCTTTACCTATCCCTGAATAGGTAAAGAAATGGGCCACGGAAATGGGCGTGACAAGTTGATTGATTGATTGATTGATTGAATTGAATTAGCTGAGCCGGCACAGTGAATGCGACTGCTACTTGCATGTATTTAACTGTAGTAGCAGTCGTCTTCATTTATGAACCGCACCCAGCTTAACATTAGTCTGAGTGCTTAATAATACCATTATCTTTATATGTCGATTACATATTAAATGCGCTTATTTTACTGGGCAAACAAATTTTAGGATTTTAATCTTATGTTAGTATAATGATACCAATATTAACTAATACTTTAAGTAGAGGAGCAATTATTTAAATATATACCACCAATGTATCTTTCAATATAATATGTATGTACTTTGGTCGTCCTGTTTCTAAGATACAATCAAACATAATATTTAGTCGCTTAGTTTGGAAATGTATATAATAATATTATAATATTTTGATGTCTAAGCGCTTTTATTTGATAAAAAAATTGATACTATCTCGTGTAAAAGTTATGAAAAAAAGTATTTGTTGAGTTTCACAATACCCAAGCGCAGCCTGATACCGGCTGCGTTATTGAAAAACTATTGCATTTGTGACAACCGCCGCAGAGAAAAATCTCTCAAAACTAGACGTCTCTTTTAAGAGAACTGTTTTTAAAAAGTTGCGAGTTTCCTTTAGTTTTTAGAATCACTCTTTATTTTGTCCTACAGTTTTTATCTTGATTTATTTCTATTCTGGAATGCTTAACCAGCCCATGTGTTCTCTCAATTCTAATAATCTTGGATGCTTCAAGCGATGCGTTAGTTACGGCAAAACACCTTAAGCCGGCATAGTGACGGCAACTGACGCTAACATGAACTGAGTCGTTTTTTTAGTCGTTGACACCCTTAAACCTTCCCTTGCTTCAGATGTATGTGAGAAAATCATTTGATATATTATTAAGTAGGATCGTCACTTCGAAATCATAAAATATAAGTGCTGTACATATACTTAAGTACATATACCTGTAATTTTGTTAGAACCTTTCAAATTAATCTGGAACGCGACTAAGTCACTTTTACATTTTAAATTGTAATAACAAATAATTGCAGCACCATGCCGTTAGGGAATAAGGCGCCACTGACACTTCTGTCAGCATCGTGGATAGTGGCGCTTCATTGTCTCTGTATTTTCCTTTAAAACTAGGGTTGTAACAATTTGATTGATTGATTGATTTAATTTTCTTTCTAATCATAGAATAAGAATGTAAATTGTATAAAGAAGTGCGCATAACTTTTATGCTTAAATATTTTGGATAGGAAACAATGATAGTTGTGTCAGGACCTTTGAAAGTGGCACTATGTTATCTCTGCCTATCCCTGAGGCGTGATTATTTGTATCAAACGTCTTGATTGTGATGTATCCTAAGTAATAAATAGGATCGTATATCTCATATTGATTTGTTTTAAAGTTAAAGTGGTTTTCAAGTACAAATATAAACAAAAGTGAGTAGAATGTTTACTTTCTTAAATGTTTTTTTATTTATTTAAGTGAAACTTATCTTCAATATCGATATGATCGTAAATCTTCTAAAATAATCCATCGAATTTTCACGCCTCAATTCCCACAGGGATAGGCAGAGATAACAGACCCTAACACACTTTATAATTAAAACAATTTTATTGTTTTGATAAACTTATTTTATTTGCGTTTCGACAACAAGACCCGGAGCGGATATCTACATTGTTTATTGAAAAAATATTTGTTATATACGAGTACCATAATAAAAACACAATAAAGTATTAAAATCTTTAACCAGCATTAATATTATATTTTAAAATAATATATTTTAAGTTTGGAGAGATGATGAAATGACGTTAAGGAGTGTATGCGGAGTGACGATAGCGGATAGAATAAGAAATAGCACACTGCGTGATAGATGTGGCTTGAAAGAAGTGACAAGGATTGACAAAGGAATGCTTCGATGATTTGGGCACATGGAAAGGATGAGTGAAAGTAGATTGACGAAAGGAATTTATAAATCTGATGTGGACGGATGCGTTAAACAAAGCAGGCCCAGGAGGGTGTTTTCCGACCAAATCGGAGACATCCTCAAAAAAGCTAAGTTGCCTAGTGCCCATAACCACAGAGCCTGTATGAAGAGAATTGTGGGTGTGAAGGAAGCAAGTGAGTTATGTAAGGGTCGTGGTAAGTGGCGTTCCATTGTCTCTGCCTATCCCTGTGGGAAAAAGGGTTGACGATTTGATTGATTGATAAAATAATATACCTGTTTAAAAATCAGAATTTTATACAATAAAACCTAACGAAAATAAAATCAAAACACACAACTACAGTCTTTGTTATCTTATTCCACTGAGGATAGAACCTTTAACCTAAAGACTCTGCAAACAATAGTCCCCAGTCATTTTTATTTCAATTCGATACTCATTCTCAATATATTGTCAAATATCGCAAGCAACTGCAGTTACATCCTTGAAAATAGAAGATTTTCATTGTTAATATTTAAACTTGTTATTTTATATCTTTATATAAACTATTTTTATTGTGACTCCTGATGGTAAGAAAGGGGATATCCATGAGTGAAAATTGACAGTTAAAAGGATTCAGTTTACGTTTGCCTTAGTTAAAGATTGGCCAGAGGTGTTTTTCACGCTGGTAAAGCATTTAACTTCTGTTAAACGAAGCAGACCCTATTTTCCGCCTAAATCGGAGAAATGCTCAAGAAAGCTGGGTTCCCAGTACCCATAACCATAGTTTTCTAAGCTTGTATAAAGAGAATTGTGGATGTGAGGGAAGCTGGGGAGTTGTGTCAGGATCTCCATTGTCCCTGCCTATTCCTGTGGGAAAAAGTCGTGACAATTAGATTCATTTATTGTTGTGCAAAAAACGAGGCGTCGTACAGTTTCGTTCGGCTGTAGATCAACTGCATGCGGACGCTTATCCCGACCTGTATCAAATAATCTTAAGAAAATAGAGTGACGCACTTACGACGTACATTTCTTATCTGTACCCTTCCGCTTACCAAATTGTACTAATAACAAACAATTTCTTAGCAACCATAGATTTTCCATGGATTCCATGGTTTTAAATTATAGCTGCTGTAAAATAATCCCAAAATATATATAGTAATGATTATTTTTATAGTGACATATGACAACACCCTGCCTAAAGTTAAGCTGGAGTGTGGAATCTTCTACTATGGTGGTATATTTTAAGTACTTTACAAAGGGAAACAATAGTTTCAACTACGCGATTCTAAATTCGATTCTATTGATTCTTTCAAATACACTTCAATAGAAATGCTTTGCATTCAAAGTCTTTGTAAAGTACCCCAGTACGGAACTCAACGAGACGCCATAAAGGGGTTAGCTTTGGAACTACGTAACTTACTAAATACATTGTAATAAAATAACTTAATAATACAAGTAGAACTTTTAATGTAGAACTTATACATTATCAACCTTTTTTTTATTTACATTTCTACATTTGACATGGGAAGTCCTAAAACTCGACTAGTCTCACCGGAGGATAGGCGGCACCTAGGGTTGCCAACCATACTTTATAATAACGTATCTTACGTTATTTTTGGTAATTATACTTTATACTTTTGCATACAAATAAAGTATGTGAAAATACTTTATTTGTGATTGCGTAGAAAACGAATTGCTTACTTAAGTATATAAAGGACATCATTCATTTTGTATAGGGACTTGGGCTTAAATGTATTAACGGTTGCATATATACATTTTAAATTAATTTGATATACGAAGATTACAAAGTAGTTTGGAATATATTCTTTATTTTGCATAGTTTAGGTGTGCAAAATCATCGAACTATAATTATGGCAGTTCAAAGCAGAACAAATGTAGCGTTGATTGACAGATGATACAAAATCGATATCTTAATAATTGTTAGCAAATGCTAAAAGCACACAAAATACGTTTTTAAGGCATTTAATTTGAAAGATACTTTTTTTCTTCCAAATACTTTATTTTTATCCTTTTCAAACAATTGAATACGTTTTTTTTTGTCATAAAAGTTGGCAACCCTAGCGGCACCGTCCTTTTAACGTGCGGTAAGTATGCTGCGACCTCCAAGCGTAGGGTTTCAAGACAAATCTTTCTAAGCATTTTTTGGTCAGCACAGAAAGACGGCTTTTGAACAGTTGTAAGTTGTAAGCTGAGTCGATGTTTTTAGTCGTCGGCACTCTTGGATCCCTCTTGCTTTCTATTAGTCAAGTCAAGGACAGATAGGACAAAATAGTTGAATTAAACAAATTTTATACGGCTTAATATAATATAATTAATAATGGTTTTGGTTTTGATTTTACATTTTTTTATTATTCCTCTTAAGTCTTTTCGTGACCACGATGGCTGAAAAGCTCTCGAAACATGGGAATAAAATAATTGTAAAATCAAAACCAAAATAAACGCGATAGTAGTAGTAAAATAGTAAGCCGCATAAAATTTATTTAATTTAATAATCAATGTTCGCGCAAAATCTAAGAAAATTCTATAAAATTAATAGGTTACATAACCATGTAAGTTTAAAAATATATTGATACATATTTACATACTATTGCATAATTATTATATGATTCCATATTATTTATTTAGGCATCTAATATAACTTTGTATTAATAAAGTTGAAACTAACCAAATCCAAATTACAACTTACGGATCGCCACGAAACAATGTATTGTACTATTAGAGACAATGTCAATTGACCAATTAAACATTGTGGCCGTATATCTTTCCTTTTTTGAATGCTAATTTTGTTATTGTATTATGTGTCCGAAATTGACGGATGTAATAATGTGTCCATAGTTTATTTATGGGTTGAGAGTATTGTGCGACACAACCAATACACAATTAAATTATTTATAATTACATTATAACGCCTCAATTCGCACAGAGGTAGGCAGAGACATTCTTTTAGGAGCCTAACACAACTCACTCGCTTCCTTTACATTTGCAATTTTATTCATTTAGACTACAATAGGCCTTGCGGATAATAATTACCCATCGTCCATCCTTTAAGCTCGGGCTATGTCACTACAATTAATCAATAAATTATAATAAATCGTCACGTCTTTTTCCTACAGGGATAAGCAGAGACAATAGATCGCCACTTGACACAATTCTGACACAACTCCCCCGTAATCCACATTTTTTTCATACAAGTTCTACGGTTATGGGCACTAGGCAACCCAACTTTTTTGAGGATGTCTCTGTTTGTTCTCTGTTTGGTCGTAACACCCTCCTGGGTTTGCCTCGATAAACACATCCATCCACATCATTACATCTTCTCTTAAATTACATTTTTTACGTGTAAATGAATTCTTATTAAGTTAAAATTTTAAAAATATATGTTAAGATGTCTGGACTCGACTTGTATAATCGACTCCCAAGAGGAGGGCCAAAAGAGGTGACAACATTTTTTTAGTTTACGGTTGCCTTAATAGGTATATTTTTACCAGGCCGGCTTAACTTTTATATTAATATATCAATCAATCAATCAAATTGTCACGCCTTTTTCCCACGAGGAGAGACAATGGGGCGCCACTTACCACGATCCTTACACAACTCTCTTGCTTCCTTCACATCCACAATTCTCTTCATACAGGCACCTAACCACAGAGGTTATGGGCACTAGGCAACCTAGCTTTCCTGAGGATGTCTCTGATTTGGTCGGAAAACACTCTCCTGAGCCTGCCTTGTTTAACGCATCTATCCACATCAGATTTATAAATTCCTTTCGTCAATCTACTTTCACTCATCCTTTCCATGTGCCCAAACCTTCGAAGCATTCCTTTGTCAATCCTTGTCACTACATCTTCTTTCAAACCATATTAATATAAAATGGGATAAGTCAATAAATGGCAAAGTCTATGATAGTACCCATCCTTAGGGGCGAAGAGATCCTTCGTACAAACTCCCAAACCGACATGTATAATCCCAACCTCATATTGGAAAACTTCTTTACGCTAAAAGACGTCTCAGAAGAAAATAAAGATTTTTCACTTACTGACTGAACTCTAAAAAGACGGGCTAATTTTAAATTCGACAATTAATACATTATTGTTTTTGTATCTGTGTATTAGGTTAAGTTTAGTATCAATCAAATTGTCACGCCTTTTCTCCAATGGGATAGGCAGAGACAATTTATGCCTATGTATACAAACGTATTTCAACATTACGAATTTTCTTACTTAAGGCGACCGTGGTGTTGTGGTGTAGTGACAAGCCAGTTCGAAACCACTCACCGGTACCAATGTATCTTTGATTTATCTTGTTGATTTTGTTGTCCTGTTTCTATGATACAAGCACTTTAGTAGCTTAGTTTAGAAATGTATAACAAATACATTGTACAAATATTGTACTAAAATGAGAAAATGTTACAAAATTAATTTCCGTTTTCCTTATACTAAAGGATGGTTCTGACATTATGTCTATCTTTGTCCATTAGGCAATAAAAGCTAATCAAGAAATCTTTGGTGGAAAATCAAACCAGGGAATTCACGCGTATTGAGCTGGTGTGCTAAGCAATGCGCCACGCCTGTAGAATTTAATTCTTAAATTGACAGTCTGACTTGTTGGTGTTAAAGTAAGTGGAGAATCGTTTTAGCCGGCCAACCGCAAAAGTTTCTTTGGAAAAGTTCTAAGAATTTCAATGCTTAACTGAAGTGTTATTAAAGTGATTTAGGATTTTAGTTTTTGAAACACTGGTGGTTTGTTCATAAGTTACATTCATACTTTAATTCAATATTATATATTAAGTAAAACAAGAAAGCCAGGTTGCCTAGTGCCCATAACCACGGAGCCTGTATGAAGAGAATTGTGGATGTAAAGGAAGCAAGGGAGTTATGTAAGGATCGTGGTAAGTGGCGCTCCATTGTCTCTGCCTATCCCTGTGGGAAAAAGGCGTAACAATTTGATTGATTGATTGATAAAACAAGATACGTCACCTACACGAGTTTAACAGCCGGTTATACCAAAAAAGTTTTAATTTACCAATTTAGTTTTACTTTATACTTATTCTATTACGTTTACTATCGTGAATTGGGTTGTTGTGGTATTTAATTCAATGAGGTATTCAATTATTCCACTATCGGAACTTAAAGACCTTGTTGAAGACATCGCGCATAGAATGAATGAGAAAAATGACAGATTTTACTTAATACTTTAATAAAATATTCGTGAAACGTTAATGTAAATTGTAAATCTAAAAGGTGCTGCAACCCATTTTTCCTTTTACCTATACATTACTTTTTACAAATTAGTAAATTAAAATTTTTAGTACAACCGGCTGTTAGTATTCGTAAATGGCACGAGTTTGAACGATCATCCACGACTAGGCATACACACCAGTAGACGAAATGATAGTTATTGAGAGCTTAAAAGAGAAAAATATATGTTGCTCTGCATCCCTATACTGAGTTCAGGTTTGTTAATTAGCATTACTTTAAAGTGTCTCGTTCGGAGCCCGTATAACATATCTACTTACAAGTGTACAGACTAAGAAGTTACTTAGTCGCGTTTTGGAATCAGCTTGTAAGTTTTCGGTTTCAATTAGTGGATGCGACTTCTATTTACAGTTGTTTAAGTGTATTAGCAGTCGCCTTCATGGATCACATTCCAGCTTAACGTCAGCCAAAACCAAAATAAACGCGATAGTAAGCCGCATAAAATTTGTTTAATTCATTAATCAATGTTCGCGCAAAGTCTAAGAAGTCTAAGTAAGTCTAAGTAAGTCGTAAATATCTTTTTTTTACGAATTATTAGTCCCACTTTCAAGGACTATCTAGCTAGGACCGTAATTCTGTAGGGGTTAGAGAACTACTAAACTAAGTGAAGACGGCATAGCAAATGTGACTTCTGATATTTAACAAAATATTTATTTATAACGGCATAAACCTCTGCTCAGAGATCGCAATCTATAATAGTTCAGACGATAAACAGTCATACTCGTATGTCACACCATACAATTGGAATAGTGTCGTTTATAACATTATTTATTTAACGACGTTAAGTCAGTATGTTGACGAAAATAAATATTATATATCAATCAATCAATCAATCAAATTGACACGCCTTTTTTCCACAGGGATAGGCAGAGACAATGGAGCGCCACTTACCACGATCCTTACACAACTCACTTGCTTCCCTCACATCCATAATTCTCTTTATACAGGCTCTGTGGTTATGGGCACCCTAGCTTTCTTGAGGATGTCTCCGATTTGGTCGGAAAAAACTCTCCTGGGCCTGCCTTGTTTAACGCATCCACCCACATCAGATTTATAAATTCCTTTCGTCAATCTACTTTCACTCATCCTATATATATATATATATATATATATATATATATAATCGGAAAAGCTGGCCACTTAAGTTAAAGTCCATTACTAAGCTTTGCTAATCAATTTTTTTAAGTACGACGCCAATTATAATAAAATGAAATTACCAGTTTAAAATCCAGTTTACGAACGAAGTAAGAAAGGCAGCCTGTTTATTAAATACATTTTTCTTTTCAACTCTGCACTTTTTTTTATTTTACCAAACTCTTTTCCGTTTGATAATGTTTTCATTTAACTTATAAATGCATTTAAAATATTTTAAAATGATAGTTACGACCGGTTCCTATGATAAACTATCCGTCATTGGTAACAGTAACCATTCGTTGTTCACTTCACAATACACACTGACGCTTGTAAAATAATATATAAAAAAAATAGTTTTACTCTTTTTCATACTTTGTGCTAGTTTTTTTTTTATCGAACCAGAAAAATTATTTGTAATATCTATACTTATCTATACTAATCTATACTAATATAATAAAGCGGAAGAGTTTGTTTGTTTGTTTGTTTGTTTAAACGCGCTAATCTCAGGAACTACTGGTTCGAATTAAAAAAATCTTTTTGTGTTGGATAGATCAATTATCGAGGAAGGCTTTAGGCTATAAAACATTACGTTACGACTTATAGAAGCGAAGAAACAGTCGAAAATGTGGAAAAAACGGGGAATATTATTCGTCTTTGAGGGTTTCCGTTGCGTGCGCTGCGAAAACCGTTCGAGATACCCAAAAAATATGTATGAAAGAATTATTCCTCTTTAAATTATCTAAAAAATGTCCGCGACCGTATATGTCTATCTTTTTAGATTAACTCACAATAATCGTTTTTTATGATATTCAAATTTGGTCTAAATTAATGCATTATTACAAATCATTTGTCAGAGTTGTATTAACATAATAATATTATTCTTTATCGAAATAAATGTGTTATTAATTAAAAGTATTTAACTGTGAACAAAATTGTCATTGACATCACCTAATTTCAATAAACATCTTATAAGATAATACAATTTTAAAATAACTCTGAAACAAAATTCACACTCGTCGCATGATGAGCGCTAACCGGCGGGCGAGGAGAGGCGGTGCTTGCGTGTGAGGCGGAGGGGGGTGTAGCTCTACGAGGTATAGTCTGTCTAAGCCAAAATGACGCGCCCCTCCACTGCATTTACGCATACGAGCAAATATAAAATATGGATAAAACACACGGAAAATGCAGTAATTGGTTATTTAGTTGCTGGTTAGACACAAAGGAGGAACGAACGTGATGAAGTTTAATAGTATAGTTAGTAATATTTGCATTCACACATTTAAATAAACTAATAAAGTGGAGGGGCGCGTCATTTATAGACAGACAAGCATACTATGCGGTCGGCTCCTTACTGATCGGTTGAATGCAACGTTAATTTGTTTTTACGATATAATATCATCGTGCAAAATCCTTTTTTATACAATTTCATTTTGTAGTAGTTTTCTCTATAGTAGGTAGTGTTTGTTTTAAGTATAATATTTTGTTTCTATTATAATATTTTCACAATAACACTTTTTTTGTTTTGTTGTAAATAATACCTGTAGGTGTCATCTACATTCTTTCAAGGTTAGGTTTTTGTTTAGGCATACAGTTAGTTTGGTTAAGTTTTCATTTCCTTCGTTCTTTCTTCGTCACTGTAATGCCTAGAAAAAGGACTCAGCGTTCTCGGCAGACTGCTGCTGCAAAGCGGCTGCGAGTTTTGCGCACAAGAAAATCAAACTGAAAATATAATTTACGCAGAAGTACTTTAATATATATTCTATTAGTTACGTAATTTAATCGTCTAAAATAAGTCGCGGGTAACAGCTATAGGTAATTTATAATAAAGCTGAGCAGCTAAACAAAAAAATAATATGATTCCCAAAATAACTATTCCACGCGGACGCAGTCGCGGGCACAGCTAGTTATTAAATATTACAAATAAAAGCTATCAAACAAATATTAGTAATTGTCGGTAACTTGACTTGCGGTGAGTATTTTATAAGAACGGTTTAGACCTACTGTTAGATAACGGCTTCTAAGAATCCTAGTATCCAAAATGATCCTTTTAACAGACAGGCGTGGACGAACGGTTAGCGATTGGTTTGTTGCGCGTAAAGTCCCGGGCTCGATTCCCGGTCGGAGCAAATATTTGTTTCATAGCTTTTATTTGTATTATTTAAAAAAAATGTGAATATTTGCTACGGGTCTGGTTATCAAAGAGTGGTAGGTAGTGGTACCCAGTCTGCCGATCCGGGGTAGTACCACCACTTTCAAGTATACAGACCGTAAAGTGATTTGGTCGCGTTTCGGGATCAGCTTGTAAGTTGCCGGTTCCAACTAGGCTGGCATAGTGGATGTGATTGCTGCTTACAGTTGTTGAATTGTAGTAGCAGTGACATCCATTCATGGACCACACTCCAGTTAAACACATAAAACTTGAAGTTAGAAATCACAATATGCAAGAGACAATACTTTCGTATAAATGAAAATACTGAAGTTGTAGTTTACTTGAGATTAAATCAGACCTATTTAGGTAATAAACAATTTTGATTTCGCAGGATTGTTCGATACGGATGGCATGCAGATACCGGGAACGGAATGTGACTACCAGTTCAGCAGATCCGGCAACAAACCCAGTCACGGTCGATTGTACAGCCCCCAGTATCCGTCCAGTTATCCGAGCAACATTCGCTGCTCCTATCATTTTCATGCAAGGTACTTTATTATAATACCTATTGTTCTAATATAGAATAAGAAATAACAACGCGCAATAGATGTGGTTTGAAAGAAGATGTAGTGACAAGGATTGACAAAGGAATGCTTCGATGGTTTGGGCACATGGAAAGTATGAGTAAAAGTATATTGACGAAAGAAATTTATAAATCTGATGTGGGACATCAAATCGCAGACATCCTCAAAAAAGCTAAGTGCCCAAGCCCATATTAGTATAGCCTGTATGAAAAGAATTTTGGGTGTAATGGAAGCGAGGGAGTTGTTTCAGGATCGTGGCAAGAGGCGCTTCATTGTCTCTGCTTATCCCTGTGGAAAAAGGCGTGACAATTTGATTTAATTGATAGTTAGATAATTCATTATTTATACATAACTATACCTAGCTATCGATAATATCCATATAATATATATCATGCTCTGCTAAAATTAAATACCTAAGTAATTATATAGTTAATTAAAAAATAAACTAAAATATATACTAAAAGAAATTGAAAAAAAATGGAGTATTTAAAGGGAAACAACTTTTAAACTTGTCATTGAGACTAAAATTTAAGTTTCTGTAAAGCGACACTTCCTTAAATAAATTCTCTGAAATCTCGACACGAATAAGCTTAATTGTGAAATGTAAATACTTTAAAAATATATTTTTTTTACTTTTTACTTTACTTTCAGAACGAAGGAGCGCGTTAAAGTGATTTTCGAGGAAGTTTCGCTGCAAAAGGGAGATGTTAGGTTAGTATTTTTTAAGTTAAACGTCAAATTACCTACTTGCATTTATCTTTGACGACAGGCGTGGACGAACGGTTTAGCGACTGGTTTGTTGCGCGTAAAGTCCCGGGTTCGATCCCCGGTCGGAGCAAATATTTGTTTCATAGCTTTTATTTGTAATATTTAATAATATTAAATATTGCAAATATTTGTTAAAAAAAAAAAAGAGATGGATATTTGCTTCGGGTCTGGTTATCAAAGAGTGGTAGGCAGTGGTACCCAGTCTGCCGATCCGGGGTAGTACCACCACTTACAAGTATACAGACCGTGAAGTGATTTGGTCACGTTTCGGGATCAGCTTGTAAGTTGCCGGTTCCATCTAGGCCGGCATAGTGGATGTGATTGCTACTCACAGTTATTGAATTGTAGTAGCAGTGGCATTCATTCATGGACCACACTCCAGCTTAACATCAAGCGGGGTGCTGTCATATGTCGAGTCACAATAAAAAAAAAAAAAAAAAATCTGTGTATATCATTTCGCCTTTTTGGCTTAAGAAGAAACTATTGAATGTGAATGAAGTATTTTTTATTCATTTTTTATTGTGATGTTAAGCTGGAGTGCGGTATAATAATGGAGGTGACTGCTAGTACAATTAAGAAACTGTAAAAAGCAGTCACATCTACATACCGGCCTAATTGAGACCGACAACTTATAAGCTGATCCCGAAACGCGACTAAGTCACTTCACGGTCTGTATACTTGTAAGTCTCATTTGGTCTACCGCGATATCTATTTTAATCTGGAGGTCATCTCTCCCATGGATGATGGACTGCAGACAACTTATATACATTACCATATTACCTCACATTCTTAAACATCCTTTGACAATTTTTTATTTATTTTGACTCGACATATGACAGCACCCCCTTGATGTTAATCCGAAGTGTGGTCCATGAATGAATGTCACTGCTACTACAATTCAATAACTGTGAGTAGCAATCACATCCACTATGCCGGCCTAGATGGAACCGGCAACTTACAAGCTGATCCCGAAACGTGACCAAATCACTTCACGGTCTGTATACTTGTAAGTGGTGGTACTACCCCGGATCGGCAGACTGGGTACCACTGCATACCACTCTTTGATAACCAGACCCGAAGCAAATATCCATCTCTTTTTTTTATTAACAGATATTTTTTTACATATTTATATATTTAACAACAAAATATTCAATCTTATGCATTTTTTTAAATCAAACCGGAAAAAAAATCTAATTTAGGTAATCATACTTTTAGTCATATAAAATGTACATTGTTAAGACTGCGAAAGGTCGTCCAAGCTATCTGAAACAGAATATTTTAATATTAAATTTAACTTTTAATGTCTAAAATCTAGAATAAGAGCTACTAAAATAATACTCAGTTTAGACTGAATGTAATGGACTAAAATTATTAAATAAATTAACATTGTTTCACTTTAGATTTTGGATTTTTTTAAAGGTATAATAGAATAATTTATAAAATTTATAAAAATTTTATTGTGAGAACTTTGCTACCCTACTGCTCAGAGTTTTCAATATTTTCAATACAGCTCAGGGTTTCAATACAATGCCCTACTGCTCAGGGTTTTCAATATTTTTAATACAGCTCAGGGTTTCAATACAATGTTTAGAGCATTTTTGTATCATAGACACCTGCCGACCAAAAGGTCTAATATCAAATAAAAATTCATGCCAAATTGGAAGTTTAACCAGTATTTTAAGTTCAATTCTTTACCTCACAAACCACGTTTATAATCCACCATATGAGTTGTAGTATGATAAACTATAATATTTAACGGAATACAACACAACTTTTGAACAATATGATAAAATATCACAATAACGACAGCGGCGAATCATAAAAGTCGTCATAAAACCGATCAGGACTGAGAAGCGATGGAATAATCTCGAATAAACTATGAATAATGACATGAATGTGGATTTCCAAGTACGCACGACGAGGACCACTCTTGTATTCAATATCAATTTTGCATTAAAATTAAATGAAAATTTAAAAAAATGGCAAATGACGCTCTATTGTCTCTGCCCATCCCTGTAGGGAAAAGACGTGATAATTTGATTGATTGATTGATTTAATTGTTTGACATGGCAATCTTGGCTTGATTCGTGATTTGTCGCTTATACTACAGATAATGTCCCAATTAGCTATTTAACCTTGTTTCTACCTAGACTTTTGTTTTGTTTCTTTAGGTCGGGGGAAGCATTCGCATTCTGAAGCATCTAAAAAGTTCGAAGCATCGTTTTTATGTAGAATAATTGACTGGTGGAATGTTTTACCAGATCATTCTATAATCTTGGATCCTTCAAGGATGTGTAAAGAAGCACCTTTGACCGGCATAATGATGGTGATTGAGGCAAACGTGAACTAAGTAGGGATGTAGGGTTTTTCAGTCGTTGATGAGATATCGGGTCACAAGAAAAAAGAAATTAAAAAAAATCCCTGAATCATTAATTCGGCTAAAGTACGTCTGTTTGCTTAACTCTAAATATAATATTGTTGTGGCTCGACACGCTGAAATATCCTCTTGGAATACAACAATCTTCTGACAAGAAATAACTCGTTATTGCTTTGATACTTTTTTATTCTTAAATATTAAATCGAATTTGAATCGTTTCATAGAGTAGTTAAACGTAAAATAATTGAATTATAGCTTTAATCGTAGCTACGTTAATAAGACATATGCGCTGTCTCTTGATACATATGACAATTAACTGAATAATATTTAATGGTTCTCCAGAGAACAGTTCTAGGTGCAGTAATTATAACTTTGTGCATAATATACTGTATAGCAGTCAAGTACAATATTCTCGTAGGTACTAGACAACAAACCCCACAACTGCCCAAAATAAAACCAAAATACATAACCACCCAAGAATATACTCCATTGCTGAGTTTGCGATGACTAGGGCAACCGTAAAATGTTTATTTATTTTGTTTTTTAATTAATTATTTACATTTTTATAGCAAGCTACTAAAGTGCTTGTATCATATAAACTTTTATTTAAGTGAATCGTTTTTTTTTCTGTATCTCTCTTGGACTTTCCTTTGCTTCATCATTATCAGCCGGAAAACGTCCACTGCTGAACATTGACCTTCCCCTTAGAACGCCATTCCGAACGACAATATGTCAATTTAAAAATGGTATTTTCACCGCACGTTAAATGCCCCATTCTCCTGTGAGACTGGTCGAGTTTTAGGACATCCCGGGTCCCTTTGATTACCATTAAGCAAGTCGAAGTCAGATGTCAAGTCTTTATTTTTTAAAATCTGCACAAACTGACATTTAAAACAGATAACACGGTGTTTTTGTACTTGGTAGCCGTCCTTTTGAAGGGAATTTATTTCTCCCACTTATAGTTTAGGCCACTCTAGGTTTTGGAAACATCTGGACGAGATTAGCCCAAAGATTAACATGGTAGGTTAAATAGATTAAAAGATATGAGGCACCAAAATTCTAAAAAGCTAGATACTAAGTTCACTCAAAGTAGATGTTTTTTTACTATGTAGAACAACGGTTAGTCTGGAATCTGGGATAGACTAGAATCTCTTTTACCGATATAAAGTATTCAAGCGGAGTCTATTGTTATGAGTTCTGTGAATGCAGTATTTGTAGATACTATGTTCCGTTAGGGAACTGGGTCACAAAACAAAAGCTAGTGAGTTAACCACAAAAAGACGAAAATTGCGGTTTTACTCTTATTTATTTACGACCAAAATACACATAAATTATATTTTTAAAATACACCGGTTACACACTCGTCTGTGACTTCCGCTGATCTGGCTAAGCAGCAAAGGAGTTTCAAAAGCGCACTGTAGACTAAGATCATAAGTTATATTTAAGATTATAACATATGCTGTATTTTCTGCCTTGTACACCTATAAAGCGCGGCAGAAATAAAGTGCGTTGGCACTCAAGCTGCGCAGTAACTTGTCTTATTACCTACTCACTTTCCATTTTACGAATGTGTATAAATTTTAAACTATTATCAAATATGTGCACGATTGTATAGATGCGCGTACTTGCTTCCACCACAGTCGTATACCTCTTCTAATCTGCCAATTCTTATACTGCGCAGCTCAAAAGTCGGTGCTCTTTTTTTTTCTGCCGGCACCTTTATCCCCGTAAAAAAGGCTTTCGAGACATGGGATTGAAATAATCGTTTTTTTTTATTGTGAATCGTCATATGGCGGCTCTTTGCCCGATGTTAAGTCAGCAAGAGTGCGGTCTATAAATTGAGGCGACTGCTACTACAGTTCAATAACTGTTAGCAGTCACATCTACTATTTCGGCACAGTTAAACCGGCTACTTACAAGCTGATCCCGAAACGCGACTAAGACACTTCATGGTCTGTATACTTGTAATGAAGTACCCTGAATCTACACTCTTGGAAAAATGAGATGGTAAGCTGCAAAGATATTTAATTTTCTTTAATTCTTTACTCATCAATCAACTCATCTTCCTTTAGAACTAGACAAACACAATGAAAATGCCACGCCATAATCTCAACAGAATTATCTTCTAAAACTACCAGTTCTACGATCATAGCTCCTAAGATACTTCTTTAGATTAAAAATAAAATTTAACAATATATACCTACATTGTAAAATTATTGTGTTAGATATTATAGGCGATATACAAATAATATTAGTAGTACTTAGAATAATGTTTTTTGATTGTTTCTTGATGTTTTCTAAAGTGGTTTAAAAATAGCTGAATCTCCATTAAATAATTTTCATAAGCTTCCGGAATAAAGTTATTCAAGTCCCTTCTTAAATTTCTGGAACATTTTTTTATACGTTGTACTTGAAACTTGATAAATCGTTTTCGGGAAATTTCTCCAAAATTCATCGCTCACGTTTAGACAACTTTTTGTTACTAAGAAATTAATTAACCAAAACAATTTAAACATAAAAATTAAATTTTACACTTTTAAAACACGATAAATTTCGGTAAGTGCCCTAATGAAATATAGTATAAATGAAATATAACTATAATAAATCGCCACATAGCCTGAAGACAAAAGTCTTTAATCAGTGCGTCGTACCAGTATCAACATTACCATACATGATACTGGGGGTACGCCAAGTCCACTATGCTAAAAGATACTCAGGAAGCAATGAAAAGAACTCTATTCTCAGTATTCCTCTGGGTTGTAAGATTCGAAACAATAGGATTCGCCAGAGGACAAGGAAAAAAGGTTAGCATGGAAAAAAATATGGTAGAGTCTGACAATGCGCAGAGCCGGACCTGATCTATCATAGATCTGACAACCGTCTCAGTGGAAGTCAAGCCACAAATAGGTATAAGTAGTATGAGACGCCCTCCGAGTAGGTGATGCGACGACCTTCGCAGGGTGGCTGTGTACGTGGATCACACCCCTTCCAAATCAAGTGGAGTGCCGTCGTTGTCATGACGATGTAAAAAATGTAGATAAACTAATCTAATGACATGTATGAATTAACTCAGTGACCTCTTTTTCAGTTGCCTGCACCGCACTGATATAATCAAGGTGTTCGACGGACGAGATGCCACAGCGCCCTCTATCGCCATGATGTGCAATGAACTTTCAGGTAATAAAATATAATAATATAGGATTAAAATGTTGTGCCGACCTTCGAAAGAGTTCGCACATTGTATAATTTATTTTCATTAAAAAGAAAAAGTCATTTTCAAACTCATTTATTCTTTTGTTTTTTATATTCTATTTTTGTGTCAAATAAATTAGTTTTCTTTACAGTTTCAACGGGTGCGTTTCATTTCACTACGTCCTTGACCATGTAGTGTCAAAATGTCATAACTATTTTTCTTATCGAAACGCAACAATTGACCTCGATTGTAATTGCCTAATAGTAAGCATTCAGAGCAGAAGCATTCATTTTTTTAGACTCGGCTTTTTTGGACCTCTGTACGCTTCATGATGATGATGATGATGATGAATGAATGAATGAATGCTTCAGAGGTCCAAAAAAGCTGAAAGTCTAAAAAAACGTTTCATTTCACGGTTGGCGGTCACTATGCCGGCCTATCCTAGATTTGTTTAAAAGTAAAAGAGATTTTCGTCGAACATATTAAACTATTACTTTTGTGTGATCTGAAACGAAAATCTATTACTTTGTTGTTAATATTAAATTTATCTGTAGAAGTAGGTTACAGATCAGTTATCAATTACGTATCGCTTGGATCCTTTAAGCGACGCGTAAAGAAGCTCGTTTAGCCGGCATAGTGACGGCGACTGAGGCAGCCGTGAACTAACCCGGTTTGTTTCAGTCGTCGTCACTCTTGGATCTCCTCTTGCTTATTATCAGGCGGGTCGAGGTCAAATGTCGTGTCACAATAAAAAATAAAAAAAGTTTAATATTAAATAATAAAATATATTATGAAACAATTCTGAATAAATTACACTTTTGTAATCCCAACAGATGATGTTTAAACATAAAGTAGTAAAAACAAAAAAAAAGAAATAAAATATTAGGTATTACACCTACTTGTAGTTTGTTTTCGTTTAATCTGGCAGCATCGTGATTCTAATTTCAACTGTAGGAATAATAAATCCTCGAATGTTCCCCAAAGCCTGCATAAATACGACTTTAGCAAAACTTTCTGAATACCATTTGTCTCTATTTCGCTTACATTAAATACCTAACTGCGCTTAAATAGACAAAAGGAGTGTATACAGTAAATTATTGAAGGCTGACAGTTGGCGGTGTTATTCTCAGTCTGCTCATCTTATATTATCATATGATATTCTCAGACTTTGAAGTGACTCATTCGTGTTTCGGAATCAGCTTGCAAGTTGCCGGTTTCAGCTAGTCCGACATAGTGGATGCGACTGTTCCTTACATTTGTGAGTTAGTCGCCTTTAGCCGGGGTGTTGTCATATGTCAAGACACAATAAAAAAACTTTTTATTATTTGAATAGGTATTTAAAATTAACATTTGTTGTGCTAGAAAATCGATGTAATACTATAAAATAATTGCTGTTTATTTAACAATATGTGTTTGGCCGACTGAGGCAACCGTGAACTGCGTCAGTTTTTTCAGTCGTTGGCGCCTTTGGACTTCTTCTTGCTTACCATTAGGAAAGCCAAGGACAAATAGTCACAATAAACAAAAAATTAACATTAAATCAATTTTAAATCAAACTCAATAACACGATAAATTTTACAAAAGGTCAAAAGAAATTGCTATAATACATTCATAGCACCGACGATATTGAACGAATGTGTGATTTTATGCAAGCACAGACAACTGGGCCGATAGACACTGCCGTCACACAATTATTTTAATTTCTCTTTTTCTTTCTCTATTTGTTTTGCCTTATACAACAATTTTCAAGTTTGCCTTTCAAAACAATTTGTATCAAGTCTATGGATAAGTGGGTTGTGTGTGTAGGACACAAAAGATCGATTGTTCTATATTTGAGTACTGGTTTTAGTCACAACCGCAGGCGTCCCCAAGTCGCATATTAAATGTAGGTTATATAAAAATAGTTATTATAGACGTCGTTTTTATTAAATTTATATGTATTGGTTTAAAGAGTTAAACATTATACATTTAGTGTTTTTTTTCGCTATACATCTGGAAATGTAAATAATATTTTAAGGAGACAATAATAGTTTCAAATAGAACAAGAATAAGTAAAGTAAAATATAAATAAAATTATAAGTCCATTATAAATTTTAGTATTTTGGTAACAGTCATCGGAATATAACAGTTATTTTTAATACATCATTTCTTTATTGTGACTCGACTTGCCTGTAAGGAAGGGTCTAAGAGTTCCAACGACTGAAAAAACCATGTTAGTTGCTTCGGTCGCCGTCACTATGCTTATTATTACTTGTGTAACATTACGAGTCCTAGCTATTGCGTTTACCTTTCTTTTATATGCTTTTATAAAATTACGTGTTACGTAATTTAATTAAAAATCCGTGCTTCACTTTTACTTTGTAACTACGAATTGTTTTACTAAATCTGTTTGTTTAGGCTTCTAGTTCAACTTTGCTAAACACTATTTTAATATTATATAGGTACACAGAATTTTCATTAGAACAAAAGCTGACCAACGACATCTAGAGATTTAGTGCTGCTTCTTAGAGTTATTTAATTGTAAGTAGCAGTTACATCCATTAATAGACCGCACTTCAGCTAAACATCAGGCGGGGTGCTGTCATATGTCGAGTCATAATAAAAAAATACACTCTTACTGTAGCATGCCTTCTTATTTAATTATCAGTGGATGTGACTGATTATAACATTATCATCAGCTAGAAGGCGTCCACTGCTGAACATAGGCGTCCCCTTTATGAGACTGGTGCTTGCAAGTAATTTGCTGTGGCAATAATCCTTCACTCCAGCCTAACATCAGGCGGTGTAGTCATATGTCGAGTCATTAAAAAGTATACATTTTATAGGCTACGAAGTGCTATCAACGGGTCCGAACTTACTTCTCCAGTTCACTGCAAACTCAGCAACTCCAGGCCAAGGTTTTGCAGCCACATTTCATTTTCAACCACCACCGGATTCTACTGCAGCAGGTATATAAAAATGATTAAATTTAGGTGTAGCTTAATGAACAGGCTTAAGTCGGCATTCACGTCCGCTGTATTGACCTAGTGAAGCATTTTCCCATGAAGTGATACTTTAAGAGAAGCGAGAAAAAGCACCTTTGGCCGGCATAGTGACAACAACTGATACAGTTTTATTCAGTCGTCGACACTCTTGGAGTTTCCCTTTGCTTACCGTCAAGCAAATTGACGTCTGAAGTTGAATCTTAATTAGAAAAAAATAATTAATACCTAAAAAAATATTTACAATTAGCGAAGTTCATTGCAAAATTTTATTTGTGAAAATATAAACCCTAAAACCAAATAAGAGAAGATTCATGAGCAGAT
Source organism: Tinea trinotella (assembly GCA_905220615.1). NCBI lineage: Eukaryota > Metazoa > Arthropoda > Insecta > Lepidoptera > Tineidae > Tinea > Tinea trinotella. The sequence continues at coordinate 9,837,487 of HG992315.1, forward strand.
TTAACACATTATTTTCATAAGCGCCACCTAGCGTACGAAGATAACAACACTTGGTACAACACAAACGTAACAATTTAAATATATTTTAGTACAATAAAAGACGCATAGATGGCGCTGCAAAAAATTTATTTGCTTCCAGATGCAGATCGTCTTTTGAAATTGAGTTTCGGGAAAGTTTTCGAGTCTCTTGGTCCTGAAGTCAGCGCCACAAGTAAGTATTAATTATTTTATACATACATATTTTTATTACAGGTGTTTGATGTTAGTAAGGTATCTAAGTTCCACTAATATGTTTAAGCCATCGATGGTTTGAGCCGCTAATTCCCGATCCAGTCAGCATTTGTTTAATTTTCTTCTTTTTTTTTTCAAAAATAAATCATTACAACAAAACAGACATTTATAAATGTGAAGTATTAGCCAAAAGGTCAAAAATATTATTATGAAACTTTTGAGAGCTTTTAGCGAAACGACCACGTTAGAGTAAACAAACTATCAATCAATCAAATGTCACGCCTTTTTCCCACAGGGATAGGCAGAGACAATGGAGCCTTACCACGATCCTTACACAACTCCCTTGCTTCCTTTACATCCACAATTTTCTTCATACAGGCTCTGTGGTTATGGGCACTAGGCGACCTAGCTTTCTTGAGGATGTCTCCGATTTGGTCGGAAAACACCCTCCTGGGTCTACCTTGTTTAACGCATTTATCCACATCAGATTTTTAAATTCCTTTCGTCAATCTACTTTCACTTATCCTTTCCATGTGCCCAAACCATCGAAGCATAAACAAACTATCACTCCCCAAACACAACCGCCACCACCATCGGCAAAAGTTATTACTAAATTATAATCTGTGTTTGATTCTTATCTATCTAGCTAGACTAAATCCTTCTAGACACCTATGCGATCCTTTGTAGGTCAGTACCTCGGTAAAAAGTAACCTCATAAGAAAGTTCATTAATTCCTAATCAACTATAAAATCAACTATTTATGCCTCTGTGGCTAAATATGAAGTACGCTACGCTAATTAATGCGGGAGATTTACTTTCTAAGCCATTATAAAAATAAACCCTATTCCAATCAATCAATTATATTGCCACGCCCTTTTACTACAGGAATAGGCAGAGAAAATAAATAAATATGTTCTATAAACATAACAAAGATTATTTTAAAATGTGCTGTAATTAATTTTAGGTTTTAAAGTTTTCACAGTTTATCCTGTAATTATTAAGTTATCACCCTAATGGTGGTCAATTCTTCCTTATTCTCCTATTTTTAATTAGCTTCTATTGTTCCAAAGGCTAGCTGTTAAAAGTCTGTCTGTAAATAAAAGACAGAACTACGTGTTTTGGCGTATGTGCGTGTAGGTCAGTAGTGGTCGCGCGTTAAAACGGAATCAAATTGAACGCAGTAGAGGAAATTATTTTCTATTCAATTCTCTCTGGTCATTGTTCGCTTAACAAACCCCTATGGAAGATTGATATCACGGACAGCCGTCTGTGCAGAGGCTGCATAGAGGCTGAGGAAACAGTCACGCACGTGCTCTCAAAGTGCGGTAGTGTGAACGAACCTAATAAAAGGTATTTTAATATATCTAGGTCTCTACTGATAGTTGCAATAAGTGCAGATCACCTCACGCAAAACATGTCATTACAACATTACAACAAAACAGACATTTATAAATGTGAAGTATTAGCCAAAAGGTCAAAAATATTATTATGAAACTTTTGAGAGCTTTTAGCGAAACGACCACGTTAGAGTAAACAAACTATCAATCAATCAAATGTCACGCCTTTTTCCCACAGGGATAGGCAGAGACAATGGAGCCTTACCACGATCCTTACACAACTCCCTTGCTTCCTTTACATCCACAATTTTCTTCATACAGGCTCTGTGGTTATGGGCACTAGGCGACCTAGCTTTCTTGAGGATGTCTCCGATTTGGTCGGAAAACACCCTCCTGGGTCTACCTTGTTTAACGCATTTATCCACATCAGATTTTTAAATTCCTTTCGTCAATCTACTTTCACTTATCCTTTCCATGTGCCCAAACCATCGAAGCATAAACAAACTATCACTCCCCAAACACAACCGCCACCACCATCGGCAAAAGTTATTACTAAATTATAATCTGTGTTTGATTCTTATCTATCTAGCTAGACTAAATCCTTCTAGACACCTATGCGATCCTTTGTAGGTCAGTACCTCGGTAAAAAGTAACCTCATAAGAAAGTTCATTAATTCCTAATCAACTATAAAATCAACTATTTATGCCTCTGTGGCTAAATATGAAGTACGCTACGCTAATTAATGCGGGAGATTTACTTTCTAAGCCATTATAAAAATAAACCCTATTCCAATCAATCAATTATATTGCCACGCCCTTTTACTACAGGAATAGGCAGAGAAAATAAATAAATATGTTCTATAAACATAACAAAGATTATTTTAAAATGTGCTGTAATTAATTTTAGGTTTTAAAGTTTTCACAGTTTATCCTGTAATTATTAAGTTATCACCCTAATGGTGGTCAATTCTTCCTTATTCTCCTATTTTTAATTAGCTTCTATTGTTCCAAAGGCTAGCTGTTAAAAGTCTGTCTGTAAATAAAAGACAGAACTACGTGTTTTGGCGTATGTGCGTGTAGGTCAGTAGTGGTCGCGCGTTAAAACGGAATCAAATTGAACGCAGTAGAGGAAATTATTTTCTATTCAATTCTCTCTGGTCATTGTTCGCTTAACAAACCCCTATGGAAGATTGATATCACGGACAGCCGTCTGTGCAGAGGCTGCATAGAGGCTGAGGAAACAGTCACGCACGTGCTCTCAAAGTGCGGTAGTGTGAACGAACCTAATAAAAGGTATTTTAATATATCTAGGTCTCTACTGATAGTTGCAATAAGTGCAGATCACCTCACGCAAAACATGTAAGCCTTTGCTGCTCATTTGTCAAAACCGAAACTGCATATATCTAGCTAGCAGTCGCCTTAATCGACCGCACTCCAAAACTATATGAATGGAATTGTGAGTAAAAATTTAAAAAGAATAGAGTAAGTGTCGATTTGCATTTTTTTTTCTAATAAATTATCAATTATAAGAATTGCATGCATAAATTGGCGATATCAAGACAATCAGCCTCAAACTTTTATATTACTAGAAGTAACGTATAATTTATAAGTAAAATAAGTTATTTTTATGTATCGTTAACAAGCGTAAATACGAGTTTTAATTAGTAATTAATATTATGAATGGGTTCCAATTTGTTTCGAGCTGTGTACAAAATGTGAGTAGTATTCAAATACCTGTAACACTGAATTGTTGAAGTCAATCGATAGTTCTACGCTGAACTGGAGCAAGTTTCAATAGGTCTTACAATTAGCTGCTAACTATGTTTGAATAACCTGATTGGAGGCACAGATTACAAACTTCTTGACTTCATTGAACATGAATCAATCAATCAAATTCCTGCTGTGATAGGCAAAGATAATAATTACGAGCCATGATCCTGACATAATTTACATCTACTCGTATCTAGAAGGATCTCCTATATCAACAAGTGTGAATCCCAGTGAAGTGTTCTTCCCATCGTATAACTTAAAATCATTCAAGCAAAGTGTATAAAAGCAACTTTGGCTAACACAGTGACGGTGACTGAGGCAACAGTAAATAGGATTGTTTTTTTAATTTACGAAAACAATACACTTGCACTTATTTACCTATAGTAGCATTTAGCACTTTGGGCCGTGCCCAGGGTCCCGCGATCAATAGAGGCCCCCTAGTTTCTGCCAAATCATAAAACGATAGCCAATATTTAAACGAAAACCATATTTATTCCGAAAACATCAATAATGACTACAAACCTGGCTTATACAGCCCGTGAAATATTAAAGTTTTATCGAAAATCAATTACCAATCTATGGATTAAAAACTGCTTCTTTTTGTTGTCCGTAAATGGGTTACTACCTTTTTATTCAACATAAATTTTTAATCAATCAATCAATCAAATTGTCGCACCTTTTTCCCACAGTGATAGGCAGACAATAGAGAGCCACTTGCCACGATCCTGGCACAACTCCCTCCCTTACATCTGCATCTTACAGGCTTTACGATTATAGGCACTAGAAAACCCAACTTTCCATGTGCCCATCGGAGCATTCCTTTGTCCATATTTGTTATTGATATCATTCTAAGTTATGTCTAATGGGCTAGTGGTCTGTGATTATAGGTCAACACCAATTATTATTGTGTTTGCATTTTAGTGTTTCGATTAATAAACGTTGAGGTGTCGTTTATATAATAGAAATTAATAATTTTAGTAAAATTATTAAACATAGAAACTATAACCCAACTCAGAAAACCTTATACTAAGGTCACTCCTTACCGATAATTTTGTCTCTGCACAGGCTGCACAGGCTATTCTACATTTGGTACGGAACCATAAATGTGCGAATTCCGACCCGCATTTTTGCTTGATAGAATCTGTTGTCTAATTTGAAAGAGCTTTTATAACTCAGTAGGTACCCTACGGTAAATAAAATATTTAAAGGCGTTATTTTTATGAATTTACTGTGACGAACGAGTGCCTACTATTCTAGCACGATTCGCAATAAAAACATGATATAGTCTGTCTAAGCCGAAATGACGCGCCCCTCCACTGCATATACGCACACGAACGAATATAAAATATGGATAAAACACACCGAAAATGCAATTATAATTGGTTATTCAGTTGCTGGTTAGACACAAAAGGAGGAGCACGCTGATGAAGAATAATAGTATAGTTAGTAATATTTGTATTCACACATTTAAATAAACTAATAAAGTGGATGGGCGCGTCATTTATAGTTAGACAAGCTATAGCTGTAGCTGGTACAAAATAAAACGTGATACGTATAACGTGTCTCAGTTTTAATAACTGGCAATGTGCCCATTTTTATTTAAGACTTACGACATATGAATGAATATTGTGAATTATTTTTTTCGCCCATTTTTACATACTCGGCCAAAATATTTGCTTGTGTATGAGAAAAATAAATAACGCTATTTGCTTCCAGGGATTTTCGTATAATCAAGGATAAAGATAATTCTATTCATATGTGTTATAGACGGTATAAGAGGACTCTTGCAATATTTGGTTGGGTAGAGAGGAAAGCGAGGGTAGTGAAGGTGAGTGTTGACAAGTCGCAAAGGCCTTAAACCTACTTTCCGGTTGCAAATCCGGAACGCTGCCTTTACTTTCTCGCCTGCAACGAGATAAACGGAAAATCCATGGATGCTAAGAAAGCCGTCTCTGAATTTACATATAGGTTCATATTATGGACTAAAACAAGATATATATACTCACTAAAATAAAATGTTTTTTGATCTGATTGAAGACATTTTTAAAACAGCAGGAGTCCACAGTGCCGTATAACCGTAAAACTTGTATAAGAGAATTGGGGCTGCGAAGGTTGGGTAGAGAGTAAGTTGTGTTAGAATCTTAGATAATGACGCTTTATTGTGTGTGTCTTTTGAATTAATTTTAATAGGCAGGGATAGGCAGAGACAATAAAGCGCCACTTGCCACGATACCGACACAACTCCCTCGCTTCCCTCACTTCCACAATTATTTTCGTACAAGCTCTTCGATTACGTGAACTAAGTAAGTAAAGTACCAATAGTACAATAGGTAAACTCGGAGACTCCTCTAGTTTTATATAATGTGAGACAGAGAAAAAAGCTACCGTTGAAAAGAGACAAAAAACACGAAATGCAGTGACATGTTTTCAATGCAATCTGCTTTCTTATTCTATACATATAAAATTAAATAGTTTCGAAAGTTGTGTCAATGTTAATATTGGATGGAAGCGATGTTAGAGCGCTGTTGTCACCTTCACCTACTTGTTATAAGGAAAATGAACACAAGATAGGAAATTGAATTGAAAACTTGTTATGTATTTGTAAAGTTCTTAAGTGTAACAAGAACGTCTTTAGTTTTGTTGTGGTCTTATAAATTGATTAATTTTAAGTAAGTGTATCAATCAATCAATCAATCAAGTTGTCACGCCATTTTCCCACTGATATAAGCAGAGACGGAGCGCTACTTGCCACGATCCAGACACAACTTCCACGCTTCCCTCACATTTACAATTCACTTCATACAAGCTCTACGGTTATGGGCATTAGGCAACCCTGCTTTCTTGAGGATGTCTCCGATTTGATCGGAAAATACCCTCTTACCTCCATCCACATCTGATTTATAAATTCCTTTCGACAATCTGCTTTTATTCAAGTCAATTTAGTAACACAAAATGACGTTCGACTCGATAATTAAAACACTGTTTTAATTATTTTTCATTAATAAGACCGTTATAATTTATTATTTCTTAACATGCTACTAGCAGACATCTTTTGTCATAATATATCGAGCCACTATGAAAAAAAAATTGATAAAACTAGGTTCATTTTTTTTTATTGTAACTCGACATATGACAGCACCCCGCTTGATGTTAAGCCGAAGTGTGGTCCATGAATGAATGTCACTGCTACTACAATTCAATAACTGTGAGTAGCAATCACATCCACTATGCTGGCCTAGTTGGAACCGGCAACTTACAAGCTGATCCCGAAACGTGACCAAATCACTTCACGGTCTGTATACTTGTAAGTGGTGGTACTACCCCGGATCGGCAGACTGGGTACCACTGCCTACCACTCTTTGATAACCAACATTGATAATATAAGTTAAGTGCTCCTTTCAGGAGACACTATCTCTGAGATGAATCAAAGAACTTGCAATTAAAATCTGTAAATTGGATTTTTTTGTCACTAATGATTTTTCCTTGCGAAAAATAACTGAGTTTTCATTTTTACTATATATTTTTGCTTTTATTTAATTAAAACTATTTGAATTAATAACTTATTTGGCACTTTTGGGGCAAAAATATGCACATATTTTTAGAAAAGTTTTTATAATTTGTTTAGGTATCTTTCTTAGAGCCCTCGGTACCACGTTTAACGATGATCAAAATTATAATTTACTACGCACGTCAATGTAAAAAAAAGGGTTTTGGTTTTGATAAGATAAACATCCAATCAAGATACAGTCAAAAACGTCTCCAAGCTAGGAGACGTTTTTGCATTTGTAGTAGTGTGTAACATAAGAGTGGTAGGCAGTGGTACCCAGTCTGTCGATCCGGGGTAGTACCACCATTTACAGGTATACCGTGAAGTGATTTGGTCGCGTTTTGGGATCAGATTGGAAGTTGCCGGTTCCAACTAGGCCGGCCTAGTGGATGTGATAGTAGCAAATTCTTAACAGTTATTCGCTTGTTGTCTTCTAGACCTAGAAGTGCAACAAATTAAGAAAATAAAAAGTTGTTCGAACGTAAATTCCTCATTTACGAAAGAGCTACCTACCCATGCCAATAAGCAAAAGTTTAGTAGCTGGAAGTGGCAGCTGCAAACGTGGGATAATGAAATGCATTTTGTGTTCATTTACATAACTATTTACATCTTGTTTTGCAAAGCTTTCGCTGTCCAAACATAAAATACATTAGCTCTTCATTTCTAAAATGATAATCAATGAACTACGAATGTGGTTTGATGAGTCAGTGGCTTTTTAATAGTTTTATAAGACTATAAACTTTTTACTGACTTTGACTATAAACTTAATGACTTTTTAATAGTTTATTATTTTTTTTTAGCTTATAAGCTTTAATTTCTTAACTCATTCTCCTTTTAGCTCATTTAAATCCAGTAATTTTAGACGTTTAGGAAGTTGGGTTGCCTAGTGCATGGAGATCTCCGTAGAGCTTGTATGATGAGAATTGTGGATGTGAGAGAAGCGAGATAGTTGTGTCCCTGCAGGGAAAAGGCGTGACAATTTGATTGATTGATTTATAACCGTTTTTTTTCTATATTTTTATTACTAAGCTACTAAGAGGGCTCGTATCATAGAAACAGGCCGACCAGAAAACAGTAGTCAAAGTATATTAAAGATACATTGCAACCGGCAAGTGGTTTTTACCCGAGGCGAGGGCTTTCGATTTTCGTGACCATTGCTACACCACAGTGTTTCAGTGGTTATTTATTCATTCGACTCGAATCTCTTACCGCTAAGTTATTTCTTTATTTGTATCTTTGGCCGGCATAGTAACGGCGACTGAGACAGCCGTGAAAAAACTCGGTTTTCTCAGTCGTCGTTACTCTTGGACCTCCTCTTGCTTATCATTAGGCGGGACGAAGTCAAATGTCGTGTCACAAATAAAAAAAAAGTATGGATACAGGTAATACTCGCAGGCAGGGGGCTATACGCTGAATACGAGAATAGGCTGGATGGGGATTTATGGATTTTTAACAAAATTACGTAACTTAATTCTAAATTGGTTAAATGTCTTTCGTAGTTGGACCCAGGTTACTTTTCTAAAACATGGTCTTATAGAGTCCTCTCGTAAGTTCTTTTTATTTTAAAGCTACTTCTTAAAGCCTTGTAAGTCACACCAAGAATAAAGCGAAAAATATGTAAGTTACACTAAGAATAGAGTAGAAAATTCTTGAAAAACCGAATTTAAGTGAAAAGTGCAGAGGTGCGAGTATATTTGTTACCGTCAGTTTTTTTTTTCATTTGTCTTGGGAATTTCTCTTAGATAATTTTAAATAATTAATGTTATTTCAGAGATTTGTTTATTATAACTTAATAAACACTATATGAGCTAGAAATAATCAGAAATGTGTTTTTATTGTGGCTACATATGACAGTATGTTGCCTGATGTTAAATTGGAGAGCGGTCCAAGAATGGATGCGACTGCTATTACAGTTACATAACTTGAAGTATTATTCCTACCCACTATGCCTTCTTAGTGAGAATTGGAAACTATAAAGGTGATTCTGAAACGCGACTAAGCGCCTTTACATTATGTACGAGTACATTTGAAAATTATGTTCTACCCAGCAGGCCGAACCGCGTAACTAAATAAGAATGGGCTTTGTTTTAAAAGTTGAACTCCAATAATGAGCTTTGAAATTAAAATTGCGACCGCGCAACGCACTAAAAATCGATGTTCGTTTTCATTAACAGTTCAAGCTCATTGAAACTCATTATCCGAAAGAATAAGAGTTGTCTCTCAGTGCGTTGCGCGGTCGCAATTATAATTTTGAAGCTCATTAATGGAGTTCATCTGTTAAAATTAAAACGAAGCCCATTCTCATTGTCATTGAGTTACGCGGTCGGTCCGCAGATTGGCAAATTGGGTAAACTAATTTTGATTTGAAGCAACACACCTTGTTCTATTTTAAAGTCCCTATTTTTCTTTTCAAATATTCCAACATCTCCGTGTGAAAGCTGGTAAAGGCTTAAAAGTGAAAAATCACGAATGAAAATACGAGCTCATGCTCTTTTACAAGCTCGTAGATGCTTTGTGTCATTGTTTGGTTAACATTAAAATCTTTGTGCGGAAAAGGCTTTGAGTTAAACTAAAACTATGCATAAATATTTGTTTATTTTATTAAAATATAATAAAAAAGTTATACGCTAAAATATGAAATTTATTGTGGATGTGAAAAAAAATAGTGTTGTGTCATTAGATGCTATTAGTGTTGTGATAATAAGATTGATTCATTGGTCTCTCCGTGACCACGATGGCTCTCGAAACGTCAGAATAATAAAAAAAATATAAAATCATAATCAAAGTAAACGCGATAGCAAGCTGCATAAAATTTGTTTAATTTATTGATATCAAAACATGTAGTCTCAAGTATTGTTTAATTATTAAAAATTATCATTGAAACTAAGTTTTATTTTGTCCAACGTTAGGATTACTCGTATTTTAAAATTGTGGTTCGTAATAAATTACACCCCGTCTGATGTTAGGCTGGAGTGCAATACATAAATGAAGACGACTGCTACTACAGTTAAATAACTGCAAGTTGAAGTCGCGTTCACTATGCCAGTCTCGTTACACCCGGCAACTTTCATTATAATTCTGAATCAAAATCATAAGTTTCGTGGTACTCTTCGTTTGAGAGCTAACTTAGTTCGTTGTTTTATAATAATGACGAAATGAAAACTTTATATTTCAAACTTATTGTTGTATACGAGTATATTGTTGAGAGTTTGAGAATTTGAATTTACTTTATTCTTGTATTTCATCTATTTGTTGTTTTTAGTAAAGTCACTTACTTGTATGAAGAGGATTGTGGATCTGTGGAATTTTTTTCAGGGTCGTGACAAGTGGCGATCCAATGTCTGTGCCTATCTCTGTAGGAAAAGCAATTTGATTTAATTTAATTCACTAATGAATTGTAAATTAGTATTTTCTTAGATTTTGCGCGAATGATTAATGAATTAAACAAATTCTATGCGGCTTACTATCGCGTTTATTTTTAGTAAATAATTGTATATTATTTACTATTGTTGGTGTATCGATAGACATACATACTTACTTACTTACATACATACTTATATATCATATATGTATGCCACTGATATTTACTTGGCATCATATATTTAATCTAAGCTTGGCATTTGTATTTTTTTAATTAGAAATGACAATAAAATATCTAACTTAAGATGAAACAGTACAGTGAAGCTAAAATTGTTACATGTTTTAAAGTAAGTAGGCTTGTTTTAAGCCTTTTGCAAGCCTTGACTTACGATTCCCAAGAGACACGCATGTATATATAAGACTATAATATTGTCGCAGTGCCCATAACCATAGAACTTGTATGAAGAGAAATGTGGATGTGAGGGAAGAGTTGTCTCAGGATAGTGAAAAATGGAGCTCTGTTGTTTCTGCTTATTCCTGTGGGAATTAAGCGTTTTTTTATTGTGACTCGACATATGACAACACGCCCTCTGGTGTTAAGCTGGAGTGCGATCCAACAATGGAGGCGACTGCCACTACAGTTAGATATGTAACTTACAAGCTGATCCTGAAACGCTACTGAGTCACTTCACGGTCTGAAAGTAGTACCACCATGGTTTATCAGGCTAAGTCAATGTCCACCAACTGTCTTCCTACCACTCATAAATCACCATCACCAATCGATGGAGATGAAGAAAACTGCAGTATTATAAACTGTAGTAAGCGATAATTATATAATTTATTTATTTACATATTGGAATTAAGTCCGCCTTTGTACTATTGTGCATTAAGTTTTTAAATAAATAAATACTACTAAATACACAATATTTTATTATTCATAACTATAAATCTTAACTAATTACACCTCTATTCTGCTAATACTAAAAAATATAAAAAAATAATACTTTTATTATATTTTTAATTTAGGTATACAACCATTTTTTTACATTTCTATACTAAGCTACTAAAGTGCTTGTATAAAAGAAACAGGGCAACCAAAGTACATATATCAAAGATACATTGGTACGGGTGGATGGTCTCGAACTCGTTTGCATCTTCGGTTTGCGTACCCATTGCACTGCCACTACACCACGGTCGCCTTAATATAACAAAGAAACTATATATATATCCCTGTTCTGTGTATACACGTACTGAAAACTTGATTTAAAATCCAACATGTAGCATTTTAACATGTGAAAGTAGGCGGAAACTGGCAGTAAAATTAGCAGCTGAAACTTCAAGTGTCTGAGTACTTTTAGGTAAATGAGGATCGTATTTTATTAAAACTTTTGCGCTATTACACCGCGAGCTAGCTTACTTTAAGAGCAAGTGCATACAAACAACGAAACTTGCATACGACTTAAGTCAAACGCATATTAAAATGTTTTGTCAAAATATTTAACAAGGAGAATCATCATCTTCTTCTTCTAATTAATTCGCCTGTGTTGTTTGTATTGATACAAAACAATATCACTTTGCCAATGTCAAGTTAAGGCGACCGTGGTGTAGTGGCTACGTAAGCCGAGTGGCACGGGTTCGAAACCACTTACCGGTACCAATGTATCTTTGATGTATGTACTTTGATTGTCCTGTTTCTATGATACAAGCATTTTAGTAGCTTAGTATAGAAATGTATAAAAAATAAAAAATAACCCAATATTTTGGTCGACTTTAAATAGGGCGACTCCAAATGCAAATGTACAGTAAGCATACATTTATCGCACCATTGAATTTAAATAAAACAGCGCTCACTAGGGCGGCATGCAAGCGGCAAATGTATCGTGTACCACATTTTGTGTCGCACGCGCTGTAAACAACCGTCAGTTATTTGCGTGAGGACAATACGTGTACGATTAGCATAATAAAATAGTTTTATAATATATAATTTTTGTCATGTCTTCTTATTAATCGACTCACAAAGCAAAGAACCTAACGCATAAAGTATTTTTTGTCGTGTTTCATCATCATCATGCTGAACATAGCCCTCTCCCTTAGAACGCCATTCCGAACGACAAGATGCCAGTTGCATCCACCGGTTACCTGTGACTTTCACTATGTCGTCAGTCCACCTAGTGGGAGGCCTACCTACGCTGCGTCTTCCGGTGCGTGGTCTCCACTCTAGAATCTTTCTTCCCTATTGGTTGTCGGTTCTTCGAGCGTTCTTCTGTCGTGTTTAATGGTAATATATTATGACCTATCTTTCGTGTTTTCTCCCAGATAGTTGGTGGTCATTTGTTCAATCCAACACGTGCAACTCAGTCGCGTTGCAGTTACTCAATTATAGTAGTAGTCGCCTAAATTAAACTGACTCACCAAGATAAACGAGGATTTTATAAATTCTGGCAACACAAGACGCTCACTTCTCTCTTATAACATTTATACTATTCGGTGTCTTATGGCCCTGCTAGTAATATTATTAGTTAGTAAACTTTTTATTAGGTAGACTTTATAGTTTCTCCCACGAACAAGAAAGTCTATGAGTATGAGTCGATCTTAAAACCATCTTAAGACTGTGCAGGTAACTTAGTCGTATCGACTAGTATGAGCTTTCCCTAATGGAGCTTGGATGGTACTCGTACAAGCATAAATGCAAATTGGAGCCAATTTCCGAAGAATCCGCTGTTTATTTACTATTCAGGATAGTTTACATCAAAAGAACTAAATTGAAAATAATTTGTTATAAATACTTGTTTTATCAAATCAAATTGTCACGCCTTTTTTCCACAGGGATAGGCAGAGACAATGGAGCGCCACTTGCCATGATCCTGACACAACTCCCTCGCTTCCTTCACATTAACAATTCTCTTTATACAAGCTCTATGGTTATGGGCACTAGGCAACCTAGCTTTCTTGAGGACCCTGATGGGCCTGCCTCGTTTAACGCATCCATTCTCATGAGTTTTATAAATTCTTGTTTTAGCCTTGCCTATATTTATTAGGTATGTTATTCTTACATAAATAATTTTAATGTTACATAATAGTAACATTAAAATTATTTATGTAAAGTATATAATAAAAAGTTTACATACTTTATTCGAAAACTTATCTTGCCTGATCGTAAACGCTAAGCTTATTTGTTACCCTTCGCTTAAAAGAACCAAGTTTATAGGATAAAGCATTCCACTTGTTAACTGTTCGACATAGAAACTAACGACTCAACGCTGAACAATTTAGTTTGACTGTCGATCCGGCTTCCCCTGACTTGTGCGTTTGTTTTCTATATTTCCTTATTCAGCTATATTTATTACTATTTATTTAAACGCACGAAATTATAATTAAAATTATGGTTTCCTCCAATATTCGTTTTTGGTGTTTTCGTCAATAAATACTTGATCAACTGGTTTTCTTTGTGTAATCAAGTACGTGACCTATCTGAAGGAAACGTGCCAAAAATATTCATAAAGTTCATAGTAAAAGTGATCTTCGATTTGGGATTATAAGTGTGTGGGAAGGATGGTGAATTTTTAAGCGTTACCACGCATTACCTACGATTGAGATATCAGAAAAGAAGATTGAAATAGAATCGATCATTTTGATAACATAAAACGAAGAAAATGGGGTTGGATGAGCAGGATCCGCATTGCTCATAACCAAAAACCTATTATGAAGAGAATTGCGGATGTGAAGGAAGTGAGAGAGTTATGTCGTGGAAAATAGCGCCTCTGTCTCGCTGATTCTGCGTATCTCTGTGAGCATGGAGACGTGACATTTTAAATGATTGGATGTTAAATTCGACAGTTTTTGTAATAAAATAAGTTAGGACATGAAGTAGGGTAAAATTATACATTTATCTAATTTAATGTATGGAGAATTGTGGATGTGAAGGAAGCGGGGGAGCTGTGTCAGGATCGTGGCAAGAGGAGCACCATTGGCTCTGCCTATCACAATGGGAAAAAAGTGTGATAATTTGACTGATTGATTGATAATATACAGACAGTGACACTTTTGTGACTCACTAGTCAGTCGGGTTTCAGGATCAGCTTGTTAGTTGTTGGTTCCAACAAGGCCAGCATAGTGGATGCGACTGCTACTTGCATATATGTAATCGCCTCTGGACCGCATATGCCGTAGAATGTTGAGCCTCAAAAAAAAATTAAGATAAGGAGGTAAAATGAATTGATTTTTACATAAATTTAATAAATATTTTTTTATACATATAACAATCAATACGGATACAATGAAGAGTAAACAAGGAGACATTTATCAAGAGAAAGCAGTCAAAATCAACTTTGACTTAATTGCTTTACTTTAAACTTATAATTAAAATGAAATCAAAATTCAAACTACACAAACTTAATAGTTCAGTTTACTAAAATGTCAAAAGGATACCCTTTATTATAAATTGATGTAATTAATTATAAGTGAAAATTTAATAAAGGCAATAGATCTGTGTTAATTAAACGCTGTAGCAGCATTTTATGTAAACATATAGCTTTTTTTATTGTGACTCGATATATGACAGCACCCCGCTCGATGTTAAGCTTGTTGGGACCGGCAACATACAAGCTGATCCCGAAACGCGACCAAATCACTTCACGGTCTGTATACTTGTAAGTGGTGGTACTACCCCGGGTCGGCAGGCTGGGTATCACTGCCTACCACTCTTTGATAACCAGACCCGAAACAAATATCTATCTTTTTTTTATTAACAAATATTTGTAATATTCAATATAATTAAATATTACAAATAAAAGCTATAAAAACAAATATTTGCTCCGACCGGGAATCAAACCCGGGACTTTACGCGCAACGAACCAATCGCTAACCGTTCGTCCACGCCTGTCGTCAGCTTACTGTCGTATATCCAACGTTTCTAAATAATAAAGCGAAAATTAAACTTTTATTAAGGCAAATAATACAACAAAACTAAACCAAGCGCACATTAGTACATATTTCATTATAGTCCAAAGTATAAACATAAAGTAAACTGTACGTTAAATTTTCAAGTACTTCATCAGAATCGCGCTGGCGCGGTTTATGTACGAAGCGGGACAGCTGGGCGCTCGCTCAGTCTCAATGTTGGTTCAGAAGCGAAGGTAGCTCGAACACTCGTTTGCTACGAGCACCTCTTACTCTCGACCTCACTTGAACCAAGGCCGCGTAATCGACACACATTCCTGCTACCCTAGTAGGCGGGAGAAGTGAGAATATAAATAAAAATATTGTTTTTCTCAAATAATGAAATAATATCAGTTGAATTCCTAATTGGTTTCTCCGTAAAGTAAACAAAGGAGAAGTGAGAAATGATTAGTAAAACTATTCAAGGAGTGTTTTTTAGTTTCATATCCATTTCGTTCTGTTGTCATGTCACGGAGACTATGGCAAAAAGTGCCAGCAGATTCATTGGTAAGTTTATAATGCCATTTTGATTTATGTTGGGTGGATATGAAAACAGTTTATATAATTAATGATCTAAATTTCTAAAGATCCCATTTTCGCGACAATATCTTTTATTTAATATTAAGCTACTAAAGTGCCTTGAATCATAGAAACAGGACGACCAAAGTAAATATTTCAATCAATCAATCAAATTGTCACGCCTTTTTTTCCACAGGGATAGGTAGAGACAATGGAGCGCCACTTGCCACGATCCTTACACAACTACCTTGCTTCCTTCATATCCACAATTATGTATGAAACAGGCTCTGTGGTTATGGGCACTAGGCAACCCAGTTTTCTTAAGGATGTCTATATTAAGTAAATATTTTAATGATATATTGGTATCAGCAAGTGGTTTTGAACCCGTGCTCTCGGTTTGTGTGACCATTGCACTACCACTACACCACGGTCGCCTTTAGGTCATTAAAACATGAGATGCGTTCTATAGATATAAATGTCGAAAAACTAAAGTTTTTTTTTAAGTTTAAAGACTTTTGATAAATTAATAATAGTTTCACCAGGAAAGGGTGCGAAATAAGAAGTACTTCTTAACTATTTCAAACAATATACTTAGCAATTTCAAAGTTTATGCAAACAGAGGTATCTCCCTGAATACCGGGGAACCACGTTACTTTACAAACCGCCTCTCTTGTTTATAATGCCTCAAGGATAGGGTTGACAACACTATCTAACTTAGGGCTAAACAATGTGTGAAAGCTACGCAATTTTGGTCAATCAACGTGTCCCTTGTCACTTCTAATATTGAGAATACAGCTGATATCTTAAAGGGAACGCTACCCAATAAAATGTGTTTCAATACTGAATCCTGCTAGGGCTATCACTTATTTAAATATCCTTTTTTATTAGGCCTCGACATACAGCACGGCCCGTCTTATATTAAGCTAGAGTGCAGTATATGAATTGAAGCGACTGCTATCAATCAATCAATCAAATATTCACGCCTTTTTCTCACAGGGATAGGCAGAGACAATAGAGCGCCACTTGCCACGATCGCTTTTCTCACTGCTACTACAGTTAAAATAAAATTAACTTACAAACTGATCCCGAAACGCGACAAAGTCACTTTACAGTCTGTGCACTTGTACACTTACTCCACTGACTATAAGTACACAGATTACTATCCCATATAGGAAGACTGGCACCAACTGTCTGTACTACTCTTAACAAATTCATGATTATATTTGTATATTTTTATGATATATTTTTACAATTACAATATACAAAATATACAATTTCTAACATAAATGTTTGTCTTAAGTTATAGTTCACGATGTTATTAATATTAGTTGCTTTAGGTTTCAATGTCAGACAACCCTATTTAGAAGTTACATGGGAGCCTGGCCTGCGGCCCTGAGGTTTTAGTTATGCATGGTCTGGACCCCAAACCTCAGTTAATTATGACGAAACGGGCGCCAACTTAGAAATTGAATATATTAAAATTGTACTTAAATATAAATAATAACTCATCGTGAAACTTTTAAATTGTAATCGTAATTCATTTGTAATTATGGTTTACTAGAAAATTCTAAGAATGAATTAATTTGATGAATATAACTATTAATCAATCAATCAAATTGTCACGCCTTTTTTCCACATGGATAGGCAGAGACAATGGAGCGCCTTGTCCAACAACTCCCTCGCTTCCTTCACATTCACAATTCTCCTAATACAAGAGCTCTATGAATAATATTTAAAAAAAAACTAAAATAATCTTATACTGTCTTGATGCAATGTTAATAAATCTGTATTATTAAAATATTAATTAGTTCCTACAAAATATGCTAAACCTTTCGTAAATTACTAATCAAATATTAAAACCTAATTTCCGAAAGATTAGACCATAGTGTTGTTTTCTGACAATAATACGTTTAACACAGACAAGGGTTGATTTGATATTCCGTTCGTGATTTATTATTTTATTTGAGGTCTAACCAAAAAACCGCAAAAACCGCTGTATACGCATACATGAAACGATGAAAAAAATATGTGAATGAGGCGAATGAACGCTTTGTTTGCATGTTATGTTATTTCGGAAAGTGCCTCTCTCATTGCGTGTTTTATAATTCTGTTTGAAATAAATGCTCCTTTTTAGTTAGATTTCTGTGTAAACTAACTCGCTTTAGGCATGAAACGTTCGAATAAGTGTCTCGTTATAAAATATCTTAATCTTAATGGGTCTTTGTTAAGACTAGACATCGACCTCGACCTCGACTTGCAAGTAAGCAGGGAGGAGTAAGCATGATAAGCAAGGAGAGGTCCAAGAGCGCCGACGTCTGACAAAACAGTTTCATTTTGCGATTGCCATAATCGACGTCACTATGCGGGCTGAAGGCGCTTTTTCACGCCTGACTAGAAGGCTCCAAGATTATAGGAGAACACATGAGCTGGTAACGCATTCTATTGTTGATTGTTTTGCATCGAAACGACGCGAAGCGCTGAAGCTTGTAATAAAATACTTTTAATTAAACTCGCGCCTTTATGAATGCCTCTACTGCTGGACATACTAGTAGACCTCCTTCAGCGACCTCTAAATTGGCTTGTATAAAGCAACCTCTATACACTTTTTCTGTTAACTTTAGCAAGTTGTCAGTCCATCTCATGGGTAGAATTGTTAAATGGAAAATTGTATAATGTATAGTAAATATAATTACTATACATTATATCAAGTTATATCAAGCGAGTCGTTGGTCGTGTGTCTGCAGCCTAGGGATAGTAGTACCACTTTCATGTCTAAAGACCGTGAAGTGTCTCAGTTGGTCGAACTATTTTTATTGAAACTCGACATTTGACCTCGACTTGCTGGAGAGCGCCAAAAGTTTAACAAACTACCATACTTTTAAGTTATTTCGAGTGCAAAATATAACCGATATACCAATTCCGTTTAAATAAAAATATTTGAATTTAATGTTTTAAAAAAGCCCACTGAGGCGTCGTTGCAGTTAGTTTTAGCTACCATTTGTGAACTCATGTGAAACACATAAAACGAATTGAAATGCTTTCTATTGGATTGCTATTACCTAACATTAAAATTTATTATTAAAAACTAGAGTTGAAACGTTAATATTTGATGCATATTAACGATACAACCTTTCTGTTTGATGAAAGTAAATAAGTCATGTAAGCTTAATATCGTGTGTATGCAAATTTAATTTACTTTTGTTTTATTTAACAAATACACATATATTTATCATATATGTGTATTTGTTATGTATATTACATAATATGTATTATATGTACTATCATCTACTTACAGTTAAATAACTGTAAGTAGCAGTCAAATCCACTATGCAGGCCTAGTTTTAACCGACTACTTACAGGTTGTTCTCGAAACACGACTTAGTCACATCACGGTCTGTAAATTGTGGTACAACCCCGAATCGGCAGACTGGGCACCACTGCCTACTACACTTTGTGAAGAATCTTTGTGTTTTTTTTTTTTATTTTCATCCTATTGTTATGTTGTCTTGTAATGTATGTTTAATGGACCACATGGATAGGTAGAGACGATGGAGCTTTATTTATTTTAAAAAGTTTAGCACATCGTTTCTTTGTAGAACAATCCACAGTCGGAATGTTTTATACTGTGTTTTTCTTACTTGGCACAATTAGTAAATAAACATGAAAATCACCATTTCCCATGCACCTTTGACTAAGGAAACTGTTTACTACTGTTTCATTCTATAGAATAAACATTCACAATGTAAAAAAATGCACAAAAGATAATAAAATCACACACATTTTTAAATAATGTATTATTTTTATCAAAAACCATTTATATTCAAACGGTAAATTTCCAAATGACAAATATTGTGCGCCAATAATAATAATTAAAGAAACATTTTAAAAAGTAATTCATAGATATTTTTTAAAGTCGTATTGATTTGCGTCAGTAGTAAATGTGTTTTTATCGTTAATCCGTCATTGTGTTGAAAGTTTGTTTACTACTTTTGTCAATTAAGGAAAAATGTACTATACCAGCCCATGTGTTCCAAGCCATTTGTTAGTACCATCGTATCTTTGATATACATTTGATATGTAACGTTCTCTTAGTTTCTTTGATACATTTAGTATTAAAATTTCCCCCATCCATTATTAGTCGTCGGCATCACAATAAAAAAGATTTGTGAAAAACTGGGAACATAAGATTCATAAGATGTATCGAAAAATAAACTTAAACTGTTACGACAAAAAAAAGTAAACGCCCTATAAACAGGCAGTTACCATGTTTTAAGTCAACTTTGTAACTCGGTTTTCTCAGTCGTCGTCACTCTTGGACCTCCTCTTGATCATCAGGCGGGACGAGGTCAGATGTCGTGTTACAATAAGAAAAAACATGTCGTTTGACTGTGTACAAATATTTAAACACTTAAATATTTTTAGTAGTAAGACCATAATAGTCCAGCCGCTTATCCTAATATAACAAACTATTTATATTAAGTACTATTATCGTAAAATACAGGATACCTTAAACCTTCCTTATAGGTCCCTCGGCTGCTGTTATAATGAATTTATGAACATTGAAAACTACAATTTGCCGATGTGTAAATGATCCAAGTAATAAATTTTAGATATATTGATAATTATGTATATTGATATCAATCAAATTATCACGCGTTTTTCCCACAGAGATAGGCAGAGATAATGGAGTTTAATGATCCTGACATAACTTCCTCGCTTCTCTCAAGTCCACAATTCTTTTCATACGAGTTCTACGATTATGGGGATTATGGACTAGTTTCGGGATCAGCTTAAAAGTTTTCAGTTACAACTTGGCCGGCTTAGTTTAACTGGCCTTTATTGGTTAAACAACTGTCATATGTTTGACAACTGACAGTGCAGTAGATAGTCATTAGAAGACATTTCGTTATTTATTATTATTTTGAGAGATACTTGATTTTGATAAATTTCTAAATACATATTTACATTTTTACGATAAATATTTAATAATATTTTTGTGTAAAAAACTACTGTTATTGTTAGTTACTACATAAAATTAAAACATTAATATTAGGTCTAACAAAAAAAAAACGCCTGTTGGTTATCTATGTCAAATGTATTCATATAAATATCTGCTTATGTATTCATCCTTGTAACCTTAGATCCTAAACCAAAGAGTGAAAAAACATCTCTAGCAGGCATATAGACGGTGATTGAGACAACCGTAAACTGAAGCGATTCTTCAGTCGTCATAAGTGCTGGGAATTTAGCTTTTTATAAGTTTTCCGATTTCAATTTTTTATTACCTTATTTTTATATTGTGACTTGACATCAAACCTCGACCTGCCTGATGGTTAGCATGATGTAGGTCCAAGAGTGATAACTGTCACAGTCAACGACTACCTCAGTCGCCGTTACTTTGCCGGTCAAAGGTGCTTTTTCACGCATCCAAGATCTACTCATTAATACATATTTGTTATAATAAATTACAGTACCATTAAATGTTCGTTTATTCTTCTATTTTAAAGTTAAATAAAACTTGTATCGCCTTGAATTAACAAATTTTAAGAAGACCGTGGTGTAATGGTTGCATAATAGCCTCCCAAGAGCCTCCGGTTCCAAACCATTAATTGGTATCAATGTATCTTTGATATGTCAGTGTATCATTGGTTGTCCTGTTTCTATGATACAAGTACGTTTAGTAGCTTAGTAAAAAAACGTTTAATAAATACAACTTTTTATAAATATCTATATATCTGTAAACAAATTACAGTCCTAATATCAAATATCTGTCTGTTGTTTTGTTTGACTTAATTTAGGTTTAAAGACATTTATTTCTCACAAGAACATAATATTCACTTGCGTGAGAATACAAAATATTATTAATTACAAAATTTTTCGTAGTAACTTAATATAAATACATAATAACTAATACACACACAAGAGAACATAATATAACTAAAGAGCAACCAAAAAAGACATGTCCGTCGTAACAAGCTTTTTTAACCTAGATTTAAATTCTATAATAGAATTTGCTTCAGTTATATCTTTCGGTAGCTTGTTATAAAGACTTACTCCCTCAAAAAGTATACTGGATTTTCCATAATTTGTTTTGGGATGACTTGAACTTAGTTTGTTTGAACTCCTCGTTTTATACTTTGTGAATTCAAAATTTTTCTTAAACGTAATTTCGGATTGTATTTGTTGGTTCATAATTTTATACATTAGAAGACAGGTATTAAAAATATATAGTTGTTTTACATTCATTTGTTTACTATCCTTATATACTGTTTCCGAAGGAGTCATATAATTATATTGGAAAAGCATTTTTATAATCTTGTTTTGTGCGACTTGAACTAAGTTTAAGTGAATATTGGCAGCATTTCCCCATACTGGAGTCAAGTAATCTATATGCGGTTTAACAAGAGAATTATATATGGTAAGTCTTGTTTTCAATGGAAGATAATGTGCTACTCTACGTAGTGCACCTAAAAGTGGAGTAATTTTAGCCTTTAGAGACTCAATATGGGGTAACCAAGTTAATCTGTGATCCATTATGAGTCCTAAATACTTTTCAGCAGTGCTGAGTTCTATTGTCTCATTATTTATTTTAAGAGCATCATGCTGTTTTATTATTTTATTTTTAGCTGCAAATATAATGTACTTTGTTTTTGATGCATTGACTGTAAGGAGATTGTTACTAAACCATACAAATAATTTATCTAAGTCGTTTTGTGCTTGTCGAATGATGTCTTCTATAGTTGTTCCAAAATAAAACAAGCATGTGTCATCTGCATATAATGTTATTTCTCCATTAAGTTGTTGTTTATCAACGCTATTTATGTACATAATGAATAAGAGAGGTCCGAGGATTGAACCCTGTGGCACGCCACAGGTTATTTTTTGCAATTCACTAGTTGTTTTATTAATTTGCACAAGCTGTTGCCTATCAGTTAAGTAAGATTTAAATAGTTTAAGCGCTGAACCTTTCAAACCGAACTTTTTTAGTTTCAAAATCATTAATTCGTGACTAACTGTGTCAAATGCTTTTTTTAGATCTATAAATAGTCCTAAACAAAACCTATGGTTATCAATATTTGTTTTTATTTTTGTTGTAAGGTCTATGGTAGCAGAAAGTGTGTTTGCCTTTGGACGAAAGCCATACTGTTTCGGGGAAAGCTGGTTTGTAGATGTCACGTAATCATTCAGGCGTTTATAGATAATTCTTTCATAGACTTTTGAAATTACTGGTAAGACCGAAATAGGGCGATAATTTCCTGGGTCTGATTTTGTTCCGGACTTAAAAATGGGTGTAACTTTCGCTATTTTTAGGCTATTGGGAAAAAATCCTTCTTGCAATGACTTATTGATACAGTTAGTAAGATTATTTAGAAACAGATCCTTTAAGCATTTAACACACTTTGTGCTTATTCCATCGACACCAACGCTTACATTTGTATCTAAACTATCTATGATTTTACTGACCTCTTTTTCTGTGCATGGATTTAGTTCTGAAAGTTGATTTGGATTTATATTTATTATTTGTGTAGTAGGACTAGAATTAGGTAGTTGTTGTATGTTATTTGCCAGTTTGGAACCTATTGTTGCAAAGTAGTTATTAAATATAGTGCAAATTTCTTTTACATCCGTTATATTTCTTTTATCTATAATAAGTTTCGAGGGAGTGCTTCTAGTTTTATTTTTATTTAACGATAAGTTATTAATTAAGGCCCACATCTTTTTTGGTTTCCCTGTACATTTGTCAAATATATTGTGGTAATAAGTTTTTTTGACATTTCTTATCATTATTGTAACTTTATTTCTTTTTCTAATAAACTCTTTTTTCTGTTCTTCTTGTTTGTCTCCGTTAGTCTGTTTTATACTTCTCCATAGACGGTTTCTTGCTCTGATTTCATCTAATATTTCCTTATTTATCCAATCTTTTTGCGGTGCATTTAGTATTTTAATTTTTGTAAATTTGCTGTTCTTTATATTTTCTTGTATATTGTTTTGGATGTTAATATATTTGTTGTCTAGATTTTTAATTGTATTACGTTGTGAATTTTTATATAGTTCAGTATAGTTTATAGCTTCGTATTCTACTTTTTCTTTTGTTTTTAGTTTCAGTCTGAGAATTTCAGTATAAATTTGTTTGTGGTCTGCAATTGATGAGTCTATTATTGCCACGTGATGTTTGTAATTTTCTAAATTTGTGTACACGTGATCTATTATTGTCTTAGTGTTACTTGATTCACGGGTGCAAAATTGTTTGTCGATTTTATTCAGGGACGTATAGCCCAATTCATTCATAAGAGATTTATAGTTTTTCGTAGTTGTCTCTTCTTTCAATAGATCAATATTAAAATCTCCAAAGACTATAGCTCTTTGCCTAGGTCTAAGTTGTTGTTCATATGTTTGAAGAAAATCACTAATATTAGTGTCTCCTGGTCTGTAAATAACACCCACTTCTAGTTCTATTTTAGCTATGTTCAACCAAAGATAGTTATTTCCTTTTAGATAATGAGACTCAGAGACAGTATGGTTAAGACTATTATGTGCATAGATAGATTGCACTAAAATAATACATTAATACATGCATGTAATTAATACATTTTAACTTGTATGTTAAAATGTATTAATTACATTTTAATGATGAGGAAATTTATATATACTAAATGTAAATGGGAATATAAAAATACCTTTATATTAAATTAAACCAATGTTGCTCGTAAGCTTACGTAAGCACGGCTCGGTTTTATGCTTTGCTGGTTTCAAGAGTGCATATTGCACGGGAAATACTGTGTACTCGTAAATAATAACGGGAATTAAATTTGTATTTTACTTCATATCAATCATAAAGGATAGGCAGCGAAAATGAAACGCCACTTTCCACGATCCTGACTTTATATATTCATAAATAACCGGTTTTCTATATTTTTTTTAAATTGTGGCACGACATATGATTGCTTAGACCGCACCCTGCCTGATGTGAGGCTCCCTGCAGAAGTGATCTTAAAACGTGACTAAGTTTGGATAGGCGGCTGGTCTGGTCTGGTCTTACCAACTGTCTGTCTACACGCCATTGTTCCTTAATAGGTCAAATTAAACATATTTTTAATTTGTTTTTACGATGTAAAATAGTGTTTTAATAATCGTTTATAGAATAAAATGAATTATATATTATATTGCGAATTTCTTGCGGAAACATTATAAAATCTATTTTAGGAGTATTACAACTTGAAAATGATAGAACACCACCCTATCCATAAGGAATAAAAACATCCCCTTGTTCGTCTCTTACAGCCGGTTGTACCAAAAAGTTTCAATTTACGAATTTAGTTTTACTTGTAGAACAATCGACAAGTGGAATGCTTTGCCAGCCCATGTGTTCTCTCCATCCTATGACCTTGGATCCTTCAAGCGATGCGTGAAGAAGCACCTTTGGCCGGCATAGTGACGGTGACTGAAGAAGCCGTGAATAAACTCGGTTTTTTCAGTTGTCGTCACTTTTGGACCTTCTCTTGCTTATCATCAGGCGGGTCGAGGTCGGATGTCGTGTCACAATAAAAAAAAAAATACTTATTCTATTACGTTTACTATTGCGAAATTTTGAATTGGGTTGTTAATAATTTTATATCGAAACTACCATTTATATATGTTTTTATCATTAGAAATAACAAAAGTATAAAATATCCGTTAAACGTAAATGTAAAATGTGAAGTTAAAGAGTGGTGCAATCCATTTTTCATTTTTTTTCCTTCACTTATACGATACTTTTTACAAATTCGTAAATTATAATTTTTGGTACAACCGGCTGTTAGTCTACGTTCGATTATTATATCTATAAGTAAGTATAAAGTGGGACAATCCTCTCAATTGGTAGATAACGTTTGCCGTGGGAATTTCATCACAATGTTTCCGTTCATTCTACAACTATTTTCTGATAACAAAACTGCTTATTATTACTGTAGATAAAGCAGTTTATTTATGGTTATTTAAATTTTAATTAAAATTGTAATATCTTTTTTTTTTTTCATTTCTATACTAAGCTACTAAAGTCCTTAGAAACAGGACAACCAACCAAAACTTATCTGAATCTAATCCTTTTCAAGCTGTTTAATTAAAATAACAATCGAGCTTGTAGTTATGTAAATAATTGTGGATGTAAAGAAAAGTGGCGCTCCATTAACTCTGTCTATCCTTGTGGGAAATTTGGTTAATTTATTGAATTTTGAAAACTTAAATTGCATTGGCTGTTTTATTGTAATAAAAAAATATGGTCATTGGTCTGTTTTTTTTTTAATTCTGTTGTTAACAGCTGTTTATTTTGTAACTTATAATGTGGTTGGTTCAGATTAATAATTTTATTACAGCATTCAAGCGGCTTGTTATTGCAAAAAGCTTTAGTTTTACTTCCATCTCGTTTCTCATAATTTCTATATATGACCGACTTCTATATGCATAAATATTAAAATAAATTAACTGTCATGCCTCTCTTCCCACATACATGATATGATATCCACGATCCTAACATAACTCTCACTTTTATTTCGTTCACAACTTTCTTCGTACGTCATCTTTTTATTAAATTAAAAACGTTTAATTATGTTAAAGAAAAAGTATGTAGCTAATATATGGCGAAACTGCAAACTAAAATATTTTATGTCCATTACACTTTTATAAAGAAATTGTAAATGTGAAGTCTTGCGCAATGAAATGCATAATGCTTAGCTTTCATTTATTTAATTCTGTGAGTGAGTTTGCGCTTCGCCTCCAACAGAATATAAGATGAAACCGGGAGTTGAGTGAATGTTTAACCACAGTACAAGAAAAAGGAACAGAGAGACAATATTATTTTTTCGCAAAAAATACAATACATAGAATGACTTAAAACAGAATCGTGTACAATTAATTGCTGACATTATAACTAAATTATCCAGGCAACCAACGTTAAGGTAGTAGAGCAGGGGGCTGACCGCGTAACTTTAATGGGAATGGCTTTCAAAAAGCATTCTCATTTCAAAAAGTTACGCGGTCGCTATTAGTGTCATAACAACTTTTATTCATTTGGACAATATGTTTTATTGAGCTTGAACTGTTAATTAATAAGAACATCGATTCTCAGCAGTTGCATTGCCGGCCTCTTCAGATATCGCGGCAGTCTTATTCTTATCCTTATTTTCAAAATTCCCTTCATACAATTTAAATTTTGTAATAAAGCTAGATTATTTAAAGTATATATTTACATTCATGAGTTAGGTAGAGCTCTTGAAACCGTACGTAGTTCTTTTTTTATTCGGGCTCGCTTAATATCGCGGGGTTTCTAATGTTAAGCTAGAAAGATGTACATGAATAGAGGCTGTAGCAGTGAAACAAATGCAAGTAGCAGTTACATCCACTAACCCGGCCTAAAGGACATCATTCATTTTGTATGGGGACTTGGGCTTAATTGTATTAACAGTTGCATATGCATTTTAAAATAGTTTACGAAGGTTACAATGTAATTGGAATATATCCTTTATTATGCATAGTTTAGGTGTGAAAAATGATCAAACTATAATTATGACAGTTTAAATCTGTGGCGTGTCTCCGTGGTTGACAGGCGACTCAAAATCCATATCTTATTTTCTAAATAACTCAATTGCACAATTGTTATTAGTTTTATCAATACAACTATCAAAACTACCATTTATATATATTTTCATCATTGGGCATTACAAAAGTAGTACAAAGAAGCCCAAAATGAATGATGTCCTTTAATAAAGTTTATTTGGTATGATATCCTAAGAATAAACTTCATTGAAGTTTATTTGATATTGCACAATGCAGAAATAAATGAATTGTTATGATTTATAAAGACATAATGTTATGGTCTACACCCAGCTTTCTTAAGGATGTCTCCGATTTGGTCGGAAAACACACTATGGGCCTGGCTTGTTTAACGCATCCTTCTACATCAGATTTTTAAATTCATTTCATTTTCCTATTAACATATTGTAATTAAAAATACGGGTATAAAAATTATACTATGTTACTATATATATCGCTTACACATCGCTTGAAGAACCGACAATCGATGGGGAAGAAAGGTTCTAGAGTGGAGACCACGAACCGAAAGACGCAGCGTAGGTAGGCCTCCACTATGTGGACTGACGACATAGTGAAAGTCACGAATAACCGGTGGATGCAACTGGCATCTTGTCATTCGAAATGGCGTTCTAAGGGGGAGGCCTATGTTCAGCAGTGGACGCATTTTGGATGATGATGATGACTATATGTATACTATACTATAATGTACGCATGATAAAAACTCTTAACATTTATTATTATATACTATACTATATAATACTCGTATATACTATAAACATTTATAACAAATATCCTATTAGTTGTTATAAATGTTTATAAATAAAAAAAATGCTTTTGACAAACTAAAACAGCATATAATAATTCTATCTTTCCTTTTGGTATTGAATTGTTGAATTTTATTTTAAAGTAGCCAGAGGCTACGACGTAGATTGCTAGCACTGGAGAACTACCCAAACACGTACTACGTAACTAACGCGGATAAAATTGTACCTGTAATTCTAAAACGAAAGCTTTTTTTTTTAATATTATGTTTTTATTTTAATATTGTGGCCCGACTTATGACAGCATCCTGCCTAATGTTAATCTTAATTGCAGTCCATGAATGGAAGCAACTACTACTCGTAAAGTAACTTTAAGTCGTAGTCGCATCCAATATCCCGGCCCAGGTGAAACAGGCAACTTACAAGATTATCCCGAAACGCGACTAACTCACTTCACGGTATCTATACACGGCTCTAGAGTATAACATCAAAATCTAAGTGCTATAATAGAAAATTGTGTAGTCCAAAACATAAGTACCTATTAACCACTGCTATCACAGTAGTAAGTGTTAAATGTTCTATATTTAAAATAGATGTTTAAAGGCGACCGTGGTGTAGTGGCAATGCAATGGTTATGTAAACCGAGAGCACAAGTTGAGACCACCTACCGGTACCAATGTATCTTTAATATATGTACTTTGGTTGTCCAGTTTCTATGATACAACTACTTAGTATAGAAATGTATAATAAATAAAAAATATAATAGGGTTCCAACTCGGCCAATATAGTCAGTGCGACTGCTACATGCAGTTGATCAAAATGTAGTAGAAGTCGCGTCCATTCATGTACCGCATTCCAGCTTAGGGGTGCTGTGATATGTCGAGCTTCAGGAAAACAAAATCGTAAAAGATGTAGTGTTTATTTTAATTTAAAACTAATCTTTGTACGAGTAAGATATGAATGAATATAAAAATAATATATTATTTGAATTTATAATGATAGAGCTTGCGAGGAGGAGCGAGGAGGAGCGAGGGAGTTGTGTCAGAATCACAAGTGGCGCTCCATTGTCTCTGCCTATCCCTGTGGGAAAAAAAGGCGTGATAATTTGATTGATTGATATAGTTTGATATTATAGAGTTACATACATATAGTTAGCTTATTAAAATACAGTAAAAACAACCTCGGAATGCGTGATAAATATACAAGAGAAATGTTTAAATGTTAATTAAGCTTTATATTTTGTTCATACGGCTTAAGATCACGTAACACCTGCATCCTGGTAAAGCTTTTAGTATTTTTCCTGTGTTTTTAGGACAAAACTAGTTAAGTAAAACATAATCTAACTTAACCAATTGAGGTTCCTAATATGTTTACCCCAAATTACTACTCTATAGTTTATTAGATAGGTAAGAGCGACGTCTTGTCAACTCTCCTGACTTTCCTAGAAACTTGGTATTAGGATGACAGGTTACCTGTTAAACAGAAAACGGGTACTTGGAATTCTTGTGACTTAGAAATCTAAGTCTTAAGATAAATTGTGAGAATGGTAGGCAGTGGTCCCCAGTCTGCCGATCCGGGGTAGTACCACCAATAACAAACAGACCGTGAATTTTCTAGATTTGTGCAAAATCTAAGAAAATTCTAAGTAAAATATAGTTAATTATTAAAACTAAATGTTATTCTTTAAAAAAAATTCAATTGTATAAATCAATATGTCTAGCTAATGCACGTTAAGACCCGTCTTATTATTCTGATTATTTTTAAACATTATATATCATACCTTCTGTTTTATTATTGTGACTGGACATATTATATTGAGGCGACCGTGGTGTAGTGGCAGTGAATTGGTTACCAATGTATCGTTGATATATGTACTTTGGTTGTCCTGTTTCTATGATACTTTAAGCACTTTAGTAGCTTAGTATAGAAATGTATAATAAGAAAAAGGAGTGAAGCCCATGATGAATATAGGCGACTGCCGACTGCTACTACTGTTTAATAACTGGAAGTAGCACTTCCGACCAAAATACTAGCCTATTAGAACTGGCAACTTTCAAGCTGATTCTGAAACGCAACTAAGTCTTTTCACGGTATTTACTCTTATAAGTGATAGAACTACCCTGGATCTACGGACTGTGTGAATGACCTAATTAGAATAAAACAGTAACAAAGGTGTTATATATTTAAAAGAAAAGAATGTCCTTATTAAATGAAACCTTCACAATATTCAGTACCTTTCATAAAGTATTTTTCATCATAAATCATAATTAGATACGCATTGTGTTAAATTAATACAAAACAGTGTCTTTTGTATTGTGGTTTTCTTAGTCAGTTGGTTTAAGCGTTCTCGGTTTTAATATTAATAATTATAAAGGCATTTTACACAAGGAAATTAATTTTCAAGTGCGAATGCGTTTAAATTTATGTAGGTTCTATTTTTTTAGCGAGACGAAATCTGACCTCGACATGCTTAATGGTAAGCAAGAGAAAGGTCAAAAGCACAGACGAAAATAACTGATACAGTTTACATTTGCAATAGTAGTCATTACTATGCCGGCCGGAGATGTTTATTTCGAGGTTATAAAAAGAGTCCAATGTCATAAGGAAGTAATTCTGGGTCTTCTATTGTGCTGTAGTCGGCCATAGTTATATAAAAGGTTAAGAAAACGTTCTAAATTCAAGCTCTAACAATAATTTATTTATTTATTTATTCGTAAATTCTACAGCTTTTTTAAAATAATTTTATACAATTTTATAATCCAAGGATATAGCCATTTACAGAATTTATCAACTAATTATTCATAGAAATAACAGTAACTTGTGATGTCTCTGGGTGTGTGTGTTTGTGTGTACGTGTGTGTGTGTGTGACTGTGTTTTAAATCAAACTGTAGTAACAACAATAATTTTCGAAAAAAGAACAAACAATACAACAACCAATACTATTTAATTGTTATTTACATTTTGCATTTTGGGTTAATAAAACCTGTGATTGTAGACATTGCTTTAATAACTAATATCTTTTCGTATGGAAATAAAATGCATAATATGATTTACTTTAATGCGCTATCCATTAGACCTATTCGGTTATCGTAAAAACTACAATGGTACGCATAGCAATATAAGATTCAATAATGATATACTTGATAAATTAAACGAATTTTATGCGGCTTACTGCCGCGTTTATTTTGGTTTTGATTTTACATTTTTTATTATTTCGAGAGTCTCTCCGTGACCACGATGGCTGCAAAGCTCAAAAAAATTATATACACTTTCACAGGGCCGTCTTTACCCGGGGGTTCAAGGGGTGCGGTGCACCCGGGCGCAGAGTCCTAGGGGGCGCATGCCGACCGCCATAAACTTCGATAGGTACCTACTACACTGAGAACACGCGAGCAGAGCCTTGACTTTCGCACCCCGGCGCTGAATATGCTTAAGACGGCCCTGCACTTTCACAATCCTGATACATGTCTTTTCATACAGAAGACACTGCATGGTCACTGCAGGCTCCGGCTCTTGCTTTTATGGAAAGTGTCTCTCCGTTGTCACTACTTTTCCTTATGGGAATTAGGGCGTAAAATTGATGATTAATTAAATTATATAAATTTGAACAGCTTCGATGTTATCTTCGGAATGAAATGAAGGTAATATGTGCAAGTATGAAACAGATTGTGCAATGGATGTTCCAGTAAAGACCGCATAATGTGAAAGTTAAGCATAGTTCCCACAAAGCAATTAGCAAGCGTCGGATTGGCTTTCAGGAGCGAGCGGTTTGTTATTGGTACGAAATTATACCTTTTAATCTCATTTAAAAAATTGCAATTTCCACTTTTTTAAATTTATTTTATCCGTGTTTATAAAAGTGTACTCTATAAAACCACAAATGGCGCATCTAAGCTTATTAACGGTAGTATTTTTAAAAATAGTAATATTTATAGATTAATATTTGTATTTATAATAGTTTATTTACTTATTTAAAACATCATATAGACACTGATCCCACTGTGAGTTAAATGAAAATAATATGTAATTTAAAGAAAGCTGATACCATCTAATCATCATTATCGCTATGCTTAAATTCCTACAGTGATAGGTAAAGACAAGCGCCACTTTCCACGATCCTATCACAGCTCTATCACTTCACATCCACAATTTTCAACACGGTTATGTATCTTTTCACCTGCCTCCGATTCATAAACCTTTTTCATCAATCTACTTTTATCCACCCATCATATTACAATGTGGCAATCCATCGCAACATTCCTTTCCCAATCTTTGTTACTACAACTGTGTATATGTAGAATTCCGTATGTTCTGTGAAATTCCAAGATTGATTTAATAGCAATAATTAATTTACAATCACCTTTTCGTTTTTTTTTTAATAATCCGTTAGAAAGATTATTAATAAAAGAGTTCAAAACTAGATGGATGCCAAGTTCATTTCTTAATTTAATGTCAGTGCTTTGCCCTTTACTATTCTGAATTTGGCGGACACCCCGCCCCGTGTCTAGACACGTTCCCTTCTACTCTGACTTCTTTAAAATAGCATAATCTTCTGAAATTAAACTTTTGTATTGAGTTATACTTAGCTTCTCATTGGAGAATATTAGCTCTTAATTAAATAAATATAAACGAGTATGTAACACGTGTAAAGGAAGAATTAAAAAATACCTGCAATAACGCTTATTGAAGTGCAAATTAAAAAAAATAAAGACATGAAATAACAATTCATTCGTGCACCTACACACGTAAGCCCCAAAAACATATTCCCATTCATAACATGGCTGTTGCATCATTTTTGCAGCATCACAAAAATAAAACATTACGTTTTCTAACACCACCAGATATAGCCCGAGCGTCAGAAACTACAAACCTCTATAATAAATCCAATTGAAACTTTAAAACATTTAGTAAATAAAGTACATTTTTTATTAGGGCGCGATA
The DNA here is from genome assembly GCA_905220615.1 of Tinea trinotella. Taxonomy (NCBI): domain Eukaryota; kingdom Metazoa; phylum Arthropoda; class Insecta; order Lepidoptera; family Tineidae; genus Tinea; species Tinea trinotella. The sequence continues at coordinate 9,870,460 of HG992315.1, forward strand.
TTTGACCTCGTCTTTCCTGAAGGTAAGCAAGAAGAAGTCAAAGAGTACCGAGAACTGAATAAACCGATTTAGCTTACGGCGATCTCGGTTACCTTAATAAGTGAGTAATTTTTGAATTTTACAGTAGACCTTAGTACTGTGAAATTCATATACCAGCTAGGTATATTAATAAACACAATGTTATTTCTTTATTAGAGTAGGTTAAATAGCTGTTCAACATGTTTATAAATATAGTTTACTTACGTCTATTTGCAAATATAATACGTGTTAGTATAAAAGAAAATATTTATTTTTATAGTTGTTGCCTCTCAGAGTAATTCAGCTAGGCTCAGCAAGCCTCAGTTATGCATGACAGGGGTCCCGCGGCTCGCGTTAATTATGACGGGCGAGTGTACCCCACTCACTGACATCGCAAAACTTTCAGATTGGATTACATGCTATACTGCACCTTGTGGCCATTCCGTTATTCAACATAGATTCAACCTTGTAGACCAACATATTTTACTACTCTTTTAACTAATTGTTTTGTTTTATAATAAAGGACCCGGGAAAAGTAAATAAGGGTTTACAACTAGAGAAGCGCAGTAGAGAACTGAAGATGGTGACCCCAGTTTTCATATATTACGTTGACATTTGCAGGTCTGCATTAAATTAATTTTCATGTCATTTAGTCAGTTGCAGGAAACTTGTTAATTTTAGTATTTAATAAATTTAAAGAAATAGTTAATTTGTCAACGATTGCACGAAACACTTCTTGTCTTAGTTACCTAATTGGATTCTAATGAAATTTTGTGCAACGACCTGCCAAGACTTCCTTTAAAATTAAAGAGAACTTTGTGTGACTACAAGTTGTATAAAATAATGTTTTTTTTTTATAATTTAATATAACTTTCCACATTAATACACAATGCACATCAATAGGCAAAGAGCTCGTATGAATAATATCTGTATAGGCCAAAAATATTTCGAATCGAGACTGTTCCAGAACTATTTATTGTTTACATATTGTTTTATATATTTTTGATTGTTATTTGCCAGTTGAGTTGTCTAATAAATCTTTTATTAAACAAATGTGATTCGCCAAAAAGCAAATCACATCCTGATTGGCATGTACTGTATGTGCCCATGTATTGACCGTGTACGGGAAAACTAAGAGTAGAACATCTACCAATGACGACCTGCTAAAGGTAGCAGGAAACCGCTGCATGCAGGCCGCTCCCAGATTGATAGGTATAGAGGGTGGGGGAGGCTTATGTTCAGCAGTTGACGAATAATAGCTGTCATGATGAAGATGATGAATAAATACTATGAATTAGACTCAGAGATCATATATACTTTATCTTTAATTTTGCAAACTTAAAAAGAGTTGGTACTTGTAAAGAGTGGTAGGCAGTAGTGCCCAGTAGACAGATCCGGGGTAGAACCACCGCTTACAAATATGAACACCGTGAAATGACTTAGTCGCGTTTCAACTAGGCCAGCATAGTGGAATTATTGTTATTTATAGTTAATTGACTGTAGTAGCAGAAATGTCCTTTCTTGGAGCGAACATGTTTCTTTCTTGGAGCCTGGAGCTTACCATCAGGCGATGTGCTGTCATATGTCGAGTCAAAATAATCAAACAAATTGTTATTCAATATTCATCCAAAATTAATTAAAATTATATAAGAAAATAATACTAAAATGTAAATTTATTCTATTTATGAAAACAGATGAGATCATTCATATTTAATAAGCTCATTGAAGTTTTCCTTTATATTCGAATTCCCCGGTGTAATCCGCTTTCAGAGTATCCTGTCCAATTCAATAAAGCTGTAGTAATGTTTAAAATAAATAGGATTTCTTTTAAGGTTAAAGGTATGTCACCAATAATCTCCAAGATTGCCTTTAATAAGAATCTTATTTTTGTAAACTAAACCTGATTTTATTTACGATGTAAAAAGATAACCATTAAATCTTTTTTTATTATTATTATGACTCGACATATGACAGCACCCCGCTTGATGTTAGGCCAGAGTGTGGTCCATGAATGAATGTCACTGCTACTACAATTCAATAACTGTGAGTAGCAATCACATCCACTATGCCGGCCTAGATGGAACCGGCAACTTACAAGCTGATTCCAAAACGTGACCAAATCACTTTACGGTCTGTATACTTATAAGTGGTGGTACTACCCCGGATCGGCAGACTGGGTACCACTGCCTACCACTCTTAAATTATCAAAACAATGTCTTTATTAACGTGTAAAAAATATAATAAATCAAAATATTATTTTATAATACAAATAGCCAGATAGAGTCTGTCTAAGCCGAAATGACGCGCCCCTCTACCGCATTTACGCATATGAGTAAATATAAAATATGGATAAAACACACCGAAAATACAATTTTAATTGGTTATTCAGTTGCTGGTTAGACACACATGAAGTATAATAGTATAGTTAGTAATATTTGCATTTACACATTTAAATAAACAATTAAAGTAGAAGGGCGCGTCATTTATGGATAGACAAGCTATAATATTGTATTTGCTCCGAGTCTTATACTTAATTGCGTTTCGGAATCAACTTAAAAATCACCAATTATTTAACTATACTGGCAGTAGCCTTAGACCGCATTCCAGCTTAGTTCCAAACAAAATAAAAAATACGAGTTCCTTATTAGATACTATTCTATTAGAGAATACTTATAGAATCTAAGAGAGGGAGAAATATGTTTTATGTGTTATAGCTTGCTGTTCACCACTACATTCACACGTGATATTACGATGTTATGGTATGGCTTAGTTTGCTTGGATAGAAAGTATTAGATTCACTCTAGCCTTTTATTTCTAGATTATAGATGTGGAAGAGAAGATAGGGGTACTATAATATGATGTACAATATAATATATTGTACATCCAGTGAAAATCTAGGCCAGCATAGTGGATACGACTGCTACTTTTATAATAGCAGTCGCCTCTATTCTAGCTTAACATCAGGCGAGATGCTATCATATGTTCAATAAAGACCTGATTTTGTTTTTATTGTGACTTGACATAAGTCAGCACCCCTTTTGATGTTAGGCTGGAGAGTGGTCCATGAATGGATGCCACTGCTGCTACAATTTAATAACTGTGAGTAGCAAGCACATCCACTATGCCGGCCTAGTTGGTAATGGCAACTTACAAGCTGATCCTGAAACGCGACCAAATCACTTCTGTATACTTGTTCCCTGACCCGGGACTTTACGCGCAACAAACCAATCTCTAACCGTTCGTCCACCCTGTCGTAATGTTTTTTTTTCTATTATACGAGTATATATTGTATTTTCTTTAGATTATTTTTATGCTTATCATTAGAAACTGCACCTAAATTACATACAAGAAAACGTGTAAGCTATATTGGCAAAGGAGTTTTTAAAAATTGGTTTATCGCGTCCTCGAAACGCGAACCTGAATCTCTTATAAATATTTTATTGAGCGTAGCAGTAGCTTGGATATTTGCCTTTACCAACGTATGCCTCACCTCCTTGCGAACTTGAGGCAATATTGCTGTAATATTCAGAAGACTAGGTAATAGAATTCTTGCTCCTGTGCTCAATAGAATGTGGTGAAATATTAAACAGTTAAGTAGGCACCAAGAAAGCTAGATTCAACTCCTCAGCCCGCAAATAATCGCAGTTTCGCGCTCAATCCCATGGGATTCCGATACGTAGAATGCTTGCTTCGATCCAATAATATGATATTTATATTATACTTATGTAAGTATATACAATTTCCAGAAGACAGACCCAGTTACTTAACCTCAGTGCTAGTACATACCTATAATACAATACATTGTTTATATATATGTAAAACAGTCATCTGTCATACAACTAATTATAACAAGTAAAGATTTTTTATTATGAGTTGACATAACGACAGGCACTGAACGTGATGTTAAGCTGGGGTGCGGTTCATGAATGGAAGCGACTGCTTCTACTATTTGGGCTTTAGGAAACCCAGCTTTCTTGAGGATGTCTTCGATAGAATCCGATTTGGTCTCCGATTATATTTAATCATGATAATAAATATAAAGATTTATTAAATTTTTCTATTAATTTTTTTGCAATTTCTTATTAATTAATATAAATGTAACAAATAAATGTCATGAAAAAAATTTGCTCCGATCAGCAATCGAACCTAGGACCTACACGTTGTGAACTGGTGGTGTAAACTGTCAACCAGTGCGCAAGCGGATCGACAAACGTGAAATGTGAACCGATATTACTGTTTACTGTTGTTTCAATTGTTAAGCGATGTTATTTTAGCGCCTGTGCATTGGTGCAGAAGGATAAGTACTTTTTAATGGCTCTATACGGTAATTAAGCTTTAATGTTGTTCACATTTTGTTCTATGAAAAAGATTAGATAAATACAAATACAAAAATAATCTAACAAAATTCCGCTTCATAAACCAGCACAGTTTACGGTTACCTCTGTCGATGTAATCATTTGCCCTCCAGAAGTGCATTTTCACGGATTCGATAAGGATTATGCCTATAGGAATATATTAAAACAAATAAAACATTTCGAAGTCAAATTCACAGACCACGGCATGTGGCTACAAAATGGTCTCACAAACCAAAAGCAAGCAGTTCCAAACCGCCAGCTTATCTAATCTGATAGTTGTGAATTTCTCAATGATTCTATTTGTCCAGACAACAAATTAGAACATACTATAATTTATACCTTAGAAAATCTAACGAAGGTAGCGAGAAAGTTGTTACAGGATCGTGGAAAGTAGCTCTCCATTGCCTCTGCCCATTCCTGTGTGAAATGAATGAATGACGATACCTTTGTCAGATAATTAGACTGGCAATCCCTGATAAAACTAATTATTTTAAATATTATATATTTTTAATTCACATTTTTATATTAAGCTACTAAAATGCTTATATCGTAGAAACAGGACGACCTAAGTACAAATATCAAAGATACATTGGTACCGCCAAGTGGTTTTGACGTCTGGGAAATTCCCGGGTTTCTTAACCATTAGATTACGGTTGCCTTACTTTATTTAAATAAAATAAAATAATTATTTATTTTTCATATATCATTTATCAACGAGCTATAATTGGCCATTAAAAATAAATTAAGCAATCCAGTTTATTAATACTGACGCGTTCAATTATAACAGTTTTATTTAGATTTATCAGCTTATTTTTGAAGCGTATAAAACACAGCTATTTTGAATAAATAATAAACAAATTATCGGATTTAAAATTGGGTTAATGGAAATATGAGATTTCGATACAATCATATTAGTGAAACATATTTTAATTTTCGATAACAAAAAAAATCTTTCAAGGGTTTTTTTAATTAGGTCGACTAGCCTCACACCTTGGAATTCATCCAAGAAATAACCAAACCGCGATTAGATGGTAGGAAAGTAATTATGAAATGGGTGTAGGAAAGTGCTGTCTAAAATGAATTAAGATATATTAGGTTTAAAAAACAGATAGGTACTAAATATATTACTTAATTTTTTTTATTGTGACACGACTTCTGACCTCGACCCGCCTGATGATAAGCAAGAGGAGGTCCAAAAGTGACAACTGAAAAAACCGAGTCAGTTCACGGCTGCCTCAGTCGCCGTCACTATATAATCCATTTCGATTTTATTATTAAATATACATGTTATATTAGCATTTTGCCCTCCTCCTGCTTACCATCAGGCAACTTGAGATCAGATTTCGCGTAATTATAAAAAAATCTCAAATAAAAAATAACGGTCATGCCTTTTTTCCACGTGGATAAGCAGAGACAATGAAGCGCCACTTGTTACGATCCTGACACAACTTCCTCGCTTCCTTCACATCCACAATTCTCTTCATACAAGCTCTAAGGTCTCTAATGGACACTAGCCAACCTAGCTTTCTTGAGAATTTGATGGATGCGTTAAGCAAGACAGGCCCAGGAGGGTGATTTCCGATAAAAAATAAACTTTATTAAAAAATATTTTTTAAAGCAAACAAATCATTACTTGTATATGTAACAAATTAATTTGACAAATATCTCAAGCAGTCATTCAAATTGTCGCGCCTCAATTTTCATATGGATAGACAGTCATGTTAGAGAATCATAATGCCAAATATCTCTATAATAGAATTAAAATAATAATAGGTTGACGACAGATGTGGAGCATTGGTTAGCATTTCGTCTTACACTTAAAGTCCCGGGTTCGATTTCCAGTCAGAGCAAGTATTAGTTTATAGCTTTTATTTGTAATATATAACAATTAGAAAAAAAAATCTTATTAAACTAAGGCTCAATTTGCTCTGAATTTTATTGTCAACCGGAATAGTACCACCACTTACAAGTATACAGACCTTAGTCGGGTTTCAGGATTATCTTGTAAATTGCCGTTTTCAACTAGGCCGGCATAGTGGATGCATACCTACTGTTATTTAACTCTAGGAGCAAGCATATTAAATATTTTCATTATTATTTCATATATTATCTGCGATATAAGTGTAATTTAACAAACGGCGATGCTTTTGTGAAATAGTAATAAGCTAAGTTAGCATTTCGGGGAGCACCCCTGTTGCTTGTTAATTATTAAACAAAACAAAAACAAGGACACCAGCAAATAAAAAGCTTTACGGACGACTTAAATAATAAACCTCCTGAATAAATATGTGTTAAAAATGTCTATTATCTTTTATACATTTATTTTAAATTTGTTCTACATACTTATTAAAGTTATTGTCATCATCATCATCAGCCAGAAGGCGTCCACTGCTTAACATAGGCCTCCCCCTTAGAACGCCATTTCAAACGACAAGATGCCAGTTGCATCCACTGATTATTTATGACGTTCACTATGTCGGTCACTGCGTTTGCCGGTCCGTGGTCTCCACTCTAGAACCTATCTTTCCCATCTGTGGTCGGTTTTTCGATCGATGTGGCCAGCCCATTGCCACTACAGCTTGCAAATCCTACGAGCTATGTCGGTAACTCTGGTTTTTCGGCGAATATCCTCGTTCCGAATCGCACAAAGATACCCCAAGCATAGTTCTCTCCATTGCCCGCTGAGCGACCCTGAGATTATCCAAACATTTTTTGAGGAAAATTTCTAAATAATAAACTATTTCTTCCTAAAAAGCCGCAGAAGAGGGTTTTATTCTCGAACGGGGCGGCAATATTATGTGGAATACCATGACATAAATAGCGATGTTGATTAGAAAATTGAATGACGTATTTTCAATAACTGTTAGTACATATATGTATTGAATTCTAACTAAAATTTTCTCAGCCGCCCAATGCTGTAGCCGACATTCGATTTCAAATTGAACTTTCGACATGAATACTTTGGGCATGTTTGTTATTTATTTTCAACGTCTCGCTGCGGCCTTTGGGCGTTATTCTTGTTGTATGAAAACAATTTTAATAGCGCTATGCAGACCTAACTAAATTGTTATTTATACTTTATTTTTCTTGTGATTCGACATATGACTGCTACTACAATTTAATAACTGTAAGTAGCAGTCACATCCACTATGCCGGCCTAGTTGGAACCGGCAACTTACAAGCTGATCCCAAAACGCGACCAAATCTGTATACTTGTGAGTGGTGGTACTACCCCGGATCGGCAGACTGGGTACCACTGCCTACCACTCCGATAACCAGACCTGAAACAAATATCCGCCTCAATATTTTTTTTAACTATGAAACAAATATTTTCTCCGACCGGGCATTGAACCCGGGACTTTACGCGCAACAAACCAATGGGTAACCGTTCGTCCACGCCTGTCGTCACGTACGGGTATTAATATGTTATTATATTTATTTTCCGAAGTCTAATGCTAATATTATTAATGTTAAATGTTGCTAGCATTACCTACTTTTGCTTTCTACTTATCAAAAATTTTCACTAGTGACTGCTACTTATAGTTATTTAACAGTTACTTACAGAAGCAGTTACCTTCGTTCTTGGACCGCACTCAAGCCTAACATCAGGCGGGGTGCTGTCATATATCGAGTCACAATTTTTAAAAAGAAGGAAAAGTCAGCCTCTTACTTTTTATATGAAAAAGAAATTAACATAAAATTTACTACTCGTATAATATTACTCTAGCCGACATAGTGAAGGCGACTACGGCAACTGTATCAGGTCAGTGGCGTGGCGTGGCGGGGGCGGCCCGCCCCGGGCGGCACATTTAGGGGGCGGCAAATATTATAAAAACTGAAATAAATCGTTAAAATTAGAACCTGAAATTCATATTTTTGTTGTACCTATGATTGAAACTCCTAAATAAGGGGGCGGCCGACTTCCGCCCCGGGCGGCTGACTTCCATGCTACGCCACTGCATCAGGTTCTTAAGTAGTCGACGCTCTTAGAACCACCCTTTGCTTACCACAGACATCTGCGTCACAATTAAAATGAAATCGGTAAATGTGCCTAAATTTTATATTCTATGTAGGTATTTAAAATTCAAAAGTTAATATATAAATTATCTTTAAATTAATGCATATATAAAGAAATATAACACATTGATAAGAAAAAAAAAAAATTAACTAAAATACATTATTAAAAGGAGTCCCTTTAGGCAAGGTTCCGAAGATACTGGCAGCGTTCCCCCTTTGAATAGCTAGACTAATTCTTTGTCCGAGGTAGCTGCCAACTCTTCGGTCTCCTGTGATGTCGACTAACCTTTTTGATATTTCCTTAAAAAGCCTTAAAGCGCTAGGACCCCACGGACCAAGGGTCTCGACACCGAATGGGACAAAATCATACTCGGAGCCTAGACCCCTGTATTTGCACGCTTTAGCTTTTTCAGCCGCTTCACAAGCCGCACCAGCTCTGCTGTTGGTTCCATGTAGATGGGAAGGTGCCAGCGTGTCTGAACAGGTTGCATCCCATACCAGCACCCGGCCCATCTTCCATGGAATCAAACTCATACCATCCGGTCTCTTACCATCATCTCTTGCAATACCAGTCGGCTCAAGTAGACTTGGCACGTTGACGGAGGCAAGAGACCGGCGTATGATATCGTTAAGTGCGGCATGTCTCGAGAAGCGGCCTGCACTTTTTTGGCATGACAGTCCGTGATGTCCTAGCTTGTCGACATCACTGCCACAGGGACATTTATGAGGAGCGCAGACCGGAACCCCAAGCCGTAGACAGGTTGCGATTCGGAGCGTGTCAGGCTCAAGAAATGTTCCTGTATTTGACGAAGGGTACGCGTGAAGGCAGTAGCCGGCCTCATGCGTACCCACGGCCAAAAGCCTAGCACGCGCCGAACCTGTACTACTGCTCAATAGATTGTCATAAGTCAATTTACAGTTTATGTCGTCCCAGCTCCTCTGTGAATTTGGAGAAATTGAAAAATTTTGACCTGGGCATGCAATTAAGAAAGCGTTTCTAGCTTCTTCCAAGGCAGCAATCTCAAAGTTTGAAGGGGTTGCAAATTTATATCAAGGTATTTTGATATAAATAAGTAAAAGGTGTAAAATTGCGAATTTAAATTATTGAAAATATTTGAAAGTTAAACTTTAAATAGTTGCAATTGACAAGTGGAATGCTTTGTCAGCCCATGTGTTCTCTTCCTCCTATAACCTTGGATCCTTCAAGCAATGCGTAGCCGGCATAGTGCCGGCGACTGAGGCAGCCATGAACAAACTCGGTTGTTTTAGTCGTCGTCACTTTTGGATCTCCTTTTTCTTATGATCAGGCGGTTCGATATCAAATGTCGTGCCACAATAAAACTAAAAATATTTTTTTCTTTGTGATTTTCACATACAAGAATAGCCCTGCAACACTGTTACCTGCAAAAACCACTCGTATTTTGCTTCAGCATTTTTTACACGAGCACTGTTGGTAATACAAAATGAAACAGTCAATTTGGCATCGTTACGTTTTATGAATTGCGCTCGCTGAATTTAATGAAAACACTTCACTGAAATTGTTGCATTATTATTTTATCTTATTATGCTTATAGTAAATTCAAATTTGACTGAGGCGTGACTTTTTGGTTGATTGAAAATAATGTAAATTGTGAAGCTTTAAATATGAGCCTCTATTTTTTTTTAAATAGAGGCTACTATACAAGGCCCAGATTCGCTCTTGCGCGGAGTACTGTTCACACCTCTGGGACGGCTCTACCATGTATCTTCTCAATGCCCTGGATTCATTGCAGCACCTTTCATTGGACCTGCTCTTGCTTATCATTAGGCGGGTCGAGGTCAGATGTTGTGTCACAATAAAAAATATTACAAATAAAAGCTATGAAATAAATATTTGCTCCGACCAGGAATCGAACCCGGGACTTAACTCGTAACAAACTAGTGTGCTAACCAATTGCCCATGCTTGTCGTCAACGCAAATATTTTATTAAAATTTAGTTTTATTTCTTTGTAGATAAAACTAGATTGTAGTAGGTACGTGTAAAGGTATAAAAGATTCAGCTTTCAACAAAAGCATCGAAGCTCTGAAAGTAGAGGAAGGTTTTCTACTTTATTTTTCACTTAAAAGTTTTACAACGTATTTTCATTAGCGAATTTCCGTACATTTTCTCTATTCGATAATAGTTTGATATTTTATGATTTTTTTCTATCTATTGCTTCTATTCTCCATTCTCTTTTATTATTTATCTATCTATTACTTCTTTATCTATTTACTAATCGCATACACAGAAGTCACCCTATTGTAGTTAAAAAGTACTTTCGAGAAGATAAATTAATAAATTGTTTATAGGTTTAGAGAAGTTAAATTATAAAATGGAGGAGACCCAGAAGATTGTTCCTAAAAACAATGGTCCACAATGCCAATAACTGAATATATATATGTTTTTTAATTTGTCATTTCTATAAGCTTCCAAAGTGCTTGTAAAAATATAAACAAGACAACCAAAGTACATATATCAAAGTTACATAGGTATCTTTGATATATGATATATGTAGTACCGGTGAGTGGTTTCGAACCCGTAGCAATGGCTTACGTAGCCATTGCACTGCCACTACACCACGGTCGCCTTAAATTAAAACATTTTTGTATATTTTTTCCTATTTGCAAATCGGGTATAAGTGAATTAGTAAAAATGTAACACTTTGTAGAATATATAACCACACCAGACGGAGTTTGAAGTTGTTTTGTAAAAGAATCTGCAAAGCCACTCAAGCAGGAACTTGGTAAGTTCACGGCAAAAGTTTGTTTATCCGACTAGTTGTTTTATGATAGCGGTAACAGCCCCTGCGATAAATAGGATCTATATCAAACTTGGGAAATAAGGAAATTTCGATATTGAGTAAAATAATTTAACTAACTGGTTTGTTAATTAGAACGATCACTAATCTAATTTTTTTAAATTCATTTCTGATTAAAATTATTTTAATGAATTAAACAAATTCTATGCGGCTTACCATCGCGTTTATTATGGTTTTGATTTTACAATTTTATTTTATTATTCCGACGTTCGAGAGCTTTGCAGCCATCATGGTCACGGAGAGTCTGAGCAATCAAAACCTAAATAAAGGCGATAGTAAACTGCATAAAATCTAAGAAAAAACGAATTTTAGTTTATTTCAATTTATTTTGTTATTGTCACTTAATATGTCACAATAACGATATATGAAAGTGCGGTCCATTGAAGGAGGCGACTACTAACTACTACACTCAAATTACTGCAAATAACAATCACATCTATTACGCCGGCCTAAATGGAACCGGCAACTTTCAAGCTGATTTCGAAACGCGACTAAGGCCCTTTACGTTCTTTACATTAGAAAGTGGTAGTTCTACCCTAGGTCAACGCAAAATGAAATGAATGCCCCTGCAAAATACCTGGAGCAAATATCTACTTCGTTTTTTATTAATGTTTTTTTTATTTTGTCTTTGTTTTATTGGTCTTTCCTCCGATAATACAACCTTCACAATAATACTAAAAGTTTGACTGGTAGATAATGCATAGCAGTATTAGTCTAGCCTTTTTTTTATTGTGACTCGACATATCACAACACCCGGCCTGATGTTAAGCTGGAATGCGGTCCATGAATTGAGGTGACTACTACAGTTAAATAACTGTAGAAGCACTTTTCAGACTTAGTTTAAACTAGCAACTTATAAGCCAATACTGAAAAGCCACTAAGTCACTTCCCGGTCTGTATACTTGTATGTGGTGGAACTACCCCGGATCGGCAGATTGGGCACCACTGCCTGCGACTCTTTAAAATCCTTTTGTAATTATAGTACTATGTTTAAAATAGTATTTATTTAATAAAACAAAACATCAAAATTCACGTAGCAAAACTTAAGTAAGCCACGCTAACAAACCAAGCCAATTGATCAGAAACTCTCAATTACAAAGACAGATTCGAGAGACTCGGTAAATAGAAGACCGATCGCAGATTCAGGTCCCAACTAACCCTGTGTTGCCCCATCCCCCCTTTTATTACGTGTCTGCATTGCAGGATTTACACGTGGAACGTTATTTGGGTCAAAATGTCATGTATACTATACAGAGTATACATTTAAAGAGTGGTAGGCAGTGGTACCCAGTCTGCCGATCCGGGGTAGTACCACCACTTACAAGTATACAGACCGTGAAGTGATTTAGTCACGTTTCGGGATCAGCTTGTAAGTTGCCGGTTCCATCTAGGCCGGCATAGTGGATGTGATTGCTACTCACAGTTATTGAATTGTAGTAGCAGTGACATTCATTCATGGACCACACTTTGGCTTAACATCAAGCGGGGTGCTGTCATATGTCGAGTCACAATAAAAAAAAAAAAAAAAAGTTTCAAGTTGCAGTGGCCCCTAGACGCTGCTCTGGTAGGCCGGTGTCTAAAACTTTAAGTCGTCTCAGCAATTGAGTTATCTCACGCTCGCCTTTCCTAGAACACTACGTCGAGTTAATATCTGCTTTACGCGGATTAGTTGCAGAATAAAATTATATATACTAAGGTTATACTTACCATCGTATTTACTTACCATCAAGTAGCCAGTTGGTGGTCAGTTGCCGGCCAAAAATGTTTATTTAATATATTATTAGTACATATTAATATTTTTTTTTACATCTCTATACTAAGCTACTAAATGTATTAAAGATACATTGGTAGCGGCAAGTGGTTCCGAACTGGGGGCTATCAGTTTGAGTGACAATTGCAACCGTAAGAAAGTCGTAATATAAAACACCACGGTCGCCTTCAACAATTTAATTACATTTTTCACAACAATAAATAATCATTAATTTATGTATTTATCGAAGTTTTTGGTAATTAAATCATAGATCTATTAGCTATGGAGGCAAGGTAGTGACTTGCTACGCCTGCAGCTCTGTCTCTCCGCACCTTAAAGTTACCTTTCTCGTAGACGGTTATTGCAAATTAATAATGTTGTTTACATCAAAGTAAAGTTACTAAACTTTCATAAGTCAAATTAGCGTAATGACTAAAATACAAATTAGATGTGATTCAGTATTAATTGTATTATTATTATACGTACGTGTACCTGAGCAAAACTCTAACCAATGCTTTTAGGCTCTATAAAAGTAATAAACTAAAATTTTAGAATGTAGTAAAAATAGTATAAGTCTTATTTACGGTCACACGCTGCTCGACCCGCCTTAAATTCAAACATGGTTATGTATGAGAGCGTTTATGAAGAGGCGATTTTATGCGATTGGTAAAAAAGCAGAGGTTCCCGCGGCTTCACACGCTCAAAGGTTCGGTGCGACAATGCTTAACCAGCCAATGTATTCTCTCCATCCTATAACCTTGAATCTTTTAAGCGATGCGTGAAGAAGCACCTTTGGCCGACATAGTGACGGGGACTGGGGCAACCGTGAATTGGCTCGGTTTTTTCAGGTGTCAGCACTATTGTAGTTCCTCTTGCTCACCATTAGGTGGGTCGAGGTCAGATGTCGCTTGTCAAAACTGACAGAGAATATCTAGCGGCATTAAGTTCGCATTCTCAACACGTTAATATGTAAAATTGAAAAAGAATATCTTATCCTTATCCACATGTCTCTGTCTCACGGAATGCTGAAGATTCTATCTTAGAAACGTTCTAGGCTATATTTTCACTTCGATTGGCGCAATCTATTTTATTTAACAAATACTTTATTGAATTTGAAAACACATGGTTTTGCTCTTATTGTCAGGTCAAAAAACATAATATTATGTCTTCTATAACATAATATTAGTAGCAGTCACCTCCATTCATGGACTGCACTCCAGCTTAACATCCGGCAGGTGCTGTCATATGGCGAGTCACAATAAAAAATGACAATCAATCAAACTGTCACGCCTTTTTCCCACAAGGATAGGCAGAGACAATTGAGCGCTACTTGCCACGATCCTGCCACAACTCCCTCGCTTCTTTCACATTTACAATTCTCTTTATACAAGCTCTATAGTTATGGGCACTAGGCAACCTATCTTTATTCAGGATGTCTCTGATTTGGAGACATCGGAAAACACCCTCCTGGGCCTGCCTTGTTTACCACATCCAAGAGTTATAGAATAGCCAAACTTATTGGACATGGACTTTTCACGCAACAGCCTCTTCTACGCATTAAGCATATTTCTCTTTGTGTCGTTCAATTGAGGTGTGTAAGAGCCACCTTTGGCCGGAATAGTGATGGGGACGCAGACAATCGTATAATGAATAGTTTTTTTCGAGTCGTCAGCGATCTTGAACCTCCCCTTGCTTACTTACCATCAGGCAAATCGAGGTTAAATATCGCGAACCTATTAAAAAAATCAGGGATTCATTGGGCTACAAATCTCTTAACACGACAGCGAATGGATGAACTTGCCCTTTTATTTGACATCTTTGTAACCAATCAGCGAATAACAAATCAATAAGTGAACTACGTTGATTGGTCAATTGCGCCCGCGACGCAATTTCACTGCTTTTTCGTCGCCATAAAGTAATAAGAGAATGCGTGACCATGTTACTATTAGTAGACCACAAGCTATTAGTAGGCCAAGCTAACATTTGTGTAAAAATTTATGTTTAGTCGTTTATTTCGGCGTATTTATGAATAAAAGACAAAAAAATGTAAAGCAAACTTAACATGATTTATTAAAAACAATAGAAACAACAGAAAACTGTATTAAGCTTTAATATTATTACTATTAAATTAAAGCTTGAAAAAAAACATAATAATTAATAAGTTTTAGATTAGATTCTTTAGATTTCATTATTACAAAAGTACATATTTTCGAATATATTGAAAGTTTCGCTCTGCCTATCCCTTGGGGAAATGAAGGGGGGACAATTGATTGACGAATATTTTTAAATGATTACGTGTTTGGGTACATTGAAAGTATGGATAACTTAGTTAATCATAGGTTAGTTGAAGGATAAAACAAGGACAAGTGATTGTCTGCTAGCCCATCTTTTCCACTGGGCATTTTGGGCACGTGCCCAGGGCCCCGCGATCGACAGGGGCCCCTAGTTCCTGCCAGATCATCAAAATATAACCGATATTTATTATCACATATTAATTTCGAAAAATCAAATGATAATGTCTACATTAAATATTTGCTACACCAATCAATCAATCAATCGAATTGTCACGCCTTTTTCCCACAGGAATAGGCAGAGACAATTGAGTGCCACTTGCCACGATCCTGACACAACTCCCTCGCTTCCTTCACATTCACAATTCTCTTCATACAAGCTCTATTATCTCATGTGAATGGATGCGTTAAACGAGGCAGGCCCAGGAGGGTGTTTGCCGACCGAATCGAAGACATCTCAAGAAAGCTAGGTTGCCGATTGCCCATAACCATAGAGCAATCGGCAATAGAGCAACACCAACGTCAAATAATTAAGTTTTAACAAAAATCATTAACCTATCGATGTAATAAAAACTGCTATATTAAGTATTAAAAGTGCTCTGTCAAGCACAAAGAGGCCCCTTTTATCCGAATGCGCCTAGGGCACCCACCTGGGCTAAAGGCGACACTGATTGCAGTGCCCATAACCTTGAAAAAATATAATTGTGGATGTAAAGTAGCGAGAGCTATGTCAGGATCATAAGAAGTAAAGCTTCTTTGGCCCTCCCTACCCCCGTGGAAATTAAAACGCGGCAATTCGCTTGATTAATTAAATACCACATTAATTATAAATTAAATTATTGTTATCATAATTAGATTTAGAAAGACATCAGATTATACCAGATAAAAACATATCATGTATATTATTATTATTTATTTATATGAACAATTATTAATTAATATTTTAGTTATCAGATAATGCGTTTGACATAAATAACTCATAATACCAGCACAGGTTAAGACTTGTTTCGTCAAGTTCTTCAGCGGGGTATCGTTATATATTTTTTTGGTTATGTATTTAACATTTTTAGGTTGGTAATATTTACTAAAATTAAGAAATAATAAAGTTTAACAAGTGACTACGATTTATTTGTTATCTTTAAATAAGACCTGCGGGGTTCGGTTGGGCAAGTTAAAACGATTATCGTCTCTTGTCGGCGATTATCAAAATAATAAAAGCTAGGCTAGTAAATATTACCAACCTAAAAATGTTAAATACATAACCAAAAAAATATATAACGATACGTCTCTCTGTATTTTTGATTATTTTTTCTTATTTCATGTGCTTTGACTTGACTGAGTATTTAATTTCTTATCCTTTTTTATTTGAATTTTCTTAGGTTCAAAATGACTGTACGATGTTTGACTAATTACAAAATTGACGAATTAGGCACTTGATAGATTTCCAAGTTTGACCAATTATGAAAGTATAAAAAAAAGACTCATATTTTGCTATGACGAAGGTTCAATATAAACAGGAAAGTTAGTTGTATCACACAATTTTCTCCTTTTAATACATTCATATAACCAATCTTTATTAACAATTTTCACACTTGATCCAAGTCTTTGTCTCAAATTCTGCGCATCTTTGTAACTCATTTTTTCATATTTACTTACTAAATAATCGACGTCACTTAATTTTATCGCCTTTTTTACTTCCCCTCCAAAAGCTACCCAATGGCGTTCAAAATGGAATCTTTCATCTTCTGAAAAGCTTATGTAGTCTGGATAAAAACCAAGTTTAAGATCTTTAAATAAATCAGGTAAAGGATTATCTGGTAACAGTTTGTAGTTATTTTTCTTGATACCTTTTGGACTATCTTCACTTGATTTTGGTGTTTTTATAGGTGTTTTATCTTTCTTAAAGAACTGATCGATTGTTTTAGAATTCTCTTTCACTTTTTTCGGCGACAGTTTTGTATCTAGATCATCTTGGTCAATTTTTCGTTTTCTCTTTTCGCTACTCCTACTTTTATCTGACTTTACATCTTCGTCTTCTAAACTATAGTTAGAATTATTTTTACTTGAATCTGGACTTTTAATTTTTGGACTATCTTTAATTTTCTTCATGTCATCTATAGAGGCAGTTTCAGCTAGTTTATTTAATAACGTCACATCTGTATTTTCTTTTGAAGTTGTATATAAGTGTTTTAATTCTTTTAAATTTGTTGCTGTGTTCCAACTTTTGTCTGTTCTTATTCTGGTTACTCGCGGGAATCGAACAGATATACCATCCGCTGTATGTATGTTTGCTTTTGTGAATTCCGTACCTAAGAAAACATCAATATTAATAAAACAGATATCAAATAATAAAACAGAAACAACCGAAAGATTGTTCCCCTATCAAATTGGAGACATTCTTCAAAAAACAGAAGTCTGTGAAAACAGAGTGACGAGTGACAGCGACTGGGGCAGGCGTGAATACTCGGTTTTCACAGTCGTCGGCACTCTTGGCCCTCTTCTTGCTTACCATCAGATCAGATGTTAATATAAATATAAAAAAAGTTTGAATGAAACCCACATTTCTCATATGGGTGTGAGGGAAGCGAAGGTATTGTGTCAGGGTCGTGAAAAGTGGCGTTCCTATCCCTATTAAAACTAGGCAGATATATTTATAATTTATATTTATGATATTGAAGTATCCAACCATCCATACCAAATTAATTGTAACAAAAACATGCTTCAGAGAAATGAGATATTTACACAGCTGTATTTAAAAATTACTAGCCTATTTTAGTACTGATGGTATAACAAATATCATACTTAAAACATAGAATCGATTATTTTAAAATTGAAATTGGATAAAATAAATATTTACGCGTGTACAATCTGCGACCAGTAGTGAAACCTAGCGCGTTTGTCGCTAAACGCGCTATCCATATAACTACTAAGCCACTGATACAATTTTCTAATTAAACTACTAATATACCAGAAATTAATAAGAACTATGTTACCAACTCAGAATCAACAGCTAAACAAGTAAAATCGTATAAGAAAGGCAAGTCGAGGTCAGATGTCATTACAACTGAGCATTCAAGCTCAGCTTTTAATAATTTTTTTTAAATTGAGACAAGTTGGGTTAATATAACCCAAAATAAACCAACTTTTAATAATAAATATTGCAAATATTTGTTATTAAAAAAAAGAGGTGGATATTTGTTTTGGGTCTGGTTATTAAAGAGTGGTAGGCAGTGGTACCCAGTCTGCCAATCCGGGGTAGTACCACCACTTACAAGTATACAGACCGTAAAGTAATTTGGTAACGTTTCGGGATCAGATTTAAGTTTCCGGTTCCAACTAGGCCGGCATAGTGGATGTGATTACTACTCAGTTATTGAATTGTAGTAGCAGTGGCATCCATTCATGGACCACACTCCAGCTTAACATCATGCGAGTCGCTTAACATATGTCGAGTCACAATAGAAAAAATTAAAAATAATTGCATCATGGTAAGGAAGGAAAAGGGTATCCAAGAATGCAGATAACTAACACGGTCACCTTTACGGTCACCTCAGTAGCTAATACTATACTGGCGAAATAAGTTATGCATAACATAATACATACCGGTAATCTCCCACACTGGTTGTTTTTTAGGGTCCCTAGCAATAAAATCAGGTACTAAGCCTTTATTACAATTCAACCAATTAGGTATTTTGGTGTTATCCTGAGATATTTTTAACATTAAAGGTTCTAGTTCCTTCTGTAACCTCTCCAAGGTACTGTCATCGTGCCCAGTGTGGACTTTAGTGACTGTTACCCACTTGTCCCTAGTGGTATCATGGCAACCCATTAGGAATACTGACATCATTCCTCCCTTTTTGCCAGTGCCTGAAAATGAATAGTAATAATAAAAATAAATAAAAAATACTCATTTACCAAAAGGTGACCATGCTGTTGTGGTATTGAAATAGTCACGTAAACAGTCCCTAGTTCAAAACCACCTGATGGTATCAACATAATATTGTACTTTGGTCATCCCGTTTCCATGATACAATCATGTCTAGTAGCTTAGTATGAAAATGCAAATAAAATAGCTCTTAGGCATTATCTGCCAGTTAACCTTTGTGAGGTGATAAGTAAGTACCAGCAGGAATACCAGCAAAAATATATATACAACCCTCTTCCTTATGACGGCAGTATTATGTATCCATCTTTATATTATTACATATCTGTTAAACTAGAAATATGATTCAGAACTGTTCCAAGCTTAACTGAATAATAATGCAGTATTTTTAATATATGCTCTGTTATGCTTTGTAGAATATTCTCTCTTAAACAAATCTATAATATTATTTCTAAAGATTAATAAAATCTACTGTTTTAAAGTCAAATTTACCAAACCAAGCACCAAGAACAACCAAATCAGCTGAGTCTGCCATCGCACCATCAAATAAATAATCCTTTTTCACTTTAAGCCAATGTCTTTTTCCTGGTTCATATGTAGATTCTAAGTCCTTAAGTACCAAGCCTTCTAGGCCTAATTGTAATACCTGAAAATGTGATATTTCATTCTTTTTATTATTTTCATTTAATGTGGCTTGACATATGACAGCACCCTGCCTGATGCGGTCCATTTATTTATTTATTAATTGGTCATCAACAAAATATACACTGATTACACTTAACATTATAATAATTTTTTATTTAATTTTTACTTACATAAAAGCTACTACTTTTAAGCTACTAAAGTGATTGTATCATAGAAACAGGATAACCAAAGTACATATAACAAAGATACATTGGTACCGGTGGCTGGTCTCAAACTCGTGCTCCCGGTTTGCCGGCCGGCCAAAACCACCATATATGCTCGCCTAGTTAAAACCTCAACTTTCTTGCTAATCCCGAAATGTGACAAAGATAAATCTGGGTCACTCTTATTTTATTCTTTCACTCTCCTCTAATTTATAAAAAATCTTTCATAAATCTTCTTTCAGCTATCTCTATAATGTTCTCAAAATAATTACATGGTAAAACAATAATACATCTTACCTTAGCAATCATATTGGCTAAGTCTGCTGGTTTTCTTATAATTTCTTGTTCAGACAACATTACATGATTCTTAACTTCCTTCATATGTTCTAGTAGTATCTGTCGCCTCTTTCTAATAGGCACATCAAGTAGTACTTGTCCATTATAATAAAGACAATCAAAAACAAACAGACAGACAGATGCATCTTTAAATTCCGATTGTTTATGTATACCTAAACTACCAAACGGTAGAGGCTTGCCTGTATTTACATCTACCATTAGCACTTCAGCATCCAGAATAAGGTCTTCGCCTTCAGGGAAAGCCTTAGGTAAATAATCTTTAAAATGACTCACTTTATGAGGCATTACAGGTTTTAAAGATCTAGAAAAGTATTTAAACTCTCTATCTCGTTTGTGTAGTTGGACTCTTTCTCCATCATATTTAATCTCGGAAAACATTCCGTTTGGACATTTCTTCATGGCCATTTCAACAGATTTGCAGGCTTCGGCCAACATGGGGAGTACTGGTGTCATTAGTGTCAGTGCTGCTTGTACTGTTTTTTGAATAGTATCCTTATGCTTGACACCACTTGTGTGTGACACTCTTTGGATCACCATATCCAAATCTCTTGACGTTTGTAACACTTTATAAGCGTCCGGATGTACCCCTTCCAATATATGTTTTGGACCAGCGTTAATTCTCAAGTCACCTTTGATAATCCTAATTATCATTTTCAAATCTTTAGTTGTACATTTATTTATTATTTTTTTGAAATGGTATATTTGTTGATCTTCCTTTGTAAGGTTTGATAATTCTTCAAGAAATTCGTCCACTTCTTGTATCGTTAACATGCTGTTCTTAGCTGGATATTTAGACTTTGAGAAGAAATGTTGTATTGTGTCAGCTACATCACCATTTTCTAAATGTTCCAACATCGTATCTTGGTCAACAGAAAATATTCTGGAAAACAACTTGACTAGTTGTTTACTTTTTAAATTGTATACCCTTTTAGCTACTTGTGGCAGTAATAATTTACACCACAATGTCAGATCCCCTGTAAATTTTTCCCCATCGGTGCCTTGCCTAAAAAAGTTGTTTACTATTGATGTTTTGTCTGTATAAGCATCAACTCGTGATATTTTTTTACACAAACTTATGAATTCTGAAAATTTGTCATCCTCACTATTTTTAGCTGTAATACTTTGTATAGGAATATCTTTAGTAGGAACATCTGCTTTCTGTACAGGTTTGGATTCATTTTTTAACACAATAGCCTTATATTTACCACTATATTTTTCCTCATACTCTTTTTCCGTCTGATTAATTTTATCCAAAACAAATTCCTGGTCTTCTTTACTTAATGTGTGCCAATTTCCTATATCATCTATGGAGTTTATACGTTTTGTTGTCGGTCTTTGCTTTAGAAGCGCAGTCATCAAACAATCTACATGATGCCATGATTTCATTTGCTGATTATCACCATACGGACTAGGGACTAGTTTAGCGAAACGTAACTCACCATTAGGGCATTTATTCTTACATACTTTACACGCGGCACGACCTCCTTTAGCTCGCTCAATGTAAAATGGTTGAGCATTTGCCGAATCCTCAGACATTTTCGTATTACTGCGCAGTTTTAAGGTTATTGATTAACTCGAGGTTGTTACTAACATTCTTATAACGTCTTCACATAACAAATATTATTTTTAACCAATACCGCAGACACTAGTGATTTATTTGATACTACTTATTGTTTAATAATAAAATCAAACCTTACACCCCACACGATTGTTTATTATGTGAATAAAATGTCAAAGTGACGTCGTAGTTTCTTAGTGATGTGACTACGAAAGATTCAATTATTTTCATATCGAAATGCATTAAATATCAATTAATTTTAATTTTCAGCATCATCATGTCATCAAGAGTTTAGCAGCGATAGCACTAAACAGGGAACATTGACGTCACCACATTATCCATCACCGTACCCTGTGAATACACACTGCCACTACGAATTTTTCGGTAGAGGGAAAGAAAGAGTTCGATTAGTGTTTCAAGATTTTCATTTACACAAACCATCAGATAGTTCAAGCGAGTAAGTATTATAATTCATATAATGTAATTGAGCTTTATAATTCAAAGTGAGCTTTAATTCTCAATTATGAAAAATTCAAATATGATTAATTATTTTTATGATTATAATTGCAATCTGTTAGTCCCTTGGACTAAAATTATTACTGAAGAAGAGAACTATAGACGCTATTCATACCAATGACCGTTGTCCATGGCAGTGGTCTACCTAATTCAATAAAACCTTTTTTTATTGTTAAAGCGCCAACGACTGAAAAAACCGACTTCGTTCCGTTATCTTACCGTTGTCTCGCCGTCACTATGCTGGTCAAAAAACCTAATAAAATCACAAATATAACTAAGTAATAATATTAACCTGTTATAACTTTCAGTTGTACTAATGTCGACGCACTTCAGGCATTTGTAAATGTTGATGGAAGATTAGATAAAGTAGATACATTTTGCGGAAGCGATTTGCCGAAACCGATTATGTCTAATGGACCAAAGTTAATGCTTGAATTTCGAGGCACACAATCTTCACGTTTTTCTAAGGGATTCAAAATAACATATTCATTTATAGAAAGTAAGTATAACATTTTGTGCACTTGCAGTCAAATATTATTGTTTTGGTTTTTCACATTCAACATAATATATAATGAGAATGGGAACAGTATTTATTTTATATTTTTTCCTAAATAAAGACATTTTAACTTAAAATATGACATTAATTTTTCTTCTATATGTCTTCGAATTACTTCACAATATTTTTTTAAAGGTTGCAATAAATGTCCACCGCCTCATGTTTTCGTTGAGCCGCATGCGCTGGCCGTGACGTCATCGAATACCTTTCTTTGGGAAGCTTCGTCGCTCGCGTTATATTTTATTATTCAGGAATAATATAATAATGTCTTCTAAAAGTACGGTGAATAAATACTGTATTATTTCTCAATGTACGAATACTTTAATCAGTACACCAAATAAAATGTTTATTTGTGTGGCAAAAGGTGAAAAAAAACGAAAAAAGGTGAATTGCGATGAAAAATGACTCCAAGCATAAGTTGACTGAAAGATAAATTATTTTCTCTCTATAGCTGCTATTCGCTAACTAGTTTACTAGGTATTAAGCAAAAAGCAACCGCTTACCTAGAATGTTTTGTTTTAATAAATATTTGGTGTAGTAAAATCACTCAAATTTGGTTTAGCAATATGGTTATTTTAGATGTAATAATTTCGCGAATAATAAACTTCTTTACAATTAAATTGAACAATTTTGAAACCTATTATAATCATGTTAAATTGAAATATTATAAGATAAGAAAACACAATTTTCAAACGACCAACCTACTGTCAAATGTTAAACTACATTAAATTACATGTTCATACTTACATCAAACGCACCAAGCAGGCAAGCCCTGTCTTATTTCCTTTATTTACATTTATTTTATTGTGACACGACATCTGATCTCGATGCACCTGATGAGAAGCAAGAGGAGGTCCAAGAGTGACGACGGCTGAAAAAACCGTGTTAGTTCACGGCTGTCTTAGTCGTCGTCACTATGCCGACCAAAGGTGCTTCTTCACGCATCGCTTTAAGGATCCAAGGTCATAGGATAGAGAGAACACATGTGCTAGCAAAGCATTCTACTTGTCGATTGTTCTACAAAGAAAAGACGCACCGAACTTTTTAGTTCGACTGCCAATTCGGTGGATAGACTGCGGATGCTTTCCCCGACCTGTGAGGGTATTACGGGTGTGAAAAGACGAGGTAGGAACAAGTCGCAGCGAAAGGACATTCCAAGAACAAGGACAAGGCTTTTCAATAGGGAAATTAAATATGAACAGTTATATAAGCTATTGATTTTCATCTATTATTAAATTAAATAAATAAAATTAAATAAATAAAAATAAATAACACCCTAAATTTTTTTTATTTTTAGGGTGTTTATAGTTTGGCCACCTAAAAACAAAGTAGCTCGGTGTTTGCCTATAGCTTTTAGAAATAGTTATTTTAATGTTCAGTCAATAATAGACTATTTTGAAATACAAATTTTAAATATATTTATTTATTTGTACATTATTTTACGAACTCGTACAAATAAATAAATAAATGATTAAAACAAGACTAATAAATATGCGAGTTTGGTCTATTCTAAACTAGTGCGAAGCGAATAATGAATGAATGTTAGGCCGTATCGGTATCCGATGACGTCACGCTTTCTAAAGTGAAGGCCAGCTAATGAATCGAGGTATAGTGTTTTAAGTAAATCTAAAAGCATTATAACTTTGTAAATACGTATCGTATCGAAGTGAAATAAAAACTATTGGTTTAGTTAACTTGCGATCTTTAATTGTAGCAAATAAAAATTATATATTTTTTCTCTTTTCCCACGCTCATTTTACCACATTTTGAGCTATTATTCTAATCCTGACTTAAATAAATATAACTTGAAAACACTTATCCTAATTCACAAATTGATACAAAGCTTTAAAAACTATCCTGAGTTATCTCAAGACCCGTGTAGAGGTATATCTCTCTACACGGGTAATCTGCGTCATTAACAAAAATATATTTAATGTTACAGACTTTGGAATAAATACAGGGAGACAACTCATGGAATTTCCATGTGCATTCGTGTATAATAGCACTGTATCAAAAAATGGTACATTTGCTTCACCAAATTCACCAGGCCCATATCCACGTGACACAGAATGTACTTACTTCTTCTATGGCGGTGAAACCGAGAAAGTTCATCTGCATTTCACATACTTTGACGTTGAAGGTGTTCTTCCGTAAGTAATACTAAATTATATAAATATTTTTATACAAAGCTTCTAAAGTGCTTGTCATAGAAACAGGACAACCAAAGTTCATATATAAATATACATTGGTACCGGTGGATGGTTTCGAACTCATGCTCTCGGTTTGTGTAACAATTGCACTGTAACACCACGGTCGCCTTATAGATTATTTAATAGTCTTTTTAAATATACTTTCCTAAATATTCGAAGAAAACTATAATTATAGTTCTTAGCATATATGGTGCACATAGTGTACACACCATGAAGTAAGTTTCGGGATCAGTTTTGAAGCTGCCGGTTTTAACTAAGCCGACACTACATGAAGTCATTTAAATATGGCAGCATTATTTGACCGCACTCGTGCTCGGTGCATTCACCTGTTTAGACATAATTTATTTATTATTGAATTTATTAACAAACAACTTTACAATTTTAAATTTCAGATGTGAAGCTGTATCAGCAAGTGATTACGTGGAATTCTCTAATTACATGATTGAAGACAACAGATTCGGAAGATATTGTGGTCAAATGAAAGAATTTCATGTAGAGTCTGACAGAAATTTCTTCAAAGTAACATTCCGGTCCAATGATAGATTAGATGGGACAGGCTTCAAGGCCGCTTATCAATTTTTAGAAGCAACTGATGAGTATCAAACTCCAATTAAAGATAATGCATCAATAAGTAAGTACCTTTATTATTAATTTTTAAGTAAAAATAAAAGATTTGCCGTAAATAGGGTAACAATGACGTTATATAACGTTATATTACTTGGTGTAGAGTCGCGTCCACTATGCCAACTCAGCTGAAACAGGCACTGAATCACTTTATGATTTCTACATATAAATATAGTAGTACTTCTCCGGATCGGAAGATCGGAATCGGATCCGGATCGAAAGACTGGGCAAATGGTCACTAACTGTCTGCCTACCCTACCACTCATCAAAATAGTTTTAGTGTATTATAATCTCGGAATTACTAATCGGTTTATATATATTTCTTCCAGATTACTCAAGCCTTCTTCTTTTACTCGCCATCTTAGTAAATCAACTGTATCGATATATCATAAAATGAAGTGATATTAGAATAAATTAGTGAAATAAAAAATATGTAAATTTTGTAAATTATGTGCCATACACTTGTAAATTTTAGTACCTATTTAGTTTTACTTCATAAGGAATTGTGTGTATACTCTTTGTAGGGATGCAAATATAATTATAACATTTCAAACACGATAATTTTTAAAAGGGCACCTTTTACACCTTTTTAACTGATGTAGTTATTTATCCATTTGCTGAGTGTAGGTATTACAAAAACAGTTTTATAGATTTTAAAAAATAGTTGACATTTTAAATACCCCACCTACACAACTGCTAATAAAATTATGTTTTAGATTACTTATACCTATTTAAATATGTAAATAAATAAACAATTTTTGTATGTATGTATGTAATTTTATTTTCCTAATATAACGATATGAGTAATCAATTAATAAATGAAGTACATCACTATCATTGAACTATTCCGAATTTTTTCGCGCTTTTTTAAATTTATTTTCCCTAGTATTCCTTGTTGACTAACAAGTGCTTTTTAGGTCAAAACTTTTTCGTATTCTCCGAAAATTATGATTTTAAATTATTATTCAATTCGGAATGGCATGTAGATAGTTTTTGAGAGAAGGGGGAGAAAAGGGGCGCTCGCAAAAATGGGGGGTTTGGTTATTCGCAAATATCTCAAAAACTATATGAGATCATTCAAATTCGAAAAAAGATCCGAAAAAAGGAGAAAATTTCCCAAAGAAAAGTACCAACTTCCGAAACTGTAGGGCCAATTCTTATAATTTTCCCAGAGGGTAAATACGATCGAAAACGGGTACTCCGGCTCGCGCAAGCCAGGCCTACTACGGACCTTTAATGAATAAATATTATTTAAACTTATTAAATATGAAAATTATAAAATGAAAAAATTCAAGCGCCAACAGGATACAGGATCACTGAACAATAATCCGTGGTCCAAAATTTTTTATCGCGATATCGAAATTTTTATCAATTAGTTATCCATTAGTAAATTATTATTTTTTTGTAGCACGAACATTGACATTGCAAGTGCCATAATTGTTAAACTATTAATCTAAGAATATTTTTCCTTTCGTCGAACCATTTTTTAGAGTTCTTAGAATCAGGACATTTGAAAGTGGTGATACTACCCCTGATCGGCAAACAGGGCAAATACCTGTCACTCCTAAAACATTAAACCGACCGTGGTGTAGTGGTAATGTAATGAAAACCGAGAGCAAGGGTTTATAACCACTTGCCGGTACCTATGTATATAATATATGTACTTTGGTTGTCCCGTTTATAGAAACTAGTTGTAAAGTATAGTTGGTAAAGTATAGACTTTACCAACGAAATATATTTTTTTCTTTATTATTTACTTTTCTACCGAAGTTCATGTAAAATAGAAAGGATACATTGGTAACGGCCAGTGGTTACGAAATCGTGCTCATGGTTTGCATCACCATCACGCTACCACTACACCACGGTACCTTTACACGAAGACATTTTAAAGAGATGTAATTAGTTTTATTTAAAAAAACTTGTAAGTATTAGATAATTATGCAACTAAATTTTATCATACGAGTATGCACCTAATATTTACGTGCAGGCGACGTCTGATCCTGACCTGATAATAAGCAGCAGTAGCGCCAGGGGCCAGGTGCTTCATCACGATCTTCTTCAAGAATATCTGTTGGAGAAGAAGAACACAGGAACAGGGAAAGAACAAGTAAAGCATTCGACTTGTTGAATGTGCGGTAAAGAAGGGATGCGCTTAACTTCTTTCTTCGGTTACTTGTGTCGACTTTGTTTCTCCCTGTCCTGTGCGAGTATCGCAAAAGCTGAAACGGAAGCGATTTGTACACAATCAAGTTTTTCGAAGCTTTTTATTATTGTAACTCGAGTCTACATAATATGACAACACCCCGCCTGATGTTAAGCTGGAGTGTGATCCATGAATGGAGGCTACTCCCTAGATCGATTGCAGCGCCGAGCTGTCCGAATTATAGCAGATGCACGATATATTACACGCAAAATATTACACGAACTCTGGAGCCCCTGCAACTACGCAGAGACATGGCGGCTCTGTGCGTCCTCTATCGCCTATACCACGGAGAATGTTCCGAGGAGCTCTTTAACCTTGTTCCTACCTCGTCTTTTCACACACGTAATACTGGTCAAGGAAACATCCGCATTTTGTCGACCAATTCGGCAGTCGAACTAAAAAGTTTGGTGCGTCTTTTCTTTGTAGAACAATCGACAAGTGAAATTGCTTTGTCAGTCCATGTGTTCTCTTCGTCCTAAAACCTTGGATCTTTCAAGCGATGCGTGAAGAAGCACCGTTGGCCGGCATAGTGACGGCGACTGGGGCAGCCTTAAACTAACTCGGTTGTTTCAGTCGTCGTCACTCTTGGACCTCCTCTTGCTTACCATTAGGCGGGTCAAGGTCAAATGTCGTGTCACAATCAAACAATCCATCAAATTGTCACGCCTCTTTCCTACAGGGATAGGCAGAGACAACGGAGCGCCACCGGTAGTACCACCGCGTACTACCCCAGAAGATAGACTGGGCACCAGCACGACTGCCACTTTTCAAATCCTAAATTTTTAGTAACCTACACCTATAGGTAGTCTGATAATGATTAAGAACAAATAAAAGTTCATTGCAAAAATCACGCTAATTCTAGGTTTAGTGCAACGAAGAATTTCAATTAACCGACTATTGTAAATGCATAATTCTCGTCGACATTTCTTCCTGGCTGTACCGCCGACTAAACTTTATCTCATTGCATAATCAGTAAAGAAATGAATGCTGTTTCTTGCTTCATTGCTTTACCGACGTGTAGTGCCCTTGTTTGCCGTCGGACAGGTGTGGCGCTAGTGTCGCTACCCATGCTCCCCAGTCCCCACCTACAACTTTTCGAAATCCTACCAACACGTTAGGTCAGTTGGATTTCGGTCTGAAGCGCGGTGGTCGTGTGTTCGTGCCGGTTAAAAATTCGCGCGAAACTTTTTTTTAAATACGTATTGTTTAAAAGTAATCTTGTTAATGAAGTTAAACTTCTTGTGACTTAGTTTTCGTGCTAGAGGATTTGTGTTGTACTTCTGTGAATTTTAAGTTTGTGGCTTGTGTAACCTATACTTTGTTATAGTATAGAGTGGTCGCAGGTGGTACATTCCAGAGGAGACGCCGACACAGCCTCCTTTCCTATTTGACAGGTGGACCGCTAGATAATCCCATTTATTATTGAGCGTAAGTAGATATTTTAATTTAATGAACACGTTTTATATATACTAACTATAACCAATAAACTTTTACACTAAATAATCGTGATATTTTTTGAACTTAACTTTTAAAGTCGAATTTTGTAGAAAGGTCAACTGTTGAACTTACCCGTTATATGTAAGAAAATGACCTTTTAAGTGTTTTTTTATTTACCAAACTATTTAAGAGTTGAATTTGGAATTTATTAATCCAGGGATCATAAACCTTTTTGCATACATTGTTGCTATTTTATATAGGTAGTTTTTTAAATGTGACATATTGTGAACTTTGACAGCCTGATAGGGAGCTCAGCGGATATCCGTGAGCGCTGACGACCATGAAAACTTATAACTGCTAGTTTATTATAATCCAATAAAATACTCTTAGATGGGAATGTTTAAAGTTTATAGTATAATACTGAGCTTTATATAATCCTGAGTTTTTTCTTATAAGATAAAGTGCAAACTCATAATTTTAAGTTCTTATTTGAAATTTCCTTGCTATTATAAGCTCAGAATTCTAGTATGCAGTGGTACCCAGCCTGCCGATCCATTTACAAGCATACAGACCGTGAAGTGACTTAGTCGCGTTTCAGGATCACCTTTTATGTTGTCGATTTTAACTAGATCGGCATGGTGGACGTGACTGCTATTTACGATTATTAAACTATAGTAATAATAGCAGTCATCCTAGTAAATGGACCGCACTGCAGCCTAACATCAGGCAGGGTTCTGTCATATGTCTAGTCACAATAAAAAAAATATACGTCTACTGATTATAAGAAATTTATGATCACATAAGCTTATTAATGATTTCTTAAATGCCAAATCATAACTTGCAAGTCATTTGCATATTTGTTTAATTACTGTTTATTGTCAGCGTAAAAATCTTATTTCTATATGCTCATGATGACCTCATAAAGTATATTCATTAATCATTAAGAATATACCTATTGAATTATCATTACGAAATTAATAAAGTTTTTTACCACAAATCCATTCAATCTTATTCATCTATTGTTATAGACAATTTAGTCGTTTTGAATCTCATCTTCAATGGTCACTTCAGGAGGCCAGTGGAAAGATAAAACGGGGACGATTCAGAAAACTGTTCCCTATTCAAATCGGTGACTTAAAAAAAAAAACAGGGTTGCACATAGCCCGTTAATATGAACAGGGGGTGTACCACCATTTCTTATAGCATCGTCAAATTCGTACGTCAAATATGCTTATTTGAATAAGATTACTATTGGCAGTTTTGTGACGTCATATCAATTTTTATTCCTCCAAAGCGAACCACCGCAGTAATTACAAAAAATAAAATTATGTTTTAATATTTAAATGCAACAGTAATACGTTGTTGAACGTAAAATCTATGCGAGTGTACGAATGAATTTGAAGGAATAAAAAATTGAAAATTGCAAATAAGAGATGGTGGTTCGAAATTGAGTAATCTTGTTTTATACGTCAAACAGTACTGTCTTGAAACAAGTTTGTTTTTAAAAGTTGGTGGTTGGTGGTAGGCTTCCAGGAGCCTAGCACGCGCGCATCGATACCAAAGATACTAATTAATTCTGTCACAATATGCTAAGCCTCTATATGAAGATAATTATGAATGTGAAATTGGCGAGAGAGTTGTGTCAGAATCGTGGAAAGTAGCACTCCGTTATCTCTGCCTATTTTCGTGGGAATTAAGACTTGTATTGATAATGAAATGATTAAAACTCCGGTCATAAGTCCGGAACATTGTCTCCACTCTTTCGCCTGCTACGCGACGGACCCATCACCCGCAAGGAGATTCCATTAATGCTAAGAAAATTGTCTCATATTCAACCAGTTATATTAAAGCTTAAGTATTAAGGTATAAATAATTATTTGCTACCTGGTGAGATCACTACAAAGCGAGTGGTGAATGTTCACGATCACGCAACATATAAAATATAAGTAGGTACCTATAATCTTTTGTAAAATGTACGTATAGTATCTATTATAATTCTAATCCTTTTCGAGTAATAATTTTTTATTGTGACTCGACATATGACAGCACCCCGCTGTCATGCTAAAGTGTGGTCTATGAATGGATGTCACTGCTACTACAATTCAAGTAGTAAGTAGCAGTCACATCCACTATGCCAGTCTAGTCGGAACCGGCAACTTACAAGCTGATCCCGAAACGCGACTAAATCACTTCACGGTCTGTATACTTGTAAGTGGTGGTACTACTCCAGATCGGCAGAATGGGTGCCTCTGCCTACCACTCTTTAAAATGTTGTTTAGAGTGCTAGGCTGGCAGTTGATGATTTTTCTGTCTGCAAACCTGCAGTAGTACCACCACTTTCAAGTGTACAGATCCTTAAGGGACACAGTCGCGTTTCGGGTTTAGCTTGTAAGTTGCCGGTTCTAACTAGGCCGGCATAGAGGATGCGAATTCTACTTGCAATTATTTTATTGTAGTACATGCATGTATTGCACTCCAGCTTAACATTAAGCTGGGTTTGTCATATGTCAAGCCACAATAAAGAAAATAAAGTAAAAAAATGTTCCTTTCAAACTGGTTCCAACTTTAAAAACAGCAACCTTGGAGCGCTTAACTAGACGCATTCAAATTCGTGATTATTGACAATGCGGGTGATTAAAATACGAACACCTATTTGTTAGTCACGCATGCCAAATAGAATAAGTTCCTTCATTGTTAAAATAGTAAAAGTCCGTCCTCACACTTATTCATGGCCGCCTTATGCTGAGGTCGACCACAATCTCAGATTTGAGCTGCTAGTTCGATCAATTTTTTTCATTATTTGACAATATGAAACCTCTGGGACGACTATGCCAAGTATCTCGATGCTCTAAATTCATTGCAGCGCCAAGCCGTCACTTTGTTTAAAAATTCAAGCATTCCACTTGTCGCTAGTTAAACAAAGAAAAGACACGCCGAATCCGCCGATTCTGGCCACCGATTCTGTCGACAGAATGCAGATGCTGCCTCTGATTTATGCGAGTAGCAAGTGAAGATAGCGAAGAATTAAATAAGTGTTAACCTAAAGGGAAATGAACGTGAAATAAATAAAATAAGGAAGGATTAATAATTTTAATCATTATATTTAATTTCTTTCTTGTCCTATATTTATATCATAAATGTTGTGGTAGAGAGTATGTGGTAACATCACCATATACCACAGCCACAAATTTGCGGTGTTTGCGTTGCAACACCAGACATAGATACTCGTAATACGCTATCATAAAATAATGTAATGCGAATATTGCATATTGAAAATAATTTAATATTTTAGGATAAGATTATTTTAAAATTAAATAAGTTTATTTCAGCGCAGTGCGCGATAGATGTGGTTATAAAGAATATTTAGTGCCAAGGATTGACAAACGAATGCTTCGATGGTTTGTGCACATAGAAAAGAAAAAACCTATAATTGATAGGCCTGGGGCCCACGGCCAATAACCTGCCTGATGCTTATCATAAAAAGCAGTGGGAATTGTAGTATTTGTTGTGCTGATGAACGTATGAACGATGAAATAGTGTGCCTGGGCCAAGCCTGTTCAAATGACGAATGGAATTTATAAATCTGATAGGGATGGATGCGTTAAACAAGGCAGAAATATAAAAGTGTTTTTTGACCAAATTGTAGACATCCTCTAGAAGAGCTGGGTTTGCCTAGTACCTATTAGCTTGTCTAAAGAGAATTATGGATATGAGAGAAACGAGGGAGTCAGGATCGTGGCAAGTGGCGCTCCTTTGTCTTTGCCTATCCCTGTTGTGAAAAGGCGTGACAAATTGATGGATTGTAAAATATATTTTATTAAAAAAAGTTTATCAAGTTAAAATAGGTGCCTGTGGACTTAAAAGGAGTACCATCACATATATTGTATTGTTATTCTTAAGATAAATAAAGATTTATAATTATTATATTATTAATTCTCAAGTTAAATAAATAAATCAATAAGTATGGTATATAAATGCTAATCCTATCTGTAGTCGCTTTTAATTCAGGTATCGTATGGATATGAAACACTAGAATTATACAATATTTACCAGAGTATAACATAAGAGCGAACAGTGACTATAAAGGTTAGGAATGCTTATCGGTTAAATCGCCAAGCCTCCTGTTTCCACGTGCTCCATTTTTTATGATCATACAAGTTCTTTTTGTAAAGTAAGAGGTAAGTAGTAGGTACCTATTGTTTTGAGGTTCAAGGTTTAACTAATGCCTTACAATATATTTTTTTTCTTTATAAGTACATAACAAATGACAGCGTTTAATTTACGAATAGGTAAAGCAAAAATGTTTTCATAGTGATAAAACTCTAAACATGTATAACATCGGATTGATTTACAAATAATAAAGCTAAATCTACGTTTAATTATAATTAAAACAAAACAAATAAAATAAAATAAATATGGTGACCGTGGTGGTGTGGCAGTGTAATGGTTACGCAAACCGAGAGCACGGGTTTAAAACCACTTGCCGGTAACCAATCTTTGATATATGTACTTTGGTTGTCCTGATTCTATGATACAAGCACTTTAGTAGCTTAGTATAGAAATGTAAATAAAATAATAATTTAAAAAAATATAGGTCAAACTGATTATTTTTTACATTTCTATTACTAATCTACTAAAAGTGTTTGGTATCATAGAAACAGCACTACCAATTTACGTATATCAAAGCTACATTGGTACCGACAAGTGGTTTTAACGGGGGCACTCGGTTTGCGTGACACCACGCACTACACGATCGCCTTTTACACATTATTTTTACTTTTTGTGATGAAAACTACTTTTTCAATGGATTGAGACTAGCCTTTAAGCTGGATGTATTCTATATAGTATTTAAACTAGTCTGGTTATATTACGATAACCTACACAAATATTTAACGCATTATTCTATCTTATTGTAGTAAACTTGACAAGGCAGCCATTTGCAATTCGATATCCTTAACTCTGTGCCCATTTATAGGAATTCTTCACGAGAGATTTACCATAATAATTCACAGCAGTAGCTATTGTTTGAAATCACTTGGTTTACGTCAGACAGGCTCGACCTCGACGTTCTGTAAAGGTAAGCCGCTCCCTACTTAGGGTGCCTAGGTTTAAATACTAGACCAGGCGTAAAGGTAGTCTCACGGCCGTTGTTTAGCATAATGTTATTGCCTAATTTTAATAATGTTTTGAGCTTGAATTATGCAAATACCTATCTGCGTAATGTCACCTGGATATCTCCAATGGTCTTGTATTTAGACGGTAAATAATTTATGTGGGTTGATTAAATAGCTAAATAGATGTTTTAACTTCTTTTATTAGGATTACTCACGTCCTTCAAGTTACAATAGGGAAAATAATTATAATATTTATTATATATGTATTGTATAGTTTTATGTATTAATCAATTAATCAAATTGTCACGCCTTTTTCCCACAGGGATAGGCAGACACAATGGAGCGCCGCTTGCTACGATTCTGACCAAACGCTTCCTTCACATCCACAATTCTCTTTATACAGACTTTATAATTTTGCGGTCTCTGCTTTTGATTCCGAATTATACTATATAGTCTCACTTACCTTTGATTTATAATTTGTAATTTGGTAATATTATGATTTATTTTATTTCAATTTTAACGTAGCAAGTATCAGCAGATCTAGAATAAGTTGTATCAGTAATAAGTATAGAGAAGTAGATTACTATGGCTGCCGTTCTGATGCTTATTAACTAGTTCATACTCGTAGACTAAATACTCAGACCTGTCACTTAGAATAAATTAGGATTGTCGTCCCACTGTGTTTAAGAGCACGGCAACAACTGCATTCCTTAACAGGTTGGGTTGGATTACCGATTGCACAGATAAAACAATTGGAGTGTAAATATTGTGTTGTTAAATAAGTTAAGTATTGAAATAAAGGACTAAAGGCTGGTTTCACACGTAACACAACCACACCACATGGCAATTACATAATATCGATGTGGTGGCGTTGTCGCTAGTAGTTGCGATGTGGTTCCGTTATGAATAGTATTTAAAGACACGCAGATCGACTCCGGCTCACATAGAGAAGAACCCCACTTGAATACCGTGGTGTGGCAGTGCAATGCGCAACCGAGAGCACGGGTTCAAAACTACTTGCCGGTATCAATGTATCTTTCATATATGTACTTATCATGTTATTAAGATACAATCACTTTAGTAGCTTAGTATAGAAATGTAAATACAAAAAATACGGCAAATTAGGGACCTCTTTAAGCTGTACCTCACTGCAACGGAATGAAAGGGAGGAGGGTGTAGACGTGCGCGCATTTTCGTTGCGTCGACGTGACGTTTGTTTGTTGGCCGCTAGATGTCACTGGTGGTTGCATTGTGGTCGGTATCACAGTTGAATTGGACAGCAAATTGTGGTCCTTGTAAACTATTTTCATACAATACATTAATATGGTTGTGGTGTGGTTGTTTTATGTGTGAAAGAACCCTTAGTGGAATGCCGTTGATTTATTTTGACCGCTTAATGACAGAACATTCGCTTTGGTCTAAAGAGACTTGCGTTCGAATTCACGAGTATCTTTTATTGCGAGTGGTAATTATAGCGAATAAGTTATTAGGTTAGTTAGAGCGAATGAGTATTGTGTATTGCCTAATAAATTTGTTCATACAACCTTCGTTTAGATACTTAATACTATTTAGGTGGTAGGTAAATGTATCGAACTAACTAAATACCTTTTGAAATTATTTTGCGCTTAAAATAGAAAAAAAAAGAGTTAAATAATTCTCTTCAATAATCCAAGTAATGACAATTTTAGAGATGATTGACTAAAAGTGATCTAAAATTACGAGTAGGAATGATTTACACGATCCTAAAACAACTCTCTCGATTTTCTCACATTCTAAATTCTCTTCATGAAATTTAATGGTATAGGATAGCATTCAGGATTTTTATAAATTATTTTATCGTGACTCAACATTTGATCTCAACTTGCCTGGTAAGCAAAGGAGTACCAACGACTGGAAAAAACGAGTCAGTTTACGGTTACCTCAGTCGCCATCACTATGCCGGCTAAAGGTGCTTCTTTACTCATCGCTTGAAGTACCCATAGTTATAGTATAGAAATAACACATAGGCTGGTAAAGGATTTCGCGTAGTCCTGGCATAGTGGGATGCAACTGCTACTTCATGTTATATGTATGTAACTCACCTACCAGTCGCCTTCATTAATGCATCGGCACACTAAACACCAGTCATTACGCCGAGCAGGGCCGTCTTAAGCATACTCAGCAGGGAGCAAAAGTCAAGACTCCGCTCGCGTGGTCTCAGTGTAGTAGGTACCTATCGAAATTTATGGCGGTCGGCAAGCGCCCCCTAGGACTCTGCGCCCGGGTGCACTGCACCCCTTGAACCCTGGGGTAAAGACGGCCCTGACGCCGAGCCACAAAGAACAATCTTGATTAACAAAAAATGCTTTGGTTCGTCCTCTATTTTATACTTTAGTTGTAACACTAAAAATTGAAACTACATATTGATGGATTTTAAAAACCTTTTTTCAATAAAACGCTCAATTGAATGTTTAAGATAATCCAATGACGAGTTCCTTCTAAGTAAAAGATGTTTGGACTTTCCTAATTGTATTTCTAAGTCCATAACACAACGTAGAATCCAAACCTACTCTGTTTTATATCCTTTTCCTTTTAAACCAACCCATTGGTGAGCTAATTTTGTTGAATATTAAGCTATGAATACGAGGTGATATTTTTATGTTTTAGAACTTCTGAGCAATATTCATAAAAAATTTGTTAGTAAAATCAAGACAAGAATTTTAATCGGTGATTATTTTACTACACTGTCATTTTGTTATTAGTTTTTGATTGTCACAATTATGAGTTCTGAAATAGAAATTCAAATGTTAGACTTTTTTATTGTGATTCGACATATGACAGCACCCCGCTTGATGTTAGGCTGGAGTGTGGTCCATTAATGGATGTTAGTGCTACTACAATTTAATAACTGTAAGTAGCAATCACATCCACTATGCCGGCCTAGTTGGAACCGGCAACTTTCAAGCTGATCCCGAAACGTGACTAAGTCACTTCACGGTCTGTATACTTGTAAGTTATAGGGGCGGTCGTTTGCCACCGTTGACCACATGCTAGGCCGGCATAGTGGATATGATTGCTACTTACAGTTAATAAATTGTAGTAGCAGTCGCCTTTAATAATGGACCGCAATAAAAATCAAGCCTCATCAATAAGGCCATCCCATGTTTTCTTTCTATTTTATAACCTTGGATCCTTCAAGAGAGGCGTGTAAAAGTGCCTCTGACCGGCAGTACGACGGGGACTGCCGGTCAGAGGCACTTTTTAAGTAGTTAAAACACCTCTTACACATCTCCTTACCTATTATCAGGCAAATCCAGGTCAAAAGTCCAGTCACAAAAAAAAACAAGATCCGTAGATCCGTAAAAATCGATTAATATTTAACTCTGAGTGACTCTTTAATTTTTTTTCTCGTGTAAATGACCTAATTCTGAGAGGTATAAAATGAAATCAATATATTTTTTGCTAGAATCGGCCTAACCATTCGTTCCACAGTAATATTTGTAATTTGTACAAACGTAGATGACGACAGTACGAAGTTTTTTAGACGGCTATTATACTTTTTGTTATTTATTTTAGCAGACGTGTTTAAGACGACAGGCGTGGACGAACGGTTTAGCGACTGGTTTGTTGCGCGTAAAGTCCCGGGTTCGATCCCCGGTCGGAGCAAATATTTGTTTCATAGCTTTTATTTGTAATATTTAATAGTATTAAATATTGCAAATATTTGTTAATAAAAAAAAAAGATGGATATTTGCTTCGGGTCTGGTTATCAAAGAGTGGTAGGCAGTGGTACCCAGTCTGCCGATCCGGGGTAGTACCACCACTTACAAGTATACAGACCGTGAAGTGATTTGGTCACGTTTCGGGATCAGCTTGTAAGTTGCCGGTTCCAACTAGGCCGGCATAGTGGATGTGATTGCTACCCACTGTTATTGAATTGTAGTAGCGGTGACATTCATTCATGGATCACACTTCGGCTTAACATCAAGCGGGGTGCTGTCATATGTCGAGTCACAATAAAAATTTAAAAAAAGATAAAAATTATACAATAAATACACTTCCATGTTAAAGTGGACAGTTGGCGGTCATATTATGCCACGTAGTTTGATAATCTGGGTGTATTACCATTTCAAGGTTTGATCTTTGGCCGGCATAGTGATAGTGACTGGGGCAGCCGTGAACTTACTCAGATTTTTCAGTCATCGGCACTCTTGGACCTTCTCTTGCTTACCACCAGGCGGGTCGAAGTCAGATGTCGAAAGTGTACTGAACGCAAAATGGCTCCGTCGTGTTTTAGAATCAGCTAGTCCGGCATAGTGGATAACTATGACGATATCAGTCGCCTCTATTCATGGACCGCACTCAAAGTGGGGCGTCGTCATAATAAAAAAGTAATAAGAAGAAATACGCAGTTGAGAAAATGTCACCAGATTTATAGCTTTAAAGTAACTAATCCTGAATTCCAAGTAGATATCTTGCAGTTGAGATATAATAATTTAACATAATACGAAAGTCGCACATTTATTAGATACTTGTATTATCCAATTAAAAGTTTTTGCGTCTATCTGCTATTTAATTGGCTATAAAACCGAGGAGTATCTTACTCACCCACCTTAGAACAAAAAATACATCTCTGTCACTAACCTCGCGCTGTGATGAAACGGACAGAATAGCAGCATTTGCGGTCACAATGGTGCAATTCATCTTTCATCTCATTTCTACGCGTCTTATTTAATTGGATGTCAGGCTGGTTGTCTCTCTCACACTTGTGTTCTAACGCATTCTTGATTGGTACCTTAACCTGTGTCTGTGGGAAATACTGTAATAGACGGCGTTTTTGTGGCTTAATTAATGTGCTTGGTGTACTCCCTTTTGTTGCTTTGTTCTCTAGTTCTCTTTGTTTGGACACTTAATGCATCCCTTACATACATTAATTATTTCATTTAATTTTATACGTTTTTTGTTTGTTAAATTCTTCATTACATTAATTTCTTTTACAATAACCTGCTTGTAACTGTCACGCAATAACAATTAATTAACTCTTGCTTAATAAATAATTTTGTATACAAAATGTAATTTAACGCCAATGAAATTCTGATGAAGAAACCAATAAAATAGTTTTCAATCATTATAGTTCATAGATGGTATGATTTAAGTCATTTACACTGAGAGTATGTAAGGAATTTT
Source organism: Tinea trinotella (assembly GCA_905220615.1). Lineage (NCBI taxonomy): Eukaryota > Metazoa > Arthropoda > Insecta > Lepidoptera > Tineidae > Tinea > Tinea trinotella. Next base: position 9,910,201 of record HG992315.1, read on the forward strand.
TATGAAGCTCGGTTATGGTCACGAACGCGACGCGATGCGAGCGGCAGCTGGCCCGGATTGTTCACGGCTCATCGCCCTCGAGAGGGATTGTCCAGGCTATATATACATCGAGTATGACCAGTGACCACATTTGCCCATATCAATATATTTATTTATCAATAAAATTTTATGCTTACTGGTATAAAACTGCTCTGTGCTTCCAAAGTAAGTATGGATATAAATTATGAATTAATTATGTACCTATGAACATTTATTTTTTGTTGCGACGCGACTTCTGATCTTGACTTGCCTGATCTGATGGTAGTCAAGGGAAAGTCCAAGAGCACCGAGGACTAAAAAAACGGCAATGTTTAATTCATTAATCAATTTTCACGCAAAATCTAAGATAAAATACTAAAAAACCGTCCAGTTTACTGCCATACTAAGCCGGCGAAAATATAACGTGAACTAAATATTCCAAGATATTGTTCCATTCAACTTAGGCTTATATTTAGAATAGAAGCAAATATTTAGTACCTAGCTACCTTTACCTTATGAATTACATTACGATGTAAAAGAGTGAATTGCTCTACAAAATAACTTACACAGTAATAATTGAAAATAAAAAATTGGTATAAATCACTAGTGTAAAATAGCTTACCGTCGTCGTCGGCTTCCTTTTGATTGTGCCCGTAAACCGTGTCCAGACCTTTTCCCTATCGTCCCACGCAACCTGAACCAATCACCTTTTGTTTGTTAAACGTACTGTACAAAAACCAACATGAATCGAAATGGGTTTCACCGTGTTCTTTTCACCTCATTTTGATTATTATCAATGATCTCCAACTGTTTTAAAGGTGACTCGTTGTTATTATGTTGTATTGTTTTAATGACACATGGCGAACTATTATTACAAATGTTATTGTTAAATATTTGAACTACGAAAACAAAAACAGATAAAAATATATTTAGGACTAAGATAAACTTAAAGTTTCCTTGCACGAGTACGATCGCTACAATAAAACATGTCGCAATCAGATTACCAGGTGATTAAAATATACTACCATTTGTTTTCCCTATCCTTGACTTAAATTCATCAAGCGAAGTGTAAAAAAAAGCACCTTTGACCCTGCCTCTGACCGACTGAGGCAAGCGTAAATCGAGTATATTTTTAGGTCATCGGCGCTTATGAGCCTCTTTGCTTGTCATCAGACAAGTCGAGGTCAGATGTCGCGTCATAAAAAAAAACTAAAACACAAGGATAAAATTACGACTATGCAATAATATTGAGTAGTATTATAGCGTCAGCTTATACAATGCTTATTTAGTGCTTATCAATCAAAAAAGCAAATCACTACTGCTAACGGTCTGAATTGAAAAGAAGCGGTCGACCGAATAATCGATTGACGTTGAAGATTTAACAAGTTGCAATTTACTGTTTGGTGCTATTTCTATTTGAAATGCATCTTTCGTCAATCCTATTGTTGTCCATTGAAGTATATCTTGTTTTTCATAAAATGTATTTGTTACACGCTCTTTAAAAAATCGTCTATAATAAATATAACAATACGTTGCAAATCTATACTAATATAATAAAGCGGAAGAGTTTGTTTGTTTGTTTGTTTGTTTTTGTGTTGGATAGATCAATTATTGAGGAAGGCTTTAGGCTATAAAACATTACGTTGCGACTTATAGAAGCGAAGAAACAGTCGAAAATGTGAAAAAAACGGGGATTATTATTCGTCTTTGAGGGTTTCCGCTGCGTGCGCTGCGAAAACCGTTTGAGATACCCAAAAAAATATGTATGAAAGAATTATTCCTCTATAAATTATCTAAAAAAATGTCCGCGACCGTATATGTCTATCTTTTAAGATTAACTCACAATAACCGTTTTTATGATAGTCAAATTTGGTCTAAATTAATGCATTATTACAAATGATTTGTCAGAGTTGTATTAACATAATAATATTATTCTTTATCGAAATAAATGTGTTATTAATTAAGAGTATTTAACTGTGAACAAAATTGTCACTGACATCACCTAATTTCAATAAACATCTTATAAGATAATACAATTTATACAATTTTAAAATAACTCACACTCAACAAAATTCACACGCGTCGCATGATGAGCGCTAACCGGCGGGCGAGGAGAGGCGGTGCTTGCGGGCGAGGCGGAGGGGGGTGTAGCTCTACGAGGTATAGTCTGTCTAAGCCGAAATGACGCGCCCCTCCACTGCATTTACGCATACGAGCAAATATAAAATATGGATAAAACACACCGAAAATGCAGTAATTGGTTATTCAGTTGCTGGTTAGACACAAAGGAGGAACGAACGTGATGAAGTTTAATAGTATAGTTAGTAATATTTGCATTCACACATTTAAATAAACTAATAAAGTGGAGGGGCGCGTCATTTATAGACAGACAAGTATACTATGCGGTCGGCTCCCTAATGATCAGTTGAATGCAGCGTTAATTTGTTTTTACGATATAATATCATCGTGCAAAATCCTTTTTTATATTATACAATTTCATTTTGTAGTAGTTTTCTCTATAGTAGGTAGTGTTTGTTTTAAGTATAGTATTTTGTTTCTAATATTTTCACAATAACACTTTTTTTGTTTTGTTGTAAATAATACCTGTAGGTGTCATCTACATTCTTTCAAGGTTAGGTTTTACAATTCTTATTAGGTTAGGTTTTAGTTTAAGCATACAGTTAGTTTGGTTAAGTTTTCATTTCCTTCGTTCTTTCTTCGTCACTGTAATGCCTAGAAAAAGGACTCAGCGTTCTCGGCAGACTGCTGCTGCAAAGCGGCTGCGAGTTTTGCGCACAAGAAAATAAAACTGAAAATAAAATTTACGCAGAAGTACTTTAAAATATATTATTTTTAAAACTACTTTAAAATATATTCTATTAGTTACGTAATTTAATCGTCTAAAATAAGTCTCGGGTATAGGTAATTTATAATAAAGCTGATCAGGTAGGTAAACAAAAAATTAATATGATTCCCAAAATAACTATTCCACGCGGACGCAGTCGCGGGCACAGCTAGTATAACAATATTTCGCATATTATGACTTACGACATTTTCATTGTTATATTTAAAGATTTATTAGGTTTTTTTCTAATCATTCAATAATAGTTTCCTTTCTATTCTCATAATGTCATTAATAATGTAGTTATATTTTAATGTTCTTTACCAAATAAACAACGGACTTTCTTGATCTATAATTATGTGTAGTAATCTTAGAAAAAGTATCTTATCATCCTGTTGTACTACATCAATCGAGTATACGGTACCTATCACAAACATCTCAAGCCCGTCATTCGAATTGATGTTTTGTTCGTTCTTTTAATAATTTAGTTCAAGTAATTTTAAGTCTTCATTTCGATCATCATACAGATAGTAAAGTTACTTAAGATAATTTGAGAGAAATAATCTAAATAGTTTTTTTTGTTATTCATGGCATTATAAACATTGGTAGTTTCCATATTAGTTATCGTACTGATCAGTAATTTGAATGGTTATTGCTTCTAATCTGCATTCCTCGACTTGGGCCTATCTGACCAAATGCAGATGACATCATTGACCAACTTTTAGTTTTATTTTGGCGGCAACTTTCACAACATTAGACACGCCCTACACGTGGGTGAATCGTATTATTTAAAACTTCAGATAATTACTTATCAGATTCGTATCATTAGAGCGTGGACGGTGGGATCGCTCCTGGCTATGGACTTGTAACGACTCTTTTGGGATGTATTGAGTTTTTGCTTTAGAAAAAAGTTCACCCGTCCCTTTGAGAGTTTGTAACATTCGTGGGAACAAAATTTTAGTTTTTTGTTTCGAGAGTTTATAGCGCATTAAATAAATACTTTATAAAAATATACATATAATAAAAGTTACAAAATATTCACTAACAATTTAAATCCTCTGTTTGTTTTAAATCTCAAGACATTCTTGCTTAAAATTATCATCGAGTCATCCGATTTGAATAGGAGTCCGTCAAGAAACATCATTCACTATGGATGTGTCACAAAAGCTCCGACTGTCTGTCCATCTACCGTCCGGATGTGGGCTGGTCGCGGCGTATTCCACACCGCTGACGGTGAAACCTGTTCGGCTACGTAGGTGGTTTGTTTTTGTTTTATTTTCATCTTATCCTCATTTGTTTGTAACCCTCGCGGTAACCTATTATGGGTACTCCTAGCAGTTTTGTGACGCTCTTACATATAAAAGCCTTTTGTTCTTCAAAACTTGTATTCTAGTAAGGTCTTTGACTTTACGGTTGAAGATATTGCAGTTGTACAATTTAAAAATCATTTTCAAAATTTATTGCATAGATTACCTATTTCAAAACGTAGATTACAGCACAAACTAAACAATTACCTAGTTTTTAACTTTAACTATATTTTGCAACTCTAAGTCAAGGCCTATTTAAAAATCCATTCAAAATTGGTATCCTTCTCATGTTCCATTTTCACAGATTCGGTTCACGCTCCCACGGCACAGTAGAAGACGAATTGTCAGCACGCGAGGCTTCCATCACGCTATCAATCTTAAGCTGGTACTGTGTGCATTGTGCGCCTTAACACCACACTTTCGCTTAATCACTATCTGTTTTTGACATTGCAATTCCACCTCTATTAACTTTAACTATAAAGTTGTAATTTCTTACGTGTAGTATGTATAAATGACGTTACGTTTTATTTTATGCCAATTCGCGGTTAATCATTATATTTCTAACGCTATGTATGAAATCTGCAGCTTATGCCTGATCTGTGAGATAACTGTTTATGAATGGCTCTTAGTGAATTGCTTTCGTTTTTTTTGTACGATATTGTTGTGTAATGTATTATTGGGTGTTAGAAAATATTATTTATTATTATAAATTATATCTGCAGTAAGTTTTAGACAATTGAAGTGTGGTGGTGTTTTAGTACTAGATAGTTAGTAAGCTTTTAAAACATTATATTATATTAGTATAATTAAATACTGTTTTCAATTAATTATTCTCCATATTCTTATTATTCTATTTTTAAAATAACGAAATTAAGAATTTTCACATTATTTGGAAACCCTTGATTTACTTTTTGCAATAACCTAATTACACAAATTGCATTCCTTTGGGCACATTGAAAACATGGATGTAAGAAGATTAACGAAACTTACGATTTATACGATTTATAAATATCAAAACTTACAAGTATACAGATCGTGAAGTGGCTTAGTCGCGTTTCGGGTTTACCTTGGAAGTTGCCGGATTCAACTAGGCCGGCATAGTGGTTAAGACTGCTGCTTACATAGTGACGTTTGACTGAGGCAGCTATAAGTTGAATCGTTTTTTTTTTAGTTTTCAGCTAAGTCAAGGTCAAATGTCAAATAAAATAAATAGATAGGTATTACGGAAATTATACAGTGTTATGTGGAATTTAGAACAATTGTGGTAAACACATTTCTTTAGCAAGTAGCGGTATGTCAACTGAATGGATTAGATTAAATTATGTTAGCATAGAAGTGGCATCTTTGTTTGGTATTCTCCCACACATATAAAATAACGGACTCGTGTTGTTCTAAATACGCAAAATAAACATACTCGAACAACTTCAATTAGATTCAATGGGAGTGTAAAACAGCGAATGTGTTTGTTACCTTGGTGAAGTAATAAATAGAGATTTAATATCCTTTTACACCGAGCTTGAAATTACAAGTATTTTTATGTTAAGTTTAAAACAGTTTTTAAGTATAATTAGCTTTCTTTTATGGAGCAAAATAATTACAAACGATATTTAACACTCATAACATCATTTTGTAGTGGTAGATATCTATAGATTTGAGGCAACATGATTCTTATGTATGTTACAATTATCAACTGTTTGTATAAAAATCTAGTCCACGTTACTAGGTTTATAATGGAGTAACGTTTGTCAAAACAATTTAAAATGAAGCATCAACTATCGATCAATTTGGACGAATAAAATTAGTAAAGATTCACAAGAACAAGCTGATTGCCACACAGCCACAAACATTACAGGATAGCAAGCAACCTTACTTACAGCTACAAGCAAACGCACCATCCATACAAATATATCCTTCCATAGGAAAACCCACTCATTAAAACAGGACGACTAAAGTACATTGGTACAGGCAAATGGTTTTGAACCGGGAGCTCGTGATTTGAGTGACCCTAGAGCACCGTCTCGTCACCTTGGTAAATATCAATCCTCCATTTCGTCTCACATCATTTGTTTCTAAAGTTTTTCACTGCTGTCTCAACAATTTTCTCGCGGATCATACGCCCTACGACAGAAAAGGGTCTGTCGTAGGGCCTTCCTGGAGGTTATCGGGCGGACCCGCTAAGAGAAAACCGTTGAAGAACGCACAAAGATGGAAGTCAAGTTCGGTAAGGGGCGTTGTTGTTGTTATAACAATAACAACAACGCCCTACGACGGCGTTCCCAAACAGCAATTACCCTTCTAATAAAAAATCTGTTAACTGGGCCAGTTTTAGTGATGGCAGGTAAAGAGTAGTTTAAAAGGAATGACAAAGATAAAATTTCACAAGTCAATTGTTTTAAGAGAACTCAAGTCGCAGAAATCGAATACAATAGCAGAAGGCTTCATCCGATTGCATCAAAGTTCTTAACAATTAATTGGAAGGAAACGACAATAATGAATTGTGGAGATCCATCAAACACTTTCACGTGCTTTTGTCATGAGAAAGTGAAAACTGTCACAATTGTCATGACAATAAATCACAATAACTTTTAATGCGCTGTGAATAATCAAAATTTGCATTGCCTATAAATTTTTTCGAGTTTATTGTGCAAGATTTACCAAGCTATGCAATGAATGATCTTTATGCGTTTTACCAACCGGGGTGAAACTAAATGGTTTATTGCGTTACTCTTTGCTCGTCGGTGTTTTTCCCATCCTATAACCTTGACCTTAAGTCTTTTAAACCAGGCGCAACAGTGACGGCGACTGAGGCAGCCGTAAACTGAGGCTAATATTTAAGTCATCGACGCTTCTGGACACTCCCTTTCTTACTATAAGTCGAAATGAGATGTCACACTCACAATAAAAAAGTATAGGATTTTTTTTGAAGTTGCCGGCTTCAAATAGGCCGGCATAGTGGATGTGTTACAGTTATTGAATTGCAGAGGCAGTCACCTCCATTCATGGACCGTACTCCAGCTTCAAGCGGGGTTCAAGTCACCACAAAAAATATTTTTTTAGGTTATTATACTGTATGTCTAGAGATTTAATAATATTTCTGCATTTAGAATTTCGTTTTAAACATAAGATGACCTAAATCAGACAGAAGAAAAACATTATAACAAGTGTTTAATTTAAATGTATTTACAAATAAAAAATCAATATACAGTAAATAAATATTTACGGCATATTGTTTTTTTTTGGTAGGTACCAAAGTTGTGTAAGACTTTACCAGAAGCTGCTTATTCGGTGACCTTTCACAAGTTATTGTGATTTATTAATGCGTTGCTTGTTTTTCACTTTCGCAGAATTACTTTTTGTTATTCAATGTCCTCGTTTTTGAATTTGCTGTTGTTGAAAATTTACTAAATAAACGTGTGATTATATTTTCACAATGTTTTTTGTTAATTTATTTTTGTTTAATTTTAAGAGATGTTATTATTTAATTCCCTTTGATAATTAAATTTGGGGATGGACTTTGGATCAAGTTCAACCGATTAAACAAACCAAGCTTGTAAACGAACGACTTAATTACACTGACAATATTGTATATAAGAATTTAATCAATCAATTAATCAGTTAGGCAGAGATTAAGCAATTCACTTCCTGTCATTTCCTACGATCCTGATACAACTCTCTCACTTTCTTCACATCCACAATTCTCTTCATAAGCACTCTGTGGTTATGACCACAGATTTTTTATTTAAAAAAAAATTCAGTTGCCATAACCATCTCTAATTTTACCAAGGTAATTTTCTGGGTTGTTATTGTTTTATCCTTCCACTCATCTCTGATTTATAAATCCCTATCATCCATCCTTTCAATGTGCCCGAACTACGTGCATAAGAAGTGCCGACGTTTGACGTCAACTTCCTGGTTTTTAAGTTAGAGAAAGAAGGTCTAAGAAGGCCGACGACTGAATAAAACGATTCGGTTTACGGTTGCCTCAGACGCCGTCACGATGCTGGCCAGAATTATTTTTCACGCTGGGCTTTATGGATTTGAATGTATGGCAAAGCATTTAATTTTTTAGGGGGATTTTTTGGGTAGTTTTAAAAACATACTATTGGCTTTGTGTATTGTATCTTTTGTATTGGGACAAAATTTATTACTCTATGTTTACGTAAACTTAATAATCTTATTATGGTATTGTTTACATGGAATCAATTTGCATAATTGTTATGTGAATTAATCATGATAAATGGCGTCAAGAGAAATTGTCATAAATATTTATTAATATTACGATGCAATATTTATGCCAATTATTCTAAAGTGTTATTAATGGGTTGTGTCAAGAACGAATTAACCAAATTGACAATATTTTAATATTAATGTCAAGAATATTTTAGATAACACTTATATCTTGATTATCTTTGTTAACAATATAAGAAATTTATTTCATTTTAATTTTTAATTTAAATATTATTTTATGCATTTTTTAATTAGAACTTTTACACAAATTGTTAACGCATTTGGTATCTTTCACACAATATACATGTATTTTAAACCTAATTTAATTTACTATTTGTCCTACATTGTAAGACCTACATACTCGTAAATATTTTTATAATCTCTAGGGTATATGGACTAAAATACTTTGACGCTATGTTGTCTATATAGCTATGTGGTCAAGGATATGATGGTGCAGAATAAAGCTCTCTTTGAAATCAGAAATAAGACTGCGTTCACTAAAATTTGCTAGATAAAATAAAAAAATACGAGTACGAATGTAATTTGAAAAAAAAAATGTTTAGTATTATATTTTCTTAGATTTGGCGCGAACATTGATTAATGGATTAAACAAATTTTATGCGGCTTACTATCGCGTTTATTTTGGTTTTGATTTTACAATTTTTTATTTTCCGACGTTTCGAGAGCTTTGCAGACATCGTGGTCACGGAGAGACTGTTTAATTCATTAAAAAAATGTTTTGTATTAAAATTATATATATATATTAATATTTATGCGAACTTTAAAAGGTAAATATAAGAAATTTGAATATGAGAAGGGATAAAATTACCTGTCATTTGAACGAAACCTATTTCTTATTCCTAAGCATACTCCTTGAACGCTACCATTGATCACTCGCAGAATTATGTTTATTTTAAACATTTGCTAGTAAATTCATTTGTGCATTGTCATTTTGTTAGTGCAATTCTGTTTGAAATACGAGTACATAGTGGAGCTATAACAGCTATTCAGGACTCCGCCGTGGAACGCTTGATGGTTAGGTTACCGATCGCCTGCTGGCTTGTGGTTAAGTCTCGAGACTTTACTTTTACAGAGGTGACACTTTTAAATTAGCAACTTTTCCTAAATTAAAATGCTGGCCAAGTTGAAATAGGCAACTTACAAGCTGATCCCGAAACGCGACCAAGTCATTTTAGGGTCTGTACACTTACAAGTGGTAGGTACCCCGGATCGAAGACTGGGCACCACTGCCTACCCCTTATTGATAACCAGACCAGGAGCAAATCACCTTTTATTTTTTATAACAAATTTTAAAAAATACAATCAAAATCTTAGGAAAAGTTCCGACCTACTAAATGCAGATATTCCTCTTGCACTGAATTCTACTGCGTACTAATCACTAACAAAGTACGCAAGCATAGTGTTTATAATGTTTTAAGAAAAACCTAAAACCAAATTATTACTCTATGCTTAACCTAAAACATAATAATATTAACTGTGAAGAATATTTGATTAATATTCTACAAAAAATGGTATATTGTATAGGAAGCCGTTTAAATAGTTATATTGTTAGCCTATTCTCTGAGAGACAGACAGTTCAAGGCACACCTCTATCACTTGACAAACGCTGATCAGGTTGCAAGTAAACTATGATCTGATTCGCTCTCGGCGGTGCACCAAGAGGCGGTTTATCGCTTCCGCCTCCACAACGTAGCCTCTGTCGTAAATATGTAAAGGCTTTTATGTAAAACAAAGGATTTTCGTTTACAAGATACTGAAGTGAACTTTCTTTAAATTGTTATAAAAATTATTCGATAAACCAAGAACCACAAGAAGTCTCTAGTGGCATGTTGTCTTGCCTGAAATAAAACAAAAACGATTGCAGCGCCAAGTACCGGAGCCAATTGTGAATCTAAAACATCCAGGGACCATTCGTGTTTCATTGAGAATGTTTGTCCAGCTGTTTAGAAGTTCAGTCACACACGGTCAAAATAAATAATATACTTAGGTATATTATATATTTATCCTAACGTAATATTCGTATATATAAGTAAAATTGTTGTGATACCTAATATGAAAAATACTCATAAATTCCACGGCAACAAATATTTTTGATGAACGAAGAACACTGTATTAGAATACAAGAACAGTATGATATATTAACATATTGTTGTATTGTAATACTAAATACAAGGAACGACTATATTAAGATTACGCTAAGATCAACCTATAGTTTATATCTCCAAGTCATAGCACGCGTGTACTGCGTTAGTGCGTGCTCCGCATGTTTGATTATCTAGATTTTATCATTGGCTACCGTCTTATTTTGACCTTCACAGAATGCATTACTTTTATTTATTAGCATTCCAACATTTGAATTGCTCACGTTCACAAATATTATTTTTACCGCACCCAATTGATTTACATTATCAACTATGCTGTTTAATTTATCTATTGGTCAAGTTCCGCCTCGTGCCGGTGCAATAATATGGGTAACCAAGGGGAAGTGCAGTAGAGTTCAAAATAAGTGACCCGTGTCGTTCGCCCACCGTGACGATGCGGCGCACGCGCTGATGTAAATTCACCAAGAGGAATGTGTCAGGTTACGAGGTCAGATCTCTGGAGATCGTTCTTTTTGATTTTATGTAATAACTGTGTCTAAAATAATCTTATAATATTTCTTCACTAACAAAATAAAAGTATTTGTTCCTATTTATCAACACGTTTTATTACGTATAATCTATGATTAAAATTTCAATTATCGTTAAATTAGACGATATCTTGTGCACAATCACGCGCGGATTACAAACTAATCATGAAGATGGTGGTGAAACTTATGCTCACTCGACCTTTGACACAAAATGGCCTCCAACTGTGGACCAACAAACTTACTATTACTTTCCTTATCCAAAACATATAATAGATAACCTTTGCTTGTATGCACATGTTATTAGGAATTTACGACCATATTGCGAAAGCATCGTCTTAATATGTATTATCTACTAAAGGAACTGCCTACGCCAATGAGATAACAGACCTAAGCTCATCTACGTGTTTTGCGGAAACATTCCGTAACAAATTCTTTATTCATTTTTAGTCTGTGTGTTAGACATTGAAGGGATGAATCGGCCATGTTATTTAGCATCGTAAATGTTTAGAGGCGTATCTAACTTTCGTATTCAATTTTCTTTACTATTCGCTTCATCAATTGTTGTTAAATGAAATCTTCACTCTTGTCGGAGGATGCCTTCGCATAATATGTTGTTTTCGGTTAGAATTACTGCGTGCATTTTCTGAAAGGCATTAAAATTTTACGAGTTACGTTTACATAATAGAATACGAGCGCTTAGGATCACTGGTAACAACATACTTTCAACTTGCTCCATGTCCCTGTCTTGTGCCCCCGTAAATAACATGAATAGTCAAGCAGTTGGTGCTCACTTTCTCTGTCTAGTTAACTCGTAGCTTATACTCGAGCGAGAGATAAGTTTTGTAGGCATATCTAAAACCTTTCAAGAACCGCTTCGCGTCTGATTAGTCCCGCGAAGTCATGAATTATTCAACTGCCAAGAAACTAATTGAAGTATTTCAAGATGTTAGAATCTATTTCCAATACTAGAATGTCTGAGGAAAGATTAATTAAACAATTCAATTTACTTTTAATTACCATGAAATTGTAATAACGCTGTTTCTATTTCGGTTGTTCGATTGTATTGCACTGTGCTAGTTGATAGCCAATTAAAATGTTGCTTATGTAGGTAGGTACTAGACTAGACCGAGGTTAGTTACCATATAAAACATGTTTTTCTTAGATCTGTAAATGTATATGGACTAATATATGTGTTCAGTTGTAATAATATTTTATGTTTCCATTGATGGTAATGCACTATTGTATCTTAAAGATCATAAATAAAACTCTTCATAAAATCAAATAATCTTATCCGATGTTTGAAACATATGGCACCTTAATCGCTAGATCTTCTTAGAAACTGTGTCGCTTGAGGCGGCTTGTCTTTTTGTAAATCATACACCAGTATCTAGTGCCCTGCACTTTGTAGTTATTCACTCCTATTGCCTTAGGCGACTTACTTGTTTCTTACTAACATAAATGAATATCCTTTACTCAGTTCAACTTCAATGCGTGTGTCGCGGCACATGAATGTGATACATGCAATTTATCAATGTTGTTTATTATAGCAGTTAAGTAATTCCAAATTTAGCTATTTAGACTGTTAATACTTTAAGCAATGGCTAGTCGCTCCCGCAAACTTGTTGTATCGTATATGGCTTCATGTGTTATTTCGGATTTATATTTTTAAGTTCAACCAAAATTTATTGCTGTCTTAGTAAAAAATGATTGTCCGGTTTTGACACATTACATAGTTTGCAACCGTTATCTGGCATATAAATAGTAAATGTATCTTGGATAGAATTTTGTTGTCGGATCTTAATGACCAATTAATATTAATGTCAAACTAGTATTGAATATTTACGACTTTGCTCATTATGTTATGTTTCTAATAGCCGATCTTAGTTTTGTGTTGATGGATTGCATCTTCTTAGAAAACAGCTTTCAATCAATCAGGTGGCGTTTGTAATGAGACTTAATGTTGCGAATATCAAGACTGGCTTCTTTATCTTCATTGCGATTTATTTAGATTCTTATCAATATTCATTATGTATACGTGGCTTGAGTTGGAAAGACGATTTAATACTTTTGAGAGTAAGCAGGTTCTAGATTATAATTGCCTAGTAAGCAGTCGAGGCTAGAATTTCAAACATTACATTTTATTCAATAGCCAGAGCCTCTTTTAGCGATCCTGCACAACTCCTCCAATATTCCGATTTATTCGAGAAACAATATTTGATCACGTTTTATTATTTATCTAAATATTTATAATAAAATTATTTTAAAAAAATGACAATAAACAATAGTCAAGAACGAACTTTGGGTGCAAGGTTACTTATTTAGGTACTTATTAGAATTATGCCAATCTACCGATACTATAATCTCTGGGACAATTTAAAGTAGGTTTAATTTACATTGCCTTATATTTTTATCCGACTTCAAAAAGTACTTAATACTTTTAGGTAACATAAAAAGGGTATGTTTAGATATGTGTCCATAAAGTTATCCTTGAAATAAAACTACATATGTCTGGTCCGGTCTAGCTGTACCATTTCAATAGTAAATCTCTTAGGCTACACCCAGTACTTCCCATCTTGTGTCAGCTCGCGGGCCGCCTGCTGTTTACATAACTCTCGGAGTACGAGGCACCTGTGAAATATATGATGATGTTTTTCTTTAACATCTTTTAAAGACACACAACATATGATTTGCGATGTTGATAAACTCTATCATATTTTTGCTTCGATAGAATATTTTGATGTATAACCTCGTTTCGTATGTTTGACTTCCTTATACGAGTAGAAATACTCGTATACGGTAAAACAGGAATATTTTAAAACTACTTATCCTAATTTCTGACGAATTAAATACATTTTATGCGGCTTACTATCGCGTTTATTTTGGTTTTGATTTTACAATTTTTTGCAACAGTAAGCCGCATAAAATTTGTTTAATTCATTAATCAATGTTCGCGCAAAATCTAAGAAAATACTAATTTCTAATGTATTTTAAGATGTAACAAGAAGCCTAAATATAATACTTATCCTTTTTTTTTATGTATTTTAACATTATTCAGCCACGTAAAAAAGGCAAGCCTAAAAAGCAATATTTATGATTCTTACCTAATTTATAATAATTAAATACAATTGGAATGCTTAGCATTTGTTCTCCCTATTTAATAAGCAAGGCCGGAATAGTGACTGCGGTTGAGGCAGCTGTAAACTGTGTCGCCATTGTATAGGCCCTGGCAGATAAAAGGAGCCCTGGCATTGAAGCTGCGAAGTATTACTTTTAATACCTACTTACTTTTCGTTTTACTATGTATACCCATATTAAGCTTTTCTTAAGGATATGTAAAGTATTATAAAAAATAAAGATTGCATAATCAAAATAGGAGAGGACGTTTAAAAAGTTCCGTGTTTAATCTCCTCCATGTTTCATTGTCTCTTGGCTGTGAATCATAGATGTAACGTAACTAATGCGCACGCCCATTCCCTGTCGAGCGCACCGGTTTGCCAGCAAAACGCATACGCATTTTAAATTACATACTTAGAAATATTGAAATTAAATCGTCTATCCTATTTCATAATACCGAAATTCAATATTTTACACTTGATGACGTGGACGACTGCTACTTACACACACACCCACACACATACACACACACACACACACACACACACACACACACACACACACACAACGCATAGAAATCTTCCCAGGACACAATTATTTGTTTTCATAATCTTTTAATAGTCAATCAATCTATCAAATTGTCACGCCTTTTTCCCACAGGCATAGGCAGAAACAATGGAGCGCCACTTCCGACGATCCTGACACAACTCCCTCGCTTCCTTCACATTCACAATTCTCTTCATGAATCTATGGTTATGAGCACTAGGCAACCTAGCTTAAATAGTGCTTTTGTTTTTATTTATTTCCTAATTGGGCAATAAACATGAATATATGATCAAAGTGACACAAAAGGCGAACTTATTACTCAATAGCAATCTCTTCCAGGCAACATTGCTTTGGTCGGATTAGTGACGGTGACTAAGGTAGCCGTGAACTGTGACGGTATATCAGTCGTCGGCGCTCTTGGACCTCCATCATGCTTACCATCAGGCAGGTCGACATCTGACCTCGACCTGCCTGATGTCGTAATAATTTGAGGAGTACCCAATGTACTGTATCATTAATAAAAAATATAATTACATTTATCAAAGAGTGGTAAGTAGTGGTACCCAGTCTGCCGATCCGGGGTAGTACCACCACTTACAAGTATACAGACCGTGAAGTAACTTAGTCGCGTTTCGGTATCAGCTTGTAAGTTGCCGGTTTCAACTAGGCCGACATAGTGGACGTGACTACTACTTACATTTATTGAACTGTAGTAGCAGTCACCTCCATTCTCGGACCGCACTCCGGCTTATAGCTATGTTTGATATTACTATCTTTAACTACTAAGAATTATGATTACCTACCAGATAAGTACAATTTATGATCATTATGATTATAAAAACTAGTAACTTCTTACTAATTATTTTAAAATGCTCATTGGAAAGTAACATGACAAGTTCAACTGAACAACTTTTCCTACTTATCATTTTCTAATCTTCGTTGAAATTATTGAAGTAACATAATTGAATCGAGATAATTTTTTATTTAATGAATAATGTTACACAATATTAATAAATAGTTTTTATCTTTAATTTCTTATTTATACCACAGGATCTGTATTAGGAGAATTGTGGATGTGAAGGAAGCAAGGGAGTTGTGTAAGGATCGTGGTAAGTGGCGCTCCATTGTCTCTGCCTATCCCTGTAGGAAAAAGGCGTGACAATTTGATTAATTGATTGATTTCTTATTCGTTTTAAATACTTTTTAATACGTACTTAATTTTTTTGTTGACGCTCGACTTACTATGGAAGCGACTACTACAACAGTTAAATAACTGCAAATAGCAGTCGCTTCCACTGAAACCGGTAACTTTCAAGCGATTCCCGAAACGCGACTGAGTCACTTCACAGTCTGTGCACTTGAAAGTGGTGATGCTACCCCGAATCGGCTAACTGGGCAAATAATCACCAACTCAGCCTACCACGGTCGCATTTAAAATATAATTATCGTCGCGGTTCGACGTATCGTTTCTTTGTAGAAGTGAAATGCTTTACCAGCCCATGTGTTCTCTCCATCCTATAAACTAGGATCCTTCAAGCGATGCCTGAAGAAGCACCTTTAGCCGGGCGGCATAGTTTTTTAGTCGTCGCCACTCTTGGACCTCCTCTTGCTTAATACCAGGCAGGTCAAGGTCAGATGTCGAGTCACAATAAAAAAACTAATGTATTTATTCTGTACGTGTAATTATTTCTTAGTATAGTTATTACTAAATTATAATCCTACATCATAATAAGTTACGTGAAGATGGTGGTTCTGTTTTCAACATCACTCGGTCGTGACAAAGAATACTTTCCTGGTTACATTATCTGTGACTGTTAACATTATATACGGTGATTCGCTATTATATTTTATCGAGTACACTTTCGAAACACATGAATGACATGTGTTGGATAGCTTAGCTTTTGCATACACTTTATAAATATCTATGCTTTCTATGAAATATTCTCATCAAACTTTTAATGAGCCACCAATAATAAACTTTATGTGTTAATTTAGTAAATAATTTCCTTATAGTTGCAAGTTATTTCGTATTAATAGTCCTGTCATAATAAGTCACGGTGGAAGGGCTTCATAAGCAAGATGTATCAAAAAGCAATAAACATACAATTTATAGTGAATTGCTAATCTATTTGACATACACCGCCGTGTACTGTGTCTCGCGTTTGCAAACAGGCAAACTTTGTAGATTCTCACTCGGAAACAAAACCTCCATAAAGCTACCTTTTGTGAATAGAATGCATTACGTATATGGTAATAAAGTTGAATTTACGACGTGGTTTGGGCGAAGATGCGGCATTTATACCTCTCCATGGGGTGTTCCGTTATCCGTTCACCTGCGCCCGCGCGTCGCTAGTTATGCTAATGGGCGCGCACGGTTCGACTCGGACACATAGAAATATTCGAATTCGTGTTCTATTCGCTATTTTAAACAGGCGTTGAAACTCGCAAACGGCCCGTGGGTGGACGCGAAATGGGGTAACGGAAATCGAAGCGAGTATTGAGTACGGGATGCCGATTCTACTCGTCGATACAAAGGTTAAGTGGGTATGTGTTTAATGTTCTCGATTAAGACGTTCTGTCTAATGACTGCATATAAAGGAAATGTAGGCGTCTGAATAGAGTTTCATTTTAATTAACTCGTCTTCGTATTCAAATAGTTCTCAAAAAACAAAATTCTTATAGCTAATTTATTTTAAAGAAAAGGTCTATATCTCAGCAGTCGATATAGAGAATCGACAGTCGAACTAAAGAGTTCGGTGCGTCTTTTCTTTGTAGAATAATCGACAAGTGGAATGCTTGCCAGCCCATGTGTTCTCTCCCTCTTATAACCTTGGATCTATCAAGCCATGCTTGAAGAAGCACCTTTGGCCGACATAGTGACGGCGACTGAGGCATTAGTCAACGAACTCGGTTGTTTCAGTCGTCGTCACTCTTGGATCTCCTCTTGCTCATCATCAGGCGGGTCGAGGACAAATGTCGTTCCACAATAAATAAAAAATTTAAAAAATGTTTTAGCGTTAAATGTATCGTCTACATTTATATTAATTCAACACGCACACCTGTCTTCAATTAAACTTGTTAAACGATTCGTCACCGCAACTTAAAATGTAATAAACAGGAATGAATCCGCCAAATAAGCATATCCTCATTACAGAGTCATTTTATAACTATTTATGGTATTGAGCTAACAATAATTCCTCAAGTTTTGGTTCAATGGAGCTCTTTAATGAATGCTATAATTTGGAAGGTGACTATATTATGAGTTTGGGCACGAACACTTACAATATAGTATCCGGGCATACCTAGGCATATTATTATACTCTTTTAACATGCTTACCTTCAGTTTTTAGTGCGACAGTCGTAGGTAAATGACACGTATACCTAACAAATAAGTATTTACGTATTTTAAATTTATCTACTATACCCAAATATATAACTATTCCCAAACATACTTAAATAAGGTTACTTATTTAGTTTTACTATTTTTGGCTGACATAAAGAGGGCGAATGAGGCAGCCAGGTCTGTCAGTTTTCCGTCGTGGGTTCTTGGACTTTCCCTTGCTTACCATCAGGCAAGTTCAGGTCATATGTCGAGTCTCAATAAAAAAAAAACTTTCATAGCTGAGCTTACATGAAGAACTTCCATAAAACAAAGCGTATTTTAAAAGGCATAGATTTATGTCCTAACCTATTGTAAAATAGCTAAAACGCAAATGATTTTTTAATCTTTTTTTTTTTACATTAATGCGTAATGAACCATATAATATTATCGTTTAAACTTGAGTAGTTATAACACCTATGGTAGACATGCGCGACTCTTTCATCAGACTTTGACGAGTAAGGCGCTGTAGGCGAATCATCTATCAGTAATGAAAGCTTTGAAGCTGACAGCAAATTCATTATATTATACACAAAGTAAGCTATTGTCAAGCGAAACGCAACCGCTGCTGTTAGATGGACGTAACATCTTAATAGATTGTTTTTTTCGGTAATATCTATGCCATGGTCGCAACATTTGATTTCAAGCAAATTAAAAATTGAATAAAGAATTTTACGAAAACAGGGATCCGCAGTGCAACCTTAGAGTCTGTATAAAGAGAATAGTAGATGTGAAGATAGCGAGAGAGTTGTGTCAGGATCGTGAAAAGTGGTTCTTCGTTGTCTCTGCCTATCCCTGTGGGAATCAAGGCATGACCATTGAAGATGTTTGATTTTAAGTGGTTTAAGTACGTGAGATGCCAAAGCGGGTTGGTTACTTACCAATATATTTTTTATTATACATTTCTATACTAAGCTACTACAGTGCTTGTATCATAGAAACAGGACAACCAAAGTACATATATTAAAGATACATTAGTACCGGGAAGTGGTTTCGAACCCGTGTACTCGGCTTACGTAGCCGTTGCACTGCCACTACACAACAGTCGCCTTAATTTACTTAGCAAGTTCGCGGATCATTCCGTGAATCAAATACAAATAAATATTAATTTGCCCAATATGGGTTACAGATAGTGTTTATGATATATCTGCTATGTTTGCCAAATCTTGCGTGCAAATATTATTATTAATAATAAATTATTACCTATTAGATTAGTCATTATTATTTTAGGTATAGTAGGGCCTCGGTAATCTGGACTCCCGCTTGTTCGGTGATCGCTGTACTCTGGCCGGGCAATTGGTTTCGAAATGAAGTGCGAAAATTATAAAAATTTCATTACAGACTTTTTCATGAAGAATTACTAATATTTTATTTTAACTTACTGTTTTTCTTACATAGTTGTAATTTTGAACATGTTCATTTTTGTCTTTATGCTTGATTTAAAAAATTATTACCATTAAATATGGCATACTATAATCCGGATGCCTCGATAATCCGGAAAGGGTCTTGTTTTTGTCTCTCCGGATTAACGAGGCCCTACTGAAGCTATAATAATAATGAATAGCTACATCAACCAGGTGCCTACAGTTCACCAGGCCAATACAGTTGGTTTTCAATAAAAAAGAACTCAGTCTATCATTTTCCATATAAGTCTTTATGTGTGCTCAGAAAGAATGTCCGGCGATAAATTTTCTTACAATTAAGCTTAAGGTTTAATAAATTAATTGATTTGGAGAGGAAGCGTTTGGTAATCGATACTAGTTTTTCTTTGACGGCTCTAAGTTGTAGTAGCTGTTGCGAAAGTTGGAAATCTTATGGGTGTGCCGCCATTTTTTCCAAACGGTCCACTTCGAACTAGTTTAGCAATACTCAAGATGTTGATATGGTTTTTTGCACTCGTTAAAAAACGGTTGATGAGTGAAATGTGAATCTTTTATTGGGGCTCGACATATGACAGCACCAATTATAGGTACTGTATATCAATTATAGCTATCTATGAATGGAGGCGACTGCTACTACCGTTATATAACTGCAAGTTGAAGTCGCATTGTTTAAACCGGCAACTTACATGCTGATCTTGATACGCGACTAAGTCACTTTATAGTTTGTATCTGTCAGAAACATTATTAGTTCTCGAGCGTTGACATTTATTTTTAGTTAAACTAGGATTACGATAATGATAGTGACAAGCGGAATTGACGCGCACCGCTGACCAATTTTTTTCTCTTATTGATGGTCTCTTAAAAAAAGTTTTATTTCCTATGTTGGCCTGATATATGACAATACCCTGCCTGGTGTTAAGCTGAAGTGCAGTCCTTGAATGGAGCCAACTCTTACAACACTTAAATGAATGAAAGTAGCAGTCACATCCACTATACCTTTCTAGAAACTTCAAAACCACTGCGCCGTCGACTGAAAAAAAAACGATTCGGTTTACGGTTGCCTCAGTCGCCGGCACTATCGCAGCCATATACGCTAAGACGCCGAAATTTATAGATTTTTCTTTTTTTGTTCTAGATATTTTGTCATATTATAAAAGGAGCGTTCAAATTATATTCATTCAAATTAAGAACTTACTGTAGATTTAAGAATTTTTTATTTTTTTCTTTATCAGTCAACTTTTACTCTGTAATTAAAAGTAAACAATAGGTGCTTCACACTTTGAGGCCAGTATTATTTGCTTGCAAATTCTCCAAGTCACCTCACACGAATATGAAAAACTGGACAAAACAAACATTTGTCTATTTCCAAAAATATACAAATTAGCACGAACTAGTTCTTCTCGAAGTTGTCTTTTTAAGAACGAGTCATCAATAAGTTAACTGTAATAATGACTTATATGTTGCAAATATTTTTACATATCTATACTAAGCTTCTAAAAGTGTTTGTATCATAGAAACTGGGTGACCAAAGTATATATATTAAAGATACAGTGGTACCTGCAAGTGTAAACCGAGATCTCTTGGTTTATAAAACCATTGCACTACAACGAGACCACAGTTGCCTAAAACCACATTTATCTAAAGTTAAAATTCTATTTTACCCAGCGTCCTATTAATATTTTATTTTAATTTTAAATTTACATTTCTATACTAAGCTACTAAAGTGCTTGTATAATAGAAACAGGACAACCAAAGTACATATATCAAAGAAACATTGGTAGCGGTGGGTGGTTTCGAACTCGTGCTCTCGGTTTGTGTAACCATTGCAGTGCCACTACACCACGGTCGCCTTAAATACACTTTCAAAGAGTAGAACGTTTTCAATTTCCTGCTAATCCATTTAGCAGTGCAACTAATGTAAAAACAATCTTGTCTGTCTGTTTGTCTGTGGTGGTCATTCATCATGTAGACTCGTTTCTGACAGGTCCCGCGCGACTTGACTACGGCCCACCCAGGGAACATGGGCGTTCGAAGCCGGAACAGTAAGTATCAATGTGTATATCTTAAACCAACTCGATATTTCTAGACTTTGTTGCAAACTGCATGAGAAAATACATATGTAACAGCTATTGTAAATGTCACTTCATATATCTAATGTAATAATAATCTATAATGTGTTTAAGGTACGATAGGACCTCTTGTCAAGTTGACCCTATTACGAACGTCATAGGGTTCAATTTGTTGTGAGTTTAACACAAACTTAAAAAGATTTACGAGTTTTTGTTGAATTAAAACTCTTGCGAAAATTCATGACTTGACATCTGGTCTCGACTTGTCTGATGGTAAGTAAGGGGTCAAGAGTGCCGACGACTGAAAAAAGCGACGCAGTTTACGGTTGCGTCAGTCGCCGTTGCAATGCCAGCGAGAGGTGTTTTTTTATCCCTTGTTTGAAGAATCATATGTTATAGGATGGGGCGAACATGGATACCGATTAGACCAATTTCACTTTGTCAATCTTTATTATCTATATTTAAAATAGAGATATTTTTATTACAAAACGGATATATTACATCCTATACCAGCATTTTGACGTTTAACCGTTCATAAAGTTTTGTATAAATTAATAATTATATTTGAAGAAGAAAAATACTGTTCTTTATAGTGACAATAAAAAACGACAATTTGTTCCTTTAAACGTAATTATTAATTTATGCAAAACTTCATGAACGGACAAACGTCAAAACGGCCATCGTAGCGTGCAGCTGGTATAATAAAAATGTTTACGTCAAGGATCTGTCATTGTGTGGCAATAGCTAAGAATTTCTTAAACAATTTGGTGAAAAAGGCATATAACTCTCAATCTTTATGAGTTACCTTAAATTCTGTTAGCCTTCTAAGTAAAAAAAACTGACAGAATAATACGAATGTTATCTTTTGGGATATAAAAAGATGCTTTTTCTTTAATTTTATACATCTTATAATGGCAGCTACTGTACTTTAATACAGTTACAACGCACTTCAGACGTTTCTGGACCGGTTGGGTCGACCTCCTTTTGTTTCGCAGAATGCGTAAGTATTATAATATGGGATCAATTGTTACAAAAACAACCGGATTTCACGCTTTGATATATGTTGGTTATTCTGAGAAATAGTTGCTAAAAATATTTGAAATAATAATTAAATAAACAAAATATCAATCAATCAATCAAATTGTCCCGTCTTTTTGCTACAGGGATAATCAGAGACAATAGAGCGCCACTTACCATGATTTTATTTATTTATTTATTTATTTCAGTTTATTTCAGAGAATTACATTTTACCATATTCGTATTCATGCTTATAATATTCATTATCATTGGAGCTAGTAGTCGGCCACTGCTAGACATAGTCTTCCCCTAAAAATAACCCCAGCGGTCTGCTGGAAGAGACTCGCGTCCAGCAGTTCCTGATACTTTTCTATTGCTGATATTAAAACCTTCATATGTTAAAAATAAATAATTTAAACATTTCGTACGCAGCCATTGTTCTGTTTACAAGACAGTAGACAATTAATCAATCAATCGAACTGTGACGTCTTACCACGACACTTTCCACACTTGTCAAAAAATGATCAACACTGATTGCATTTCGTTATCTATTTATTTATTTTAAACTTTATTGTTAACACAATAGGTGACGTTAATGCTCTTTGCCGGTCTACCTTGGGATTTCTCTCATCCCCAAGGTATAACACATATTACGTATTCATACTTTTATAATCTGCTCACATCACATTATTCGGACGCTGAAGGAAATTTAGTTGGGAATTTATAGAAATGTTAATAGGGACATTCAAGGAATAAACCTTATAAATATACATAATATGTTTACTTTAATTACATATATTAATTTAATTATATAATAACAATAACTAACTCTTTAGATTACCAGAATGTCATAACATCAGATTAACATTTTTTTATTGTGACTCGAAATCTGACCTCGACCTGCTTGATGGTAAACATGATGGAGGGTCAAGAGCGCTGACAAATAAAAAGTGAATAGAAAAATAACAGGATAATGATAATTACAAGCATACAGATCGTGAAGTGACTTAGTCGCGTTTCGGGGTCAGCTTGTGATTGCTACCTACAGTTATTAAACTTTAGTACCTTTCATGGACCGCACTCCGCTTAACATCTTCGGAGTGCTGTAAAATTTCAAGTCACAAAAAAAACGTTAGCTAGGTTAATCCAAAAGGATAATAGATAATTTAATACTGAGCGTTTATGACAAAACAACGGTAATGTAAGCATGTCATACTTGTATGAAGCCCTACTGAAGTTAAGCCCTAGTTCTGCATTAAATTACTGTATATCTATTATCATAATACACGGATGCTTTTGTACTGAATTAGGTCACATAATATTCACGTATTAAACGTTGTAATAAATTAACATAGTGGTTTTCTATGCAAATCATATTCCATTGTGGAGGTTCATTCGCCTCATCTAAATTTAATGGTCCATATAATGTCGATGAATCGTATTGTTTAGGCATTTATGTGAATTTTATTTTGTTAAGAAACTTTTTTGTTGTTTATCTTGTTTAAATAAAATCTTTATTTTTTTATATATTTTTTTATATTTTGACTCGACATTTGACAGCACCCCGCTTGATGTTAAGCCGAAGTGTGGTCCATGAATGAATGTCACTGCTACTACAATTCAATAACTGTGAGTAGCAATCACATTCACTATGCCGGCCTAGATGGAACCGGCATAGGATTCCGAAACGTGACCAAATCACTTCACGGTCTGTATACTTGTAAGTGGTGGTACTACCCCGGATCGGCAGACTGGGTACCACTGCCTACCACTCAATGTGTTTTTTAAATAACTTTTTATAGGTGAAGATGAATGAAATACTCGTCACGCTTATAAATATTAAGATACGTTTTCTGACCGATATAGTTACGACGATTGAGACAACTGTAATCTGAATCTTTTTTTTTCGCCGAGTCGTCAGTCGAGTTAGTCAGATGTCGCTATTCAATAATAAAAAATGGAGAAACCGTGTCTGTTTTTTTAATAATATTAGAAATCAAATATTATTTTTGCGTAACATTTTCTTATTACCCGATATTTAACCTCTTATTGTCTAATGGTAAGCTAAGGGAGGCCTAAAACACAAGCTAAAAAACGGGCAGTTTACGGTTGCCCCAGTCGCTGTCACTATTCAATCATCAATCAATCAAATTGTTACGCCTTTTTCCCACAAGGATAGGCGGAGACAATCCCTAAGACAATCACTATTTCTGCCAATTTATTTTTGTTATACTCGTATATTTGACAATCCTTGTTTTAGAATTGCACTTTGCGCCTTAACTACCACAAAGTTAGACAAAGTCGACAAGACACTACTCTTGCAAAATATAAATAAGAGCGTGATAAATATTAGGAGAATTAATGCCTATCTCCATTTTAAATCGTGTAATTGCTCTGCTTATGCATTCACGTTCATATGAAACAAAGATTTATTTAGCTTCATTGTTCCTGTAATTGCTTAAGGATTTCATTATAGTTCGTGTTTGAAGTCACTCTGGTCGCTCGTGATCACAACTCCTTACTTTCAACTATTGCATGGGTAAACTTAGAAAGTATTTGCATTTAGTCTATAACGACGTCAATTAGGGAATAAAATCTAGGAATACATTCGTCTCGTCTTTTCACATTGTAAAGGTTAATCATTATTTCTTTAATACAAAAAACAAAATCGTGAGCTATGAATGTTGGTTAATAAGCACTAGTTAAATCTAAATTGGTATATGGATGATAATATACAAACAGGCGTGGCGCTTTGGTTAGCATACCGTTACGCGATCTAAGATTTGTTTCTTAGCTTTAATTTGTTTTAATTTTATCATTAGTTAACAAAACAAGAGGTGGATATTTGCTCCGAGTCTGGTTGTCAAAAAGTGGTGCCCAGTCTGCAGACAATAAAAAAACTATAGAAAATAATAATAATCCTACGCATAATTATTGTTTTCTAGATTTATACGTTAAGAACATTTCTAAAGCTCGCAGCCTCCGCGTCTGGCAGTCGTGTGCCATTGACCTACTACAGCTTTTTCTGGGCATAACGGTCCATCGCCCGGTCGATGTTTTATTGATTCAAAACCTAATGATTCTGAACTATCGATTCGATTCAATGTTGGACGCTGATTGCTGTTAAGCGGCAAATTTTGAGTTTAGCCTTTCTAAACTCCAAACTAAACTGATTATTTTATCGAATTTCCCCGCGCGTGCCTTCGCTAGTATTAGAGTTTGTTAAAAAGTAGCACCTCGTTTTGTCACCAAGTTTGGCGACCTCTTTATTACTATTGTAATAGTTTTTGTTGGCTTTAAGGAAAGTCTCTTCATCTGTTTTGATTCTCAAGACATCAATAGAATGTGATCAGTTTTTGTTAACCATTACTTTAGGTCTAGTAATTACATTCACGTTTCGTTTGGACATTTTTTATTAAAGAGAGTTTTATTTACTGACACCGTTTATGGTTTTTTATACGATTTAATAATAACCTTCGTTTCTATTAAGAAGTTTGTTG
Organism: Tinea trinotella; assembly: GCA_905220615.1. Lineage (NCBI taxonomy): Eukaryota > Metazoa > Arthropoda > Insecta > Lepidoptera > Tineidae > Tinea > Tinea trinotella. The sequence continues at coordinate 9,936,252 of HG992315.1, forward strand.
CAACAAATCTAGGCTTAAGAAACCTGACCGCTGTGTACTAGTAGATAACTGAGTTCTGTGAGAACGAACCGCTCTGTATAACACAACCACAATTACAAACGTGGAACTACTCTTATGTGTAAGTAAATACAAGCATAAACTATGAAGTAACTGGTTTTAGTTACACTTGTTGTTTAATAATGATACTCTAATTAATTATTTTGTCTCTATTATAATATTTTATCTGTATCTATTATATTTGCTCTAGGTTTGGTAGTTTATTAGTGCTAGACAGTTAGTGGGTTAATTGCCCTGTCTGTTGATCCGGGGTAGTACCGCCACTTTACGTTCTATACACTTGAATACAGACCGTAAAGTTACTTAGTCACGTTTCGAGTCCAGCTAAATGTTGCCTGCCTAAATTAGGCTCTTTATCTAGCCTGTCTTAACTGATCCTTGCAGTGAATTAACTTTAGTAGAAGTCGCCTTCGTATCCAGCTTAACATCAGGCAAGGTGTTGTAATATGTCGAGCTACAATAAAAACAAAAACCTTGTCCTGACTATTTTTTTTAATAAGGCTGTACATTGTAGGTGTTGTTGGAAGTTTGTACCTCAAAAATGCATGGCCCAAATACCAACCTCTTACGACACGTATATTAAAAAGTTGACTTTTTACTGATCATGATTTTGAGTAAATTGCGATTGATCTGTAGTTACTTATCTATTTGATTGACACATACCTCAGTTAAAGCTAACCGAGACTTAAAGGAAAAGCGACCTCAATTGATTTCAATTCGACCGTATAATTGGAGAATCGTGCTCATAATACGAAATATTTTTATATTTACTATTTTTGCAATACTGTCCTTTAGACATCATACGGTTCTTCTTTTATTTTATGCCTTTTTATACTTAGCTACTAAAAGTGCTTTCTTGTATCATAAATATATTGGTTTGGTATATTTAAGGTTTTTAAACATTCACTAGCACTATACCACGATTATTTTAATGAATTAGGACATTATATACTTTATTCGAAATTGTTTTGAATCAAAAAATTACGTAATAGTTGAAGAAAACATTCATTTAATTTCATCTAGTTAAAACAGCAATGGCATGAAATTTACGACTAACAATTATTTAGAAGCATAAAAGTGCTAAAATTATTTCCTAACATGCATATTAAATCATTACTAAGGTTTTTCACCTTTAACATTCTTGTTGTTTGCGGTGTGTTGTCATTAGTTATGTTCTCTATTTATTTATATAATGTGTTAGTTATTCGACCTCAAATTGCTGACCTTACTATCTCGTATCTATCTTAAATCTCACTTGAATTATTCATAAAGATATATGAATATCATCAGTCAGTTATACACTATGAGAAAATGTAGTCTTTATTATAATTTACTTCGCACTGTAGGTAATTAAAATGCATTTAGTTTTCGCTTCTGACGTTGAATTTAGGGTCTTTTGCTTTGTGAATAATTTCATCACACTCCTCTATATCTTTAGTATATTCAACCAATAACGGTTACTGAGGCGTTTTGTTATACCTAATACTGTTATAATTTAATATTGTATCCACAAAAACCACAAGATCACGTTTTCGTATTACGTTACGCATTGATCAAGGAATATTAGCTGTTGGTAGACTTTTTCGTGTAAGCTTAGTCGAACATACTATTTGTTTTTTTTCCTGTATTAAAAAATGACCTACTTCTAGGTATAAAGAAAGTAATTTCACGATTCAGATTTAGCTTGACAATTTTAGAAGTACATCTCAGCCAGGCTTTTAGCAGTACCAGTAGTATGTCGTGAAATATGTAACTCATGTTTTTGAATAGTATTTTCTTAGATTTTGCGCGAACATTGATAATGAATTTATGCGGCTTAATATCGCGTTTATTTTGGTTTTGATTTTACATTTTTTTATTATTCCGACGTTTCAAGAGCTTTAGAGCTATCATCGTCACGGATGGCTGCAAAATAGAAACCAAAACCTTTGTAAAATCAAAACTAATTTTTTTTTGAAATTGTATATCCATACTTGGTTATAATAATATTAAAGTTGGTAGACACACAGTAGGGATTAAATTGTCATGTTGGCTTCTTTACCTTAAAAGCCATGTTCCTAAAAAGAGTCCCTAGTATAATTTACTAGAAATTATGAACTCCAAAACAGACATTTTGTTATGTATCCAATTGTTTACATTACTTTTGTGTTAGTCACGTAATTGCCATCACGAATGCACGATCACGCCTCACGTCTTCTCCTGGCTGTGGTTTTGTTGTTATTTTACAATTACAAATTGCTAAATATTTATAAATTTCTCATGTATAGAGTTTATTCTATAATTTTCTCATAATATTTAGGTAATTTTTCTAATGGCATAAAGTTCAATATTATTTACGTGAATTGTCTGTTTTTGAATAGGATTTGTTGAATTAAGTTTCTGAAGTCAGTGTAATAGAAAGTTCATTTGAATAAGGTTTTGGCCTTTAAAACGAACATAATAATTTGTTAATATCATTCGTTTAGGTAGTAAATTCTTATTATATTATTTGTATTCGCAGTCCTATGTTATATTCCATCTGAAACGAGAGTTTTATTGATTTATGTTTATCAATGGAAATTACAATTTATTGCTTTACCACTATGTCTGTCATAAATTAGCGTATATAATAGCCTTTTGCTACCAACACTTTAATATTACCACAGCCTCGCCGGACCTATTCATCACAAACAGAATGTATTGAATTCCTTACCACTCATATTCTTTGAATAGACTTATTCAAATTTGATTCGTTTGGTTCTTTTATAGTTGATGACGAAAAAGTAAGTGTTCTTTTGATAATATCTCATTCAATTTTTCTTTTCATTTCAGATTACAAAATGGGGGTGCGATTATGATCCTCGGAACAATCAAGTAAGTCCAATGCAAATTTGGTTGAGCAAACAAATATATTATTTCCATAAGAAGAGAATGGTTCTATTCTGACATTTAATTGACTATCTATATGGACAAATGCAACATTTAACTGACAGGGTGTGGTGACGCTGATTTTAAATCAGACTTGAATTAGATTGTATGCCAGTCTTGACTTTACTCTAAAATTTACTGCAATTTCATACTTGTCAGGGTTCTATAATTTTAATATTTACTATATTTCAACACTTATTGAAGATATTATGAACTTAATTTTATGCAAAGTATATGCTAGCAAGTATATTTTGCAATGATGGTGAAATTTACAAATAACAAAAAGTCGGCAAAGATCAATGCGCTTAGGAAGAAGCTCAATGAATAATTAGTTCAGACACTTCATATATTATATGACATTTGACTTCTAGCGATTGGCCTAATGTAAATAAAATGATGTGAACATATTACGTAAGGTAACTATGATTGAGAGTCTTCGGCGAAGAAAGTGAACGTGAGTTGTTGATGTTAGCAATTTAGAGACGATTGAAAAAATACAACACATTAGAACTGTGTAAGGCACCGTGACTTTTCCTTCTCATTGACCGGTCTGACTTTTTATTACACTTTTTATTGTGGTTACATTTTCATTATGTTGCGAAAGACAACTTAATAAAAGTTTTTCTTAAACTTTCTAACGTCTTTATTTTTCTTAACTATTCTTATTTCCCAATAAGATTTCCAATTGTAACCAGACACAGGATTATTATAAGTGTCATATGATAAGTTGCAAATTGTTTTTGTTTATCTAATTTATAGTATTATTATTAACAATATGTTATCCGAATATGACATTTACATGATCCCAAACCAGTGCAGTATCTTGAATGTCAGCAATTATTATTAAAGTTGCATTTATAGCCGCACGGGGAACTAGCTGACTCCTTTCCCTTGCGACTTGTAATAACGGTACTTATCTCGAAGTCCCTTGCTGTTGCTGTGTTGGCCTGACCTCAATCCAATGTGATAATGGATAATGTAATCAAAAGAATGAAATGCGGAACTCTTAAAGTAAACAATGGTGTCGGTTCAAATAAAGATAAAAGTTTTAAAGATGAAAGTATAGTCTTGTATGAACAGCTAACAAAAACAATTTCCTTAATTTGTGCACTATATCGTGGTTCGAAGGCTGTTTATTGGGTTCATTGGAAAGTCATTTTATTATGAAATAGATGTTTTATAATATCAAAATGCATTTTGTGAATTGCAAATGACAGATTTGCATTAGGTTTTTAGTATTTGACACAGTTATTAACGTCTTATTAGTCAAAATCAACTTCATTAGTCTACAATAATTATGCAACGAAATTATTCTATGATGCTAAAAGACCAAAGTGGTTTTAAACGTTTAAATTTTGGCTTATAATCATTATATTTCTTATATCACACATCTATGTCACATCTAATATTATCTTTTGCATAAAATTAAATATGATAAATGAATGGTTATTTCACACATACAAACATGAGCAGTCGAGTGTTTTTTTATACAAGTTTGTTTTGAGCTAAGCTTTCGAACAGGTTTTAGATTTAGCATTTGTCTATTCTCAATCTATGCGAGTATGTTTCTAAGAATAAGATTAAATATGTTACTTTCTTAATTTATTTGCAAACAGCTGATGATCTAAATAGTCAGTAATTTCAAAATGGTTTTTACTATTTAATAAAGTAAATAAATTAGATCGCCTACTTAACACGCGTATTAGGTTCGTTTTCTCTCCAAGTTTTATCATATTACGAAATAGCTAGCAAAAACTGGAATATATTCCAATTTGTTTACGTCGGAATCTTAATGCTTGTTTCTGTTGCATTCTGTTTAAAACACTGCTAATACTTAAATGTAAATGTAAAACACTGCTAAAAATAAATGTAAAGTTTCAAAAAGTTGGTGTATTCATACTTCCTTCAGCAAACTAATTAATTTTAAATATATTACACATATAAATTTAAGTGTATTTAATTTTATTACCCAATGATAATACTGTTTATATTATATTGTATTGTATTATATTGTATTGTATTGTATTATATTGTATTATATTATGTATGTGTTATACATGTTATTTGTGTATCTATATATCTATGAATATATTTAAGTATATATGAATAATTTATATATTTCTCATAATGTAATTGGTTACCTATTTTTATATTTTATTTTGCACCCTACCTCTTATCTACATTGTCGGATCAACATCCTAAAGGTTTGACTGGTAGAGAATGCCTTTGGCATTAAGTCCGCCTTTGTACTATTGTGCATTAAGTTTTTAAATAAATAAATAAAAATAAATAAATTTAAAACCAAAACAAAGGATTTATTTTCTTACCTAGCCCTTTTGTATAAGGACTTTTATGAAGAACGAAGGTGTTCCTTACAAATGTCCGTTTTTTTCTGTACCTACAACTTATCGTTAGGATTTCTTAATAGAATTATTTCTTCATCTTCATAATTTCCAACATAAATGGCTCGACTTGTGTTCATTACAGTTACAATACATATACGTACTTCATTACTGACATTTATTGTATCATTGACTACATTAAATGCTCACAAGAAGTAAGGAAATCCAAATTGAGATTCTCGCGTACCTGAAACAGGTATCTCGCCATTAGTACCTATTTTGGTCTCGACTCGACACATGTCCTCGTACAAAACGGTGATTATCTTATTTCCTCCTCCTCAACTTTTGACTCGTCAATGAGGTCCTTGATTGATGAAAATTTATAATTGTTACTTCATATTGGTTAATTACAATTTTAATAACCAAAATAAAAATTATTTTATGGTTAACTGTGTTTTTGTATTATGAACGTAATGCCTCGATGACTTTACAAACATCTTCTTGAACTCTATCTTCATCAGTATAGATACACTACTTTAATACATTATTTAACAATGCATGAGGTATCTGTATTAAGGTCTGAAGATAGGACCTTATCAGCAGTATTGATCGTAGATGAGGCTTTATTCTTGCCTTCGCAATAATGGCTCAAAATTTGTTTGAGCTGTAGGCTTTACAAACACACCCGCATATTTAAAAGCAGAAATTTTGCGTATTTAAAAATTACGCGATTTAAATTAATTAAATATTTTAAATTACCCGTCACAAATATAATAGATATAACAAATATAATATAACAAATATAAACGGGTCATAGTTTTCTTGTCGCGACTAAAAGAAAAATTAAATTTAACTACGGCTAGTTGGCAAAAAATCCGAATGCAGTTATAGCACTCACCAGTTAGAAGATTAGAAGTCCAGAGACACTTGAATATAACTGCTGATGCTAACTCAAATATCGAAGTACCTACGATTTTTATAGTACAATCCATTCAGAATATACTTTTTCCATTGACATTAATAAAATATCGTACCATCTGTATGTTGGTCAACACATGCATATTTTTACTCAGGTTTTTCCTTGGCTAATATTATTCGATGGCATTTGAGTTTAAGATCATTCCTCGCTTCCAGCTCTATGTGCTGATGGAATAGAGTCTCCAGTTCGATATTCAGTGCTAACATTCCGATCGTGCCGATTCGCGATAAAGATAGGTAAACGATCGGTCGATATCTTAGTCCCGTTTTGAAGGGCCATGCACCAGTTATAGACCATAATAATACACTTTTCGTAACAACAAATAGATAAATAATGAAATGTTTCGTTATTATGCCATAAAAACAAAAAGTATTGGTGAAAATATGAATTGGTATTGTTCACTTTAATGATCAAAATGTATTGTTTTTATACATACTCTTTTTTAAATTAATTACATACATTTAAAATAATATAAAATATGAATAAATTTAAATTAAAATATAAAAGGAGTAGTTCAAGCAAATTAGGTTTAAGCCATCCAAAAATAAACTACGGTAAATCCAGTAAATTTGCCGTAGAAGTGCGTCTTAACGATGACCTACCAAATGCAAAAAAAAACAAAAGCTATATCTGTTATAAAATTTAAATCGAAGTTGAAAAAAATAACTTATTATAATACATCAAAACTTTTTCTATTTAGTTATCTTTACTTGGATTACGGCGAAACATTTGTAAGTAATAATATATTGTACTAAATGTTATGTTCTTGTGAGTAATAATTGTAATAATTCACTAAATACATAAATATAAAAAATCAGTAAACATCTATTCTCAAGAATCTTATCTTAGCAAGAAATATATCTAAGTACCTGCATATTTATGTAATATATCACTTAGATAAATAAATCAACTTAGATTAATTTAAATTAAGACATTTATAATGAAGTCCAAATTGATTTTACGTGTATACTAATGTGCGCAATAACTGTAGACGGCACACCCAGAGTTTGCATGGCAAATAGTGGAGATATCAGGTGCAATTACCCTACTATCGTTAAGTTATCGCTCACGTTTCGCTACCGATCAACCGAACTGCCATTGCACTATTGCTCGGAAATTAAGCCAGTTTTACACTTACTTTGTGATTTTTGGGCCGGCATAGTGACGGCGACTGAGGCAACCTTAAAATAAAATGGATTTTTAGTCGTCGGCGCTCTTGGATTGCCGCTCCTCGCTTACCATTGACCAAGTTGAGATGAGATGTCGCGTCTCATAAAAAATGGATCAACGTTTTTAGGTTCATGTTTTTAATACGGTACTGATACGATTTTTCCACAGTTCACTTTATACAAACTCTACGTGTATATTAAATATTGTAAAAATATTATATTACTCTGATTTTCATTTTAGCAAAGAAAAAGTCGAACGTGGTGTAGAGGTAGTGAAATAGTCACGCAAATAGAGTTCTTCCCTGCTTCAAAACCATTGCAAGTACGTCCAAATTACAATTGAGATATACACACACTTTCAGTAGCTTAAGTGGTATAGAAAAGTAAAAAAAACTAATGAAATAATGTTTTTTTTTGTACATTTAAACTTTATAATTTGTTTAACGTGTTCATAATAATATTATATTACTATAGTGTGGATTTTTATATATTTTAATTATATGATCAATCAATCAACCTAATTAGAATGTCACGCCTCGATTCCCACAGTGATAAGCAAAGTAAATGGAGCGACACTTCCTAAATAGGTCTAGACAAAATTCTCTCCATAAAATAAACACTGCACTAGCTTTTAATAAAGTAAAATTTCCGATTTTATCGGGGAACATTATTCTGGGTAATTCCGCATTCTATTCTTCTTAATTGTTTTGCAGTAACAAAAATATCCTCCTAAAATATGTTAGGATAAAATATTTAGGATATAAAAATATCCTAAAATATTTCCTTCTGAAGGAGGCGTAAAACATTTTATTGTTTTTTTATTGTGACGCGACATTTGACATCGACCCGCCGTATGATAAGCAAGAGGAGGTCTAAGAGTGACGACGAATGAAACAACCGAGTTAGTTCCCAGGTGCCTCAGTCGTCGTCATTATGCTGGCCTAAAGTGCTTCTTCACGCATCGCTTGAAGGATCCAAGGATGGAGAGAACACATGGGCTGGCAAAGCATTCCACTTGTCAATTGTTCTACAAAGAAAAGACGCACCGAACTTTTTAGTTCGATTGCCGATTCGGTCGATAGAATGATTGGAGAAATAAGAGAAATGTATTTGTATTCAACAGTTGTTGACTGCAATAAGGCCTATACAGTGACTCTAGCATTACCGAAATGACAAATTACAAAAACAGTTATATAAATAATCCACATTAAAATTCAATAGGCTAGTCATATGTGAACTGAATTCCATATATTAAGGTGTTTTTATTGTGGCTCGACAGCTGGAGTGCGGGCTATGAATGGAGGCGACTGTTTCTCGAGGTAAATAATTGCAAGTAGCAGTCGCATCCCCTATGCCTGCAACGGCAACTTTTATGCTGATCCCAAAACGCAACTGAGTTACTTGACGCTACTTTAGAAGACACATGCCCACCACTCTAAAATACCCCAAGCCGGGGCAAATTCCTGCCGTATTTTTATTAAATAATTAAATCAATCAATCAATTAAATCAAAATTGTCACGCCTTTTTTTCACAGGGATAGGCAAAGATGTAGCACCATTTGCCACGATCCTTACATAACCCTCTTGCTTCCTTTACTTCCACAATTCTCTTCATACAGGCTCTGTGGTTATGGGCACTGGGCAACCCAGCTTTCTTGAGGATGTCCGATTTAGTCGGAAAACACCCTCTAATAATAAATAAATAAATACTCATAAATGCTATGAAACAAATATTTGCCCCGACTGGGAACTAACCAATGCGCTCTATGTTGTGAATGCGCCACTCAAGCCATACGTAATCCACGTTAAAATTCAATAGAGAAGTCAGATGTGAACTGAATTCCATATAAGGTAGAGTGTAAAGTGGGCTTAACTTAAAATTACGATGTTTGACCGGGGACCGATGAGGGCGTGATCGCGAAAAGCGTTCGGTGTAATATTACCGTTACAAATAAATCTCTTTGTACCACATAGTTATTGGTAATTTTATAAAATGCCACAACAGGAAGTTATTCATCGTAGAGGTATAATCTAATAACATGATATCAAGGTTTAATTATTATAATTTAAATTTTCATTAGTGCTGAACGTGATCAACTAATAATAAAAATATAATAATAAAAATCTGTTTTATTACATCAATTATTTCTTTAATCATAGCTACAATAGAGATACGAGCGGACTTAATGTCAAATGTCTTTATCTCCCAGTTAACCTTAGGGCCAAGCATATAGTATAAGGAAAGATGCAAGAAAGAAATAACGTCGTGTAGAATAAGACGATCGTGGTATAGTGTTAAATGTTCACCCAAAGCACTTGCCGGTACCAATGTTTCTTTGATATTTTTATTTTGGTCGTTCTGTTTCTATGATACAAGGCGCCTTTATAGAAATGTCAAAATAATATAGCTTTAATGACTTAAATGATAATTATTTATTTAAGAACACAAAGGCGGGCTTAATGCCAAAGGCAGTCTATACCAGTCAACCTTAGGATGATGATCCGACGTTGTACTCGTAGATGTATACATATTTTATTCTCCTAAATGTTAAACCAATCTAATAAAAACTTAATACTTGTATGAAGAGAGTTGTGAATATGGAGGAAGCGAGAGACCTATGTCAGGATCTTAGACAGTGGCACTCCCTTGACTCTGCCTGTCTCAGTGTGAATTAGACGTGACATTTTGATTTAATCGATTGATAACAAAAATTACCTACATCGACACTTAAATCTAAATAAAAAAATCAGTTCGGTTTTGATTTTTTAATTGAATTGCTAAGCTATATTTTTGTTTAGGTAATAATTATAGTAAAAAATATTACTGTGGGAATAACAAAATCATATTTGGCGTTTAGCGTATTGAATCCTTATTGCGTAACTAATCTCAATTACTAAAAAAACGTAAACTAAATAAACTATTTTTAAAATTAAGAGATAATAAGAATTGTGTTAAATATTTTTTGCCTAGATTTTATCTATATTTAGTTTTAATAACAATTGACACATAATAGAAAGCTAAAGTTGCCTAAACTGTCTAAGGCTAGACTATTGATATAAGATAACGCTAAGTACGTATCTACAGCGCAATCTATAATAAAGTGCATATTGTATTTATTTTAATTGCAATAAATACTATTGTATTATCTAAGTAATTGCAATCGGATATTGAATAACTTATGAGGTAAAATAGATTGACGAAAGGTGCCCAGAAGTGTGTTCCAAGAATAGAGGCGACTGTGCTGGCCGGCATAATGATGGCGACTAAGGCAGCCGGGAACTGACTCCGTTTTTTCAGTCGTCGTCACTCTTGGACCTTCTCTTGCTTATCATCAGGCAGGTCGAGATAAAGTGTCGTGTCACAATAAAAAAAAAGCATGCAGGTAAATAACATGTCCTTACGTCCTGCAAATACATCCACTATGCGACCTGGTTGGAACCGAAAATCAAGCATATCCCGACTAAGTAGCTTTACGGTCTGAATATTTTAAGTGGTCGGTAGACTGGGCACCACTGCTTAGCACTTTTTGTTGGTTTTTATATATATCTTATGGTTTTATTTATCTCTCTGAACTATTGACGTTTTTATTGTGAACAATTCAATAACAATATATGTAAAAGTAAGGTAATATTGACAAAACGCTCGCTGCACCACCTTAAGGAATACAATGGTATGAACTACTCTTGCGCACGTAATACGCCCATTGTTGGCTGCTTCGACGTTAGCCTATTGAGGGCGAGTATTTTTCTATTTTTTTTTGTTTTATCATCTGCAGGTAACATTGTTTAAATTTTTTTTGTTACCAAAATATTGGTATTAGAAGAATTTTTTGTTTAGTATATTAGTTGAAGGTAAAAGAGGCGTGGTTTATGCTCCTACCAGGCGCAAGGGAATATTTTGTTAATGATGTTGCACAGATTTGGTCTACGGTACAAAGGGGTGAACAAGGAAATAGAATTTTCTTAGATTTTGCGCGAACATTGATTAATGAATTAATCAAATTTTATGCGGCTTACTATCGCGTTTATTTTGGTTTTGATTTTACAATTTTTTATTATTCCGACGTTTCGAGAGCTTTGCAGCCATCGTGGCTGCAAAGCTCTCAAATGGCGATTATCTAACACCTGGGACCCCATAATTCACAAACTCAAGTCCCAAGTCCAGCAAACTGCCAAACCAGATGACACCGTCAGTTATTTTTGCAAAAATTTGAAATAAACCGGGAACAGAAAAACAAAATATCAAACGGGGTAGTTTTGGAAACAATAACAGCATCAACCAATAGGACGACCAACACCTCAGTCTCTCCGTGACCACGATGGCTGCAAAGCTCTCGAAACGTCGGAATAATAAAAAAATGTAAAATCAAAACCAAAATAAACGCGATAGTAAGCCGCATAAAATTTGTTTAATTCAAGAAAATAGAAAATCACTATTATACATGTATTGTAGTATTGTACATGTAAAATGAAACGGTTTACTGTAATACGATGATACTAGTCACGTAGTGCGCACGCATGCACGTCACGCGCACGATGTTGCGCTTTATTAACTACAATAGCGGCCGTGGTGTAGTGGCAGTGCAATGGTCACACTAACCAGGGCACCAATGTATCTTTGATATAAGTATGTACTTTGGTTGTCCTGTTCCTATGATACAAGCACTATAGTAGCTTAATTACATATATCAAGGATACATTGGTACCGGCAAGTCGTTTTGAACCCGTGCTCTCGGTTTACGTAACCATTGCACTGCCACTAACTACACCACGGTACCTTCTAACGTGTTTTGTTTTCTTGCATCTGAAATTGCGAACTCACTTTCGGGTTTACTTACACTGCGCGCACGCACATGAAACGGTAACAGTTAAGGCGTCGACAGCGAGAGTTAAAAACGTTTTTCAACCATGTAATCATTTTCTTTAATATATTGTTACGCTCTATGATGTTGTTAATATATCTAATATACGAAAATAAGTGAGTATGAGTCATACGAGTACTACATCTGTGCATACATTTTCAAACAATTCAATTGATTACTACATTATTAACTTTGTTCTAGTATTAATTTATTATTTAGTTACTTGGTCTTGCATAGTTTGCCGTGAAGTTGCCGGTTCCATACAATACTGGATGTGGATGTGGATGCGACTAAAACTTTTTAATATTAAACTGTAATAACAGTCCCCTCCATTCATTAACTGCTCTCTAGATTTTTTTAACACGACATTTGACTTTGATTTGCCTTATGGTAAGCAAGCGCACCGACGACTAAATAAACTTATTTTACTCTACGCACGCACATATACGAATAACACCTCTTTTTACAATTCTGTAACCAGAATGTGTCGGACTTACAATAGCTTAACAAAGAGCACAGGGATTGATGTCTTCAACAGCAATTTCTTAGTTTACAAGAGATCGATCACTCCGGATGTCCTCAGCCATAATTAGCGCATAGATTTAGGTTTTTTTTAATTGTTTGTATTTTATTTTTATAGGTAATTATATTTTAATAGTTGATATAGGGATTAATTACGTACACTTTATTTTGACTCACTGACATGTGTAATGAATTAATAATTAATAATATACATATATATAATATGTATACGATTGATAATTTGTAATGAGAGGCTTAGAATTTATAGTTATAATTAGGTTAGCTATTATTTTTTGTGTTTTTGTTATGCTGTGTGCACTGTTTTGGGTTACAATCTGGGCTTCATTTATTCCTTTTATTATGTTTCGATTGTAAGCTGTTTGTGCACCTATGAATAAATAAATAAATAAACAAACGACTCAGTTTACGATTGCTTCAGTCGCGGTCACTTTTCTGGCCAAAAAATAATGTAAAATAATCACGCGCATACTTAATATATCACAATAACATATTTCGTTATACATATTTCAAGCTATTCACATTTAGCGAGATATGGGATAAGGTCCCACAGATACATTTGATCCCTGGGTATTTTCTTTCAATGAATTAAACAAATTTTATTAGTATCGCGTTGATTTTGGTACTCATTTTATAATATTTTATTATTATTTGGACGGTTTGAGAACTTTGCAGCCATCGTGGTCACGGAGAGACTGAACGCTATAGTAAGCCGCATAAAATTATTAATCAATGTTTACGCAAAATTTAAAAAAATACTTCATTTCGATGTTTATAATATAAATCAATACCAGTGCTTTATTGAGATATTTAATAAATATTTAGCAAATCCCTTAAAGATCATTATTACTCTATATTTATTTAATGATATACGATACTCCAAATAATCTCATTAATTATTGCGCATTTAATATTATAATGATATATTACGATGACATTTTCAAAATGAACCATTGTGTAACTCAAAGGGAAATGGGCCAATATTATAAAGCTTCAACGAATCTTAAGCCCGCTACACACCTGCAGTTTTAATAACATGGGGTTTTTAATGATGCTGTAAATAAAACGGAAACACGCTTAACTGCGTGACTTTTAAGTTTAAATATTCTTTCAACAAAAAGTCCTGTATATACATGTTTTTTTGTTGGTTGAATTAAAGGCAAATTAAGCTAAGTCCTTACAAAACGTTTAGTATATAAATGTAAATTGACTGTGTGTAGCGGGCTTTTAAGGTTGCACTTTTGTCCACACGCCCACATGTTCGAGGCTTGTGCTCTATAAATTCTACTTCGTTATGCAAAAGCGACGACGGCGGCAGGTGGCCGATGTGTTGTTAGAAGGTTTCTGTATCCACTGATTATGGTTGCACGTGACGTGAGCTTTAATATTTAACTCTAGTAAATCATTAAGAATAATGTTTTAGGATTAAAAGGTGAACACAATATTTGTGTAATTAAATTTTTATCATCTAAGGCTAAGGCAACCTTTTCCAAGGACGGACTAGCGCCACCTTACCAGCGGACCCCTAAAAAAACCTACTTGCTACTGCTCACATAGGTCAATCTATTTTATTCTCAAAATCTTAATTAAATTCTAATGAGTATTTTTGTATGTAAAAGGCTATCCACCTATTACTTGACACATTTTTCCATCTTGAAAGCGCCACTATGCTTTCGTAATTTTCCTGTTTTGTCCGCGGACCCTTTGGGATAGGCCCGCGGAGCCCAGGTTGGGAAAGACTGGTCTAAGGTATTGTTTTTAAATACAATTTTCAATACAAAATAAAGTAAGCACTTAGGTTGAAAATGGCACCATATAGTTTAGTAGATCGGTCAATGTAAAAAGTACCTACTCGTGTACACTCAATAACAGTATTGATTCTTATAAATAAAATATAATATCCATGATACTATAAGCGCGGATCCACTCTAATCTATACATGTACACAAGGTTTGTAATGATTTTTTGATCATTATTAGGACGTCGAACTTTTTACTCTGACAACCGATTCGTTTGATAAAATGCAGATGCTTCTCCGACCTGTGCGAGTATTACCTATTAGAGAGAGTTAACGTATTTGTCGTCTTTAAAATAATTTAGCTGTTTGTGTGTTTTTTTTATCTTAGTGGATTCCAGATTGCAAAAAAGATTGCGGTGGGCTTAAACGGTGATGACGAGATGAGATAGATTTCTACAATAGTTCGTAACGAGAATCCGCACCATCCTGTGTGACTGAAAAATGTGAGGAAGTATTTATTTGCCTATCAGTGGGACAATTAATGGGGCTAATAATAATAATAATATATTTAAGTGATCAACTGTATCATAGGATAACTTGTCCATTGTTCAACATTGCAACTCTTTAGTTTATTGACTGGTTTGTCAAAGACTCCATGGACTGGTTATTTCAAAAGCGTTTATATGCAAATAATGAACTTGCTTTACTCCAATACAAGTTATCTTACGCATTGTTACTTCAATAAATAATGATTAACCTGCTTCACACGTTCTGGTATACCGGTGTTATTATTTTTATTATTGTACACTTTTCATATGCTAAGCATTCGAGAAAGTTCATCGATGTTGAGTACCACCAAATTGATCCAACCTAATCAAATAGTATCGTCGTGTATCATCGGGTTTCTAAATGGGGTTTGTTAAAATTCAATTAAAAACTTTTACCACATTGTTTGGACAAAATAGGACTAATGTCAAATAATATATGTTCAGGCATCGTTATCACTGGATTTTAGAAAGCTAATGAATGGATAGTCCAGTTGATGTGTAGTGTTTATCATTTCCCCATGTTTGTTTACAACATGAAGGGAATTGCAAATACTTTGCCGGCCTTTAAAGGTAGCTTGCAATTGACTGTTGACTATCAAATATCACTAGTCCGCGAGGTCTAAGCTGAGCTTTGAATTTGTGTGAGTGATCACTTGTAAAATCATACCCAAAATAAACGCGATATTAAGCCGCATACAATTTTATTAATTAATTAATCAATGTTCGCGCAAATTCTAAGAAAATATTATGATCACTAAAAGTAAAACTCAAAAGCAAAGCTCAGCTTAGGCTTTGCAGTCTGTACTATAATAAACTTATTTAGCAGTTTACAGTTAAATCAACAAGATTTTTGAACATAATGATAATTTCTTTAGTGGTAGATCTTTACATCCGTATTGGGTAATAATATGGTACTTAAATTGGAAGTATCATCTTCCATATAACCAGCTTTATATGTTAACGTATTCTTTTTTTCTCCCATTGTTTGAACCAAATAGTTCTACACCATATATAGAAGGGCAATCTTCTTGTCATTGTTATTCAATTGCCTATAAATCACAGTTCTTCAACTTCTGCGTGGATTTGATTTATTTCTATGGCTTTATCCAGTATTAGTGATAATTTTAAGTCATATGGTGTTTTAAAGTTATCAACGACTTACTCGTACGAATTTTTAGGATCTCTTTAAATTATTTATTTATTATTACATAGAAGCAGTAGATTGTCTTATCTGTTTACACTCTTATCTATTTAACTATTAAGGCTGGAGTGATAAGGATCACCTGTATTTTATTGTAGAAATTCCATATTTTTTTTGTAGAATTCCTATATTCTCTCTGTTTCTACTGCTTCTGCATACATATGTCAGAACAATTAAAGGTTTGAAGAGTAAAATTGCTGTGGTTTAAAAAGCATGTAATGCGAACGCAGCTACTCACATAATAGCGGCCAAGATAATGTTTGTTATTTATTTGTAAAAGGCCGTGGGCGATGTGTCCGCAACGGGAATCAGTAAAATTATGTCTTCCAATGCAATATTTATATACAAATAAACAAATGGCTTATTTAAAGATTGCAATCTAGATTATGATGCATTTATGCGTATTGCTGCTGGTAAATTTATGCGAATTTAAGATGTACGAGTATTAATACGATTTATTAATATTCATAGCTTAATATTGAATATTATTAAGGTTGCTTAAAACGTGAAATGTGACAGTTTTATAATAACAGGAAAACAGTTGACACAGAGGTGTAAATACTGTTTTGGGGTCAGCTAAACAAGCCGGCATAGTGGATAGCAGGCATTGATCTATTCAAGAGGGACTATGAAGTTTCGATTTTAAATTTTGTGGCTAAACATATGTCAGCAACTCGCCTAAAGCCAAAGCTAGATGCGATTCATAAACATGCTACTACAATTAAATAACTATCAGTATTAGTTGTGTCCACTATGCCGGCCTGGTTGGAACAGGGAACAGGAAATTCAAGCTAATCCCGAAACGCAACTGCGACGTTCTACGGTCTGCACATTTTAAGGTAGTACTAACTCCAGGCGATAGACTCGGCCACTAACCAACTGTATGCCTATTTTTTTCCCATACATTAATTAATTATGTAACTGCCTACATTATTAGTATTATTTATATACTTTTGATGTGTTTTAAACTATGTAACAAGACCTATCTTAGCAAGATCACGTTTCTAATGTTTTCGGGTTTTATAATTACTGTATCAACCTTGGATTGGTGTAACTAATTTTTAACAAGTTACTTTTCGTACTAATCCTTGTTCTTTGTCTACAAGACTAATCAATCCTTCAACGGCCATCAAATTACGCATGTTCTGCCAAAAACAGACAAATTCTTGTTTTCTTGAATTGGCTCATTAACCGTCCATAAATAGATATTTAAGTTCATTCTGCATTTCCGAGCTTTGTTACCCGTAAGACTTGTAAGATCTATAAAAAAATAATAAAATACGTTGTAATATTTCAATTATTTAATAATACCAGTATCATCAAAGTTATTGTAACTTTTTTAATTGAGACACGAAATTGGTTTTCGAGTTGCCTGATAGTAGTAAGCAAGTGGAGATCTAAGAGTGCTGACGACAGAAAATTTAGATTTATTGAGATTTATGGAGGCCTAAATTTGATACGAGACGGTTTTCCAAATTTTAAACTTATTATAAAATTAGTACTACATACTATTCCAGAATATAACTGGTCGCCTACAAGAAATAATAAGAATGACACCTAATTTCTACGACAAGACCCTGTCAACAGTCATACTAAAAATAAATCTCGAAATAGAATTTCTGAGCTTTCCGAGTAAGGCTCTAGGATGTTTGTCACATACAATTAAGTTAACAAGACACCCTCCCACGTCACAAGATTGTTAGCTGTAAATGGCCTATAATCCCTAAGTCACCTTTACAACGAAATATGTAGAAAGGCTGATCTTTGCCTTTTATCGGCACGTTCATTTAAAATGACATTTCATAAAATACTTTGCCTTTCATTTCTACCTTAAGGATTTTCTTTTAAATTATCATCGTATAGGTACATCGTAGTTTAAGAGATATTTTTATTTTGTTGTGACTCGGATTTAGACCTCGACTTGCCTTGTGGTAAGTTCTAACGACTGAATAACCGACTCAGTTTACGGTTGCCCCAGTCGCCGTCACTATGCCGACCAAATCAGCTCGAGTACTATATAAGTGGAAGTTTTATTTAGCATGCAACTGGCCTAGTTCTATTATTACATACTTGTAATATTTTATGTAATTAATTAACATTACAAATAAATGTTGTGAAACAAATCTTAAAAATAAACGGGTCGGACCTGGAATCGAACGCGGGACATACGAGTAGCGGACTGGTGTTTCAACACATGCGTCATGACTTAGAATGATTACCCATTCTAAGTCATTTGAATAACAAAGATTTAGAAAATACTATTAAATAAAATTGTATAATCAAAAACCAACATAAACGCGATAGTAAGCAGTTTTTAAATTTGTTTAATTCATTAATTAATAAACAACTTTTTTCTCAACCATAAACTCCATTATGAGTGCTTGTAAACTACAGTTTTAGTTGTTGACTAATCATCATTAGTCAAGAGAGACGTCTGAGGGTCTGCTGGAGCGATGATCATAAAACAAACCGTGGGCAGGTTCGTAAGGGTAATGAAACAATGTAATTGCCCAGTAGTCATGAACAGCGGGTGGTTGTTTAGATGACTACGTGAATTACCTGCTGAGAGGTCCAAGTGCTTTTACATTATACGATTTTGCAGGTGATAGGGTTTTATACGAGTTGTTTTAATTGCATAATTTTCAAGAAAATAATGAACTGTCAATTATACTTGTCAATTATACTTGTCAATTATACTTGTCAATTATACTTATCAATTATACTTACACAGTAAAATTTATATGAAATGTAAAATAAGAGTTTTGAAAGGTCGTACAAGTTTTTTAAATTATTTTTGAATATCAATCAATCATTCAAACTGTCACGCCTTTATCCTACAGTCTACAGGGACAGGCAGAAACAATGGAGCGCCACTTGCCACAATCCTAAAGCAAGAGAGTTGCTTTTTACATCCACAATTATCTTTATACAAGCTCTACGTTTATAGGCACTAGGTAACTCAGCTTTTTAAGGATGTCTCCGATTTGGTCTGAAAACACCCTACTGGGTCTACTCCCTTTAACGTACCCATCCATCCACATTAGAGTATAATTCAAATAACAAAGCCTGTCACATACACGATAAGAGATTTTCTTACGTAATAATAAGAAATACCAAGTGTTCAATTATTTATCTAAAATGTATGTCCTATTAATATATACCCTACTACTAGACGTTTAGGATTAGGTAGAAATGTTTTGCCGATAACGTCGTTTAGTCGTTTTATTGATAGTTGTTATAGTCGTTTTAATTGATATTTGTTAACGCATTAAACTTTATAAATTTAATTTTATAATATATATTTGCTTTATTGAGAAACAGATAAAATTAAAAGTATATTAACTATAATTAAATTATAAATAAAAAATATCAACTAATGACGTCGCATGAGAGAGAGTTCCAAGGAGACTGGCAACATTTCCCCTTTGGAGGAGGCTAATACGTTAGCAGAAATAATTACCAGCCTTCCTGTCTAAAATAAAATAATAAAATAAAGTAAATAGATACAATTTTCATTTTATTGCAATATGGCTTGTTATTGTTTAATTGTTTTTTTTAACAACGTATCATTTTCACCATATAAAGTCGAAGGTTATAAAACTTTTAATATGGTGTTTATTATGAATGCAATTAATTTCATTTGGTCTGGT
This sequence comes from Tinea trinotella, assembly GCA_905220615.1. Lineage (NCBI taxonomy): Eukaryota > Metazoa > Arthropoda > Insecta > Lepidoptera > Tineidae > Tinea > Tinea trinotella. The sequence goes on from HG992315.1 coordinate 9,956,245, forward strand.
GTTTTTGCGCTTTCCAACTTTGCAATTACAGATAGGTAATAGACTTATACGTTATTGAATAACGGTTATTAAATGCTGAACGTTATTTAAAGACTAATAGCTAAATCACTTACTAATCGTAAAAACTATTAGATTAGGTTAAAATAATTATTAGCTGTTGTAGTTATAAAAATTAGAAATAAATTTGTCATGCCTTTTTCCTACAGGGATAGGCAGACGACAGAGGCAATGGAGCGCCATTCCGATTCCAAGTTCGATTTCCGGCCGGAGCAAATATTGATTTCATAGCTTTTATAATTTGATTAAATTTACAATTATTTGATAATAAAAAAAAAGAGGCGGTTATTTGCTCTGGGTCTGGTTATCAGAGTGGTGCCCTGTCTGCCGATCCACAACTTACACAAATATACAAACCGAGAAGTGACTCTGTCACATTTCGGGATCAACTTGTAAGTTGCCGTTTGCAAGCCAGCGTAGTGGATGTGACTGCTAGTTACGTACTTACAGCGTAGTAACAGACATCTCTATTCATAAATCGCTACCTACCACTCTTTAAAAATATAAAATTCAGTATATTTAACTATTTATTTTAGTAATTCGTCGTATACCAATCTACAATTCGAAGGACGGACTCCTTTCACTTTTTTTTCCATTAAATTGCAATTGCAAAAGCTCTGCATTAAATTGGTGCACTTTGACCTAATGGGCTATAAAGTAACAGCCTAAGGCAAATAGAGAAGAAAAAACAACTATTTTGTACCAATGAAACCAACATTTCGTCATTATTATCAAAGAATTTGGACTTAAGAAACAGAAGGAGCCCTAAAATAGCGACAAAATACAACCGTTTATACTATTTTCCCTTATGGCATTAAAAAGAAGTCAGAAGGGGATGAATATACATTTTTACATTCGTAATTTAGAAGGTTGTCACTAGTTTTTATGATCATTTGACAACCTAATTTGACAGAATAACAAATGACATTAAAACACTTTAAAAAAGGATGACGGAATAATTATGCCGCTACTCTTACTACCACGTGACTTTTAATTAAGCAGTATTAAAAGTCAACCACAAGTGGTTGTATTTGCATAAAAAGTTGTGCCAACCTTTGAAATAAAGGAATTGAAGTACAAGTAGTTGTCTCTTTTAGTGACACGTGGTATAAACATAATATAAATGAGATAAATAACAATGAATTAGTTCTTATTTTAGCACAGATTCTATTCTTTCTATATTCTTAGTTTGTACCAATGAAATCAACATTTCGTCATTATTGTTATTATAACAAATAGCATAAAATTTTCTTAATTTTAAAACAAGGCGCGTGACTTTCGCAACTGGTGACATTATAGCTGTGAAGGCACGACAGAAAATCTAAAACGACCTTAGCTTTTAATCTATTGTGATAGAAATAGTTTAAATAGTAACAGATTTTTGTATTACTTTTTAATATTTGGAAATCAACTTGTAATGTAATAAAACCACCTGCTGGCTTCACGACTGGACTTCTATTCAACCGTGAATAGTTTTCATTGTTTATAAAAATTACTTTGATTTTTACTTAATTTTCTGTGTTTATAAGAATTACTTATCTAAAATATTCTATCGAAAATATTTGTAAGATAAAATACTGTCTAATATAATAATTGTGTAGTAGTTTTAAAAACCTTTGAATTAAATCCTTTTCATTGTGGCATGAATTAGGCGGCGACAGCTAAATAAGTGCAAGAAGCAGTCACATTCACTATGCCAGCCTAGTTGGAACAGTAAACTTTTAAGCTGATCCCGAAATGGGACAGAGTCACTTCACGGTCTGTATAAAATGGTGGTATCTACTTTGAATTGGCAGACTGGGCAAACGCCTACGACCCTTAAACCTGAGCTGATATATTTCATATAACAAATTCCTCCATGTAACTAATTAGGAACATTTCAACTTCAATCAAGTGAAGACAAAGCCGTGTGGAATTGCCAAAAATGGTATTGACCATTCAGCTGGTCACCAACTTGCGATTTCGTTCAAATTCGATCTTAATCTTGGACTATTATCGTCTGTTTTAGTACATAGAAGGCTATCGGATCGGTGTTGCTTTATTTGGCGAGTAAAATCGAAACTAAGCGGAGTCACGGAGAGACAGTTACTCGTAGATCGGCGCTCTTTGCGCTTGGATAATAACTAAGTGCCGGTCGTGAGTTGGTTGGGTGCGTTTCCAATTACTTACGGAATTTTCTCTTATTTAACTCTAATATAAAACGTTTTTGTGGAACCTAAAATAAATAGATTAAATATTTAAAGAACTATTTAGTGCACACAATTTTCTGTTGTCGTTATTTCATGTGAATAGATAGGGTCAGGTGTTACGCATCTTTAAAAAATCACAATAATTGTCATCAAATATAAATAATATCAAATGATATATATTATATTTATATTATATACTCATGTTAAATAATTAGGTCTCTCGAGTATAGAGAAAGCATTGTAAACGTACCAGCCACACATAGTAATAATTGACAAAATAGTTATCTTGCAAGATACTCGTAAATGCACCCAGTAACACAGGTTGCACCTTGTTCTTTGTAAGTAAAACATGGTAAAATAAATAAATATTTTTTTTATTTTCATAGAGAGCAGCAATATACTCATTACCGCGAATTAAATGTTAATATATTTTTTGACAACCCTAATTATCTATGTTTAGAAAAAGTATATCTTATCTATACTAATATAATAAAGCGGAAGAGTTTGTTTGTTTGCTTAAACGCGCTAATCTCAGGAACTACGGTTCGAATTGAAAAATTCTTTTTGTGTTGGATAGATCAATTATCGAGGAAGGCTTTAGGCTATAAAACATTACGTTGTGACTTATAGAAGCGAAGAAAGAGTCGAAAATGTGGAAAAAACGGGGAATATTATTCGTCTTTGAGGGTTTCCGTTGCGTGCGCTGCGAAAACCGTTCGAGATACCCAAAAAATATGTATGAAAGAATTATTCCTCTTTAAATTATCTATAAAAATGACCGCGACCGTATATGTCTATCTTTTAAGATTAACTCACAATAACCGTTTTATGATAGTCAAATTTGGTCTAAATTAATGCATTATTACAAATTATTTGTCAGAGTTGTATTAACATAATAATATTATTCTTTATCGAAATAAATGTGTTATTAATTAAGAGTATTTAACTGTGAACAAAATTGTCATTGACATCAAATAACTCTGAAACAAAATTCACACGCGTCGCATGATGAGCGCTAACCGGCGGGCGAGGAGAGGCGGTGCTTGCGGGCGAGGCGGAGGGGGGTGTAGCTCTACGAGGTATAGTCTGTCTAAGCCGAAATGACGCGCCCCTCCACTGCATTTACGCATACGAGCAAATATAGATAAAACACACCGAAAATGCAGTAATTGGTTATTCAGTTGCTGGTTAGACACAAAGGAGTAACGAACGTGATGAAGTTTAATAGTATAGTTAGTAATATTTGCATTCACACATTTAAATAAATTAATAAAGTGGAGGGGCGCGTCATTATAGACAGACAAGCATACTATGCGGTCGGCTCCCTACTGATCGGTTGAATGCAGCGTTAATTTGTTTTTACGATATAATATCATCGTGCAAAATCCTTTTTTATACATTTTGTAGTAGTTTTCTCTATAGTAGGTAGTGTTTGTTTTAAGTATAGTATTTTGTTTCTAATATTTTTACAATAACACTTTTTTGTTTTGTTGTAAATAATACCTGTAGGTGTCATCTACATTCTTTCAAGGTTAGGTCTTACAATTCTTATTAGGTTAGGTTTTAGTTTAAGCATACAGTTAGTTTGGTTAAGTTTTCATTTTCTTCGTTCTTTCTTCGTCACTGTAATGCCTAGAAAAAGGACTCAGCGTTCTCGGCAGACTGCTGCTGCAAAGCGGCTGGGAGTTTTGCGCACAAGAAAATAAAACTGAAAATGTAATTTACGCAGAAGTACTTTAAAATATATTCTTTTTAAAACTACTTTAAAATATATTTTATTACTTACGTAATTTAATCGTCTAAAATAAGTCGCGGGTAACAGCTATAGGTAATTTATAATAAAGCTGAGCAGGTAGGTAAACAAAAAATTAATGTGATTCCCAAAATAACTATTCCACGCGGACGCAGTCGCGGGAACAGCTAGTATCTTAATATTTGTTTTGTCGCTAATACTAATTGTGACTATTTTTATGATAAGTTATTTTACCTGTAAGTTATCCTAATACCAAATAATAAAATGTATATTATATTGTAATGATCAATCTTCGTGTTAAACAATTATGATGAAGTCCATTATGCGTAAATTGCTTGTATCTAATCGAATTAATTCACTATATTCTATAATATTATTAGATAATATTTATTACCTTTAAAGAGATAATGTTCACAATATTATATTCCTTATTTAATATTCTGCATTTCTAGTGTTTTATCGCATCTACATAAAAGGTTAATATCTTATTTAACGTTCATAATAAAGTTTCATCACGTTATTTTTATTGCCTTTTACACAAACGTTTAATAAAATCCTACGTATACACATATATCTAGAACTAGAAATTGTACTTTACATTATTGTACAATGTCAACACATTAACAGAGTTGTTATAAGTGTGATTTGTTTAGTAGCTTACCGACACATTAATTGGTAGAAATCATATTAAAGAATGTTAGCTAATGGAAACAGTGCCCGATGCCCTCCCAGCAACTAAACCTATGAGCGTCTTCGACTGCACCTTCCAAACTCGTGACGTTGCTGTTCCGATAACGGATTCTACGCGAGACCTTGACAAGCTCTGGGGAAGAAGAGCTAAGCTTTAGCCTTTCGTTGAACTGTGACTCATTGGTACATCCGAACTTCACATTACATAACTGAGTGAAGAAAATGTCATCTCTATCAGGAATGACTTTATGCACTTCTGGTATTTGACTTCTATTATATTGTATTATAATTATTATTATGAAAATGTAAGTTAATATAATAATAGTAGATTAAAAAAAGCTGAGTTGCCTAGTGCCCATAACCATAAAGCTTGTATGAAGAGAATTGTGGATGTGAAGGAAGCGAGGTAGTTGTGTCCGGAGTCCGTATTTCTGTGGGAAAAGGGCGTGACAATTTGAATAATTGATTGATAAAGAGAGCCATAGTAATTGATAAAATCATTGTTTGAGGATTATAATAATAATAATGATTTGTATTTTTATAGCATTATTAAATGTGATTTAAAAGAAAATGTAGTCAAGGATTGAGACCCTTGTTGTATTAGATTGGGCACATTACAAAGGATGAATATGATATAAGAAGATTGAATAAAAGAAGATTGACAAAAGATTATAAATCAGAGGTGAGTGGAAGATTAAAACAGGGACAACCCAAAAGATTGTTTCGTGATCAAATAGTAGGCAATAAAGAGAATCGTGAATATGAGGAAAGTAAGAGAGTTGTGTAATGATCGTGGAAAGGTACGCTCCATTATATTTCCCTATCCATGTGGAAATTAAGGCGTGACAATGAAATCAATGGATAAATTATTTTGTATAAGCTCTTTAATTGTGAGAGCAATAAGTTGTAAATTGTAACGTGAGCTGATCAGGTTTCTTGTCTCCCTTTTTCGCATTCACTTTTTTACCTTTTAACTAGCGAAACCGCTTTTACGCAACCTCATTCGAAAAACAACAACTTATTAAACATATCCAGTAAAAAGTTATTGGCCGTTATGGACTGAATATATAAATAAACCGATTGAGATTTTGCATCTCTTTAATGTCATGAGTACCTTTTCCTTACTCTTATTTTAGTTGAGTCCGCTTTTTTATTAGGTTTTACAACATCTTGAGATTATTTGCTAAATACAACAGCTCCTGTATTGCCGATAGTATTGAAGGGGTCTCATAATATCTTATTGCCACTATAAAGTATTTGTATATGTTATACTGGGGCGGTTCCTTTAATAGATTTTATATCAGTTTATTTAACGTGGGAAGTCCAATAGTAAAGCTTTTAATAAAGTTTTTATTTAGTATAATTTTCCTGTTGAGCGTTTACAATATGATTATAATTATGGGCGTTGCAAATTGCAGCCAATTGAATAGGCTTATTGCTATTAATTACCCCTAATTCGTCTATTTATATTTACCAGTATTCGGTTAATGTTAGTTATTTGGATACATGTAGGAGTGTAAAGTTTCTCAGTATTTAAACGTTAACTTCCTTCAGACGCACGCAAAGTTTTCTCCTTAAGGTGCACTTAACCTTACTTGAAAGCTGGTTTTATCATGTTTGCTTTGTATATTCTAATATTTAAAGAAAGTTCAAAGAAAATTGTGTAATTTCTGAAGAGGAATGTATGAGTGTTTAGCGCTTATAGTCTCAGTAAATAGCTCTAAGAACTTTGCTAATTTATTTTAAGGTTGTAATCCATTCAAAATTACCTGTCTTACACAATTTGTTTGGTAATTTGCCACAACAAGCATTCACATAAATTTAACGTTACAACAGTAAAAATAAAAGAATCGATATGATAATCGGTATACAGTACCAGCAGGCTATATGCATACGAAATTAGGACTCTTTGTTCTCTTGGTGCCTAAGTAGGGCATTTAGCAACGTCGCACGTTGTTCGGCAATTTAAACACAATAGCAATAGTGGCGCCAATAACCTAGCTCGTGACGACTTCAACACGAACTTTTGTGAACTATGCCATGTTTATTTCAGGGCTGACTAAAGAACCGTTTCTTTTTGACTGTCAATATTTTTTTTACAAAAGGTTACATTCTTAGAATTAAATTTCTTATACAGAAGTTGCCTGTTTTACGAAATGTATCTTTTTAAACAGGCGCTAATTATATGTCTCCGCGTTTTTCCACGAAACCAATAATGTGAATATTTGTTTTTACTTTGTAAAAGAATTTTAGTTACGTATTTTGTAAGATGGAACATAAGTTTTGAAGAATACAAAATGTTTTGAACTCAACGTGGATTTTCAATAATTACCTTCTAGATTAGAATCTATAGTATTTAAATCAATAGTGGCTTTGTTATGTTTATGTGAAGTAAATGGTGCAATCTTAATAAACAAATCATTGTTCGAACAATATTTTCATTCATGTTATTATAATTTCAATGCATATTATTTAACCTGTTCAATGTTTGTTCGTCACTCCCAACGACCTACGCGTCATTGGCGAAAGTAGCTTACTATTAATGAGAAGTGCTTTCTTGTACTTTTTGCTTTTATGTACTCGTTGGTGTATGGTCAGATAACCGATCTAAATTAAAGTGATTCTTGTTTGATAGGTTTATTATCTTGTCAATTTGTATTACAAAAAGGAAAACAGTTAAAAGTATATTTAAATAAGATTGACCAACCTCTATAGACTCAACTGCGGATGTGAGTAGTGAAGTTGATTGAGACCATAAAGTTCTAGGGCTTATGGATCTTTAATTAATAATTTCAACTAAAATGCTAAAATTTAAATCTATATCATTCAAATTAACCACAGCCTATGGATTTCTACTAATAATTGTATACGATGCAAACAATCACCTACACAATAAGTGTATTAATAGACCAGATAAAATTTTGCACCACGTGTATCAAATCAATAATTACAATAAGACACTAAAATTGTGTACGCACGGTTATTACTCAGAATGGCGCCGGATTCCCTTTCACAAACTGTATTATACATGTTTATATTATATACGTTTTAAACTTTTAACTCTTTTCTGGTTTTGTATCATTATTAACAATATCAAAATCAAGTGCTCTAAAAATTTGAATAAATGTACATTCGAAATTCCATTATTTTAAACGAAATTTTAGGTTTATGAATTTGAGATAAAATTAAAGACATAGTAACGGCAACTAAGACAACCGTAAACTGCATCGGTCTTATCAGTCGTCGGCGCTCTTGACTTACCAACAGGTAAGGTACCAACATGATTAAATGTTATGTCGCAATAAGTAGAAAAAAAATGATGCAAGTAACTTGTATACCTATCTTGTGTTTTTTCATGTATTGCCAGAAAGGGTTAGGTAATCGAAGTTTTAACCAAAATAATGCACCAATAAAATGAAGTGAGTCATGTTTACAACCGGTTCCCACACCTACTTCCTTGCCCACGCACTTTCTGTTCGGAGATTGACCATTGCATTTCATTATCGTCTTTTTGGACTACTTTCGTCCATCAATCTATTTTATTAACATTATTAATTATAGTTTAATAATATGATATTATTTCTTAAGCGAAGTATAACTTTTTTATATTTCTACTACTAAATGTGCGTGCATCATAGAAACAAGATAATCAAAGTACGTACTATTTACTATATCAAAAATACTTTGATACTGAAAAGTTTTCAACTGGAGGTTCTCGGTATGTTTGCACTACTATTATACCACGGTCGCCTTGCTTACATTTATTATTCATATTTAGTTAATCCTGTGTTACAGAAGGAAAGAGAAAGGGTAGATAATTTTGACAAGACATTATTACATTTATTATTAAACAAAATATTATTACGAAGGCAATAAATATATTGGTAACTGAAGTCTTATCTACATTTCATGTACCTGTATTTTCTTACTTACTTTACATTTCGTGGGAGTTTTGGCTTTAACTAGCCCTATACTAATTTTGCACTTTTATTGTCTACAGAAAGCTTATAAATACTTTTAAAGAGGCTAGTAGACCAAAGTATAGATGGGGAACAAGTTAAATGGATTCGGGGGCTGAGGTGCGGTGGGGCGACAAACAACCCCCACCTGTATCTCAGTGGCCTTTATTAGTGACGCTCAAAGCTCGGCGATGTCATTTAATATCGATAAAAACGTGTCCATATTTTCTTTGTAAGAATATTAAAACATTAGTGAGTTAATTGAATAAAAGAGAGTCGTCATCTGTAGTCAGGTTAGAATCATTATTAGAACCGTGATTACAATGTGTGAAAAAAAAACATGCAGTCACTATTCTCAAAATTAAATTAATATATAATTCTTTAAAAATTGTTGCTGTCTATTTAATGTTTATACTTAGATTTAATACACATTTATATTTTTTAAAAACTAAATCTCTTTGCGTTTTAAGGACAGTGTGTGTTTATCGTTATCGACGTTTTGCATTTTACTTCACTATTCATAATAGACACGTGACCATGACGTCATAACTGCATTCCTAGCGCGTTTATTTAGCTGTTTCCTTACAGTATACTATCCCCTTACAGTATTACTATTTCCTTAGTAGAGATAGTATGTATTCTTAGTTTTGTATTCCGTTTAATTATTATTGTATGTATTCATTACACACACAGTTTAATATAAATCTGTATCTATACTAGTAATTACATAATATTAATAACTGTTTATATCTACTAAAATAATAATTATATAAGGCTCAATATTAATTGCATAATTTGATTTATCACGACATTAAGACGTTTAAAAAAATTACTTGAACATTTATAATTAAAATTGCAACAAAGTATTTTTATTGCAAACTTTACGAACTTCCTTTCACTTGGACAAGCTTTTAAGACGCTCGAACTTATCTTAATTATTATTTTTTATTGGATATAAAACGAAATATTAGTTCTCGTGAGACCCATTGGTGGCGTGGTGCAGTGGTTGACACACCAGTCCGCTACGCGTAAATACAGAATTCGATTCCCGGTCGGAGACAAAAATTGTTTCACATTTGATTGTAATTATTAATGTCTGCTTTTAAGATCACTGGGCACTGAATTGGTAGTTATTTGCCCAGTGGTGGAAGTTATTGATAGTTATTTACCCTGGATCAAACTATAAAGTGTTTCAGTCGCGTTTAAGAATCAGCTTCAAAGTTGTCGGTTCTACATAGCCGACATAGTGCATACAATTTTTACGTACTGTTTGTATATATTTCGCCGCCGGGTATCTGGCACCGGCAACCGGAACGTGTGAAAAGGCACTAAGGAGAGTTCTGTATGTAAAGAAGCGAGAGGGATAGTTGTCAAAATTTACTCAAAATTCCTGTGGGAAGGGAGGTTACAACTACAATACATAAATAAACCTTTCCTTTGTATTAATTAAGCTAATGAGTGTTTCCTGACCCTTTCTTTTACGCTTTATAAACTTGTTTTCATTTTGTTTTCTTATTATGTTATATTACAATGTTAAGCAGGTGACCAATCAACGTAATGTACCTACCTATTGATTAGTAAAATAAATAAATTTTATGCGGCTATCATCGCGTTTATTTTTGGTCTCTTTATGAACACGATGGCTGCAAAGCTCTCGAAACGTCGATATAAAAAAAGTACAATTATTAACCAAAAATAAAAGCGATAGTAAGCCGTATAAAATTTATTTAGTTTATCAACCAATGGTCGCGCAAAATTAGAACAATCTTTTGATTTGTTAGTCGCTAATTGGTTTATGATTTGATTGGTATTTGCTGGATTGAGTTAGCGACGAGATTTTACTGCTTTTTCGTCGCCATAATGTATTGGCCCAGGGCCTTAATCGAGGCGTCAAAATAATAATTATAATTATGTTGTATGTTAATATTGCATAACTTTTCTTGATATACTTTTTAGGTTCATTTATTTTTTATCGCTTCGGCTTGTCTGAAATTTAAACGGACAGTTGCAGTGTCTTAAATTGTACGTTCGCTACAGCTGCCTTAATCAAAACACATGACTTATTTATTATAGGATTTCCTTGACAAGCACATTATAAGGATTGAGGTGGCATTCCACTTGTTGATTATAGAACAATCGACAAGTGGAATGCCTAACCAGGTCATGTGTTCCTTCCGTCCTATAACCTTGGATCCTTCAAGTGATAAGTAAAATACTAAGGCGACTGAAGCAACCGTGAGCAGAGTAATTTTTTTTCAGTCGGAGGACTTCTTGGACCCCCTTTTCTTACCATCAGGCGAGTCGGGGTAAGATGTCTAGAAAAATAAATATAAAACGTTAAAAGTTTTGTTGCTTTCTAGGTTTATTTTGTTAAAGTTAACAATACGACTTACAATAACCTTAGGGCTTGTATTGCTTGTAAGAATTGTGGATGTGAGAGAAGCGAAGGTCAAGTGGCAGGATTGTGTCAGGATCGTGGCAAGTGGCGCTTCATTGTCTTTGCCTATCCCTGTAGGAAAAGGCATGACAATTTAATTTTGATATAGGCATAAAGCTTTAATGTAATTTTATTTTCGATACTGTATTTTGATTTAAGTCGGGGGTTATTTAGGTTTAATTTACGGCTTGTCTCCATTCTCCATTATTTTTAAGTTATCGTAACTGTGTTTAATGGATACTTTTATGTCATTCTTTAAAACGTTTTATTGCTTTAAAATTAATATGTTTATTTTGTATATAATAAAATCTATTATTTACTTTATCGTTTTGTTAATTTATTTTTTAATTTTGTTTTTTGATTTGAAGTTTATTAGCTTTATTGATTTTACAGATATAAGTGTTAATCTTTTTTGTATTATATTATTTGTACATATTTGTTAAGATATATTTCTCAGTCTTTCCGATTGTACCTGATAAATTTAACCTAACCTTTAATTATTTTATTTTATTTTATCGTTGTTCGACATGTGACAGCAATCAGAATCCGGTCTAATATCAAGGTAGAGTGCTGCCTATGATCCGGCCTAGTTGAAACCGACAACTTACAAGCTGATCCAAAACGCGATTGAGTTACTTCATGGTCTGTACAGTCTGCCGCTGCGGAGTAGTACCACTATTTACAAGTATACAGACCGTAAAGTGACTTGGTCGTGTTTCGGGATTAGCTTGTAAGCTGCCGGTTCTAACTAGGCCGGCATAGTGAATGCGACTACTACTTACAGTTGTTTAACAGTAGTAGCAGTTGCATTCATATATGGACCACACTCCAGCTTAGTACTGTTATACAATATGTTTATATATTTGTTAATACCAATTTTGGTATTTATTCATTATTTTAATTAATACTAATCGTCGAGTAAGCCACTATTGTTTCACCAAAACGGCAAATACAATTGCTATTGTCCATAAACAATGTTGGGAGTTGACCTCAGATGAAATCTGACTTTGTGTTTTTGATAATAAGACAGAAGGAAGTGATTGGATCTTTAAGGAACTTTTTATATGACAATAAAATTGCTTATTGGTACTTTTTTGTTTTTATAATAATTTTAATTACTTGTATGGGTATGTATTTTTTAAGATAATTCAACACTTAACACAGATATTGGCGTCAGATTGAAACACAGAATTAAATGTACACACGAACAGTTCCGAAAATAAAGTGGGTTTTTCAAATCGATAGTTTTATTAATTACTAGTGAATTAAGTTTTATATTTAAATAAATCGTTTCACTAAAAGATTATAATACAGTAAAAAAAAAAATTTAAGTTTCTTTTAATGCAGTCGTATTCAGAATCGGGAACACTACAACCCCACTTTTTAACACATAATAGTATAGTTAGTAATATCTATATAATAATATAATATAATATCTATCAAATTGTCACGCCTTTTTTCCACAGGGATAGGCAGAGACAATGGAGCGCCACCTACTACGATCATTACACAGCTCCCTTGCTTCCTACACATCCACAATTCTCTTCATACAGGCTTTGTGGTTATGGGCACTAGGCAACCTAGCTTTCTTGAGGATGTCTCCGATTTGGTCGGAAAACACTCTCCTGGGCCTTCCTTGTTTAACGCATTCATCCACATCAGATTTATAAATTCCTTTCGTTAATCTACTTTCACTCATCTACTTTTTAATATAATATAATATAATATAATATAATATAATATGATATGATATGATATAATATAATATAATATAATATAATATAATATAATATAATATAATATAATATAATATAATATAATATAATATAATATAATATAATATAATATATAACTGTATTTACACATTTAAATAATAGACAAGCTATAGCAGTTTATACGGCCGCTTATGTCGTAACTTAACCAATATAACGTATTATACCGGTTATATGGATTTTCACTAGAGAAACAAATAAAGATTTTTCTATTACAAGATTAAAAAAACATAAATCATAAATACGAGTACTTATATATCTTCATAATTTCTGTGTAAACTGTGTCATTCATAACAATACAATTGCATTTAAAGAGAGCGGTTCTATGTAGCTTATTTGTGAAGGTTATAATTATATTTATTTGCTAATCAGATTTTTATTTCTTTTACAGATGAAGAAGGGGATAATAGAATGTGAGGAATGAGATTGCCTCGGCGTAAATATTTCATTGTAAGTACATAAATATTTATCTTTGACTTTTTTTATTTTTTTTTTATTGTGACACGACATTTAACCTCGACCCGCCTGATGATAATCAAGAGGAGATCCAAGAGTTAGTCCGAGTTAGTTCACGGGTGCCTTAGTCGCCGTCACTATGCCGGCCAAAGGTGCTTCTTCACGCATCGCTTGACGGATCCAAGGTTATAGGAGGGAGAACAGTCAGTTTCGACAAACGAGACGAATGTGTTTTTTTTCAGCCGATGTCACTCTTGGACCTTCCTTAGCTTATTTGATTTACGGTGATAAATATAACCAGACCGGCATAGTGAATGTGACCGCACCTCCATTCATAGACCGCACTCCAGCTTAAAGTCAAGCGGGGTGTTGTCATATGTCGAAACACAGTAAAAAAAAATAAGCCTCATAAGATGATTTTTAGCGTCATTATATTTTTATTTACATTTATCGTCTCTGCCTATCCCTGTTGGAAAAAGGCGTGACAATTTGATTGATTCAAACGAAACGTAAAAGAGCACCTCGGGCCGGTATGGTGACGGCGACTAAGGCAACCGAAAACTAAGTCATTTTTTAAAATCTTTGGCGCTCTCCGAACTTTTCCTGCATATCATTAGGCAAGTCGCTTCACAATAAAAAATACAATTATTATAGTCACTCACGTAGGCGTACAGCGTACATTATAATGTTTAATACAGGCCCCAAATAAACATTAACTTAATGGTCCTAAATCGGCTTTTTATCAATTATCGAAAATGAGGTCTTTAAAATAAAATGGTACTGGACAACTCAATTAAAAATCTCATTGAAATTGACCGGTTTTTGTTACGAAATCATTGTTTTTTAATAATATTAAAACTAAAACACGACACGCACTAGTTGTACCGACAAACATACATTCGCTAGTGTTGAATTTGCATATTAATCAATTGCGTGTTACGGTAAAAAATAAATAAATTGATTTAATTAATTAATACAAATTATAGATCACTGAGTTGGCAATAATTAAAAAATATATTTTAAGAAGAAATAATTGGTCTAAGTGTATTTTTTATGAAATAAACAAATTTTATGCGGCTTACTATCGCATTAATTTACATTGTACATTCTTGTTTCGATGACTTTGCAGCCATCGTGGTCACAGCGAGACCACGAATTGGTTATGCAATCATTAACCAAAAATAAACGCGATAGTAAGCCGCATAAAAAAAAAGTTTATTTCATTAATTAATGCTCGCGCAAAATCGAATCGAAATTACTTTTTTTTTGTATAACAAATTTATATGTGTTAGACCGACAGTTAGTGTTCATTTGCCTGCTTCGATGGTCTGCTGTCCCGGTCCAGTACTACTACTTTTAAGTTGAAAGAGACCCAATAGCGTTTCAGGATCAGCTTGAAAGATACATGTGGGTGCGACGTAGCGTGCAGTTATTTATATGTAGTAGAGATCGCCTTCATTCCATGGTCCGCACTCCAGCTTAACCTCAGGCGGGTTGCTGTCATATGTCGAGCCAAAATAAAAACAATAAAAATAACAGACTATTCTATTTTGATGATAATTTCAAATAATTAAGTTATCAAAACGTAATTTTTCTTGTAAGATATTTTATAATTAATTGATATGCAATAAGTTTCCTCATAAGTTATCTATGGGAAGTGAATACGAGTTTTATGCTCTGCATTCGAGCTGATACAATCGTGACCGAATAATGAAATCGATTCAATAAACTTAAGACGCCCACTGATGTCAATCGCGAAATAACTTATTGTAAAGCAATGTTGTAATTAAGATAAGTGCTATTTGTACATTAAACAAACTTTTGTATAATATTAAATTAGATTGGTTGTTTTATGTTTAGAGTTGGCGCGTGTACTAACGACAAAACAGTGTACGGATAAATACAACTATTTAATTATTTGTTTATAAAATATTTAACTATTATATTTATTTAAATCCTTTATTGCACCAAAATAAGCTTAAAAGAGTTTAATGCCTATTAGGCATTTTCTAACAACTAATCTTTGGGATGATGAGACATTATGGTTTAATAAGAGAAAATAAGTTTGATTGGCTGTGTGCTTTTTTATTGTGACATGATATCTGATCTCTATTTTCCTGCTGGTAAGTAAAGGTACAAGGACATCGACGACTGAATAAAAAGAACAACTCAGTCTTTGACAACCGTATTTGACCGGCCAGACATTTTTCTTTTTGGCTCGACATAGACATAAGATAGCACCCCGCCTGAGGTTAAGCTGGAGTGCAGTCCATGAATGTAGGCGATCCCCACTATATGTAAATAACGACACTCCGCCAGATGAATATCCTATAAAACGTCTAATTAAAATTATTACATAAATAAAATCTATATTACATAAACAATGTTTGCGCAAAACCTCGGAATATACCTAATACGGTTGCAACCTTGGAAACCTTGTAAAATTCAAATCAAACTTACACCCCTTCATTCCCACAGAGAGCGGCAGTGATAATGAAGCGCCACTTTTCATAACCCTTGCACATATCAATTGCTTCCTTCATATCTACAATCTACTAAACAATAAATATGTAAACAAATAAAAGGCAATAAAACTATGTACGAAAATAAACATTGCTTAAGTCGACCGTACGCACTTGCCGGTACCAATGTATCTTCGATATATGTACCTTAGTCGTACTGTTTTTATGAGACAAGCACTTACTAGTAGCTTAATATAGTTTATTTTCACATTTCTATACTAAGCTACTAAAGCTTGTATCATAGAAACTGGACAACCAAAGTACATTCATCAAAGATACGTTGATACCGGCAAGTGGTTTTGAACCCGTGCTCTCGGTTTGCGTAACCATTACACTACCACTACACCACGGTCGCCTTATGTACATAAAATAAATACAAAATAAAATATCATAACAGCTAAAGAGTAGTGGCAACGGTGTGGGCTAGCTTTTAATAGTTGTTAACAAATTCAGCGCCTACGAATTGATTTGGACAAGTTTTTGATATTAATTATGATATTAAGTAATATTTCAAATACCAAAGGACTAGTTTTATAATTTATTTATATAAATTATGGGCCTTTAAACTGTAACAAACCAGTAGAATAATTTATAATAAACAATATTCCTAAGTGATCAAAACGATTTAGCATGGGAATGGGCTTCATAGATAGATTGATACTTTAGATTAACGTGAATTAGGCTCGTGTGTTCTTCCCATCTTATAATCTTAAATACTTCAAGCAGAGCGTAAGAAAGCACCTTTGATCGGCATTGTGACGGCGATAGAGGCAACCATGGACTAAGATAGTTATTTCAGTCGTCTGCACTCTTTGACTTTCCGTGCTTACTATCAGGCAAATTGAGCTCATAAAGAATATACAAGACAGCGCAGTGCGCAGATATACCGTCTAAAACGTATATAAAAATTAATGTAGTAAATCCGAAATACTCGATATCATCGTTATTTAAAGGCGACCGTGGTGTAGTGGCAGTGCAATGGTTACGCAATCCTAGAGCACGGGTTCGAGATCACCCACCGGTACCAATGTATCTTTGACATATGCACTTTGGCTGTCATGTTTCTATGATACAAGCACTTTAGTAGCTTAGTGTAGAAAGCAATTTTTTTTATTATTAATTATCATAGGAAGAGGGAGAGACAACAGAGCGCCACTTTTCTCGATCCCGACACAACTCTCTCGCTTCCTTTACATTTACGATTCTTTCCACCAGACTCTATGGGACTGCAAACTGCTTTTTTCAAGAATACGAGACATTCATTAAACCTAGATCGTGTCATTACCTCATAAAATACTACTAAATGATTTTTTATTTGTTTATTTTTATAAAGCCTTTTGAAAACGATATGTCAATTTTATAAATTAATTTTTAACCTTATTGTAAAGTAATAGATTTCAAAATTACTTGTGTAGGATTTGTAGGGTAATTTTGCTTCGGATCATCTTTGAGCCCCTTTGAGGTATACTAAAACTGAATCACCTATAATTATGTTAAAAAGGAAATATTATTCCAATAAAAGTTTAAGTTAGTGTTTGTGAATCATAAAATAATAATAGGATAATTATAATCGTATTAATTTGTAATATTGTATAATAACAAAAAGATTCTAATTACCTATTTAAAATCATTAACATACTGATTTAAATCTGAATAAAAAATTAAATTAAGATAATCATGGCAAATGTCTAAAAAATTAGGTAGTGTTCTTTAAGTATATATATTTTTTAATTTAATCTATGGTTTTATTTACTTCATTATGCCAAAATAAAAGTGAAAAGCGTTAGATTTATTTATTGAGTAGAGTACCCATAACTATAAAGCCTGTATAAAAATGTCACGCCCTAACAGTGATAGGCAAAAATAATGGCGCGCAACTTCCTCGCTTCCCTCACATCCACAATTCTCTACGGCTATGGACCCAGCTTTATTAATGTTAATTAAGTAAAAATAATCACAATTTATGACTAGATTTTTTTTATTGTGACACGATATCTGACCTCGACCCGCCTGATGATAAGCAAGAGGAGGTCCAAGAGTGACGACCACTGAAAAAACCGAGTTAGTTCCCGGCTACCTCAGTCGCCGTCATTATGCCGGCCTAAGGTGCTTCTTCGCGCATGGCTTGATCCCGTTCGTTTGCGCTGAGCCTCTCGTGATATAATGTTTAATTAATCTATGATTTAATAATTGAAACACCGCACCAGAGTCGGCATTTACAATGCACCTGTCTTCCTGTAGGTGGGCTATCCAGACGCGGCGGGTGGTTTTACGATCTGGAATAAGTTATGATTAAATGCATCGCCTGTACATTAGTCTTCAAAATATAGATGAGATATTAAATTTTATTAGTCTGTACTTTATTTTCATTCATTTTATTGTTTTTGTTTTTTGTTAACCACTCATATTTTTATTTTATACGCTAACACGTAAAAGTGTGGTCTTTAGTTAGATGCTAACTGTCAGTAACTATATACGTATCATTTGACCTCGACCCGCTTGATGATAAGCAAGAGGAGGTCCAAGAGTGACGATGTTGATGTCGATGTCGATGTCGATGTTGACGATGACGATGTCCAAGCACATGTCGCTCTGGAACAGTGTGAAAGAAAAAAACAAAACACTACTAAAGGCAACGAGTACGAACGCGGTGAGGTTTTGCTTAAAGGAGATGATACCTAAACTAGACGATGGTGAAGAGCTGAACAAATATAATCTGTATTGTCGTCTTTTGTTTTGTCATAGATTTTTTTTACATTTCTTTATTAAGCTACTAAAGTGCTTGTATCATAGAAACCGGACAACCAAAGTACATATAAAAGATACATTGGTACCGGTGAGTGGTCTCGAACTCGTGCTCTTCGGTTTGTGTAACTATTGCACTGCCACTTCACCACGTTCGCCTTAATAACTGGTAGACATTTGGTGGTACTTTGCCCAGACATCTGTACCAGGGTGTATCTCTATTTTTAAGTGTACGAACCGTGAAGTGACTCGGTCGTGTTACGGGATTTCCTTAGTTACCGGTTTCAACTAGGCCGGCATAGTGTATGCCTCTTCGTAAACCGCAAACTTGTTTAACATCAGGTGGGGTGCTGTCATATGTCGATCCACAATAAGAAATAATTACTTTTGCTTTGTCATACATTTATATGATGTACAATCAAGACACATATTAATATTTAAAATTGTGTCATTTATTTTATACCTGTACTTCTACACAGAAGTACACACTTATTTTCCGGTTATTGCTAATTAGTAATTTAATTTTTAAGTCAGCATTCAATTGTCTTTTATTGTGTGAAGTGACGTGTTTGAACAGCCATTTATTTTTGGTGAATTTATTTGTAAGTTTTTTTTTTGTTACGAAATTCGAAAAAGGTTGTTTAATTTAAAGCGTGTTCAAGAAAGTGATATAAACGAGGTGAGTACAGGTTTTTGACGTCGACAATAAAGTAAAGCCGTTTCATTAAACGTTGACTTAAGAAATTAATAAGGAAATGATAAAGTTTATTACATAATAATCCTTATTATTGTGGAGTTAAAGTTCAAAGTTTTGTTCATAAATATTAATAGATATCTGGAAAATGGTGTTGCGTAAGTCTTTTAATGATAACTTCAATCATCAATTTAACGCAGCTTTTTTATTAGGACTGTTAACGTCAACTGTTTTTTAACATATCGACTCAAACATGGTTTCTTGACCATGGCGGAAAAAACTGGACAATTTGGATGGGTTTCGAAAATGTCTGTGTACTGTCTGTACAGTAAGATAACATTGTAACCTACCTAAATCCGTCTTTAAAATGTCCTCTGACCAATATTTGAACGATAGATATCTTTAAAATCGTGATTCGGGCTCAAAACGTAGCGTAGGTGCATTGTTTTTCATAGTCAACATTGTCATATTCTTTAGTTGTGACAGGTTATAACAACACCTATTGACCTAGTATATATCTAATTTTAAGTTCAAACCAAAACCAGTTAAACGGATATAAAGTCCATAACATTAAATACAATGTATTTATTTCAAGCGATGTGTGAAAGAAAGAAGCCCCTTTGGCCGGCATAGTGACGGCGAATAAGGCAGCCGTGAACTAACTCGGTTATTTCAGTCGTCGTCACTCGTGGACCTCCTCTTGGACCTTATCAGGCGGGTCGAGATCAGATGTCGTGACATAATAACAAAAAATAGTCTAGATGTCAGTGTCAAAGTGTGACGATGGGAAGATGGGCTTTTGATTCATATTATTAATACATATTAAATAATAATTCACAATTATTACACATGAATATTCAAGAACTGGTTTGACTTAGTTTCCTTAAGAATTGCGGGAGTTGCAGTTGCCCACCAAATCTCCATGCGGTTGTTTTGTCAATAACTGCATTGCATTGGTGTCAATATTTTTACGTTAGATCGTAATTTTCTTTATTTGCATATTTATTCTTATACGTTTTAAAGCGACTTCTTGTTTTAGTAAATTTAGTAGAAATTAGTTAACTGTCTAGTTCTCAAGTTACAAAGATAAATCTTTTTTTGGACATTTCTATTTTGTAGTATTCGATTAATAAATAATTTGTCAAAGCCGGTTTTAAGTGGGTTGAGACCATAACGTTTTAATTCTATAGTTTTAAATTAAGATTTATGCTCTCATCTTTTATATTGACCGAAAGACCTACTTCTTCGATTTCTTTACACTTGAGATTCTTCAATATCGATTACAAGTGTATTTACTTAGATTCTTATTTTTTAGCACCATGTTCTGAAGCGCGGTCTGTAAATTTAGGCAATTATTATTATTTTATACAAAACTTCATGAGCGACTTCAGGTATACAGTTAAATAAGTCGCATAGTGGATGAAAGCATCAACATTCAAGCTGATCTTAAAACGCGACTGAAGCGCTTTACGGTTTCTACACTTAAAGGTGGTGATACCACCCCGGTCACTGAGCAAGTGACCACCAACTGTCTGCTGGGAAGTGTCAAAATATTAACACTTGAATGGGTCAAAATATGAATGGATATTGTATGGTAGGATAAAAGGACCTCTTCAATTAGTTTTTTTAAAGCATAGGTTATTAGGTCACTCTTGGACCTCCTCTTGCTTATCATCAGGCGGGACGAGATCAGATGTCATGTCACAATAAAAAAAGTAACGCTCTATTGTCCCTACGCATGCCTACCAAGTTATACGATTTTTACAGGATTGTTTTTTGTATTCTTTAGTTCGAAATCAATTTAAAAGTTATGATATTTCATTGTTGAGATAAAAAAATGGCCTTGGTTCTCTCGAGTTCTCTCGTTAGTAGGTTGCGTGCAGCGAGGTCGGACAATTACTGTGGACATACCGACACTTTCTCACGAGGGTTCAGAGAAACTATGACTTTGCCATTTTATGCAAATCTTGCGTCCTTTGCTATTGACGGAGTATCGGTGAGACGGATGTTGAGTATATTCTTAGATATAAGCAAGATTATTTACTTAACTTTACCTTCTTAAGACTTGTGTATTTGACCGGTTTTTTGTTATTTATATCTAAATACTAACTTTTACATGGTATATCTATTATACCATGTAAGATGTACTAAAATAAGATATATTTCAGTATATCTTTTTTAGGTTATTATAAACAATAATTAGTTGCGTTTAGGTTTGAAAGTTTCCGGAATTTAGTCCAGCAGATATAGTGGATGTATATAACGCGTAATACGGGGCATTTAAAAGTCCACGAGCTTTTACGGAGTACTTTCATGCCTAAATGTCTCTCCGTGACCACAATGGCTGCAAAGATCTCGAAACGACAGAATAATAAAAAAAATGTAAATTCAAAACAAAAATTAACGCGATAGTAAGCCGCATAAAATTTATTTAATTCATAAATATCAGCTTCAAACATTATGTTTTGTTCATCACATTGAAATTTAGCTGAAAATTCTAAAAGTCTTCTATTAGGTTTGTATGGGGTTTAATATTAAAATCTATGTAAATTCATTACACTTCTCTGGCGGCGATAAGCAATGTACATTAGGCTTTAAACAGAGATAATTAACTAAGTAGTTTCGGCTTTGAGCTTATCGAGACTTGATTAGGATTGACCCTTACCTAGCCTAGAAGAGGGAGGAATACATTGACCATGAATAGACGTAAAGCAGCGCTATAATAGTTCTTATTACAGAATGATAAAATTATAATATTGTATTTTTAATATAGGCAGGCCCAAGATGGTGTTTTCCGATCAAATCGGAGACATCCACAAGAAAGCTAGCTTGCCTAGTGCCCATAATCTTAGAGATAGTATGAAGAGAATTGTGGATGTGAAGGAAGCGATGGGGTTGTGTCAGGATCGTGGCAAGTGGCACTTCATTGTCTCTGCCTATCCCCATGGGAAAAAGGGGTGACAATTGATATTTTTTATACTTCTATACGGAACAAGTGGACAAATCTTTTATTATTATATATATCCACTTAACGATTAGTGTAAGAATTTGAAGTCACCGTTAAGTATTCAATAGTAATCATCTTGAAATTTTTAAATAGTTGTTTATAATTATTTCTATTTGCCTTTTGTCTCATACCGTTATGATGTCAAGTGCTAACTTTATAGCACACTAATAGTGTAGTAAAATGTCTACAGATTAGATCCTACTAGACAGCGCAAGCACCTCTCTAACCGTCTAGAGACTCAACACCGTCACTAAAATTAAAATTATTATGAGATTGAAAGTAAGTCCTAAATGAAAAAAAAACTGCAGTTAGCGGGAATGTCAATGCTTTTAAGTTAGCCAATAACACCTAACGTTTTCTACTTTCATCCTTATTATCTTACCTCGTATTTTCACTCGAATTTACCGAATCCATAATCGAACTACGTTCGGCACATAGTTTTTTTTAATCGAACAATTGACAAATGGTATGCTATACCAGCCTATGTGTGAGAGAACACTCTAAGAGCATTCTATTAGAGCACCAGAGGCAAATTAGTTTTCTATTTAATTTAGTCGTCGGCACTCTTCCCTCTCTTACCTACAGGCAAGACGAGGTCAGATGCCTTAGTAAAAATATATTTAGCGAATAATTTGTGACTATTAATAAATTGTTTTTTTATTTGTGACTCGACATATGGATATTTGCTTCGGGTCTGGTTATCAAAGAGTGGTAGGCAGTGGTACCCAGTCTGCCGATCCGGGGTAGTACCACCACTTACAAGTATACAGACCGTGAAGTGATTTGGTCACGTTTCGGGATCAGCTTGTAAGTTGCCGGTTCCATCTAGGCCGGCATAGTGGATGTGATTGCTACTCACAGTTATTGAATTGTAGTAGCAGTGACATTAATTCATGGACCACACTTTGGCTTAACATCAAGCGGGGTGCTGTCATATGTCGAGTCACAATAAAAAAAAAAAAAATACAGAACCGCGCTTGACGTAAAGTTGGAGTGTGGTCCATGAATGAATGCCACTGCTACTACAATTCAATAACTATGAGTAGTAATCACATCCACTATCCCAGCCTAGTTATAAACGGCAACTGATTGCGCGTTTCGTGAAGCCGATCACGAAACGTGACCAAACCACTTTACGGTCTGTATTCGTAATATAATTAATAAATATTACTAATAAAAGCTATAAAACAAATGTTTGCTCCGACCGGAAATCGAACCCGGGACTTTACGCGCAACAAACCAATCGCTAACCGTTCGTCCACGCCTGTCGTCTAATTATTGACCGGGAATCGAACCGGATACTCTACACGTAACGTGTGCTAACTAATGCGCCTGTCGTAATTTTCTAATACAGAAAATTCTATATTAGTTTTTTAATATAGCGGAGTCTAATGGTATATGTATTCTGTGAAAATGTCGAGAGTTCTTCAAAGTATCGATATCGGGGTCGTGTATATTAGCATCTCAATATTATTTTGACACGTTTTTATTCATTTCCTGTAGAAAGCGCACATTCTTAAAACATTCGTCTATTTGAAGAGATAATGACTAAACATGATTAGAACATGTATTGAATAGCAATCATTCTGTTTAATGAAGTTGTCATTATGTTACAATAGTGTAAGTAATGAGAAGTGTGAAGCGTGGCGGACGATGCCTAGGTTCGATTCTTAGACAAAAAGAATTGTCATAATATTCAAACTATTATGACGAATAGTCATATTTTTCGAAAAGTGGTAGGCATATCTGTGCCCTATCCGGGGTAGTAGCACCACTTACAAGTATACAGACCGTGAAGTGACTGAGTGAAGTTCCAGTTCCAACTAGGCCGGCATAGAAGATGCGACAGCTAGTTGCAGTTATTAAACTATAGTAGCAGTCGCCTTTATTCATGGACCGCACTTCAGCTTAACATCAGGCGGGGTCATGTGTCAAGCCTCAATAATAAAAATAAAAAATAATTAAACAAATTTTATGCGGCTTATTATTTGGTTTTGATTTTACAACGTACGAATAATAAAAAAATGTAAAATCAATACCAAAATAAACGCGATAGTAAGTCGCATGTTAATTTCGAGTGCCTGGCGCACAATACGGATACGGAAAATAATTAACTGCGTACAGTTCTACTTTGTCTATCAAGCTGACCGATAGAGATCTTTCAATCAATTGATCTTGCAATACTTTGATAGTAAGATAGTTTGTACGTGATTAAAGTAAATAAACTAATCGAGTGTCAGTCAAACTGACAATGTGAGTACATAAGGTTGCTAACTAGATTTTTAAAAATTGTGAATCCACACTTTACCAGAACCCGCCTGATGGTAAGCGGCAACTTACAAGCTAATACCGAAACTTTATTTAATTGATCTGAAGCTGTCAGCATGAAAAAAAATCTTATTAACGTGGGCGCCACTCACCACGATCCTGACACAACTTCACAATTTTCTTCATGGTGTGGCCATATTAATAATTGTATCTTTGACACAAGCACTTTAGTCGACTAGTGATTTTGATACGAGGTGTATATTATACATAAATAAAAACAATAAAATGTTCTAATTAATTTTGTAAAATTAATTGATAAACTATTACAGCTTAAAAGATGAGATTTTAAAAATGTAAAAAAAATTAGGTATAAATAATGTTCCCGGCATAGTGACGGCGACCGAAACAGCTGTAGAATGAAATTAATTTTTTGCTGTCGTCGGTGCTCTTGGACCTCCTCTTGCTTACCATCATTGAGGTCAAGGTACCATCAAGATGACGTTTCTTAAAAAAAAACCATTAAAAAATCAATTGTCACGCCTTTTTCCCATAGGGATAGACAATGCAGCGCCACTCGCCACGATCCTGACATAACTTCCTTCACATTAAGAATTTTTTTTTATACAAGCGACATAATAAAAAAAGTCAAGACAAAGAAACGCTTCCTTGTTGAGTTGTGTCACGATCCTGACACAACTCCCTCGCTTCCCTTACATCCACAATTCTCTTTGTACAAGCGCCATGGTTATGGGCACCAGGCAACCCAGCTTTTGATAAAAAAGACATTGTAATTAACATTGTTTATTTAGTGGTCCTATTATAATAAGTTTGCCTTTCATAATAGAGTTATTATGTGATACAATAATTGTGTACGCGGCTAATAATGTACTTTGTAATAGGATCCGTTTCGTGTTTTCGATAAGATTGGCAATTAATTTCTGTATACGGTAGTTTGTTTATTGTTATATTATAATTGCCTTGTTTATTTGATATTAATATTGCTTGCTCATACTCAATTTCTGATGGTTGACTTAGAGATGTAAAGAAAGCGAAGAAGTTGCGTCAGGATCGTGGGAAGTGAACCTCTGGCCGGCATGGTGGGGGCGACTGTAGTAGCCGTAATTAATCGGACTTTTTTGTCAACGGCCCTCTTGGATCTACTCTGGCTTACCATCAAGAAAGTCCAGATCAAATGTCAAGTCATTATTTAAATATGTTATTAATTAATACTTAATTTTATACAAAACCTGTCATGTACTCGTTAAGCTGAACTTGCTTGTAATTATCTCTATCGAATTAACTTAAAAATACAAAACGTTTAACAAAATTTTATAATAATTATTAGATTCTTAGAGAAATAGCGGGTATATTGTTTTCATTCGTCATAGATTGCACTGTATCTGACCATCAGGCAAAGTGACAACATAAAAGTAAAACTGCAAAAAATCAATAAACACCCTCAATATTACGCCCCAAGTATATCAATCAAGTAAAACTCTGATTGATAAAGATAACACCGTCACCCCGAATTGTCTTAAGAGTAGTAAATAAGAGATAAAGTACATTTTGACCATAGTTCAAAGGGCTAACCATAAATGAAGATTGAACTGTGTCCGGTCCGGTCGTTGGAATTGTCATGAATTATGTTCATTGCTGCTATCGCACATTAAACTTGACTCGGACATGTTTTAGTGCGGTAATGGAATTCGTGCTTAATCGATAACGTCGTGAAAAGGTTGTATAGACATTTTATTGACAAGATTCGCCTTCTTAGAAGAATAAACTTCGAATGATAACTAAGCCTGTTGTGAAATTTATGCATCTGTCAATTCTTATATGCTTTAAAACTGTTCGTTTCCCTTTATGAAATTAACTATTAGTTATTACCTTAAATAAAATATAATATAATGAAATATTATAATTCGAAAGAAGTTTTTTAATATACCTATATTTCTATACTAAGCTACCAAAGTGCTTGTATCATAGAGACAGGATAACCAAAATACATATATCAAAGATACATTGGTACCGGTGCGTGTATTGACAAGTTGTATTGACATGTTGTGTTGGTTTGGGCATATTGAAATAAATAGATAGAAGAGCTTTATAAATCAGAGGTAAGTGAAAAGACAAAATGGTGACTACTCTGAAGATTGTTGATCAAATCGGGAACATTCCTAAAAGAAGCAGAGTTAGAAGTGCCAAGGACTATAGGGTCTGTATGAAAAGATTTGTGGATGAAGGAAGCGAAAAAGTTGTGTCTAGTGCTAGTAGGCGTTTTTATAATGTAACCTTATTGCAAGTTGTTTGTGATTTATTAATCAATAGACTGTGAGAAAAAGGCGTAACAATTTGATTGATTGTTAGACTAGTTTTGTGTCCTAAATAGTTAGGACACTGGTATTTTTTTCAGTTGTTGACGCCATTTGGCTTTTTTTCTCCTTATCATCAGGCAAGCCGAGGTCAGATGTCGTGTTTTAATAAACATTATTTAAATATACTGTTATAAATATACTTGTATAAAGTATATATTCTGGAATCCCTATTGTAAGATTATTGCAATTTACATTACCTTTTAAGTAATCCTTCAAAAGGCTTTTATTGCCCACTAAAGGTGTGATTCGTACAAATACTTGCGAGTTATATTCTATGTGAGTAACCTAACCCGTAGTGGCATGGCGTAGGTCGGATATCGCATGAGCAGCGAAACAATAAATTACCCATCGACTTGCGGCTCTGAGATTGTAGATAATGTGACATGCAGACGACACTGGTATCTTTTAACAATATTTAAAAAGTATACATTTATTCATTTTAGCTAAGAATAGATTTAGAAGTAAATAAAAACTTAAGCGATTCGTTGTAAAAAAATATCAATTTTGCATTACTCGCGTTAGTGGACCGCAGGACCTTCTTTACCCGGGGGTTCAAGAGGTGCGGTGCACCCGGGCGCAGAGTCCTAGGGGGCGCATGCCGACCGCCATAAATTTTGATAGGTACCTACTACACTGAGACCACGCAAGCGGAGCCTTGACTTTCGCATGCTTTTAAGACGGCCCTGGTGGACCAAATGCATTTGATATGCTTAGGTCAGTTATTTACTGGTGATAAACATCAACCAGCAGATACTCTAACGTAAAACACTAAAGACTGCAAATGTTTTTTAACAAAGAACATGTTGTTAGCAAAACACAAAATGACAGAATGCCGCATAAAAGCGTCGCGTCCGTTAGACAGAAAACTCATGCTTTTCGCATGCTTTTAAGACGGCCCTGGTGGACCGAATGCATTTGATATGCTTAGGTCAGTTATTTACTGGTGATAAACATCAACCAGCAGATACTCTAACGTAAAACACTAAAGACTGCAAATGTTTTTTAACAAAGAACATGTTGTTAGCAAAACACAAAATGACAGAATGCCGCATAAAAGCGTCGCGTCCGTTAGACAGAAAACTCGCTCTGAAAATTTATAGTTTCCAACTGTAGTTTGAATAATAGAGTAATGAATGGTCTAGCATTAATAAAGCCTTCCGCATAGATATATTTTATTAGCATGTTCAACATAATATTTTACCATTCATCCGATTTCCCCGATGGTATCGAGATTCTGAACAGGTTTGAGCACAAATTATGCATCGCATTAAACTCACTTGGCTCTTCTTCACAACAATTTATAACATTTTGATTTCTAAGCATACGATTCAGAATTCTTTACTAGTCATAAAGAAACAAGTTGGTTTATTAAGCTTTAATTATTTATCAGTTTTCTTAATTAATTTAATCGATACAACCTACGTTGATATAAAAACTAAAGTCATGTAGCGATGTTGTAAAATAAGTTACGACAGAAATTACTCAACGTTATATTAAGTAAAATGGGAACGAGATTTTAAGCTCTCGAACAAAATTATAGTTACAGTCAACTCTGTGGTCAGTAATAATGGCTCATCGAGGGCTACCTGTTCGGTCCAGCTCTAATGAATGCCTAACCCAAGTGCTTGGTACCAAGGAATGTTCTAGGAGCATTAAATGTCTAGGAAGTATCCTATTAGTTCGGTATAGTAAATTAGCCGTGAACTAGTGCTTAAATGCGCGTGAACTCACCGGTCTTAATCGATCTGCTCGAAAATTACAACTTTATACGTACGATTATGTATGGATAATTATAAATTTCTTATTGCAAATTGTAGCTTACTTGATAGATTATATAAAGTTTGAACTGCAAGATTAATTTGAAAATAGGAAATTAATTTAAAAATAAGCCGCTGCAGAACGGACACTTATCGGTATATTTTATTTAATTTTCTTAGCAACTTACGAGTAGTTCATGTTGAAACGGTTTAATGCGAGCTTATATTATAACTGCAAGAATTATTCTTGGCAGATGCTTTACTCGTTTCCTATTTCATAAATTCAAGATTATCCTTCGACGGTCAATTATCGGTTTTATGAGTAATATTTGTTATTTAAGTATGTATCTGACATTTGGTATTTTGTTAATACAACTGTATTTTGGAATAAAAACAGATTATAACAGATATCAGAAACACATAAGCTCTTATGCAGAATAGGGAGTAAACATATTTATGTCTTTATTTTATTAACCCGTTCTCATGTAATCAAGGAAGTTGTTAACAATTTGTTGGACAATATAGAAAAGTAGTATGTTTTTAATTTATAAAGAAACAAAAACTATGTACTATGGTCATCGTATTTTTTTTTATTTGAACTGCCGTTTAATAAGTATATTATAATATGTACAACAAATCATCATACACATTTCATCACAAATTATCATACTATGTACTTATTTTGTGATTTGGTATGTCATGGTGATTTTACAATTTGTGATGAAGTATATTTAAACCTATATTTGATACTCATATAAAGACTATTAATATTGTTATATATTTTTTATCGATTATTTCTATAGAGACTCCACATCTGACCTCGACTTCCCTGATCAAAGGAAAGTCTAAGAGTCAAGATGTGTGGTAATTTCTATTTAATAGTTTGGGAGGTTGTGTCTTGCCCAGATAGAATCGGAATCGTGTGATTGGATCGCAAGTTCGCGTGTCGATCGCATCTTTGTTACGTTGTCTCCGCTCTTCCACTTATAATGAGCAGATTATTTAAAATTCGATATTTTATTTTATTCTTTAAGGGCTTAAGTTTATGCTATGTTCATTACATTTTGCGTTTTATTGCTAGTTATTTCCAAACGTAATTAGAAAATTAGGGTCTTGAATACAAATTGTCAGTAAACATTAGGAAATACCTGTAGTTTTACACTACTAAACATCTTTTGGAGGTCTTTGCATAGTCTGCCGACACGGGGTACTCCTAAGTGTAAAAACCTTAAAGTGACTCAGTCGCGTTTTGGCATAGTGGACAATAGAGCCCATAATGCACAATGGTTTAAGTTTAAAGTTTATATTATATTAATTATAGAGATGTGGGTTACCCACCAAGCTCAAGAATCTTTTCATCAGTCAGGGTTAGGCTTTTTTTTTTAACGAAATACGACATCTATACTCGACTTGTCTGATTGCGAGCAAGGGAAAGTGTAAGAGCGCCGACGACTGAAAAGCAGTTTTGTATTACAGTTGCATCAGTCGCAGTCACTATGCCGGCTAAATAATTTATTTATTATTAAATAAAGTTTTAAAGGATTCCTTGGCACAGTTTTGATTTCCACTTCAAATTAATTATAACATATTTTAATCTAAGTTCAACTTAGTTCAATCAATCAATCAATCAAACTGTCACGCCTTTTTCCCACGGGGATAGGCTCCTCGCTTCCTTCACATTCACAATTCTCTTCATACAAGCTCTGTGGTTATGGGCACTAGGCAACCCATCTTTCTTGAGCAAACTTAGATAACATTTAATATAACATAGTAGGAGAATATATATAACAGAATAGTATCAAGTAATTAGTGTTTTTGTCTCAAAAGATAGCTATCGGACGTTAGTTTGAGAGTTACGATGCCCCCCAAGAAGCGAAACGATCTTTATGGAGGTATTTGTTGCAGTAGCTCCTATATAGTGAAGATAGGCATCGACAGGACATTCTCAGATTTTATCATAAGCAGTAATGGATATTGTTGAAGTGACCTTTACGTTAAGAAGGTACTCTTTATGATTGTTGACTTCAAAAGCTTTTGTTTGTATGTTTATTCCGCACTGACCGGGAAAGCATCCACATTTGATCGACCGAATCGGTGATCGAACTAAAAGTTTCGGCGCGTCGTTTCTTTGTAGAACTATCGACACGTGCCAGCCCCATGTGTTCTTCCCATCCTATAACCTCGGATCCTTTAAGCGATTAAATGCATTAGGCATCTAAGGAGACCATTGTGTAGTGGCAGTGCAATGGTTATGCAAGTCGAGAGCACGGGTTCGAACCACTCACCGGTGTATCTTTGATATATGTACTTTGGTTGTCCTGTTTCTATGATACTAAAACTTTAGTAGCTTAGTATAGAAATGTATATAAAAAATTAGTAACGACGACTGTGGGAGCGGTGAGCTCCGTTTTTCAGTCATTGGCACTCTTGGACCTTCATCATGCATCAGGCAGGTCGATGTAAGATCGATGTAAGACTCGACAGTCACAATAAAAAAAAAAAAATTACTGTATTCGCCACTTCGTAGGCGGATGAAGAAATAAAAAGATCAGACAGTCAAATATTCTGCGTATCTCAGCGACTAAGGCAACCGTAAGTTGAATCGATTTTCAGTCGTCAGGGCTCTTGAACTTACCCTTGCTTACCAAGTCGGGTTTTATTAAAAAATGGATAGTATATTAGCTTGCCGATCCCGATAACAGCGCCACATATCGGGTTCAAAACTATTTCTGAAAACCTTCGTGCAATAAGTTTTATCCCAAGTTTTATACATAAGTATTAAATTAGTTCCCAAACTTAGTTCCAAAACTAAAAGACGTATTTGATGGACCGGTAATTTAAATAAAACTATATCTGACATAATACATTTGAACTCCATCAAGTTTTATCTATCGATAAGACGGTTTTTTACACGAAACAAGGAAGTTCATTTTGTTGAAAGATTGTTGGGATTTAATAGCACTCTTATCAAGAATCTCATCATAAAAGCCTAATCTAAGGGCAATGCAAATTGTTTCCATAATTATTTAATAGTTCTTTATTAAAACAACAATGAGTGCTTAAGCGTGTAAAATGTGGGAAATTAAAATGTACTTTAAGTTTTAATCGAGGGTCAGCATAACCAAACCCTACTCAGTGTCTTACTTGAACGAGGATATGTCAGAAATACTTTCTGACATTATCAGTTTGTGGTATTTCGCGAATTCATTTAAAGAGAGTTGTGGATGTACTCATAAAAGAAGTGAGGGAGTAGTGTCAGGATCGTGGCAACTGGCGCTTCATTGTCTCTGCCTGTCCCTGTGGAAAAATGGCGTGCCAATTTGATTTATTGATTGATTTTCAATGTGCGGTATAAACATGCTAAATATCGCGTTAATTTTTAAAAATCTATTTTAATATTTAATTACGTCTTTTCCTACACCAAATTTCGTGCGTTATTATATTCACAATAAAATAATGCAAAGATATTATGTCAATTACTTTTTTCAGACATATTTAATGTTTTTCTTATTCATCATCATCAGCCACTGCTGAACATAATCCAGGGGAGGTTAGAACATCATTTCGAACGATAAGATGCCAGTTACGTCCACCGGTTATCTGTGATTTTAATTATTCGTCAGTAGTAGGGAGGCCTACCTACGCTACGTCTTCCGGTTCGTGGTCTCCACTCTAGAACCTTTCTTCTCCATCGGTTGTCGGTTCCTCAAGCGATTTCTTATTGAGCACGGGAAAACTCCCCACAATTTTTGCGCTATGAAAAGAGATGTAACAAGTATGACCCTTAGAAAGAATTGAATTACCGACCACAAGTACAAGCTGTGATGAAACAACTGCTAAACAACATGAATAACCGCGAAATTTGTACAAAAACGAATTTAAACTAATGGAGCATTTGAAAGTGCACCTTATTTTGTCATGCATTAAATTTAAATTCCAGTCGAATGATGCAACACCTGTCGCTTGTAGGATCAAGAAACTTTAATCTGGCGCATGACCTAACGTTAAACATGAACGTTCTATGTGAACTTTATTTACTAGTGATATAAAGCACGGAGAGCACTACTCGTACAATTTTATTCCGCCGCTGTCACAGTGATTTAACTTATAATTTTCTAAAGCTAAATAAAGATATTTTCTTTGTATTATCTGCCACTTCTGCGATAAAATATCGTACTTAAAAATAATAATAGAGCCCGTATGAACAAATAGAATTTTAGATTTGAAGAAAGTATGAGGGTTATGCGAGGATAGTGAATAGTGACCCTGCACCTATCTTTCCCTTTTCCTGTGGGAATAGAGAAGCATGATATTTTTGTTTGCGGATTTGTATGCCTCTATCGCCTATACCACGAAAATTTTTTTTGAGGAGCTCTTTAACCTTTGCGACCGTTTCGGTAGTCGATAGTCTTTGTAGAACTATCCACAAGTGAAATGCTTTGCCAGCCCATGTATTCTCTCCATCCTATAACCTTAGATCGGTTAAGCGAAGAAGCACCATGACCGGCATAGTGACCGCTGTCACATGAATTGAGGCAAACATGAATTGAGTAGGTTTTTTCAGTCACCGGCACTCTTGAACCTTTTCTTGCTTACATCAGGCAAGTCAAGGTCAGATGTCAAGTCACAATAAAAAAGATACAGTAGAATTGTAAAAGCTCTTCTGTTTATACTCTACCATATGAACTGCTGCGTTTCTACGTCAAAATAATCGCTCAGAAAATAATCGTTATGTGCGCTTAGCCTTAATTCTATATAAGTAAGATCTGACAGATAAAGTTAAATGCCACGTTCGAAGGGAGTTTGTGGTGCAACTCTCGACATTTTAAATCCTTAATTTAATGAGGAATTCTTGTTAAAATTTTATCAATTTTTAAGAAAATTAATTGGCTATTAACTTCGATTCTATTTCGTAATACTTATGTGGTAATTTAGAAGTTACATATATGAGTTTTTAATAGGTAAAATGTTTAATAAATAGAGTTATTTTTATTGTTTTTTTTACATTTATTTACTACTAGTGCTGCTTGTATCATAGAAACAGGATAATCAAAGTATCTAAGAAACATTGGTACCGGCAAGTGATTTTGAACCCGTGTTCTCAGTTTGCGTAACCATTGCACTGCCACTACACCACGGTCGCCTTACTATTTATACAATATATATATATATATATATATATATTACAATAACTATACATGTACAGTACATAGACGAGCTTAATGACATTACTAGATATTCTTTTACAGCTAACCATTTTTAAGAATGAGATGACAAATGTCAAGTAATCAAACTAAAAATGGTACTTCCCCGGATCGGCAGACTGGGCACCGCTGCCTACCACTCTTTAATAACCAGACCCGAAGTCTGTCTCTTTTTTTTATAAACAAAAATTTGTAAATTTATCTTACAATAAAAGCTATGAAACAAATTGCTCCGACCGGGAATCGAACCCGAGACACCTGCGTAACGGACTGGTAGCATACCACTACGCCACGCCTGTCATCAAAGGTTTTCTTATACCTACTTTTAACGTTATTGTTTCCAAAGCTTTATGAAATATTTAACATTGATAACATCGCCGGCAATCAATAACAACGAACAATGTAATCTGGAGAAGTGTGTGGATGCCACGTAGATCATACACTAGTAGACTTCGCTTTATTACTATGTATAATAAATATTTGAAAACACAATACATTAATTGTTATCGTAGAGCTTATTATGAAAAGGATTGTGGATGTGAGGGAAGCGAGGGAGTTGTGTTTGAATCCTGTAAAGTGGCGCTTCATTGTCTCTGCATATCCATGAGGTAAATAAGCAATTTAATTAATTGATTGAATACATTAAAATAAGATTTTGTTTGTCGCAGTGGAATCGTAGATAAACCGTTAAGTTTCGCGATCAGCTTATAAGTGGCCGGTTCCAACTAGGCCGGTATATTGGATGCGACTGATACCTGCAGTTATAAAATTGTAGTAGCAGTCGCCTCTATTCATGGACTGCTTTTTAGCTTAACATCTACCTATATTACACGTTGAGCCACAATAAATATATACTGTGCTAATAATTATATCTATCTTTTATCTTTCTGTAGTTTTATTTGCGCCGTTCTACTTGTGAATAGTCTGTGGAATGGTTTTACAATAAAACATTCACGAGCTGCGCACGCGCCACCAAACAATCATCGCCGTTAGCTAAGCAAACCTTAGGGTGGATACGGAAATATATTGAAAACTTAATGCCACGAAAACATAGGTTAATAACTTACTAATAGCTATATTTGATGCGCATTCTTTGACGATTTATTGTTCCATAGAAACGAAACTTTGTGAAGGAATTTGTGAACTTAATACACGCCATAGGTTTATTCGAATAAATTCAATAAGAACACATATTTTTTACATTTCTATATAAAGCTACTAAAGTAGTTGTATTATAGAAACGGGATATATATATATATTAAAGATACATTGGTACCGGCAATAGGTTTTAAACTCGTACTCTCGGTTTGGCTGCCAATACATCACGGTCGCCTTAAATAAATTATAAAATTAAGTATATAATTAGTATTGAAAATAGGATGGCAAAAGAATCACACATGCACAATGCACATCTTGGTCGGCTGCGATCGGGAATTTCTAAGAGAATTAGTGAATGTTTTTAGATTATTTTCTTTTGTAATAATGTATAATATCTGTAACAAATATATTGGTATAGATTAAAAGATTTAATAGTATATTATAACACTAGGCTAGAAAGTTGAATTTCATGGCAGATGTCAAATGAAAGCCAAGGCAAGGTCAGGACATCCATCTTTAAAATTAAAAATCTGTGGAAGCATTTTCTAATTGTTTTATTTATTTTTATTTTTTATTGTGACACGACATTTGACCTCGACCCGCCTGATAATAAGCAAGAGAAGATCCAAGAGTGACGACGACGATAAAAAAAACAGATTGTTCACAGCTGCCTCAGTCGCCGTCACTATGCCGGCCAATGGTGCTTCTTTACGCATTGCTTGAAGGATTCAAGGTCATAGGATAGAGAACACATGGGCTGGCAAAGCATTCCACTTGTCAATTGGAATAAAATTATTAAAATAAGCGCTTTCTAGTCACAGCTCGCTGTACTGCGAGCTGGCTACAAAAATTGCACTTTTAGGAGGGTAATGCGGCCAGAAAGACTGTACTCTCGGCGTGGGGAGCAAAAACATATATAATTGCATGCAACATTATATTAAATTCATTTAATTAAATATACCTTTCCCTATTGCTAACATAAAATTTGAATATATATCCTTTATTGTCTCACACTTAGACTCAATGTAAATCCATTGAGCCTTATCGTCATCTCCATTGTGTCTGTCGGCACTTGCGCAGGCAGGACTGTTTAGTTGTAATACAATGACCTAAGTAAAACTAAGCACACTGAAATCAGAACACATTAAGAGATGTAGATTTGACGACAGTTGCGGCGCATTCCTTCCGCGTAAAGTCCTGGGTTCGGTTTCCAGCTTTTATTTGTAAAATTTATTAATTAGATTATATATTACAAATATTATGTTATTAAAAAAGGCGGGCATTTACCTATCAAAGAGTGGTAGGTAGAGTGTTGCCCAGTTTGCCGATCTGAGGCCACCACTTACAAGTATATAGACCGTAAAGTAACTTAGTCGTGTTTGGGGATCAGCTTGTGTGTTGCAGGTTCCAACTAGGCCGGCATAGTGCAGCACCTGTATTCATAAACCACACGTAGGCTTAATATCAGGCGAGGTGCTGTCATATATCGATCCACAAATAAAGAGAGCTCAATGCATGTTGTTTTTACATAACAACATTGTGAGATGTAGAATACTCTGGTGACTTAATGCGTTTTGTTTTCAGGCATCCGATTGAGCAGTGGGGAGTGAGGATGCACCATTACGTTCACATTCCTTAACAAAATTATGGTTTTCCACGACGCCTGCGGTTTTCCGCATCGATTATTCTAAAGTGCAAAAAGCCATAGTTGCTTCAATAGTTGCGAAAACACCGATTGCATTTCTATTTGTTTTAATGTTATGTTTTCGATTGTTAATTGAAATAATACATGCATTTTAATTTTATTCATTCACACCGTTGATCGGATCCCCTGCTTGGGTATAGGCCTCCTTCAACTTGTTGTCCAAGTCTCTCTGTCTGTTGCTCTCTTTCTTCATTTGCTTCCTGCTAATGCTTTTATATCTTCTATCGACCTTTATCTAGAACGTCCCCTTCTCCTTTTTCTGTTGGTCCCTCCCATATAATTGTCTTGAGTGTCTACCTTTTGTCTGTGCGTCTTGTTTTTAAGTTCATGTCCACCTCCACTTCACTTAATTGAAATGTTTGTGTTGTTTTTTTGATAAACATAGTGTTAGGCAGACTGATCACCACTTTTAGATCGCAGATCGCAAGTGACTCAGTCGCGTTTCGGATTACCGTTATGCAGAATACCTTTTAAAACTGCCCTTAAAAGAGAAATTAAGTAATTGAAATGTAAAAAAAGATAATAATACTTACCAATTATAAAAATAACGAATTGAAATGTCAAAAAATAATTTAATATTTTTTCCAATTGTAATAATAATTTTAATAAGTAGTATCGTCTTTAACAACACGCAAGATCGTATTTTTTATATTTACAGTCCTAAAAAGGCAAAAATTGTTCATAAATAACTACTTATTTTAAGCCATACTTGAGAAATGGTGGACTCTTATTTCTCAATTACAATACTCATAAATATGTTGAGTATTTTATCTGTTACCAGAGATATTATTATTTGTTATTTAAAGTCTTAAACAAGACACGAGCGGTAACAGAAATTACATCTTCAAGGTTTGTCGTAAATATTGCAACTTGAAGGAACCCCGCGTTTCTTGTTATGTATGGTAATTTTATAAATAAAAGGTTTGAGCTTAATTTCTTAGAGTATTTTATTGGAGAGCGCATACATAAAAATCTAGGTAGATACTAATAGTTTTGTCAAAATTAATTGAACATAAAAAACAATTTGACTAGACTGACATATCAGATGCGATTGCTGTATACAAACTGAAACTGGAAGTCGCAGTCAAACTTAACTGGCGGAGTATTATCATTTCAAAGAATAATTTAGTGCAGACGCGTGCTGAGCAGATCTACAACCCTTATTGGTAAAGCAATTCAAAGTACAGTGACACCGAATTAGTTATAGTATTATGTACGACAATGAAGCGCTTTTAATTTATTTTTTTCATTCACCAAAAGTGTTTGATGGATATGGGTCTATACACGTAGACTCAATGTCTTATAGAGTATTGTAGAGTTTTGTTTTAATTATGTCGTTTTATGAATTTAACTCACGGATTATGTCACTATAATGTGATATTTAAATAATTAATTAACCATTATTTTAGTTATTTATATAATATTAATGATCACCTAATTTGCATTGATAACATCTAAGATCGAATCTAGTTTTAATTTTAATTGGATTTATTTAAATTTAATGTTTTATTTTAATGTTTAGTCATGAATAAAACGGCTGTCTGCTTTTTACTTATGTAACATCTAAATTGGATCTATTGACTTCACAACCATTTTCTATGTAATGCTATTATAATTATTTTCAAGGTTTTATTATACAATATGATATAATATTACTTCCTTGAGTACCATGTGGCGAGTTAAGGGATTATAAAAATATTATAGAATTGTGGATGTTGAAAATTGTTCCGTAAACTGCGTCAGTATTTTTAGTTGTCAGCACTGTTAGACCTCTTCTCATCAGGCAAGTCGAGGTCAGATGTCGCGTCACAATAAAAAAATAATATTGTAAAAAAGAATATATACAAGATATTATACATACCTATTTGGGTATTGATATTGTCTAATAAGAAGTAAAAAATAAATAGAGGAAAAGAGGTTATATAAGAAAAACATACCTATTGGGGTATCGATTTTGATATTATCTAATAATTTAGGCGACCGTGGTGTAGTGGCAGTGCAATGGTTACGCAAGCCGAGAGCACGGGTGATCTTTGATATAAATGTACTTTGGTTGCCATGTTTCTATGATACAAGCACTTTAGTAGCTTTGTATAGAAATGTATAAATAAATAAATAACAAAGAAGAATAATAAGAAATAGCGCATTTCCTTCTCGTAAAAATAATAAAATCTGTGTGACTACCAATTAACGCATCCATGTCTGTTCAATAAACCGTTAAACCAACAAATACTAAATATGTCACTTGTAAAAATGTTATTCGGAGACGTTAAATGTAATAACAAATGCACTTATAAACATACCATTTGCAAAGTAAACCAATTAACATTCCTTCGTCGTACTAAACTAAACTTGTTCCTCCCTTAGGCTGTACTAAGTACAATCAAAGACATTGCTACTATACCACTTGACGTACACTTGAAGTATGACGTTAGATGTGTGTTAGATAGAATTATAGAACCCAATACGGGAAATTGTCCACCTATCTGACCCATATCCTACGTCGTAGATGTGTATGTAGCCTAGGTAAAATGTAATAATATGTTGTTGTTTATGATACTCTATTTGTCCTATAATTTACCTAGACTCACAAAAAAAAAAGAAGTATTTTAAAGCTAAGGGTATCACAAGGAAGATCAATTCAGTAGAATGTCCAAATCCATTAAAACCGCGTTCTCACCAGGCGATTTGAGTTGATCAACTGCGAAATCGTTCGAGATTTGAACGGTCTGAACAGACTTTCAACCGAATTGAAGGAATTAATATATATAAATTTTTGTTAAACGACAAAATTGACCAACTGAAATCGCCTCGTGAGAACGCCCCATAACACGTAGATATTTTAATCAATAAACGGTTAGATGCGTTGTGTGTTTGTTAAACAATCGATAATTGGAATGCTTTGTCAGCCTATGTGTTCTCCCTATACTATATAACTCTTGGATCCTTCAAGCGAGGTAATAGGGCGACTAAGGTACATGAGTCCGTGTTAATGAGTCATCGGCACTCTTCCGGCTACCCTTGTCAGCAAAAATTTGGAGCAAATATTAGTTTTATAGCTTTTATTTGTAATGTTTGCTAATTCGATTTGCTCCGGGTTTGGTTGTCAAAGGTGCCCAGTCTGCCGATCCGAGGTACTACCACTTATCGTAAAGTGATAACATCTTAACATTAGGCGGGGTGCTGTCATATATCAAGCCACAATAAAAAAAAATAAAAAATAGGTAAAAATGTTTAGATGATCAAGTTGTAGTGTCCGTGATAGTAGATAATATACTCGTCCTGGACTAGTACAACACTAGGCCGTCATAAAACACGCCAGTCTTTATGTCCTACGCGCTTGGGGGTTCTTTTACAGTATTCTGATTTACTTACGAAGGCTCGCCTTTCGCATGCTAATGCAAAACGTGACATATTAATGCAGGATCATCATCGTGCAAATTAAGCTTGCGACGTCGATGAATTGTAACCAGTGAACTTTAAAACGCAACCTGTTTTTATCTTATATTGGTGTATTTATGGCGCGTGCAAATCACCTGCTTATTCCTATATAGAATGGTGACAGTAACAACGGGGAATGGGGAATGTTATGAGAGACTAGTCATTTAAAAAAAGTCTGGTTTATCTGCGTCCCTTTATACACCTTTTTTTGTTGTGACTCGACATCTGACCTAGATCTGCTTGATGGTTAGCATGATGGAAGTCCAAAGGTGCGAACGCCTGAAAAGACATCTCAGTTTACGGCCGCCTTTGTCGCCGTCACTATGCCAGCCAAAAATGCCAAAAATGCCAGCCAAATATTAAATAATTAATCGAGTTTTTTCGTTGTTTTTATTTAAGTTTTTTTGTACATGTTTGTATCATAGAAACAGGACCGAAGTACATATCATAGAAACACATTGGTATCTGCAAGTGATTTTAAACCGGGGCTCCTGATTTGCGTGACCAATTTTACTACCACTAGAACACGGCGTATATGTAAACTTGGCATCTACCTCCCGCAAACTTGGCATCCTAAACCAAGGTGCAGCTGTTCTTCGCGCCAGAGCATCGTCTGTTACTAAACAAGGCTCATATTTGCTTTCTCAAATAACCCTTCCCTTGGATTTACCACGAGGCGAGCCGAGGTCAGATGTCTAGTCATAATAAGAAAAAGTAGCCATGAAGTACTAATGTACTTCTACTGAAATAGAACTGTACTGATGGCCCCCGATCTCCTCATACAACGAAAGGATGCCCAACTCTTCTTTTATTTATACACGTCGGATTACCATCTCTAACGAAAACCATTAATTCTGTTACCATTTTAAGAAGTGCCATAAAGTATGCCTTTATTATGCAGTAATCATCTACTCTTGTATATTCGTTCTTTATTTTTTTGTCGGCAATTGGTCTAGTATTTATGAGTTAAGGTCTCCGCCTACCTGCTCTCTTACTCTGGACGCCAATTTCAATACAATTACAATCTATGTATAGAATGGAATAAGGAACTACCTATAAGATATTTTTGTAATTGGAGTCCGAATTTCACTCCTAGTGACCACTACCGGTTAGATTTGACGCGACATGTTTCCAGGTATTCTGTTACTTAATAGGTCCTGGATCAATTTCTGGTTGAACGAAAACCATTATCTATAGAGTAAATAAAATTTAGGAGTAGAGTATTTTCTTTTTATTGTGACTCGACATATGACAGCACCCCGCTTGATGTTAAGCTGAAGTGTGGTCCATGAATGAATTCTACTGCTACTACAATTCAATAACTGTGAGTAGCAATCACATCCACTATGCCAGCCTAGATGGAACCGGCAACTTACAAGCTGATCCCGAAACGTGACCAAATTACTTCACGGTCTGTATACTTGTAAGTGGTGATACTACCTCGGATCGGCAGACTGAGTACCACTGCCTACCACTCTTAGTGTATATGGCCTTAAGGTGATCAAATAGTTTTAAATCAGTGCATTATATCGTTATTATTTAATTAGGATTGTATTGTAGTTGAATTGCAATTGGCATCAAGAATAAGGGTGTTAGTCTATGTCGTGTTTTATGTCTTCAGGCTAAGTGGTTACAGTCGCACTTTCCTTGTGATTTACATCAAAATATTTCATAATAGTGGCAGGTAGCAGCTGGTTACTTTCATTCCGTACTTAACACTTTATAATATAAAGTAAAAGTTTGAAATATAAATACGTGCCGATAATAAATAATATGATTTCCTGCCCCATTTTGTTGCCTCAAATATAAACTAACATAAAACGCGAATTTTAATATTTGTTTAGGCTCTTCATTTTATGTATGATAAAGTCCGCAGTCCCTATAACCAAAGAGCATGTTTGAAAAGGAAGCAAGAAAGTTG
Source organism: Tinea trinotella (assembly GCA_905220615.1). Taxonomy (NCBI): domain Eukaryota; kingdom Metazoa; phylum Arthropoda; class Insecta; order Lepidoptera; family Tineidae; genus Tinea; species Tinea trinotella. The sequence goes on from HG992315.1 coordinate 9,998,295, forward strand.
TGTTTGTCTTTACCTACTATTTCAATGTAGCCTTGCTGCTTGCTTCTTTGCGCGTTCTTCAACAATTGGCTCTCAGTAAAACCGCCCTAATACAAAATTGTGAATGAATCAAATTGTCAAACCTTTTTCTCACGGCTATAGGATCTTTTTTGTCACGATCCTGGGCAGGCAATACAGCTTTTTTAGATTGTGCGCAAACATTGATTAATGAATTAAACAATTTTTATGCGGCTTACTATCGCGTTTATTTTTGGTTATTAAATCACCACAGTAGCTGCAAAGCTCTCAAAACGTCGGAAAAATAAAAATTATAAATCAAGTATTGTTGTAATAATAATAGAGAATTGTGGATTTGAAGGAAGCAAGGAAGTTGTGTAAGGATCGTGGTAAGTGGCGCTCTATTGTTTCTGCCTATCCCCGTGGGAAAAAGGCGTGACAATTTGATTGATTGATTGATTGTAATAATACATGAATACAATACATGATTTTAAATAATTGTTGATGATAATGTGAAGGAGGCGAGGGAGTTGTGTCAGGATCGTTACAAGTAGCGCTCCATTGTCCCTGCCTATCCCTGTGGTAAAAAGGTGTGACAATTTGATTAATTGATAAATGATTTTGTATATGGTCCCTGTCGCAACCGACAGCTGTGTGTAACTTTTAAAGTATATAATCATTTGTAACTTAATATCTATATTAAAACTACTTATTTCCTCTAACTTACCACAACATCCGATTTAAGATATAATTATGCATGGACATCTGTCCGATATAAACTATTATTAAGTCAACATACATCTCAATTTTCACGTGTAGTAATCTTCAAAGGTTCTACTAATGACATAGATTAAAATATACTTAATAGTACCTAGGTGTAGCACCTATTACTTTTATTATTTACATTTCTTTACTAAGCTACTAGGAGAACCAAAGTGCATAATACATCAAAGATAGATTGGTACCGGCAAGAGGTTTCTACACCGCGGTCCACTGTACTCTTATATTGATTTTTGTTTTCGCTCAAAGGTTGCCAGAAAAGATTACTGTTTAGTAATACGATCGCCTATATATCACTATGTTTATTTATCAAGGTGGTACGAGTATTGCAATAGTCACGCAAACTGCGAGTCCCCGCTTCAAAACCACTTTCCGGTTCCAATATGTCTTTAATATATATATATATATATAGGCCACTTTTTGTGGCCTAGTATAGAAATGTAAAGGAAGGCCTAAGAGCGTCGACGACCGACAAACCGTTTAAATTTTGATTATTTGTTAATTAATAGAATACAAAATAATTAAAAAAATAAGTGTTATTGTACGTAATGAATAAAATAATTACATTACAATACTCAGCAATAAATACAGATATGTCGATTTCACAATATGTATTTGTGCTTTGTAATATGATTAATTAATTTAAAAGGACGATGACATTAAATTTAATATTATAAACGATTGACATCTAGCATAATTTTTAATCCACTAGATATAGCGGCCTGCATCCAGTACTATCCTGCTACCTTAAGCAGTCCACTGCGCTAGTATTACTTGTATTATCAAATATTATTAGCCAATCAATCAATCAAATTGTCACACCTTTTTTCCACAGGGATAGACAAAAGCAATGGAGCGCCACTTGTCACGACCCTGACACAACTCCCTCGCTTCCTTTACATTCACAATTCTCTTCATACAAGCTTTATGGTTAATTAAATATTATTATGTCATTACATACCTGAAGAAAATATATGAAGAGAATTATGGATGTGAAGGAAGCAAGAGACTTGAGTCAAGATCGTGGAAAGTGGTGCTTTATTATCTCTGCCCATCGGAAATTGATGATGATGATATTAATCAAGGTGTTTGTTTTAGTGATATGGCGCGACGAACCGCGCGGAGCTGGCATGGATGGGCGAGTCGACTATTGACTTTATATCTTCTTCATTTGGTCCGAGCTACGCCAGGTAATATTTTTTAACTTTCATCTTCTTTGAGTGGATAGCCATTAAAGTCTAGAAATACTCTGTATTCTGTAAAATAGAAGTTTTGACAATAAGTTCTTTTTTATTAAGACGCAATATCTGACTTTAGATTGTCTCATAATTAGCTCGGGGAGGTCTCGCCGACGACTGGGGAGGTGTAAACCGTCTTATCTTACGAATCATCTTAGTCACTGTCACTATGCCGGCCAAAAAAAAGAAATAAGAAATGGGAACCAATAAAAGGTTTCCCACAAATAAAAGAAATCGTGAATTCCATATTTTTAATTTTATTTACATGACCTCTACCTGCCTGATGATAAGCATAACGGAGGTACAAGTGCAGTACCTCAGTCGCCGTCACTAAATGGATTTTTTTACTGGCTAAAAAATGGTAGGGATTAAATTAAATTACGTTTTTAAGTTGATAGATAGGTGGTAAAGTACAAGTATTAGGTTTTAATCGTTAAACTTCTAAACTGGAAGGATTCATCTAAACGTTATAAAATCTTTATGATACCTTTATTTAATATCATAAAACATATTAATGTATATTTTTCTATTGCCACCGTCTTCGTCTCACTCAAGAAATGTATCCTAAATAAATAATTTCTATGCAAATATTTAAACAGCCACCGTTGTTGGGACATAATAGCGGGAAGCTACCTATAGTAAAACCAGATTTGAAGTGGCACTTGTAGGCTCGCCAGTGATCATGGAAAACTGACGTGATCATTTTTTTCACATTTCTATAATGAGTTACTAAACGTGGTTGTACGTACCCTTAGATAAAAACAAAAGGAGAGGATACGGCTGATACCTGTGGAACTGATACCCCCAGTACGCTCAAAGTTACACCCACAGTTGCATCTCCGATTTAGTTAACGAGGAATTTAACAAAAGAGTGAGAAAATCTTGTCACAGTGAAACGCGAGCGAGATAGAATACATGAGAGTAGGTGTGCTTTAACGGCAGTAGGCTGTGCTTTGGATTCAAGTGCGTTAGTTAGACGTAGTTTGCTATTTCCGCTTGTATATCAAAAATGTATCGATACTGGCAAGTGGTTTTGAACAAGGGTGGGGGCTCATGATTAGCGTGATAATTTCATTACGTTTTTTACATGAATGAATAATATGTATTGGTTCCTAATACGCCTATTTTAAAATATTTTTTCTATAATATAATTCTACTATATAGTCAGTCGACATACAATTAGCAACACAGTTCTAGAATATACTACATGCTGGCAAAGAAAATGGTAACAGCTCTTCAGCATGATTTTACTTGAAAATTATAATCACCTCCATTCATAGATCGCACTCTTCATTAACATCTAATTACTCTAAAACTAGATATTAATATCTAAACAAAAATTAACATCTAAAACTAGATAATACTAAACTTACAATAACATAAAAAAGTCATATTAAGAGCCACAATAAAATAGATGATCTTAGCCCTAAAGTGCAAGGCCACCGATGTGTACCTTTTTTAAAAAATAGAACAAATGTTTTAGGAAATATACTCATGTCACCAGGGGAGATATTATATTTAACAAAATAAAATATACATAAAATTTTATCGTTCACACGGGTAGACAAATATATTCACTGTTTTTGTTATAACTTCTGGCTTTACTATTCTTGGGTTATTGACATTTTGTATTTGTTAATCGTTTGCACAGATGCTCAGGTAGTATAGGTACTGTTATTATTTCTACTTATTGCTTTGTATAGGACAAAATTATAAAATGATAATAAAGTTTATGTTAAATTAACTGTTTTGTGATAGAGATCTTAAACTTGGGCGCGGGCCATGAATGGAGGCGACTGCTTCTACAACTAGGCCGGCAAGCAGCAGCTGTAACCGAAACGCGATTGAGTTACTTTACAGTCGCGTTGCAAATAGTGGTACAACCCGGGATAGGCGGTTCATTTTTACATTTCTGTACTGAGTTACTAAAAGTGTTTGTATCATATCGCAAACTAACCCCTGGTTTAAAAAATCGCCTTTCGTGTCTGTAAGCATATATTTTCATATTTTTCAAGTTTCATTTAAGTTTATTACTCGTATGTTCACAATAAAGTATTATAAGAATAAATAAAATCAATATTTATAACTATTTACAAAAACGGAGCACATTTCTGTTTGTGTATCTAAACTCTTGCTTCGCTATCTTACAGTTCTCTACCTATATTAGGTATCATTACATTCTTAATAATAATCATCTGTCATATTAACAAACAAAAACTATAATCAACTTCGGACATTACAACTTGTCCAATACCTGAATTTATATTAATTGACAGCGCAAATAACCCGTGCTAACAACTTTGACTGCCTTAATTTGGTTAACACGTTTACTGGACATAAAATCACACCATATAAAGAACTTAGGTATTTAAGCTATGCTTTCTAATCAGCATTAAAAACCTATATGGTAACATCTAGGCGCCTAGATTTTATAGAAGGACTTGTCATATTCATGTCGATCTTTATATCGGATGAATCCAATCTAAGTTTTGTACGATTTAAGGGGCATATATTATACTTTTTATTTGCTTGTAAGATATGACGTGAGGTTCGTAAGAGGAAGCGTTTTTTGAAGCAGATTAATGTCTGCATAAAGAAGTAGCATCCGCCTACAGAGGTTTAGAAGGGTGTAGTGAGGTGAATATACAGTACGAGTATGTCAGAAAGGTTTTAATTGTAGCACACTCCTTAAACTCAACTCCGGTATCTTTTCATGTATTCACTTCGGCAAAGTGGACTACCAGTTGACCTTTTCTAAATTATCCTAAGACGTCCAATTACTATCATTAACTGACTTTTATTCGGTTTGGTAAGATACCTATGTTTGTCAACGCGGATTGCGGTGAGAATTTTCCACTAGCAGTCACCTATACAACTAATGACTGCGCGTTTAGCTTACTTACCTTTACTTAATCGAATGATCTGCATATAACCCACTCGGCTACAACTGCCACTTATCCAATTATACAAAAACTTATTTATTATTTCCTTAATTATCTAACAAGAACCAATTTTATTAACTGGATAATAAAATCCTAACAATTCAGAATCAAGACACCGTAGTAAAATTTATGAAGTACACGTGTATTAATTAACGTAGGTCTCCTTTAAGGGCATACCGTTGGTGCTTTAACAAAATTAATTTGCTTCTAATTAAGCCGCATTTTAGTATGTGAAGGCTGATTTTGATCATGCAATATACACTAGATAGCTTGCTTTAAATGGTAGTTTAAAATGTTGAGCGGCCAATCGCTAGATTTTTTTAAGATTGTAACTTTTTATTTTATGGCCGGCAATTGAGGCAACCGTGAACTGGGTGTTTTATTTTAGTCGGTTACACTCTTGGACCTCTCCTTGCTGTCACTATCAACCAAGTCAAGGTCAGATGTCAAGTCTTAATATTTTTTAGCATGTATGGCGGCTCTACGTCTTTTATCGTCTATACTCGAACCACGGATAAGTTTAGAAGTTTTAGGAGCTCTTTAGACTTGCTCCTGCGTCGTCTTTTTACTCTCATAAAACCTGCACAGGTCCCGAATCGACAGAGTCAACAGTCGAATTAAACAATTAAACGGTTAAACTTTGTCAGTCTATGTGTTTTCCTATCCTACCTCTCCCATCCCATACAGCCTTTGGTAAATGACGATCTGTCTGCCTACCACTCTGCTATTTTAATATGGAATGTAGGCACAAAAACATCAAGATATCGTTCTCTGATATTTTCATATTCGTTTATATATTTTTCCCCACTACTTTTTTATATTCAGCGTTACCATTAATTACAACTTTCTACCTTAAAGGGCAAATGGAATGACCGATTGCTAATATTAAAAAAAACTTCAATATTCTCACACAAACAAAACTCGTAATGTTAGTCACGGTTAATAAATAAACATAATTGATATATTGATATTGATACCTTATTGTGCTTTTAAATTAAATAAACTATTTTTAATAGGAAACAATTAACAATCATTTTATAGAAAATCAATTCTTAAAGCCATAAAAATAAATATTTTATTAATTATTTTAGTACAAAATGAATCACGTACTGCTTAATATTAATCTGGAATGTGGTCCAGAGTGGAGACAAATGTCATTGTTGGTAAAATATTCAATGCTTCTTCTCGTTTGGGTACGTTCTCAAAAAAGTCTCTCCGTGACCACGATGACTAAAAATATTAATGAATATAAAAAAATATATAAAATCAATAACCAAAAATAAAAACGGTAGTATGACGCATAAAGTTGTTTAATTCAATATTCCTCAAATTAAACAAATATATTTAAAAATTGATCACAATTAAAAATAGAAGTAGGCACAATTTTAAAATTTGCATAAGTTAGCGAATAATTGAGGCGCTCTAACAAAAACAGTTCGATTGTAAATCTTAATTGGACATCGATTGCGTGCGAAGATTTTATACAGTCAGTGAATAATAGTCGAGAATCGCTGCTCTTGCCATTCTGCAATTCCAGGTCATTACCTTATTTAATGTCTTATAATATAGAAATATTTTTTAAAATTATTTTTTAAACGGCGGGCCGAACGCGTAACTTAATGACAATGGGCTTCGTTTTGATAGTTGAATTCCATTAATTCATCAATCAATCAAATTGTCACACCTTTTTCCCACAGGGATAGGCAGAAACAATGGAGCGCCTCTTGCCACGATCCTGACACAACTCCCTCGCTTCCTTCACATTCACAATTCTCTTTATACAAGCTCTATGGTTATGGGCACCAGGCAAACTAGCTCCATTATTGAGCTTTAAAATTAAAATTGCGACCGCGCGACACTCTAAGAATCGCTGTTCATTTTCATTAACAGTTCAAGCTCATAGTATCTTATTGTCGGAATGAATAAAAGTTGTTTTAACTCTAACAACGACAAATGGAAATGAATTTCATTGTCATTACCATTGAAATTGCGCGGTCTGCCCCCTGGTAGGCAGTTGGATTGGTTACCATTTGCCAGTTTGCCAACCCAGGGTAGTACCACCATTTTCAAGATACAGACAGTGAAGTTTGCAGCTTGAAATTTGCCGGTTCTAACTATGCCATGGCATGGTGGATATGACTGCTACTTGGAATTATTTAACTGTACTAGCAGTTGCCTCCTTTCATAGACTGCACTCCAGTGCAGCACATGGCGGGATGCAGTAATATGTCTTGCCGAAACAAATAAATAAAAAATGATTCAATGTGTGGTATTATGACTATATAGATTAGTAATAAAAATTGGATAGCAAAATTCACGCGTACACATCAGGCAACTGCGACCGGGAATCCAACCCTGTGTTTGTAGTTTAAAGCGCGACTATTCTGTACACTAAGCGACACAGACAGCGCCTATGCAATTGCGGCAAAATTCCTTAGTCGAAATTTCATTTCAATTTCATCTATGTAAAAAGAGGGATGACTATTATGAACTTTCGATTCAAATTCAGATTTTTTCACATGATTTGATTATGTCAAAATAAAAGATAATATTAGCAGATATATTATTTACATTAATTAATTATCTTTATTTTATTTTATTTACTTTAATGTACTTGTCTGTTTATTTGTTTTAATTAGTTTAATTAGAAGTAGAAACATGGGACCTAACCTTTTCTGCAACTTTTTTTATATTGAACAATTAAGGCAATTTCTATTGTATTGGTAAAATGGCCGATAGCAATTGGAAGCAAATAATAAAAGGCCATTGATTGTTTATGGGAAAGCTCAGGGAATAAACATTGTGTAAATCTTAATTAGCGATGCAGGCTTCTAGGCTACACATCCGATAGACACTGCATACATCCTTGAAATTATTATTTAACTAATATTATTGAACACAATAATTTAAATAGGAAGTAATATAAGCAAGCACAATTATATGTAGCAAAACTCAGCTTCGGTTGTCAGAATTACACTTTGGCATAACAGCAGGCGGTGTGCGGTTATATGTCGTGCAATTTACCAATATAATAATAACCTAGGTATAATGGTCATATAATTCTATTAAACTGTAAAATTTAATTACTGGTCAATACCCCGAAGACAAGGGTCATGGTTTTGGGTTCGAGGGAAAACTGGATTTTGACTCACCTTCACCTTTTTTATATTATATTATATTTTATATTATTATATATTATATTATATTTATATTAAATTAAATAATTTACTTACATTTACTTATTATTGAATACCGTTCTCAATGAAGGCCCATACAAAGATATACGGAGTTATCGAACTTCTGCAACAGTTCGTTGGCATAGGCCGCAAAGTGTCGTAAAAATGGAATGGAAAAAAGAGACAGGCCTTTGTCCAGCAGATAATTAAATGGGCTAATCATTAATTAATTTATTAATAATATATTTCTAATGAAGCAGTATCTATTAATTAGTTACCTGCGGTAGGCCCTAACGAGGCGGTCTATGTGAAATTTCGCACTGTACGCTTCATTGGCAACTGCCTGTCTATTTGTTAATTTATTATACGTTTGTTTAGTTGGTATTGTTTATTGGAAATTATTCAGTCTACTTTAGTCTGGTTTTGTAATTAATTATATTTTGAGGTTTTAACGGTTTGTTTATTAATAGATACTGCTTTATGCATTTATTAATGTGAAGCGATTTTTAATCCCGTCTTGCCTGGTAATGATCCAAGAGCGACGACTTAAATTTCACTAAATCAGTTTACCGTCGCATCAAGCCGAGGCTCAAGACGAGTCACCTAAGATCCTATTGGATGGCAAGAACATATGGGACGGTAATGTATTTCTCTTCTCGATTGATAGTCGCGTCCAACCGAACGATTCGGCGTTTCAAATGCGGATGCTTCCCCCGACCTGTATCACGAGAGTAAAAGGACAAATGTAGAGAAATGTAGTCCCAATATTTAAAAGTAACTAATACCCATATCTGGTTCCGATAGGCACCACCTGTACTTTCCTACCTTTGCTCTAGATAATTTATCATCATCAGCCATAAGACTTTAACTGTTGAACATGAGCTTCTCTCTTACAACGCCATTCCACTTAGTGTGAGGCCTTCTTACGCTGCGTTTTTCCACTCTAGAACCTTTCTATTCATCAGTTATCGGTTCCTTAAGTGTTATTGGTTCTTAACATGATTAGGTTTCGTGAAAGTCGTTTTTCGGCTATATAAAACTTAATTGTATTTTTAATTTTATTTATTTTTGTATTCAGGTCCATGTGAAGTGGAGACAGGTCAATCCAGCATCATCGTGGATATAGAAGAAAGTCGAGGCAATCGTAAGTTATTAGTTATTACTTTATACTTCATAAAATTACTTGAGTCAGGATCGTGGCAAGTGGCATGTGGGAAAAAAGCGTGATAATTTGATGAATTAATTGATATTATAGATTTTTAAATTCAGTGATAATAATCTCCTAACATAAATGCTCTCCTAATAAACTTATCTAAAATCTTTTTTTTTATTGTAACTCGATATTTGACCTCTGCCTGCAGTTTTAAATTTACGTAAATCGAATACTCAACCCTTGAAATGCCTATGTCATTTATGTGCAGGAAACATTTGAAGTTTATAGGGTTATGACGTCATATAATATTGAACTAATTGTAATATTAAAATATTTACCCTATATTGTTGGTAATAATTTATGTATTGGAAAGGTAATAGTCATAAATAATTACAGTAAGGTTAATGACTAAATCGTAAATTTTGCTCGTATTTTATACTCTATTAAAGTTAGGTATCTCATTTGGATTTTGATATAATTATTTTACGATAGGCTTTTAGGTTTGTGGTTTAGTTTAGTGTCTAACGGTTTTTTTCTATATAGCGGTTATTTTATTTTGTCGTATTTATGGTTTGAATATTATATTGTTTTTAAAGCAGCATATTGACGACATTCCCGAGAGAAATCTATCGAAAACATCTAGTGATTTGAATAACCTAACTTAACCTTCAATTTTGATTTTAAAAAATCAATCAATCAAATAATCAAATTGTCACACCTTTTTCCCACAGGCATAGGCGAGAGACAATGGAGCGCACTTACCACGATCCTTACACAACTTCCTTACATAAAAACAATTTCCTTATTTTTATGTAGTCATATAAATCATGTTTATATTATGTATTTATCAAGAGTATTTTAAAGAGACACTGGTATACGGTCTTTAAAATCGTCGGTTCCAAATAGGCCGGTATAGTGGATGCTCTTAATAATTGCGATTATTTAACTGTAGTATTTATTTAAGCTAATACCCAAACGCGATTGGGTCACGTCACGGCCTTAACAGCTTGTTCATACTCACATAAGTAACACAGATTAGGCGTGACCAATAGCAACAATAACTGCTAATTTATTACTTGTATTTGCGTGAAAATTCTAATTACACGGCTAATTCTTAATTCTATTGTTTGTTAGGCTTTGTTTTGTTTTGACTTATATATTGTAGAATGTTCAAATTCAATTCTTTTATTTGTTTGTTTGTTATGTCATTTGTTCTTACATCATAAAGATTATTTACGCCCAGTTTATTTAAGTCGTCAGCTATCTTGGACCTCCATCATGCTTACCAACAGGCAGGTCTAGGTCAGATGTCGAGTCATAATAAAAAGTTGTTACTCCACAACTGCCCCAATATACGTACAAATATATACAAAAACATACAGATTGTTTTATTATAATATAATTCTATGACATATAAGTACTCGTAAATAAAACTTATTATACAATACAGTTTTTATTTGTACAGTTCTTTTCTGTTTTGTCTATATGTATATATTTTTAAACAACTGTCGCGTCATGACGAATGCAATAAATGCTCATCTACCAACTCCATTTTTGCGACTACTAACGACGGATGAGCTCGACCGAGCTCTTGTATAATGTAAACTGTTTGACAAACATTTCACGTTAGCTAGTTGTCTCTGTCGAAAAGTTAGCATGATCCTAGCACGTAAATCATCGCACCGTGTCAACAAGGCTTTAATGTGATAATAAAATAGAAAAAAAATTAAACGTGTACTTCGGTGCAAATCCCGGTCACAATTACTTATGTCATCTAAATTAATCGCCCATTTGTATCTAATTGCAGAAGTAAACCAATCAACAGTACCTGAAATACTGCCTATAGTCGGTGTACCTGGAGATGACGTGGTGTTGTCAACAGTATTCCCGAAAGGCCCAACTTTGTTTCAACTCGATGGAAAACGTTTACAATTGTTACAACCTTTAGATAGAGATGCTGACAATTTATCACACATGGTTTTTCAGGTTTGTTATTTTTTTTTATTGTAACTTGATATATGACTACACCCCCCTTCTGATGTTAAGCTGGAGTGCGGTCCGTGATTGGAGACGACTGCAAGTACAGAAGCAGTCGCTTACACTATGTGGCGGCGTAGTTGGGTTCGGTAAAAACCGTGGTGCAAAAGTCCTCAACATGATTTTGTAGTTATAAATGTTTTGCCATTTTTTTACTAGAAAAGAAAATGGCTGGGCACATTTTTATTTCAAGGCAACGTTGTTTTTAAGAAAATTATTTTTACACTTTGTTACTAAATAAAGTAATCTAATACGAGTAGAGATTTGCGGTTTCTTTGCAAGTGTTCATCAACCCTGAAGAGAAAAGAGTAAACTATTATTTATTGAATTATTGTATAACTAGCTGACCCAGCAGACTTCGTACTGCCTCAATCGATGAATAAAAGACGTAAACTTTTGAATAAAATAAACTTAAAACAAACAAAAGGTATCCATAAATAATTTAAAAAAATGCTCGGTATGAATGGTTTTATTATTATTTTCGATTAATTACACATGATGTTGCTTACTTATAAAACAGAGTTTTTCAGAAATATTTATAAGGTTTCAATTTGATATTGACAGACACACACAGTTATGATACAGTCTGTAAATCAATTAAAAGCTTTCTTATAAACTATAATTTTGGTTTTGTTTTGCGGTGCGTAAATAAACAATAATGACTGTTTTCCGACGCGCGAACACGCGACATATTGTCCATGCGCGAAACAGAGAAACTCCAAGTTGATTCTGCAAACTTCCAACGACTGGCCTTGCGATGATGTCAAGCAGCATGATGACAACTGATCCTACTTTAAACTGCAAATCGTGAAGTGGTAATCCAGCAATTTCAGTGAATTTAAAATCCGTGGGATAGTTGACTACCTCATCCTGGTTTATAACGGTGTCGACTGATTTGAAGGAAACCAACTGTCCCGAAAGAAAATTCTTAATGGTCGCATTGAGATCCTCGACATCTTTATTTTTCCCCGCCAATATTGCTCGTTCACCCAGCCAATTATGGTTATTAAACTGTTGCGCTATGTCTGGGAAAACAGGCTGAATAAGCTCCTCTTTTGAATCTGTGATGTGATGTGACAGAAAATCGAGGTGTCCACTGTGACTTTATTATTTCCAACAACTAACAACAACAACTGCTTCGCAAAGACATTTGCAGTTTCATCTTGTTGCAAAAATACTCGCATGTTAGTTGTTAATTAGAGTGTCTTTACTTACCGCCACAAATTCGATAATTTTAGGCATGCGTTCAGTTTATCAGAGTTGATCGGGAAATAACTGGAAGAGTCCGACGAATGTCACCTGACAACAGAATCATGGCCCCACCAAAAATATTTTGGTTGTCACAAAAATCTTTCAACGTTCTGTCCAGTGCCTCCAGTGACCTCTTATGGGCCATTGTGCATTAATCCCAATCAATCATTCAATTCGCATACCTGTAGGGTCTTGGCCATTGCGCTATTTGTGGCGATGTTGCAAATTGGTGTTTCGCTGATGTTTAATGATATTTTCAAGGCAGAATGTGCAGTTTGCCCGCCTTCTAGCAGAGTCGCAGCTATTCCAGATGAAGCCAACGCTAGAGCTACCGTGATTTCCAGTTGACAGGGATTTTACGACTGTTTTACAGATACTGTTACAGATACGGTTCAGTAGAAACACGTAGACGTCAAAATTGTTTCTCTAACTTGACAGTTGTATCTCTAACTTGACCTGTATGTTTAGGAATCGAAAAAGTCCGATTTCGTTAACTTTTTCTGATTTCGTCAAAGTTTTTTTTTCGCATATTAAATGATGTTCGACGATTAATCGATTGCGCGAAAAAAATTTCCGTCAGCGGCCAAAGAATCACAGAGAAAAAAAATTGACAGTTAAAAATGTCAAATGTCAAAATTTTAGGGTCACATTAACTTTGTCTACAACTTCCCCATACATGTCACAACGGTCAGAGCACTCCTTCTGGAAAACTAACCTTCTACATCGATATATCGGTAGGTAAGTGCGTCACGCAAGCAGCTGTATATTACACGGGACTTTCATATTTATTTACCTTTTAAACCTTCCCTGGGCTTCCACAAATAATTCAAGACCAAAATTAGCCAAATCGGTCCAGCCGTTCTCGAGTTTTAGCGAGACTAACGAACAGCAATTCATTTTTATATATAGAGATATAATCTTTGAAGTTGTTAAATTCATTTAGGGTAATTAAAAATGTTTTTTTCTTTTTTCAGCTGGTGTGCCAAGTTAAATCAACGAACAAACGACGGACCATTCCTGTAATAGTAAGAGTATCTGATATAAATGATAATGCACCTATGTTTCAAGGAACGCCATATGAAACTACTGTTTCAGAGGTATTATTACTTTCTTTAAATTTTGTTTAATAAAATTTCATTTAGTATAGACTTACTAATAATTTTTTTTTCCTCTAGAGACGTTCCATCAGAGATGGTCCCAATGATACTTAAAACTTTGTATAGCAAAGCTAATACGTTGGCAGAAATAATTGCCAAAGGGCCCATCGCCTCGACCCCAAACGGCGCAAATTCGTAAGCGGTACCGAGGTTGGCGTATTTGCGCAGCTTCAGGTTTTTAGCAAAAGTCCTAGCACTTCCCGCGCTTAAAGGGGTCACTTGGATGTGATATAGATTTAAATATTTTACATGCCTTTTACACTATGGGACAAATATTAAGTACTAACCTCGTCGTTTTACTTCTGTGATACCCGCCGCACATGTCACAAGATGCATCCGCATTTAGTCGACCGAATTGACAAACGAACTATCGTTTCGGCGCTTGGTTTCTTTGTCGAACAATCGACAAGTGGAGTACTTAACGAGCCTCTGTTTCTCTCCATCCTATATCCTTGGATCCTGGCCGACGGATTTTTAGTCTTCGGCGTTCTTGGACCTTCTCTTGCCCACTATCAAGCAAGTCGAAATCTTGTCCTATCTCATTTTTAAATAGCCATCGAATTTATTTAAGAAGCCCATAATTTATAAAGACTGGAATTTTCTAGAAAATACAAGCGCAATAATAATTTAGATAGGAACAAATCTAAATTTCCTTATTTAAATTACAGTTAACACCAATCGGAACAACTATCTTTGATCAAATACGAGCTGTGGACATTGACGCTGGTGTCAATGGTTTAGCAGAATATTTCATAATACCAGGAGAGAATAAGACGTTAGACGATGGAACCACGGCCGTTGATGGGTACAATTATTTCTCCATCGGATTACCACATCAAGGACAAGTCACCGTAAACAGAACTTTAGATTACGAACGCACTCAGAAGTATCTAGTCACTATTGTTGCGTCTGTAAGTGTTGTTATTATGATTTTAAATATATTAGGTCGAGGTTTGATGTGTCACAATAAAAACTACTAATGATGATGGTGGGGTAATTTACCAAAATGATATAGAATAACTTGCCAAAATGATATCGAATTCTTAGAACCCTATCCAACTTTTTTTTAAATTGCTCTCTGATATCAATCAGTAAACATTTATAGACAATAGATTTATAAGACGAAAGACACATCATACAAATAATACAATATTACATACACATAGTACAAATAAGAGAGGAAAGATAAAAAAGGGATCGTTCCTATTTTATCCTTCTCAAAAATCGTTTCTTTATCAAATCTCTATACTTAAAATGGTAGAAGTTAGCAGTGCTATAGAGCTTGTTTAAATAGAATGTGAATGTTAGGAAAGAAGGACAAATGTGGCGGCATCGTGTAAAGTGGCGCTTTTTTTTACACATTACACACATTACAAGGTTTATACACATTAGAAGTCTGTGGGTGAGGACTTTAGTTATCATCACTTTGCCGATGTGGAAGATAAGTTTGTAACGACATGCTATAGAGGGCATTCCAAAGGTATAGTATCTGCGCTGATGGATAGATGGCGCTGCATGTGTCCGCGTGCAGATAGCCACTTGAACCAATGAGATTGCGCCTACAATATCTCGCAAATGGTTTATCGACAAAGCGTTAGTATATATATACGCTTTAACGACGAGACGTCACCCGACTAGTAGTACCTTTTTTTTTTTTATTGTGACGACATCTGACAGCACCCCGCTTGATGTTAAGCCAAAGTGTGGTCCATGAATGGATGTCACTGTTACTACAATTTAATAACTGTGAGCAGCAATCACATCCACTATGCCGGCCTTGATGGAACCGGCAACTTACAAGCTGATCCCGAAACGTGACCAAATCACTTCACGGTCTGTATACTTGTAAGTGGTGGTACTAACCCGGATCGGCAGACTGGGTACCACTGCCTACCACTCTTTGATAACCAGACCCGAAGCAAATATCCATCTCTTTTTTTTTTATTAACAAATATTTGCAATATTTAATACTATTAAATATTACAAATAAAAGCTATGAAACAAATATTTGCTCCGACCGGGGATCGAACCCGGGACTTTACGCGCAACAAACCAGTCGCTAAACCGTTCGTCCACGCCTGTCGTCAACCTATACGCAACGCGCGTATAGCGGGAGATCTCCTTTACTTTTCTAACATGTGTAATAATGTTCCGCATAAAGTTGTACTGTGCGCTTAAGCAAACTTCTTTTTTCAATTAGCAGAAAATATAACATCTTTTTTACAGGATCGTGCACGAAATAATAAACAACGCTTATCAAGTACCACAACATTAACTGTGAATGTGAAAGATGACGATGATCAGGATCCATCATTCATCTACAAAGGATGTTCACTACATGAGGGAGCTTGCTTTAATCCGGAATATTCTAGTTATGTAAGTATTAACGAACAATTGTATCAATTTTCGCCCAATTTGGATAAACAGTTATTATTATTTTTTTGATTTTTTTTTACATTTCAATACTAAGCTACTAAAGTGCTTATATCATAGAAACAAGACAAACAAAGTACATTTACCAAAGATACATTGGTGCCGGTGGATGGTCTCGAACTCGTGCTCTCGGTTTGCGTAAACATTGTACTGCCACTACAATATTGCTATCTATTCTAATTAATATATTGGGATGCAGTAAACAATGTGGTACAAAAGGTTGGGTAATTTTGGCAATTTGGCATAAATTGAGTGTATAAATCAGATATATTTATCAATACACTCCAAGCTTAATTTGGTATCCTTTTCTTGCTGATAGTGTTAAATTATGGAAGATCATTGTTATTTTAAATTAAATTTTATTGTATTAGGCTCAGTACTGTATCTTGTTTGCCTAAAGTAGCGTGGTGGTAGGTATAGAAAGAAAACATCTTATGAAAAAGTGAATCAAT
The DNA here is from genome assembly GCA_905220615.1 of Tinea trinotella. Classification (NCBI taxonomy): domain Eukaryota; kingdom Metazoa; phylum Arthropoda; class Insecta; order Lepidoptera; family Tineidae; genus Tinea; species Tinea trinotella. The sequence continues at coordinate 10,014,911 of HG992315.1, forward strand.
ATGTCACTTCTCACTTTACTACTAGAACAGTGTCATAACATAAATTTTATTCTAGATAATTCCAGTAGGTAATGCTAATCATTACCTACTGGAATTATCTGAAACAGTTCGTCAAAACATCATTAATTAATTTTTTTGTTCACCAGGTAAACAGCGGAGTTCTAGCCGGAATTCTAACAATTGAACCGGAGAAGATCCAAGCTATAGATATGGATACTTTGGACGCAAGAATCCGATATACTATCGACAGTGGTGAACCAGATTCTTGGGCTGAATACTTTGCGATAGATCACAATACTGGTGCGGTTAGGCAATTAAAACCAGTTGATACTGGTGTTGCTAAGAAATTTGAGTTGATCGTTAAGGTATTATTAATTTCCTATTTCTTGTATCAGAGAAACAGCACGGCCAAACTACATCAAAGATACATTGGTACCGACAAGTGGCTTTGAACCGGACTCTCTTGGATTGCGGGGTCATTTCACAACCACCCACGTCGCCTTGCTTTTCTGTCGCCATAATGTATTAAGAGATTCCGGGCCCTGATGTTAAGCTGGAATGCGATCCATCCTGTCAACTTTATGGTATTTAAATCAAAAGAATAGTGAATGTGAGGGAAGCGAGGGAGTTGTGTCAGGATCGTGGCAAGTGGCGCTTCTCAATATCTTCCTATCCCTGTGGGAAAGAAGCGTGACAATTTGATTTAATGTAATATAGTTTTTTTATTCACTCATATATTTTTTTAGGCTGAAGAAGTAACGGAATCACGTCGCTATACTACAGCTAAGTTAACAATAACCGTACGTCCAGTGGATGCTAGTCCTCCTGTAGTATCCGCTTCTTCTGATGAAGGAGAAGTTGAGGAAAACTCACCAAAAGGAACTAAAATATTGGATGCACTACGAAGACCAATCAAATTGAGCGTTTCTGATCCTGATCTGGTAAGATATTTTTTTATTGTGACTTGACAGCACCCTGCCTGATTTTAAACTCGAGTGTGGTCCATGAGTAGAGGTTACTGCTACTACACTTAAATAACATCTACTGTGTCACTTAATTTTTAACAAAATATCTATTTTTACTTCTGTATTAGAAAAGATATTACCAAGTTGTTGTTTCAAATTTGTTAAATTCATTAAACAATCTTCGTGCATAATCTAAGAAAATTCTATTGATTCCTGTTATGGTCACTTTCTGCAACTAAAAGCAATTCAGTTTTTTTTATATATAGCAACACAGAGAGTATTTATTAAAGATTCCTTTACCTTTTCAGAGTCCAGGAGATCCAGTACCAAATTACAGTTACGAATTAACCACAATCTATTTCGACATAGACGAGGATGGATATTTAATTGTGAACGATGAGAAATTAGATAGAGATCCACCAAATCCTGGACAATTCAGATTTCAGGTATAAAAATTATATATTGATTTTTTTATTGTGACGTCTGACCCAATCTTATCTGATGGTAAATAACCAAGGTCTAACAACCGACTCAGTTTTCGGTTGGGTCAGTCGTCGTCACTAAGTCATTCAGATCAATACACATGAAGTTTTACTTAAAGAATCCAATATACATTAGAACTTGATTATTCATCACCAAAGAAATGACGCGCTAACTGGTTGGTTCGAATATTTACTCAACAAAATGCTGATGCCAAAATGCAAAATGCCCAAACCAACTAAACCGAACGTCTATACAACCATCTACCGACTGCCGAGACGTGGACTATGAAAATGGCGCCTACGCAACAACCAATAGCATACGGGCATTTATCGCGCGAACATGAGACGCGTTATGATTGGCTGGAATAGTTACGTGCCATTCAAAATAGGACTTCTGCGTAGGTTTTACGGCGTAACATATGAATATGGTACTACTATACTTACCTCAAATTAGCCATTTTAATATGTTTTTGTTTATAATAATAATAAACGCAATTACAAATTATGTAACAGGTGGTAGCAAGAGAAATAGCAGGCGGAGCAGCATCAGCACCTCTATCATTATCAGTTAAACTTCTGGACAAAAACGACAATGCTCCGATCATTCCAAAAACACAACCAATTATTGTACCAGCTACTTTGGAACCTACTGTTGTTTATAAGGTATGAAATAATAGTTTTGATAAAAATGAAACAGATTAGGACATCCACATTTCATGGAGCGTAGGATAATGGTAATAGTAAAGCAGCCTGCTTTGAAAGTAAACATTACTACAGAAGACATTAATCGTTGGACGATTAATGTCTGGCATTATGATTGTCTGATGTCGATCTGGAGTATGATCTATGAGCAGAGTTAACTACTTTTTTTTTGTGACTCGACATCCCACTTTGACCTGCTTGAGGTCTGCAAGCAGCAATTGCCTTCACTGAACCTATCTGAATGCATCGAAAGGAGCCCTTTGCAATTCTACCTGAAAAACATACTTCGTCTAATATTATAATACTAATAAAAATGATTTTAGAAGTATTTTTTTGTAAATTGATAAAACGTGAGTTTGACTACTCAGCAAAATGTTGGATCTCTAGAATCAGGTCTTATAGGTATTAAAATAAGAGTGTTTTTACTAGGAACTCAGCCCGAATTATTCTAAGCTAGCTTGAACCTCGGCAGCACCATGTAGCCGTAGCTTTTGGAATCTTCACTAATTAATAAATATTAAATTTGCTATCACAGGTGGAAGCAGTTGACATTGATGAGGGAGAGAATGCTCGTATAACTTACGGCATATATCACGTGTCAAATAATGGGGGGAATAAGTTCAGTATTGATCCCGCTACTGGAGTTATATGTAAGTTAACAATGTTTTTTTATAAAGTCCAGGCTCGGGGTTTGTCAAAGAACCATGGAGTTGTGCCTAGTCTGCCAATCCAGAGTAGTGCCACTATTTTCAAGTGTATAGACAGTGAAGTCACTTAATTTGGGATCATCTTTAAAGTTGCCGGTTCCAACTATGCCGGCATAGTGAATGCGACTGCTACTTGCAGGTATTTAACTCTAGTAGCAGTCGCCTCCATTCATAGACCGCACTCCAGATTATCATCAGGTGGAGTGCTGTTATACTGTGAGCTCCAATAAAAAACCCTAGGCGTTTGTTAAAATATACGGACGAAATAACGATACACTATACTGCACTCTAAAATAAAAATTGCCTAAAAGCTGCCAAACTGAACGGGACTTGCCCATCATCTCTACCACACGTCTATTTTAGCACATCATTTTAGCGAAAACAGACAGACTCATACTCGTACAATATAGTTGTATAAAATAATTCAAATACATATTTTTAAACATTACAGCAAGCACGGGTCGTCTTTCAACAGGCGAGCAATACAGTATGACAGTACGAGCTACAGATGCGGGTGGTCTGTCATCACAGGGTATAATTGAGATTTCTGTAGCACCCGGGCCTAATACAAGACCCCCACAATTCTCTTCTAGAGATTATCACGCCCATGTGTCAGAAGGAGCGGCTATTAATTCCACAATTACTACTGTTACTGTGAGTTGTCTTTCGTATATTATTATATTTAAGGCGACCGTGGTGTAGTGGCAGTGCAACAAACCGAGAGCTCGAGTTCGAAAAACCGGTACCAATGTATCTTTGATATATGTACTTTGGTTGTCCTGTTTCTATGATACAAGCACTTTAGTAACTTAGTATAGAAATGTAATTATTATTTTTAAACACTATATCATTTTATAACATTATGCACTTAAGACGGACTTAATGCCGCTGGACATTCACTGCCAGTTAACCGCAGAGAATCACAGAAAGATAAAAAATAAAACTAATACATAAAAATTCATGGATAAATAAATAGCACGATTTTTTTCTGTATTTATTAATCACTAAATTTAATAACATACAAATTTATTGTATTGGACAGCTGAATGAAAGGTAATTGACGAAAAAGATATAGAAAACGGAGGTGAATAAAGAATAAATGACGCAGAAGAATGTTCTATGATCGGATTCTCTAAAAAGCAGTATAAGTCTTCGATTTGGATTACAATTTCTTGAAGCTTAGCTTTTTGTTTTGTTATCTTGCTTCTTAATTTAGTTTTTATTATCTTTCTAAGTATATTTTCTATATAGGATATACTTATATATAGGATTGCAATGTTTAGCAAAGGAAGCATAGTGCAGTAGTTACCGCTTGTAAATATATTAAGCTCACTTTTGCTTCCAGTTATTCTCAAAATTAAAACTAGGCTATGCTTGATCATTTGTCATCATATTTTATTAACTAATTCGACATGACATTTTCCAGGCAAAAGACCCGGAGAACGAGCCAATAAACTATTCAATTGTATCTGGCAATGATTTACGACAATTCGCAGTTGGTGCGACCACTGGTATTATTACACTTATAAGACGACTAGATAGAGAAGTCCTTACTCGATATCAATTGGTAAGATTATATATTATTTTATTTTTTGCAGAACGTCCGCTAAAAATAATTCTGTTAACTATAGATAGCCCCTTTATACTACAAAAAGAACTCGACGAGATTTTGTATTTGTTTATTAAGGTTTTGACATTTAAAAGGTGGCAGGCAGTGGTGCCCAGTCTGCCGATCCGGGGTAGTACCACCACTTAAAAGTATACAGACCGTGAAGTGATTTAGTCGCGTTTCGGGATCAGCTTGTAAATTGTCGGTTTCAACTAGGTCGGCATAATGAATATGACTGCTATTTACAGTTAATAAATTGTAGTAGCAGTGACATCCATTCATGGTCCACACTTCAGCTTAATATCAAGCGGAGTGCTGTCATATGTCGAGTCACAATAAAAAGAAAACCTCTATTGGCCTTATAGTAAGCAAGAGGAAACCGCCACTATACCGCCAGAAGTGCAACTTAAAGAGGTTGATTTGTCATATAATTAATTCAAAGTAATTCATCATTATATTTATATTATCGTGTGCCTGTGTTGGTTCTTAGAATACTTAAGTCTCTTAAGATTTCATTACTAGATACTCGTGAGTGTATTAATTGACAATGAAAGACAATTTGACTAATATGTGACTATCAGCTACTATAAGACTCAAGCTTGTACCAACATTTGTGCATAGAGTCCATAGTCGAATTTGCAGTAATAAATTCGGAAACTTTTTAGAAAAACTACTAAAAACTTTATAACGTAATGGTTTGAATTATAATTTACAGATGATCCGAGCGGAAGATCCAGGAAAGTTATTTAGTACGGCAACAGTTAATATTAAAGTAACAGACATAAATGACAATAACCCTGAATTCGATGAAGACTCTTACAAATTTGATGTTAAAGAAGGTATGTTATCTCGTATATAAGCGTAAATGGGCTGATCAAGTGATAAAATAAACTAGCAAGCTTTAGATATTGATACCTAATTATTAAAATATTTATCAAGTATGGGTATACCTTATACTGGTTGATAATAAATATATAAAAATGCTTTTTAAATGTGCTTTTAGAATACCTATAGACATTATCCGACATTATAGAACATTATTTGATCGCGTTTTTTCGGCAAACCAAACCTATTTTATTTAGAACCGAAACGTAACTACTCCGATGAATATCAATGATTCATCATCAATGACTTTTAATATCAATTCCGAGCTTTAAGCAGATTGATTAGCTTGTCTAACTATAAATGACGCGCCCCTCCACTTTATTAGTTTATTTAAATGTGTGAATGCAAATATTTCTAACTATACTATTATACTTTATTAAAGTGCTCCTCCTTTTGTGTCCAACTAAATGACCAATTACAATTGCTTTTTCGGTGTGTTGCATTCATATTTTATGTTTTCTCGTGTTTGCGCATGCGGTGGAGGGGCGCGTTATTTCTGCTTTTACAGACTATAATAATGAATTTAGTGTATTCTTCATCAAAAATACAGTTCTCAGTAAGGAAGCTCAATTAAGGCTTAATAGCTACATTTAGTTGCACAAATACCTTTTTGCAAAATACTTGATTCTCTTATAATAGAACTATGGAACCAAAACTACTTTGGTAAAATAACTATATCTTTAGATTTATTAAATGTTTAATTAAGTAGACCTATAACTGACTGTTATAATTTCAGGGTTGAGCAATGAGTTAGTTGGTTATGTCCACGCAAATGATGCTGACGAAGGTCTCAATGCTAAAATAAGCTACAACCTACCCTCACATTTGCCATTTACCATAGACAATACAACTGGCATGATTACGACTAATACGAAATTGGATTATGAAACTAATAAGGTAAGAATTTTATTAAATGCAGGTTAAGCTAGAGTGCGGTCCATGATAAATGCGACTGCTAATACAGTTTTTCAACTACGAGTAGAAGTCACATCCACTATTCTGGCCTAGTTGCAACTAAAAAGTTCACGGTCTAATTTCAAGCAGGTTTTGATAAAGTTTCCAAACATAAAATCTTTGAAAACAGCGACAGACTATATTTTTTAAATTTACTAACTATTTAAAAATGCAAAGTTATAAATACATTATTGTTATAATCCTCTATTATTTATTGTATAAGGTTATACCTTTAATGATAAACTCCCACGAGAAGCAAGGGAAACATTAATTAACGAAAGGAATTAATAAATCTAATGTGGATGGAAGCGTTAAACCTGCCTGATTGTGATTATTCTCTCTTGTTTTATCATCTTAGTTTATTGTGATTAAAATCAATTTAATTTATTTTAGGTATACGAGTTCGTAGTAACAGCCACAGACGGCGCCCCAGACAAGCGTTTGGGAACAGCATCAGTAACAGTACAAGTCCAAGATGTACCTGATGAAGCACCAATATTCCCTCAACCTCTATACACGGCTCATGTTCCAGAAAATGCAGCTAATTATCCCGTAGTTAAAGTTCAAGTGAGTATAGTCTTTAAGTAGGTCCTTATAGAGTGCAAAATAGTATATTTTACTAAGAAGTATGATTATAGTGGTTAGCTATGAGCTATTTTTTATTGGCTATATCAACGGAACAGAGAAATGAAAACTTAATTCTTTGTACTGTCTCTATGTCTACTACACTCCTGATGTGAAATTAGGCGTGATGTGAGCGGAAAAAAATGCTATGCCGGCCTAGTTGGAACCGGCAACTTACAAGCTGATCCCGAGACGCGATTTAGTCACTTCACAGTCTGTTACTCGTAAGTAGCAGTACTACACCCAGATCAGCAGACTGGGTACCACTCTATAAATACAAATTTACCAAATGTTTCTTTTATAGGCCGAAGATCCAGACACGTTGCCAGAAATAACCTACGTTATTATCCGTGGTGATACTGAATTATTTAGCATAGATAGGAAGTCTGGTATGATTAGAACAGTTCGCGCTTTGGATAGAGAAATGAGTGCCCGTCACGAAATCATTGTTGGCACAGAAGAAAATAATGATAACAGCAATAAGGCTACAACTACTGTGGAGGTTTTAGTCGAGGTAAGATGCTCATTTTTTATTATTTTGACTCGAAATCAGGCAAGCCAATACCTAATGGTAAGCAAGGATAGGTCCAAAAGCGCCAAAAACTGAAAAAACTTATTTAGTTGACAGTTGCATCAGTCGCCGTCACTATGCTGGCTAAAAATTTCCATTAATTCCCAATATATTCGCTGCCAAAAATCGCTTCCTTGGGCTCTTTTCGAACGAACGAACGAATACTCTTTTAATTTGTATAGAAAAAAATCGCGTTAAAATTCGTTCGATCGCTGGATGCAGGATTCTTTTATCCAATTTTTATACCTTATTTATATATTTTTTATTGTTTTAATAAAGTACACAACATTAATACATTTCAGAGGTTTACTTATTGGACAACTCTTTAAAATTATTTTGTAATATTATATGTACAAAGGCAAACTTAGTAGCGCCTAACATTCTCTGCCAGTTAATCTTAGGGACCAACAGAAAGATAAAAATTAAGAACATTGTGCAAATATTAAAAATAAATACACTATTTAATCACAATTCATACACAATTCTGAATATTTACTACGTTTGATTCGCGTTTGAGCCCCTGACAAAGGGAACGTTTTTCTTAGATTTTGCGCGAACATTGATTAATAAATTAAACATGCAGCTTACTATCGCGTTTATTTTAGTTTTGATTTTACATTTTTTTATTATTCCAACAAAACTTTAAATAACTCACGTAAAACACGAATATAATAAACAAAGTTTAATGTTGGTATAACAATAGAAAATAAATTTATTCTCTAGGACAAAAACGACAACGCACCAATATTCACATCAGTGGTTCGCCCAATAACAATGGAAGATTCATCAGCCATCGGAAGCCTTGTACATACTGTAACTGCAGTTGATTCTGATTCTACAGCCCCTAATAATAGAGTGAGATATCGCTTGGCTGGGAGAGGCAAAGCGTCGAAATACTTCCACGTTGAACCTGATACCGGAGCAGTTAGAGTTCGGGATGATTTGAGGAAGGAAACCGATAGTGAATATACGGTGAGTTTTTTGTCCTTTCCTTTTCAACCGTGCTTTGTAATGCACATAGGGCTTTAAAAAGTGACAATCGGCTACTCCTGGCTTTGTAGAGTGCCGTCTATCTCCCACTTAGCACTAACTGTAACGAGCCAGCGTCAAAACGTTACTAAGTTACAGAAACAAAACTAGCCGTTTATTTTTTTAAAGCTCCAAATGCATTACTTACCGCTGAGAACTGTACAGTCGTTGTTGACGTCAGAACAGATATTTAAATGTTTAATTGGAATGACCTTGTTTTCTTGTTTTGTAGTGTACATGTAGTGAAAATCTTGTTTTCACTACATGTACGAAATTAATTAATTTCGTAAACCTTAGTCCAGTTTATTATGAGGCGAGGTGTTGTCTCATATCAATGCACAACAAAAAAGGAAAGTGCGTGCGCACGGCGCGGCTTAATTCACGGCACGGCTTAGTTCACGAATTGAATTTGATTCATCTATACATTACAGGTCGACGTCCAAGCGTATGACCAGGGAGAACCTCAAATGTCATCCGTAACAAGTCTTACAGTTTACATCAGCCATTCCGCCACAGTACCACCCGATGTAAGTAATTGATTCTAACGATACTTCATAGATTGTATACCGATTCAGATGTAAGGGCGCGATTCATACGCGTTTTAGAATTAGCTTCCTAGTTCTGGGACTTTGCGATTGCTGCTTGAATATATTCTTCTGTAGAGCATTCGCTTTCTGTTAACTAACACACCCAGACCCAGAATAATAGTCCGTTTTATCTTATTAATAAATGTTACAAATAAGTAGCTCAATTTTTGGCTCCGACTGGGAATCGAATCCAAGACTATCTGAAGATAGGCTGTCTGCATCATCTGGCTTTTCACGATTACAATTTAATTACAGGTCGGTCTAGGTTTCGCTGACACAGTATATACGGAGCATGTAGCAGAGAATGCCAAAAATGGTACTTTAATACGGATATTGCCATTGCTAAATAAACGTGCCCATTCACCAAATACGCCACTCAAATGTAAACTAACTGAGAGTTCTTATAAAGGTATGTTAATCTATTTATTAATTCATAATAATGTTTGTATCATAGACTTAAGTTGGCGAAAGTTGGTTACTAAGAGTTGTAGGCAAACAGTTTATAGTCATATGATACGTGATTGTGCCAATATTACTTATTAAATCTCTACCTACGAGAATTAAAGGTGAAAAAACCATTCTTAATTACTTAATTTTAATTATGGATTCATACAACATTATTCAAAATATATAAAGTTCATAGTTTAATTTCTTTTTAATAAAATATAGATTAAAATGAAATATACTTTTACTAAGATAAATATTTAAACCGTTCACAGATGCTTTCTACGTTCGACTAAATGAAGAAAGGGACTGCGCTATTTACCTCAACACTAGTTCATTAGACTACGAATCTATAAACGAATACTTTTTGGAAGTTCAGCTAGAATCTATAAAAGGCCTGATTAATCCAGCAGAAAGCAGCGCTAACATTAAGATTCATGTCACCGACGAGAATGATAATACACCGACATTTGTGTTTCCCGAACAATCGACTATTTCCGGAGCCAAAGGGAAATATTTTGCTATCGTTACCAAAGATATGTTGCTTGGGACTAATGTTTTGCAAGTTAAGGTATGTTCCAAATTTTTAATCTGATGGGAGGCGAAAAGGACAGTCCTTTCTTATTGTGACTTGACTTGCCTGATGGTGGGCAAGACAGCTAGCGACTAAAAACCGCCTCAGTTCACGGTTGCCTCAGTCGCTGTCACTATGCGGGCCAAAAGTGTTCTTCACGCATCGCTTGAAGGATTTAAGGTTATAGGAGGGTGGTACGTGGGCTATATAAGTGGCATTGGATATTTATAATACGTCAAATATTTATTGATGCAAACGTCATCAAGTTGCAGCTTGTGGGTTCGCCACACCATATGAACTCTTGTGTGAAACTTTCTTGTGTGGTTATCTCGGTTATAACTTAATTTCTGTATATACAGCATAATTGTATATTATTTGTTTATACTATCCCCGGCAGTTGCGAATGCACTTAGATCATGACGTCACAAGACTGGGTGACGTCATAGTGATGTACTGGCATTTGTCAATTCCATAAGTAGAACGTCATAAATGATGTCACGATTTGTAAACTTTGTCAAGGCGCAATAGAAATTTCCGGGGATAATAATGAACATTTACCAACCCTAATTTAATGTCGAGTCTGGAACTGTATTAAAATGAACTATAAGATAGTTTTTTTTGTTTAAGTAAATTACATTTCTACGTAAGTAGTATAATTTACCATATTTTGTTATTGTTGATCTTCAGGCTAAAGACAAAGACAGTGGTGACTACGGCAAAATAGAATATCAGAAAAATTCATGGACTGATGCTGTCGAGGAATACTTTAGTCTGGATCAAGACACTGGAGTCATAAGTAACATAAAAACCTTTGAGAATGTACCACAAGAGATATTGCCATTCAAATTCGGAGTATCGGCCAGAGACAACCCTAATGCGTCGGATAATTACAATATAGCTAGGACTGCTGTTGTTGTGAGTATTATGGGAACAGATTTTTCTTAAAATTTAGTATTGACAGCGCCCTTTAGAAGTGACATCAAATTTTCATGATTCAAATGTACAGACCGTGAAGTCACGTTTCAAGATGAGATTCAAAGTTTCAATTAGGTCGACATAGTGGATGCGACTGTTACTCGCAATTATTTAACTGTGTTAACAGTCTCCTTCAATAATGGACCGCACTACAGCTTACATTAGGCGGGGTGCTGTCATATGACTAGAACGTCCCGAGATATTTTCCATCTGATCGGTATTTATTTTATTTATTTAAGATTAACAGGACAACTTGCGGCTAGAAAGTCAAATAGACTCTCTGGAGTGTTGCTTATTTACTCACTAAAATCAAATGTCTTTAACTGGGCCATAAATAGCAATTGATTTGTACTTAATATAAAAACATACGACTTTAAATTAGAAGCTATCTAAATTAGAGTTATTCTAGTTTGTCTGAATAGTAAAATTAAAAGACAATGTAAACAATTTTAAAATTACAGATAAATCTCCTGCGAAAAGACAATCAACTAGTGGTTGAAGTATCAGATCACAATCCCGATGAGTTGCGCCGCCGGGCTCGCAGCCTATTATCAGCTATTGAAGAAAAAAGTGGTCTCATAGCTGGTGTTGAGAAATTCACGAATAGACATTATTTAGGTGTGAACGGGACATTGGAAAATGACCCTAAAGGCACAGACGTATGGTTGTATTTGATAGATCCGAAGACAAGCACTATTCTTACTAGAGATTCCCAACGGGTGAAAACGTAAGTGTTTTTAACGCTTTATACAATCCTCTAAAATTTTGGGCCCACATAGTGACGGTAACAGAGGAGACTGTAAACTAAATTGGATTTTGAAGTCGTCGGTCTTCTTGGACTTCCTGTTGCTTATCATCAGGTAAGTCGAGGACAGATGTCAAGTCTCAATAAAGAGTCACAATAAGTCATAATAATATTCATGCATCGCACCCCAACTTTAAATCAGGCGGTGTGCTGTCATATGTCGATCCACAATTTAAAAAAAATGTCAGGATTGCGTCTTTGGGTATTCGAATTGTAATAGCTATCTCTAAAGGTAATGTCATAACGCATTTTCTTTCTAATTACAGAGCAGTAGAGAGTGGCGTAAGAGTAGCAGTCGCTTCTCGCCTTCAATTATCTGTAAGTGAAGTACATGGGCCGTTGGAAGCCATAGAACGTCCTAGGAAACCTCATATATCGGCAGCACCATTGGCTTCAACGCTACCAGCAGCTTTGTTAGCATTAGCTGCCCTTGTTTTAGTTGCCGCAACAGCAGCAACAATTTATATATGTGCTTCGTGGAATAGGTAAGTTATAAGTATGATAAAGACACAGTAGATCAATTTCAATTTGTAATAATAAACGTAAAATTCATTTTTGAGTGAACGAATTCTTTCCTTAAATATAATTCTTTAAAATGTCACAGATAAGTTTTTATTATAGATTCAAATATTAGTGATATGTGTTGCCGGTTTACAAAAAATACCGTACGGTATACCTTTGTACTAAATTTTGCTGGGTTAGGCGATATCAAGGGTTCGCTGCCTACATAGCAAGACTTTGAAATATACTCGTATTTATTTCAATGGCAATAGTTTGTAACGGCACTCTGCCGGATGTTTTATGAGTGGACTTCTGATATGAACTGAGAAAGGTAGGCAGTGGTGCCCAGTCTGCCGATCTGGGGTATACCACAACTTACAAGTGCACAGGCTGTGAACTAACTAAGTCGCGTTTTGGGATCAGCTTGTAAGTTGCCGGTTCTAAATAGGTTGGCATTGTGGATGCGAATACGGTCTCCTCTATTCACAGACCGCTCTCCAGATTAACATCAGGCGGGGTGCTGTCATATGTCGAACGCCAATTAAAAATCTTAGCTGGCGGGATGCCTCTACACCGTTTGCTTAAACATGCTTAGTAAATTACCTAATGAAGTAGTAGGTAATAAAATTACTATCATTTCAGATACAAGAAACATAAAGAACAATCTATGCAACAATATGGTACACTTAACCTGAGCATGCCGCCTCCACCAAGACCTCAATCTGGATACGAATCCAGTGAAGATGATCCAGCCCCCAGATATGAAACTCAGGTATTTAAAAAAAAAAATTACTATACACGAATCTATTCTCATGGGAATAGGTAGAGACGATAGAGCGCTATTTACCACGATCCTGACACAACCGTCCACTTCACGTCTACAATCATGTGTTGTTTGGAAACTCAACCACGACGAAGTAGAAGTAGGATGGAATGATTATTGAGAGCGAAAAAGAGACAAATATATGTTGCTCTGCATCGAGATACTAAATTTAGGTTTGCTTATTAGCATAGTTTTATCGTGCCTCTTATCTTATATCTACGTGCTTTGGAAGCGTTCAAATATTACGTAACGCAATTTTTGAAAATGAAATTTTTTGAAAAGTGTTGCCACTTTGGAAGTTTTAATTCCCTAATTTTTAAAAACAATGTTACGTAACGTGTTGTAATAAATACCCCCTCCCGCCCCTGTAACGCATCGTAACGTTTTACGAGACCCCTCCCCCCTCCAAATTGCGTTACGTAATACTTGAACGCTCTCTTTCTTATTAAAATGTCATTGTCAAGAACCAGAATAATATGGTTTGTTATAAGATGGTATAATGGTATATCCGATAAGATGGTAAGATGTATATCCGGTAAGATGGTATATCCGTCGGTATAATATTGTGCTTTTGTAGCTTTCCAGGACAATTACTACCTTAAACTGTTGTTGTTTCTTTAGTTTTAGATATGTAACGGTTAATTTATTTTCAGGTATTAAACATGGCGGTGGAAGATGCTGACTTGCAACTAGATTTTAGTCCAAACAATCATGCCTTTAATATTCATAATGTGCAATATTTATCCAAAGATAATGGTTAGTATTTTCTAAGATTTTGCGCGAACATTGATTAGTGAATTAAATAAATTTTATGTGGATTACTGTCGCTTTATTTTGTAAAATCAAAACCAAAATAAACGCGATAGTAAGCCGCATAAGATTTGTTTATTTCAATAATGGTTAGTGTTTATTATTTATTTTAAAACTTTAATTTCACATCGTTATTATCAAATGTCACGCTCTATTTCCAACAGGGATAGGAAGACAACGGAGCGCCATTTTCCACATTTTTTTTACATTGGTACATGAAGGTAAGCAAGGGGTGGTCCAACGAGGCGCCGACGACCGAAGAAGCCATTCCCTTAATCGCTACCACTATGCCGGCCATATGAATAGACTTTAATGTCTTGAACAATAAGCTGGTTATTTCATATATGTCGAGTATTTTATACCACAAATAAAAAGCTGTTTTTCTACCCCCACTTATCATCAACCGGTGTTTGGTCAATCGTCGCGTCAACATATAGAAAATATTATGTTTTTATAATGTTGTGTAAAATTTTAGGAGAACGCAGTCCAACGCTGTCCGAAACAGCAACGACGGCACGAGCGTCAAGCGTCAACGAGAATGGGACGTTAAACAATATGAATGCTCACAACATCTTCGACAGTATCCCGAATAACGCGCCCTTTAATCGCAATACACAAACGTTGAATCGAAGAACCCATAATCCGCATCCATTGAACAACGCAATAGGAACATTGCCTCGTGCAAATAACAATGTCAGTGGGGGACTTTTAGCTGCTACATTAGGGAGGAAAATAAATGGTGGAAATAACCATAAGAAAAAAACGCAGCCCATTATGGCCTATGATGAAATACCTGGATTGCAAAGGTACGGTTTTTTATAGCAATAACATTTTCAAGGCGACTGTCGTGTAGTAGTAGTAGTGCAAAAGTCACGCAGACCAAAAGCACGGGTTCAAAACCACTTATCAGTACCATTGATTGTACGTAAGTTGATTGTCCTGTATAACTAGCACTTAAATAGCTTAATATAGAAATGTAAATAAAAGTTCCGACCTTAAAAAGTCGTTAGTGACGATTGCAAGCAGATGCTTGCAGGCATCTGTAGTAGCCTCCTCTCGCGAATCGCACAACAGCCTAAGATCAAGCGGTGTTCGATCATATGTTAATACTCGTATAAAAGTAGCATAGAGGCGTCATAAGGAACATTGACCAAATTCCGCCTGATTTATCTTAGTATCTTAGTAAAGGCTACCACGGGTCTGAGGCAGCTGCATCCAGCCTGGATCTAGCGCTGTGAAGATTCTGGATTTTATTATTGTGACGCGACATCTGACCTTGAATTCCCGAGAGGTGCAAGAGCACCCATGACTAAAAACTTAGTCAGTTTTCATCTTCCTCGTCCCCGTCACCATGTTGGCCAGATATGCTTTTAACCTACCAAGAATAGCGAAAACAAAGAGGCAAAAAGAAGAACTTTTATTAAATGAGTGTTATTTTTTCATTTCAGAGCGTCAGAAAATGATAACGTTACCTTTGGCAAGCGTAATTTCACGGGTTTCTCGTACGACCAATCACCGGTCGAAACAACAACAGAACTATAGTGAATAGTGAGTGTTTAGTGACGCGATCCGTCCAAAATAAAGACTTATAAAAAGTGATAATATGAGACACCACCTTCAATTTCAAGCGGTTCACTTAATAGGTCTTTTAAGTGGTTTAACCCACCCGGGTCTTAATAGTGGACAATTAGGTACTGGATAAGTCCCTGTTTTAGAAAGAAGAGAAAACTTATTCTGTCATGGCATTTATTTGTATATTTGTAATAAGATAATACAAATATTTGGTAATAAAAATATATCAGACATATAAGAATGATTTAGGCTATATTTTTTTTATTGTGACCTAACCTGCCTCGACTAGTAAGAGGAGGTTTAACTGTGCTGACGACTGAATAACTGAGTCAGTTTACAGTTGCCTCAGACGTCGTCACTATGCTGGCCACACATTATGATGATACGGTTTTGTCTGACAAATAAGTTTGAAGGAATTTAAGACTGGATTCTTGGTTTTTGCATTACCGAATCTAACCTCATTAAATTAAAGTTGTAATCTTCGGAGACTCTGATTTCTTTCGAATTACCACGTAACTGCAAAGAAGTTAATCGAATAGAGAAGTACTCGATTAAATAATTCGAGAGTCAACAAGGAAGTCACTCAAATGGAGAGGTAATCGATTTTTGAATTCGATAATTAAAAGAACAAATTAAAATTGTTAGTGGATGCACTAAGTTTCCTTACCTATTTGCTCATGTTTAATAATTGTAAATCAATTTAAAAATAAAATTATATTTATTTTTTACTCAAATGTGTTCAACGAAGAGTAATTTTATGGATAAAATGTCGACTGAAATTATCCTTTCTAGTTTTATTATAACGAATTTTTAGTTTAAAGACGGTTAAAAGGCTGTTTTATTCAAACGACTTTATTTTATTTTATGAAAGAACTGTTCGAGCCGACCTAGTTGGAACCGGCAACTTTACAAGCTGATACCGAAACGCGACTAAACAACTTTACGGTCGGTATACTTGTAAGTAGTATAACATGTGTAAAATTCAATCTTGTTTGAATCAAATAGCCTTTTAACCATCAATTATGTTTTTATATAATTATTTGTAGTACCTTTTTAGCGATTGCTAGTCTTGTGTTCAAGAGATATTCATGTAAAAATGTTTATAGTAATATTATGCATTATATTATAGCTATATTTTTAATAAGTGGCGTGGCCAATATGGTCTGTTCATCTATCTAGATAGACGGGCACAGAGCTGCGGGGTTTGGTTGGGAAAGTTAAAACGATTATCGTCTCTCGTCGACGATTGACAAGATAATAAAAGCTACGCTAATTCCACCAAAATGAGACTATTGATGATAATGATCAAACGTGTCATCGCACAGACGATATTCGTCTTAACGATTAATAGTTTCGTTTTATTGGACAATCGCCGACAAGGGACGATATTCGTTTTAACTTGCTAACCTAACCCCGTTGTATTTTTTTATATACATAAGTGATACTATTATAAATTCTTACCATGAGCTCTGGTTAAAGCATAACCAAAATAGAATAATCATAAAAATAAATTTCACTGTCTCTGGTTAGTACGGTCAGCACTATCGCTTTAACTTGGGTCGTCTGCACTGTTTCCTTGAGTTATCGTTACAAGCTTATAGTGTTGATGACGCTACCAATGCTGCGAACATTTTAATATTTTGAAGTTAACACTATTTAATATTTCAAGTTAGGGGAACAGACCACATAGGCGACGGATATCGAACCGTATTTCGATTAAATTTGCATTATATTGTAATGTAAATATTTGCGGCATTGTACATTAAACAGTCCATTTGTGGATATTGTATATTTTTACTGTTAATAAAATATGGCTCGTTTTGTGCCATTATATTTTATGATATAATAAAAATCTATATTTTGGGAAATCTCTACATGTTTTTATCTTTTTGTAATGTTAAGGTTTATCTCAGAAAAATGTATTTTTCACGAATAATTTGCCAGTTTAATAAATTCTTAAATAATGGTCCAAATATATTTATTATATTTTAATTGAATCTTTATGGATATTTGTGCCAGTTAACTTAATTGTTTGTTACTTAAAAATCTGCTTAAGTGCTGTGCCAAAATTAATGAAATAATAAATAAAAGTACCACTATGTATAATTTGTAAATTTTATTTAAAATCAAAAATGTAAATTGTCAATATTTTGTTGATATTGGAATAAAATTAATATAATCATTAAAATTTGTTTTATTTCACTAAGGACAATAATAAGAAACGCAGTTAACTGTTAAGCCGCGTCCTCATACCTGGCGAACAATGGCAAACAGCAAACAATAAACACGAACATGTTTATGTTTAGCATCGGTGTCGGTTTTTCTTCAACAATCAAAGGTGTTCGGTAAACAGTTTTCGATGTCTCCAAATGCTTGGTACTTCATTAAGCATATTGTACGATTTATGTGAATTTTAATTATCCGCTATGTTTGTTTATCCGGAATATACTAGCATGTTCGCCAAGCTTGTTAGTTCCTGTTTATGTTGGATGATTGTGGCGAATGTTTGGGATTTTGTTATACTTGGTGTTCGCATGTGAAGGCGGCTTTAAACAGCTTAAGCTGTACGTAAGCTGCACATGGTGGCTTCTTCATTATTGTATGTAGAGCGCTGTCTTTTTATGGTCATAGTATTTCTCACATCATGTTTGTTGCAGATTCCTATTGAGTTATTAAAAATTGTTTGATGAACTTTTATTTTCTAGCTTCTTTTACTGGTTTAGCGCATGGTTTGGGCCTGGGCCTTGGTTTGACAATAGGTTTTGGTTTAGGCTTAGTTCTTGGCGAAGGTTTTGGTTTACCACAAGGCTTGGGTTTTGGAATAGGTTTAGGTTTTGGTTTAGGCAATGGAATGATGATCTTCTTTTCTGAAAACAGAGTACAAGTTAGTTTTAAAACATCAAATTAAGAAAATCTATAAAATATTGCGTAATATATAATATTTTAAAATTACCTACAGACACATTTACTCAATTTTCCATAACCCGTTACGATTACGTATGACAATAAATTATCCACTACAAGTTCAACTTATAAACTAAGACTACTTTCGGTGCGGTATCTTGGTGATCGCCTTCTGAATGAATTTCAGGGTACTCGGAGCCTTGTGCAACCATAATAGTTCGCATGCTCTCTGATTTAGTATGCGTGCTCCCTAATTATTTCCTCAGAGAAGATGTTGATTACAGCAAAATCACACATACATCTTCACACAATATTTTTGTGGACGACATGATTGTGTGGCTAACATTATGGATCGTTCAAATTGAAAGTGATGGGGAAAGAAAGAGAAAATTTCATTAATTTGTTGATGAAATGAATATACTTCGAAATATAATTTTAAATTGACACCCAGATATCTTATCTATAAACGATAAGGGGTTTAATTAATAGGATTCATTAACATTTTTAAATATTAATTTACTTACTGCATTTTTTAGGTGGAATGCATTTTTTATTCTCGTCTCTTACAAGACCACCCTTGCAGAAGCAACCTGGGACGCACTTCTGAATGCAGTTGATTTTGATGTCTTTATTCTTGCATGTTCTTGGGCAAGCAGTACCGCATGACTTATATTCCTCATTGTCTGGACATTTTTTTTCTGTAATTTGGAAATTATTGTTAATTGTATGGATATTTTG
This sequence comes from Tinea trinotella, assembly GCA_905220615.1. NCBI lineage: Eukaryota > Metazoa > Arthropoda > Insecta > Lepidoptera > Tineidae > Tinea > Tinea trinotella. The sequence goes on from HG992315.1 coordinate 10,034,172, forward strand.
GGCCGGGTAAGGAAATTTACAGAAACAGTGGCTTCTATCGAACAAGGGGCCCAACGTTGTGACATGTAATGAATAAATATAGAAAGGGCCGCGTCGGTGGAAATTGTGTAATATTAAACGCTTGGGGTTTCTTCCAACCATAAGTAATTTAATATCCAATTAGATCTATCTATTTGCATATTAAATTACTAAAAGAAATTAGAATCCGTTAAAACTATTTTCAAAAATAACTTACTGCAATTTTTAGGTGGAATGCACTTATTATTCTCGTCTCTTACAAGATCACCCTTGCAGAAGCAACCTGGGACGCACTTCTGAATGCATTTGATTTTAATATCTTTGTTCTTGCAGGTTCTTGGGCAAGCAGTACCGCATGACTTATATTCTTCGTTGTCTGGACATTTATCGCATTGTTTTGCTGTAATTCATAAATTAGGTTAGGATTATTTTATAAAGCAAACCTCACAGCAATATTTAAAGAGTTTAAATCGTAGAGGTATTCGATTTGGACTTCTTCTTCGATTGAGTTTCTAATGCGACCGTGGTGTAGTGGCAGTGCAATGATTACGAAAATCCAATGGGTTTTCAGTAGTTGGACAGTAGTAATGTACAGTTAGTAGCTTAGTAATGTAAAAATAATGAACGTCCCACTGTTATTTTCGGATAAAAATATTTTTCAATGAAATTTAAATTCATTGCATCCATAATGTGACGTCGACTGAGGCAACTGTGAACTGGGTCGGTTTTTTCAGTCGTCGTCACTCTTGGATCTCCTCTTGCTTATCATCAGCCGGGTCGAGGTCAAATGTCGTGTCACAATAAAAAATAGACAAGTTAAGGTCAGACGAGAAGTCCCAATAAATAAAAAAATTGGAAGAATTCATTTATAGAATTTCGCAGAATCCAGAAGTGATGATATAAAGAATTTTATATTCTACTTACGACATTGATCGGGTTTTACGCACTCTCCGTTTGAATTTCTATAATAGCCTTTCTGGCATACGCAACCACTTTTGCATATAGCTGGACATGCCTTTGCTCCTTTACGAGTCAAATCACTGCAATTATCCTGACATGCAGCGTTGCATTCATCCCATCTTTCGTGTTTCTTGCTACATTGTTTAGCTGAAAAGATATCAGTCATTTCAGGGCCGGATCTACCATCAGCTTTTTAGGCTTCAGCCCAGGGCCCCGTGATTCAAGGGGCCCCCAGCTAAGTCAAGTCAAAGTCAAAAATAGACGATAATGCGAAAAAATCCATAATTTTATAAAATTAAACAGATCGTAAAGTTTGCAGCCCTGCAAATCCTGCGATTAATCAAACCTATTTAATTCAAGTCTACGTTCAGGTGTTGATACCTCTAACTGACTTATTTTTTTCTTATACATACTTTGAGTAATATTATTAGTATTATTAGCCCTAAGTAGTATTAGCCCAGGGCCCCCTAAACTCACGGTCCGGCCCTAAGTCATTTTGTATGGGGACTTGGGCTTAATTGTATTAACAGTTGCATATACATTTTAAAATATGTAGTTTGATGTACGAAGATGACAATGTAGTCGGAAAATATCCTTCATTTTGTATAGTTTAGATGTGCAAAATGATCAAACTATAATTATGACAGTTCAAAGCAGAACTTTTATTATAGCGTATCTTATATTCCAAATGACTCAACTGCACAGCAATTAATAGCAAAATTGTTATTAGTTTTATTAATAAAAGTATCGAAATTACCGTTCATATATTTTTTCATCATTGGTCACTACAAAAGTAGTACACAAAAGCCCAAAACCAATGTTGTCCTTTAATCTTACTATTAAATATTACAAATAAAAGCTACTAAACAAATATTTTTTCCGATCGGGAATCAAACCCGGGACACCCGCGTAACGGACTAGTGGCACACTACGCCTATCGTCGAATAGATAATGTTTTCTACTTACGACATTGTTCAGGTTTTACACAATCTCCACTTGAGTTCCTGTAATATCCTTTTATGCAGATACATCCACTTGTGCAGACAGCTGGACACATTTTAGGGTCTGTACGGTGCAAATCGTCACAATTAGCTTGGCATGGATTTGCGTTGCAATCGTCCCACTTTTCGTAAGGTTTTGAGCATTTTTTTGTTGCTGTAAGAAAACAAAATGATTTATTTTATTTATTTTTTATTGTGACTCGACATATGACAGCACCCAGCTTGATGTTAAGCTCGAGTGTGGTCCATGAATGGATGTCACTGCTACTACAATTTTAATAACTGTAAGTAGCATCACGTCCACTATGCCGGCCTAGTTGTACCCGGTAACTTACAAGCTGATCCCGAAACGCGACTAGATCTCTTCACGGTCTGTATACTTGTAAGTGATGGTACTACCCCGGATCGGCAGACTGGGTACCACTGCCTACCACGCTTTGATAAACCGTCGTCAAATTGGACTATTATTATAACTGAAAAAATATCTACGAGTATAGCATGAAAGCCTGAACTTCTACAAGCAACTGTCTCATTGTGTTCAACCCCTTTTCAGGTTTGAACATTATGTAGTAAAAACTGTATGTTTTTAGATTTAATAGTTTGATCATTTGGAACTACCAATGATAATAGGATTTATTATGATTGTTTGGGGGAACCTTCTAGCGTGATTCCTACGACCTTTATTTATATTTACCCACGTTTATTTAGGACCATCATTATCATCATCAGCCAGAAGACGTCCAATGCTGGACATAGGCCTCTTTCTTAGAACGACATTTCGAACGACAAGATGCTAGTTGCATTTACTGATTATTCGTGACTTTTATTGTGTCGCCAGTCCACCTAGAGGCCTACCTACTAATTGGACTGACGAACTAGTAGGTATCTTCCCCATCGGTTGTCGGTCCTTCTAGCGATGTATAAAGAGCACCAAACATCAAAACTTACGACATTGATCAAGTGCTACACATTTGCCATCCTTATTTCTGACTAGATCTCCATTACAGAAGCAACCGCGATTACATTTCTTGTCACATATTGTTGGGTTAGGATTGTCACACGTTCTTGGGCAGGATGAGCCGCATTGATTGTAATATTCATCATCGCCACAAATAACGGGTGGTGCTGTTTAAAAAAAAATGATTCATTAGGCTGCCTAGTGACGGCGACTGGGGCGGCGACGGTGAACGGTTCTTTCAGTCGTTTAGTCAGTAATTGTATAAATAAACTTTTTTTTTATTTTTTTTTATTTTTTTTTATTGTGACTCGACATATGACAGCACCCCGCTTGATGTTAAGCTGGAGTGTGGTCCATGAATGAATGCCACTGCTACTACAATTCAATAACTGTGAGTAGCAATTACATCCACTATGCCGGCCTAGATGGAACCGGCAACTTACAAGCTGATCCCGAAACGTGACCAAATCACTTCACGGTCTGTATACTTGTAAGTGGTGGTACTACCCCGGATCGGCAGACTGGGTACCACTACCTACCACTCTTTGATAACCAGACCCGAAGCAAATATCCATCTCTTTTTTTTTTATTAACAAATATTTGCAATATTTAATATTATTAAATATTACAAATAAAAGCTATGAAACAAATATTTGCTCCGACCGGGGATCGAACCCGGGACTTTACGCGCAACAAACCAGTCGCTAAACCGTTCGTCCACGCCTGTCGTCAAAAAAAAACTAACGTAAAAGGGATTGTTCGTCTTTTTGAAAGAACATTCTTTTGCAAAGAATTATAATTAAGTAAAATGTGGTAGATACACGAGTTTTAGTGTTTGAAAATGGCACGAGTTTGAACGATCAACCACGACTTAGCATAGACAAAAGTAAATGTAGGACGGAATGTTAGTTATTGTGAGCAAAAAAGAGACAAACATATGTTGCTCTGCATCGCGAAACTGAGTTTAGGTTTGCTAATTACCATTGTTTTAACGTGCCTCGTTCGGAGCGCGTATAACATCAATCAATCAAATTGTCACGCCTTTTTCCCACGGGGATAGGCAGAGACAATGGAGCGCCACTTACCACTACCCTTACACAACTCCCTTGCTTCCTTCACATCCACGATTCTCTTCATACAGGCTCTGTGGTTATGGGCACTAGGCAATCCAGCTTTTTTAGCGTATAACATATCTACGTCTTTTCTTAAAATATCATTAATTTATTTAACTTAATTGCACTGTGTACAAAGGCGGACTTAATGCCGTCAGACATGCTCTGAGAACCAACTTTGGTGGTTCTGTTTCTATGATACACTATTATAGAAACAGAACCAACAAAGTACAATATTAAAAATACATTAACACTTGCGGTATATAAGTTATGACACTTACGGCATTCTTCCTTAGGAATACATTTTCTTTCTTCCATGTTATTTCTTATAAATCCCTTCTTGCAGATACAACCTGGTGGGCAGGGATAGGGAGGGTCACATTCTGGGGGTGGTGCGTTACTCTCAGGGCAATAGTTGGTTGGGCATTCAGCGTGGCAGTATGCGTAGGTTTCGTTACGTCCGCAGTTATTAGCTGTAAAATAATATTATATTTTATACATATGTGTAATTTCTTCTCTACAACTGAATCAGTAGGTATAACTACTGGTCCGTTTTTTATGTTATTTTTTGTGTGTGTTTAAATGAGTCCCTGGGTGCTTTAGATTCAAAATTGGATGAGGTAGGTGGCGCTGCCTTCGTCTGTCGTGTTTGTTATTTATTTATAAATTACTTAAGAAATTAAGTTACAGGAATGTGTGTTTAACTAAATCGAAGACATCCTCAGGAAAGCAGGAAAGCTGGGAAAGCTAGTACCCATAACTGTAGAGCTTGTATAAAGAGAATTCAATTCTCCGTCGCAATTGACTGAAGTGTACTGTTTTATTTAAGCAATTTGTATTTTAAAATAAAAAGTTACACTTACGGCATTGGCGGAATTCTACACAGTCGCCCTTTTTAGTTCTGAAAAGACCATCTTTACAGAAACATCCCGGAACGCACTGTTCGGTGCAAGCATCTACAAAGGGTTTTTCACAAGTTCTCGGGCAAGCTGTGCCGCACTTTTTGTATTCTTCGTTTGGTTTGCATTGTGTTTTTTTAGCTGTAAATTATTTCATTAAAATTATTGGTTTAGTAATTAAAATTAATCGAAATACATAACAATTCAAACCATCTTACTGCCGATCCATTTTTTTTCAACTAAAATCATTATTTTTTAAACGAGGTAGTCGCGTTTTGGTTTTAGTTTAAAAGTAACCGTTTCCAACAATGCCGCCTCAGTTGATGCGATTACTACACAGCACTCACGGCCTAACATCAGGCGTTACTCTCTAAATTTTATAATATTTTTTTATAATAAAAAAGTTCCGATTAGTGATTAGAGTAACGAAACATTCCTTCAATATTGTATGACCCAGCATAATATTATTATGTATATTGACTAAGAAGTTTCAGGATTAAAGAATTAGGAATGAAGCTCAGAAATTAAACAAAACCAGTTTTAGAGTAACGAAATACTTTATTATTTAAGCACATATTAAAATAAATCCAAAAGAATGATTATATAATAGATTATGTTTTTATCTCAACAATTATAATATATTATATATATTATTTTTATATCAAGTTAAATGAGTCGTGGAGATGAAACATTGGATTATTTTTCAATGGAATGAATTTGATTGACAAAAATTGAATAAAGTTGTGCAAATTCAACTATTGATTGGTCACGAAAACTATTAGCAAATTAAATATTTTGTCGACGAAGGACAAGATACTTGGCTGAAAATACAATTAATATAATGTAAATATTTATTTATTTAAACAAGCTCTTATTCAATATTCCAATTTTTTCATTATTGTCTAGTTTATTATTGAAAATTATTAAAAACTTGGCCGATGTCTAAGGGCGTCCGCCCTATTGAATTTAGTGTGACTTTTTGGTCACACTAAATGGGTAATTTCATGCGATTGCATAAAAATTAACTGGTCCACCAGTTTTGGGAGTCCGCCATATTGAAGTTACTTATCTAACCATGCAGGCATTTTCATGCATTTTGTTAGCTTAACTGTATTAAAACTCAGTTGCAAGATTTCACCCAGACTAACAAGGCAAATTAAATAAAAGCTTGTAAAATATTGCAGATGAGCGTTGATGACCATATAAAGTTAGTAATCCCTATGCTTGCCAGGAAATTACTTATTAAATGTTTATTTTGTTATTTAGTAGTACATATGCCTTGCTCATTTCTTGTGTATCCGAGCCAGCACTGACATTCTGAAATGCATTCTTTCTCACAAATAGCATTTAGTGGACATTTCTTCGCACAATAAACGTATGTTTCATGTTTCTTGCAATCGACTGTAATAAAAAAACCGCATTTTATTACTATTTGACCTTTAAACATGTATCATATAAATACACAATTGCCGCTCGTAAATCGGCAAAATAAATGCAAGTCCGATTGATGTTGGACTTGCATTGGTTCTCTGTACAAAATGCTGTACATGTGACATTATATTGTATTTGTGACAAGTTTATACTTTAAAACAATATGGTAAGGTTCAGTTTACAATTCACATTCAATTCATTTAAACAGTTTATATCAGTGTAAGTGAATTCTGACGTGCATACACTTTTATGACATTATTTTGTATATATATATGATCGATGTATTTAACAATAAAAACGCCTACTTAGATATGTAATTAAGTAATTAAATATAATAGTAATTATGTATTTTTTGATTTCTCTTCATACCGTAGAGCTTTTATGAAAAGAATTGTGAATGTGAAGGGAGCGAGTTGTGTCAGGATCGTGGCAATTGTCGATCCATCGTCTCTGCTATCCCTGTGGGAAAAAGGTGCGACAAGTTGATTGCTTGATTGATACAAAATATTTTTTTATTGGTGCTTGACGTAATGACAGCACCCCGCCTGATGTTATGCTGAAGTGCGGTCCATAAATGGAAGCATCTATGAATACAGTTAATACACGTGCACTATGGCGGTCCAGTTGCTGTAGATAAAGTCTACAGACAGAGGATTTATCCGCATTAGTCGGACGAAGGGCATGAAACTGTATTTTCTAATTGAAGTCTAGCAGACTTCTGACTTTGGATGGAAAATATAGGCACAGAAAATAAAAGAAATATCATGTAACTTACACAATTGTTTAACACAATGTCCTTTTAAATCTTTGACATAACCTTTGTCACACTCGCAGCTAGGTCTACAAACAGTAAGCTTGCAAAGAGCGCCAGGTGGACAATGACCGGGACATTTATCGTAGTGAGAATTTGGTGGACATTTTACTGAAAACAATAATAAGATGTCTATAAAGTCATTCTTAGTTAGTATAATGATAAAAATGAAATTAATGAGTTATGCGGTTGATTACAGGACAAAGAATAATCGAAAAATTACAACCAATAAATAACTAAACAACATCAGGAATCATCACAATAATTTATGGAGAAGATCACCGAAGAATTCAAACCACAAGGACGTAAGTAAAGCGTATTGTCTCTTTTAGCGCAATAATTAATCATGATGAATTAAATAAACATGCATAAATATATGTGCAAAGAAACCTAGATGAATCAATTAAACATAATTGTACTGAACATAATAGTAGGGGAGCCCAAGAGGCTAATCGGGGATTTACTCGAGCGTCGTAGGGACCTATTAAATATTAAAGTTTAGGTGATAAAAAAAATTAAATGTTATGTGGGTTTTTGGTATTAGCGGTGGGGAAACGGTGTACGGATTTTCAAAAATGTAAAAAAGAACAAATAAAAAATATACTCGAGCGCGTCAGATTTTGATATTGTATATACTCCACGTGTCCATAATACTGTAGGTATTTTAATCTAACGGTTTGCATGGTGGGGGTGGCAGTACGGAAAGGTAGAAAAACAAAAAAAAATTAAAAATTAATTTATAACTTACTTTATCCCAAGTTAACGTGCAAAAAGCAAAAACGTGCAGAAGACGTACAAGTTAATGTGCAAGAAGTATAATTTGTAGATTGTTTTTATTGCGTATTGTTAATTGGTTACCAATACCAAATAATTTATGAGAAACAATTTTTTTTCTAAATTATAAAACCAGACACTTTAAATATAATCAAACCCTTTAATAATCAAGTTAAATCAATAAGTATCAATTATTTAATATAAAGCAAAAAAGAAGAGAATAATATAAACTGTTGAGAAAAATCCAAAAACCTTAAATGAGTCACAATTGTGCTTTAACAGTCTTTAAACGTATTTTAATCTACAATTTATAAGTGACTAAAATCGAAGTTAGGTCTTTCTTTTAAGGTCCCTGTAGCGGACGCCACCACAAGCTGCAACTAGTTGTTGTCACTAATGTGGGAAGCGAAAAGCTAGATCTGTCGACATGTCGTTTGCGGTATCCACAACTGGCCTGACGGTCTCGCGTCGCCGGTCCGGGTATATATCCTACAGCTTTGCCGATTGCGATTGTGATATCGATTGCGAGATATTACAATTACCACTGGATAGGTTATAGCTGACAATACGTTTGGTATTAAATTAGTAATCATAAATAAACAAAAAACTTACGGCAGCTATCCTTCGGCACACATTTCCCTTCTTTGTTTCGCACTAAACCGTCGTCACAGAAGCATCCTCGAACGCATTGTCTTGTGCAAGCTTTGGGTTCTGGTTCGTCACAGGTTAATGGGCAAGCTGAACCGCACCTTGCGAAATGTTCGTCTTTGTCGCAAATTACCGGTGGAGCTAGAAATTAATTTATTTATTTTAGGTTATTCAAAAGCTCGTGATTATAGCAATGACTACAAACATAAGATTATATGGACCACAAAAGAAAAATCAAAATCAAACTCAGTATAACGGGGCAATCACAAGGACGATATACCGAACTCGTATTTTGCCTTGCCCGAGCTTAACATTAGACAGAATTTTTAAAGTTAAATGAACTAATTTAGATGATAGATTAAAGACGTAATAAAAGTATAAAGACGATAAAATTCGTATTTCTAACAAATCAAAGACATCCGAAAACGAACTATGGCAAATCTAGTACTTAGGTATACTTATCAAGTAGTGCGTTTTTACAATAAACTAGCAACAGGTAGCAAATTTTGTTATAGAATTTAAAACGAAGTTAGAAAAACTTCCGTTTATCGAATCAATATTTTTGGGTTAATCCTTAGTAGTTATGTTTACTTTAATTACGGCGCACAATTTGTAACTTAATAATACGTTGTATTCTGTAAATAATAAAAATCCTAAACCTAAATTTCACATTAATTCTTTATAAGTCATTTAGGCTCTGCATATATGCATATATTGTTTTATTCAACTTAATTATTATAATTATTAGATATTGATTTATAAACTTAGTTAGAATATTTGAGTATATATAGGATACTCATATTATACTAATGTATATAATGTCATCATATACTATGTATACTCAAAGGTTAGAATAATCAAACAAGGTACTTACGACAGTCCTCTTTAAGGATACATTTGTTTTCTTCTCTGTTATTCCTCTTATAACCAGCTTTGCAGACGCATCCGGGTTTGCATGGATATGGTGGCATACATTGTGGTACTGGGCCATTGCTCTCAGCACAGAAATTGGTAGGGCATCCAAAAGCGCAATATGAATAAATTTCATTCTTTCCACAGTCGTTTGCTAAAATAAAATGTTAATTTAAGATAGTTAACAAATCACGGTTTGCCTACCTACGATGATGGCAGGCCTTGCTAAATTTAGGCACGATCTTAAGATGTAGTAAAGATCCCGGCAGATAAAAAGAGCGCTGGCATTGAAGCTTCGCACTAACTTGTTTGTTACCTACTTACTTTTCGTATTACGCATATGTATAAAATATTATATCCACGACTGCATAGAGGACTTGCTTTTACCACAGTCGTTCAGAGCTCTTCTAATCTGCAGATCCTTATACTGCGCAACCTAAAAGTCAGCTTCTCTCTGCCGCGAACTGTACTTTCCATGCACAGAGGCCACTGCTACTCTGTAGTATCCACTAAGGATATCCGGCCTAGTTCAAACCGGCCACTTTCAAGTTGCGCCGACCACTTTACGGCCGGCATTGCCAGTAAACTAAACGTGGCGGTTTCACCAAATAGAGGCTAGAAGAAAGAGGCGACCCTAGATTGGAAGATCCAATTGCCACCCTACTATTTTTATTAAACGATATCTGGCATTATTATTTTAATACATATAATGTAATAGGCAGTGGCGCCCAGTCGGCTGTTCCAAGGTAGTACTTACAAGTGTACAGAGACTTAGTTATTACTTAGACTAAATTTTGCAGCTATTTAAAAGTACTAGTCGCCTCCAATTATGGACCTCACTGCAGCTTAACACTAAACGGGGTGAAGTAACCCAATAAAATAAAAATAGAACATGATTCATTAAACTAGAAGTGATGGCAACGACAATATATTAAGGTGTGGGAAATATAAAAATTATATTGTACTTACGGCATTGGCTGAATTCTATGCAATCACCATTCTTATTTTTAAAGTAACCTGGCTTACAGAAGCATCCTGACACACACTTTTCAATACATTTATCGGGATTTGGTTTATCACATGTTGGCGGGCAAGCTGTGCCGCATTCTTTGTATTCCTGGTTCTTCTTGCATTGGCCTAGGAGAAACAATTTATTGAATTAGTAGGTATTGTATCAGATTGAATGAGCATTATTTAAATAAATATATTACATTTATTTTTGACCTCTGTGAGGATGTTAAGGATGTGAAGGAAGCAACGGAGTTGTGTGGGATCGCGGAAGGTGGCGCTCTGCTAGTCATAAGGATGATAGGTAGATTATTTTCCTTTTTTCATTTACATTTCTATACTAAGCTACTGAAGTGTAGTAAAGTAAAGTTTAAGGCGACCGTGGTGTAGAGGCGGTGCAATGGATACACAAACCGGTGAGCACGAGTTCCAGACCACTCACCGGTACCAATGTATCTTTGATATACCTATATGAACTTTGGTTGTCCTGTTTTTAAGATACAAGCACTTTATTAGCTTAGTATAGAAATGTAAATAAAATAAAACAAAAGTGCTTCTATCATAGAAACAGTACAACCAAAGTTGCTTTAAACCCGCGCTCCCTTCGGTTTGCGTAACCATTGCACTGCCACTATACCACGATCGCTTTATAATTAAATAAAATACACGTAAATATACAATATACATTATTTATTATAAACATTACAATCTGGTAAAAAAATATGTAAGATTCTTAAGTTAAAAAAAAACAAATGAAGCACATTATGATTTTGTTTATATCTATTAATTTTTGGAACTAGTATTGCAGTCTTTTTTCAAGACACATTTTCGGTCCCCTCTCCTTCTGTAATATCCCTTTGCGCATAAGCATCCTGAAATGCATTTTGCTGGCGGAGAACACTGTGGTAGAGACCTTGGATTTTTCTCTGGGCAGTCTTGATTTATGCAACCGTTGGCACAAGCTCCGACCGTTTCGTTCGCACCACATTTTATTTCTGCAAAATTACCGATTCTATTCATCTTTTCTTCTTTTTGACCATTAATAAAAATACCGTTTGATAAAATGTTTAAACGTATATTATTAGATTTTTTAAATTTCAATTCCACGAGCTACTAAGCTTTTACTCGTAAGCTACGAAACTCATGAACTTTTAGGTGCTTGTATCATAAATTATAGATAGGACAATCAAAGTACACATTTTGTTTACCGGCAAGTGGTTTTAAACCGAAAGCTCTTAGTTTGTGAGATATATTATTATGAGTGATATTTACTTGTAGACCACGGTTTCCCTTTAATTCAAGTTTAGCAACACCAAGGAATACACCGAATGATTTTAACTTTGGCATGCTTCTATACGTCGAACGTACTACAACGGCAACCTATCTGTGCAATATGGTTTTTAATCCGCTCGTTTATTGGTATAATTAGAACCGGGTTCTTTGTTAACTTAAATATTAAGTCACATATTATTTACCCTTTACCAAAAATGAACGGATAATAAAATGAATTTGGTGAAATGAAAATTCATTGTTTAAAAGCATATATTTATTTCGTTTATATTAATCGTTGTACATTATTTTTTAGGATATGAATGTATATTTTTTTTATCTTTATCTTTTTCTTTATTCTGATGAGATTTAATGGAGCTCCTTGGGCGTACCTGGGTTTTTAACACAATCTCCTTCCTTATTGTATTGGTAACCGGCATCACATTCGCATCGGGGCATCGGGCAGACAGCTGGACAAGCCATGTGTCTTGGACAATTGATTGGTGGGCATGGGTTCAAATGAGCGTTCTTGCCACAATCACCTGAAACTTAACAAAATCACAAGTTCTAAGGACGATGCGTAGGTAAGTCCCTAGTCCGATTCGATTCGGACGAGGATTTGTTTATATTAGGTACTTATAGTATTTATTTTGGAATAATATTTTTTTTACATTAATTATATTAAAAGTGACTAATATTTATTAATGAAAAAACAAATAATTCGGTAAATATATTCGGTCTAGGCCCACGCCCCACAGGGGGCAATTTGATAGGGGGAATTAAAAAATGGACTCGACACGAATGCTAGATATCGGTGACAAATTTAACAAAAAAAGGCAAATTTATTTGGTTGTGGTCGTCTTAAATATCGAATTTACTACTAGCTTGTTTTAAACAGGTAAGTTATACTGACTAATCATATTTCATAATCATAAGTACCTTCATTATAACCACTACTAGACATCTTGGTGCAGACTCCATGTTTATTATATTCATAACCCTTATCGCACACACATGTGCCTATGCATGCAGCAGGACAAATCTTGCCTTTTGGACAAGGTGGGCAAGGATCCCAGTTAGCATGCGGGCCACAATCATCTAAATCAAATATGAACATTACTAAATATACATAAATAACAGAACGCCTTAAGAATTTATTAGAGGTAAGACGACCGTGGTGTAGTGGCAGTGCAATGGTTACACAAACCGAGAGCACGAGTTTAAAACCACCCACCGGTACCGATGAATCTTTGATATATGTAGGCCTAGGTATTTTAAAATGCTAGGGAAAATACAGTTTATGGTTATTTGGCCAGTTTGCTGGCGTAAGTGCACATACCGTGAAGAGAATTAGTCGCGTCATACCTCACATTCAATGAATCCAATTTTGGATTCAATTCTATTTTCACATGGATCACCCGCTTCACGGGGGGACCACCACTTAACCGCGCTGAAATGTCCAAAAGGAATACAGCATTCTATCTCCCAAAAATAAAATTAGTCGCGTTTCGAGATTAATAGGGTTACAGTATGAAATTGCCGATTTGTAATGAAAAATTAAAACTCGTTTTTTTTTTCAAAATGTACATATGTATTTGTTTTAACAATATATTATACCCTTATTATTTATACATTGTTGCCATCTAATCGGAAGTTTATTTATGCCTTTGCGACTCTGTGGATCTAGATTCGACAAACTGTGTGGAAGCATTTTGTACAGCCTCTTGGGAAGAAAACTTTTTACCACGTAGAAAATTGTCCAAATCTCGAAAAAAATGGTAGTCTGTTGGAGCAAGGTCTGGCGAGGTCTTGCGTTATGAACGCAACGGACATGAACGACAAGCAACAGGCGACGGACGTGGACGAACGGTTTAGCGATTGGTTTGTTGCGCGTAAAGTCCCGAGTTCGATTTCCGGTCGGAGCAAAAATATTTGTTTCATAGCTTTTATTTGTAATATTTAATAATTAAATATATTAAAATATTGCAAATATTTGTAAATAAGAAAAAATGGATGGATATTTGCTTCGGATCTGGTTATCAAAGATTGGTAGGCAGCCTGCCGATCCGTGTAGTACCATCATTTACAAGTATACAGACCGTGAAATGATTTGGTCACGTTTCGGGATCAGCTTGTAAGTTGCCGGTTCCAACTAGGCCGGCATATTGGATGTGATTGCTACTCACAGTTATTGAATTGTAGTAGCAGTGACATGCATTCATGGACCACACTTTGGCTTAACATCAAGCGGGGTGCTGTCATATGTCGATTCACAATAAATAAAAAATGAAGCAATAATGGTGAAGATCGATTCACAAGTCGGGACTGTTTCACTGCTAGTTTCGCCATCATTGTTTCACATCGCAGTCATTTAGCTGTACTAGCACCTGACTCCATTCGTGGACTGCATTCTATGATTTTTTTTATTATATTGTGACACGACATCCAATCTCGACCCGCCTGATGATAAGCAAGCGTAGGCCGAAGAGTGACAACGACTGGAATAACCGAGTCCATTCCCGTGTGCCCCAGCCGCCGCCACTATGCCGGCTAAAGTCTATGATTATGTAATGATGTTCTCATGAGAGGCTTACCATGTTTCTTAACACAATCTCCTTTCTTGTTGTATTCGTAACCATCATCACATTCGCACCGGGGTTTGCAGACGGTTGCACAAGCTAAGCCTGGTGGACAATGAGTTGGTGGGCATGGGTTCAAGTGGGCGTTCTTGCCACAATCTAAAACAATACAAAATTACAAGGTCTATTTTGACGATGCATTGGTAAGTCCCAGGTTTGAATCCCGGTCGGAATAAATATTTGTTTTATAGTATTTATTTTGTATTATAATATTTAATAAGTTAATTATACAATTATTGATAATATTTAATAATAAAAAAACAAATAAAGAAAATATATTTTAGTCTGGGTAAAATATATCTTGTAAATAGTGTAGGGATTCACCGGATCCAACTAGGTCGGGATAGTGGATACGACTGCTACTTGCAGTCATAAGCTGCACTAGCCGCCGCCTTTACTTATGGAGTGATGTCATACGACGACACGATAAAAAAAAATCTAACGTCGAACTTCATTGAAACTATATTCCGCATAGTTAAAATGACTGTGGTAGCCGTAAACAGAGTCGGTTTTTAAGTCGTCGGCACTCTTAGAGCTCCTCTTGCTTCTGCATTTGGCAAGGCCAATAAATGTGCTTTTACAAATCATAGACACTGGGCAAGTACCTGTATCAAAGATACATAGGTACTAGCAACATAGATTAAAATAACCAGTTTTTAAAAAAATGTGACTCGACATCTGACTCTACTTGCTTGATAATAAGCAAGGGCACGTCCAAGAGCATAAAAAACTAAAAAACCTCACTATGCCGGCCAAAATTTCATTATTATTTGGTTGTGGTCGTCTTAAAAATCGAATTCACTACTAGCATGTTTTAAAGAAATAATACTAAAAGACAGGTAAGTTAAAATATTATTGAAAGACAGGTAAGTTATACAAACTAATCATATTTCATAATTACCTTTACCAGGTGTCTTGGTGCAAATTCCATGTTTATTATATTCATAACCTTTATCGCACACACATGTGCCTATGCATGCAGCAGGACAAATCTTGCCTTTTGGACAAGGTGGGCAAGGATCCCAGTGAGCATGCGAGCCACAATCATCTAAATCAAATATGAACATTATTAAATATACATAAATAACAGAAAGCCTTAAGAATTTATTAGAGATAAGACGACCGTGGTGTAGTGGCAGTGCAATGGTTACACAAACCGAGAGCACGAGTTTAAAACCACCCACCGGTACCGATGAATATTTGATATATGTAGGCCTAGGTATTTTAAAATGCTAGGGAAAATACAGTTAATAGTTATTTGGCCAGTTTGCTGGCGTAAGTGCACATACCGTGAAGAGAATTAGTCGCGTCATACCTCACATTCAATGAATCCAATTTTGGATTCAATTCTATTTTCACATGGATCACCCGCTTCACGGGGGGACCACCACTTAACCGCGCTGAAATGTCCAAAAGGAATACAGCATTCTATCTCACAAAAATAAAATTAGTCGTGTTTCGAGATTAATAGGGTTACAGTATGAAATTGCCGATTTGTAATGAAAATTTCGAACTTGTTTTTTTTTTTTCAAAATGTACATATGTATTTGTTTAAAAAATATATTATACCCTTATTATTTATACATTATACATAGAAGTTCATTTATGCCTTTGCGACTCTGTGGATCTAGATTCGACAAACTGTGTGAAAGCATTTTGTACAGCCTCTTGGGAAGAAAACTTTTTACCACGTAGAAAATTTTCCAAATCTCGAAAAAAATGGAACAAGGTCTGGCGAGTACGGAGAATGGCGTATGGTTTCTAACTGCAGCTCGTGTAGAGTTACAATGGTTTCTCGTGCAGTGTGAGGAGGTCTTGCGTTATCATGAACGACAGGCAACAGGCGACGGACGTGGACGAACGGTTTAGCGATTGGTTTGTTGCGTCCCGGGTAAGATTCCCGGTCGGAGCAAATATTTGTTTCATAGCTTTTATTTGTAATTAAGTATATATTGAATAATTAAATATATTAAAATATTGCAAATATTTGTAAATAAGAAAAAATGGATGGATATTTGCTTCGGATCTGGTTATCAAAGAGTGGTAGGCAGTAATACCCAGCCTGCCGATCCGTGGTAGTACCACCATTTACAAGTATACAGACCGTGAAATGATTGGTCACGTTTCGGGATCAGCTTGTAAGTTGCCGGTTCCAACTAGGCCGGCATATTGGATGTGATTGCTACTCACAGTTATTGAATTGTAGTAGCAGTGACATTCATTCATGGACTTAATATCAAGCGGGATGCTGTAATATGGTGAGTCACAATAAAAATAAAATGAAGCAATAACAGTGAAGATCGATTCACAAGTCGGGGCTGTTTTACTGCTAGTTTCGCCATCATTGTTTCACATCGCAGTCATTTAGCTGTACTAGCACCTGACTCCATTCGTGGACTGCATTCTATGATTTTTTTTATTGTGACACGACATCCAATCTCGACCCGCCTGATGATAAGCAAGCGTAGGCCGAAGAGTGACAACGACTGGAATAACCGAGTCAATTCCCGGCTGCTCCAGCCGCCGCCACTATGCCGGCCAAAGTCTATGATTATGTAATGATGTTCTGATGAGAGGCTTACCTTGTTTCTTAACACAGTCTCCTTTCTTGTTGTATTCGTAACCATCATCACATTCGCACCGGGGTTTGCAGACGGTTGCACAAGCTAAGCCTGGTGGACAGTGAGTTGGTGGGCATGGGTTCCAGTGGGCGTTCTTGCCACAATCTAAAACAATACAAAATCACAAGGTCTATTTTAACGATGCATTGGTAAGTCCCAGGTTTGAATCCTGGTCGGAATAAATATTTGTTTTATAGTATTTATTTTGTATTATAATATTTATTAAGTTAATTATACAATTATTGATAATATTTAATAATAAAAAAAACAAATGAAGAAAATATATTTTAGTCTGGGTAAAATATATCTTGTAAATAGTGTATAGACCGTGAAGGGATTCACCGGATCCAACTAGGTCGGGATAGTGGATACGACTGCTACTTGCAGTCATAAGCTGCAATAGCCGCCGCCTTTACTTATGGAGTGATGTCATACGACGACACGATAAAAAAATCTAACGTCGAACTTCATTGAAACTATATTCCGCATAGTTAAAATGACTGTGGTAGCCGTAAACAGAGTCGGTTTTTAAGTCGTCGGCACTCTTAGAGCTCCTCTTGCTTCTGCATTTGGCAAGGCCAATAAATGTGCTTTTACAAATCATAGACACTGGGCAAGTACCTGTATCAAAGATACATAGGTACTAGCAACATAGATTAGATTAACCAGTTTTTGAAAAAAAAATGTGACTCGACATCTGACTCTACTTGCTTGATAATAAGCAAGGGCACGTCCAAGAGCATAAAAAACTAAAAAACCTCACTATGCCGGCCAAAATTTAATTATTATTTGTTGTGGTCGTCTTAAAAATCGAATTCACTACTAGCATGTTTTAAAGAAATAATACTAAAAGACAGGTAAGTTATACTGATTAATCATGTTTCATAATTACCTTTACCAGGTGTCTTGGTGCAGACTCCATGTTTATTATATTCATAACCTTTATCGCACACACATGTGCCTATGCATGCAGCAGGACAAATCTTGCCTTTTGGACAAGGTGGGCAAGGATCCCAGTGAGCATGCGGGCCACAATCATCTAAATAAATATGAACATTATTAAATATACATATATGACAGAATGCCCTAAGGTTTTATTGAAGATATTAAATGATCACCTTATAGCATTATTTTTCTTAAAGATATAAGTGATATCTTTAAGAGTAACTTTAGAGATTTCATTAAATCTCAGTTTTTACCATATCCTTGTGACATTTACGCAAAATTACTGTAAATCAGATATAGTTATTAAATCCTTTTGAATAATTGTTTTCCATTGGGGCTCAACATATTATAACAAGGCTCTGCTTTATGTTAGGCTGTCGTTAAATAACTGCAAGTAGCAGTTGCATCCACTATACCGACCTAATGAAACCGGCAACTTATAAGCTGATACCGAAATTCGATTAAGTCACTTCACGGTATGTACACTTGGTGGTACTACCTCGGATCGGCATACTGGGCACCTTAAAAGTTACTAATAAATCAATCAATCAAATTGTCACTCTTTTTTCCCATGAGGATAGGCAGAGACAATGGAACGCCACTTGCATCGATCCTGACACAACTTCCTCGATTCCTTCATATCCACAATTCTCTTTATACAAGCTCTAAGGTTATGGGCACTAGGCAATCAAGCTTTCTGGAGGATGACTCCGATTTGATCGGAAAACACCCTCCTGTACCTGCCTTATTCAACGCATCCATTCACATGAGATCAATTAATGGTCTCATCTCAATAGAAATAAATTACCATCTTTCTTAACACATAAGCCGTCTTTGTTGAATTTGTAGCCAGCATTACAGACACATGCTGGAATGCAGACAGCTGGGCACATCATGCCAGGTGGGCACTTTGTCGGCGGACACAGGTCATAATGGGCATTATCAGTGCATTCTACAAAGCATAAAAGGTTAACTTAGAGTCATCATCATCAGCCAGAAGACGTCTACCCTTCTGGCCTCTCCCTTAGAACGCGATTTCGAACGACAAGATGCCAATTGTTTTCGTATCCACGTGTCGTCAGTCCACTTAGTGGGAGGCCTCCTACGCTGCGTCTTCCGGTTCGTGGTCTCGACTCAAGAACCTTTCTTCTACATCGGTTGTCGGTTCTTTGAGCGATGTGGCCAGCCCATTGCCACTTCAGCTTGCAAATCCTACGAGCTATGTCGGTAACCCTGGTTCTTTGGCGAATATCCTTGTTCCGAATTCTATCGCGCAAAGATACACCAGGCAGATCACTCTCCATTTCCCGCTGTGCGACTCTGAGGTTTTCCAACAGGCCAACAGTTAAGGACCTCCTCTCATTGCCATTAGAAATAGATCGGCAAATATTTATAAATAGGAAATGTATATTTTTCTTTTTTTATGTACCGTACACTACACTACGGTCGCCTAACGATATTGAATAAATTCTATATTTTAACATAATTATTGCTTTAACATAACTAACCTTGTTTTTTGATGCAGATCCTGTCGTCTCCTTCACTACTCCATTCATATCCATCGTCACAGACACACCCGCCGACACATTCTGCTTTACAGATCACATCAGGTGGACATCTACTGGCGCACTCATCGTAGTGGGAGTTAGCACCACATTCTAAAATATATAAGGGGTGTAATTTCAAAAGCCCCACTTCTATACCACGTATCATCATCATCAGCCAGAAGGCGTCCACTTCTGAACATAGGCATCCCTCTTAGGCCCTACCTATAATGACTTTTGATACATATTCACATTATTGTACTAAAATAAAATAAATATATTTAAAAAAAAACTATTTTATGAATTAAATGTATAGGGGGTTTTGAAATTACACCCCACAAATCAATAAAATTACTTATTAGTAGCGCAAATTGTTATAAACGATAACATATTCAGACGACAGGCGTGGCATTGGTTAGCCAGCCACACCAGTCCGTTGTGAGTAAAGTCCCGGGTTCGATTCCTGATCGGAGCAAATATTTGATTTATCAGTCGTATATAGTAGTATATACGACTGATAGTCGTATATAGTAGTATATACGACTGATATTTGCAGTCGTATCTATTCTTGGACCGCACCCCAACCTAACATCAGGCAGGTTATATATCGAACCTAAATAAAATAATAAAAAAGTACCACCGCTTACAAATACAGACAATAACGTGTCTTATTTTCAACTAGGCTGGCATAGTGGAAGTGACTGCTACTTGCAGTAATTTAACTGTATTAACAGTAACCTCTATTCATGGACCGCACTCCATCGTGGAACATCAGGCAGGGTGCAGCAATAAATTATCAAGCCACAATTACAAAGAAAAGAGTAAGTACTTAATTATTTCAAGGTAAATGTCAAATAATAATCGATTGATTGTACGCTTCATTCAACAGGATATGAAACGTAAATTGCTTTATATTAAAAACTACGTTTAGCTCGGAGTTAAATCCTTAGAAAGTTAGTATCAGTAATGTTAGTACCTAACAAACAGCCTCACGAACTTTTAATATGATGGTAGCGAATTGGAGATGGCTACAACACTGTAATATGTGTTGTACACTGCCGTATAGTAACGGCGACTCAGGCAACCGTAATTAGTCGTCGATGCTATTGGACATACTTTTGCCTTTGCTTATTGTCCGGCAAGTCGAGGTCAGATTTTTATTAGGCCATTCAATAAAAAAAGGAATTAATCAATTAGACATACGTTGTGTGTAATCTTTTTTGCAGACACCTTCATATTCATTCCAAACGTAACCTTCATCGCATTTGCAACCTGATATACATTCAGCTACACAAACACCTTCATCACAATTTGTTTCACAATCCACATAATGGGAGTTTGGACCACATTGTTCTGTAAGTAAAAGTCAGAATTGTTAGAGTCCTTCACAATGTTTTTATATTTAAATAAAATGTATGGCTAAGCGCAAACTCAAGAAGAGCTGAACCAACTCGGTCATTTTATTTAATTTAAATATTCGTTAAAGTCCAAGAAAGTTTCTTAGAAAGATAATAATTGAAAAAAAAAAGAAATCAAAAAACTTCCTAATTCTGTAAAACTGAACGTGTTTTTTTATAGTATGAGATTTTTATATGAACTATTTTTTTGTTCAAAAGTGTTTCTATAGTTTACTATGAATATTTCTTTATCTGGGCTGTTATAAAATTAAAAACCTTAAGTCTTGATAATAAACTATGGGGATCTGAGGAATATGTAAAAGATGTAACTATTGTGCTTTACCAAATATGTGTTGCTTACAATTAAGTTTTGAATTACATAATGATAGATCATGAGGAGTCAAGGGATATGTAGGAGATGTAACTATAGTTCTTTAATTATAATTATTTATTATTGTGAGCCTTTAGTATTGCTGTCATAAAATTAAAGTCCTGGAGTACCTGATTATGGACCATTAGGGTCCACAAGTCATGTTGGTAAGAGATTTAACTTTGTTGCTTTAAATAAATTTTGTTTCTTTCTGTTAGGTTTTAGATGGACTGTTATACAATAAAAGAACCAGAAGTATCTAACGATGAAACATGTAAAATATAAAAATGAAATAGATGAACTTGTTTCCTTAAAAAAATATAAAAAACATTTTTACTTGTGATGAAATTATGACTGTGGCTTGGTATAGTACTGAATGCTATGATTTATTTACTGACTGCGAGAAGGAGGGTTGTATTTTTACTGCATTATTATTATTATAGATTATACCTGGAGTAGTTGGTTCCT
This sequence comes from Tinea trinotella, assembly GCA_905220615.1. Lineage (NCBI taxonomy): Eukaryota > Metazoa > Arthropoda > Insecta > Lepidoptera > Tineidae > Tinea > Tinea trinotella. The sequence continues at coordinate 10,055,957 of HG992315.1, forward strand.
CTTTAACGCAAATCCTGAATTGATTTTCATAATAGCCTTCATAGCAAACACAATCGCCAACGTTTTCATCGTAATATGAGTTGTCTCCACATTGTCCTTGTTCAGCTGTAAATATGTTATTTATTTATATGTTATTCACAGAGTAGGTAGGCCTTCCACTATGTGGACTAACGAAATAGTGAAAGACACAAATAACTTTGCATAAATTTGTATGAGATTTATATTATGAGAAACTTTTTATAAAGATTCTTTAACTCAGTAAAAAATGCTATCAGCTTTTATAATCTTTTTTCTTTACTTTTCTATAATAAGCTAATTAAGTGAATAGGACCAAGTAAATAAGAAGTATCATAGAAATAGGACAACCAAGGTACTATATTAAAGTATTGGTACTAAAGTATTGGTATTAAAGTAGTTTTGAACCCGTGCTCTCGGTTTGCATGACCATTGCTCTACAACTTCACTACCTACGGTCGCCAATATTAAACTAGTATTGAATACTTACTGCATTGTTTTCCAGTAATACAGAATCCATGACGATTTCTAAAGCGTCCTGAATCACATCGGCAAGCTGGACGACAACATTTAGGTACGTTTGTACAGTTGAATTTAGACCACATAAGGTTACAGCTATCACCGTATGGACAATTAGTTGGGCACGGGTCTAAATGTTCATGAGGTTTGTGACATACACGTTTTGCTGCAAGAAAACAATAAAATGTTATTTGTTATTGGGGCTCGACTATGACAACACCCCGCTTGATGTTAGGCTGGAGTGTGGTACATAAATGGGGGCGATTGCTGCGACAGTTAAGTAACTGCAAGTAAAGCAGTCACATCCACTATGCCGGCCTACTTGGATTCGGCAAATAAGTCACTAAGTTTATTGTACAGACCATGAGGTAAACTACCCCGGAAAGTGGTGGTACTACCCCGGATCGGCAAACTGGACACTACTACCTAGAACTAGACCCGGAGCAAATATGCTTTACTAGACCATGTAATTCTTTCTACAATATATTCTTGGACCCTTGAAGTGAAATACGAAAAAACACTTTTAGCCTGCATAGTGACGGTTTTTTTTCAGTCGTCAGCGCCTGAAATTGGTCTTTCTCTTGTTTACTATCAGGCAAGTCAGGGTCAGATGTCGAATTAAAATAAAACAATATATATTGATATGAAATATATATAAAAAGGATTGTTTTGTAATGAAATTGTATCATCGTGTATCATCGTGGGCATGGGCTTGTTCATTGTCTGATTCTACCAACGCTTTAGAAAAGCGTATGATGACGAGAAGAAGACCGCAAGAAACCCGTCAATTATAGCCTGTACAAATAATAATATAAAAACTTAATTTGAATGTATTTAACTTACGACAATCCTTTGGTTTAACACAACGTCCAGCTGGGTCGCGTACGTAACCATACTCGCAGAAGCAACCGCGGACACATTGGTCTGTGCACCCTCTACCACAGGTATCGTCATGGTTTTCACAAGTATCTGGGCAGGCAGTGCCACAGTCACTCCATTTTTCGTGTTTGCCACATTTACGTGGAGCTGTAATTATTATCCAGTCATCATTATGTATTTTTTTATTGTCTCTTGACATATGACAGCATCCGCCTGATGTTAAGCTGAAGCTGGCCCATGAATGTAGGTGATTGCTACTACAGTTTAGAAACCTCTATGCCGGACTAGTCGAAACCGCCAACTTACAAGCTGATCCCGAAACGTGACCAAATCACTTCACGGTCTGTATACTTGTAAGTGGCGATACTACCCAGGATCGGCAGACTGGGTACCACTGCCTACCACACTGCCTACCAAATATTTGTATATTTAATCTTAAAATTAAATATAATATTTTAAAAATATGTTATACTCATTTTTATTAATCATTACCACTCTTGAAACTTCCTTTGCCTACCATCAGGCAAGTCAAGGTAAGCAAGCAAAAAAAAAAACAATTTACTTACGACAGTCGTTTTGTAGAATGCAATTATTATTGTTCTCACGATCTCTAACATAACCCTCTTTGCAGTAACATCCTGGTACACACTGTTTGGTGCAAGGGCCTGGTGCTGGGCCTGAACATGTCATTGGGCATGAGGTACCACACCGGTTGTATTCTTCATTGTCTCCACATTCTGGATCTATAAGGTTTAGTGTATTTTTTACTTATGAAATCACCCTGCCTAATCTAGGGTGCGATCCATGAATAAATCTTATATAACTAGGTTCTATCCCGAAACACGATAGAATCGCTTCACTCTGTACACTAAAAAGTGGTGGTACGAAAGACTGGCATATTAGGACAACCATCTGTCTGCCTTCTACTCATATTGACAATTATTAAACTTCCGCCAATACTGACATTAAAGGGTCCCGATCTAAGAATATAGAAAGAATAGAAGCTGTGCTAAAATAAGAACTAATTCAGTGTTATTTATCTCATTTATACTATGTTTATACAATGTGACTGAAAAAGACAACTACTTGTACTTCAATTCCTTTCTTTCAAAGGTTCTTAATACTCTTTGCAATGACAAATACTTGGTTGACTTTTAATACTGCTTAATTAAAAGTCACGTGGTAGCAAGTGTAGCAGCATTTTAGTTCCGTCATCATTTTTTTAAGTATTTTAATGTCATTTCATATTGTGTCAAATAAGTTGTCAAATGATGATCAAAACTAGTGACAACCTTGTAAATTACAAATGTAAAAATGTATATTCATCCCCTTTGGACTTCTGTTTAATTCAATAAGTGAAAATAGTATAAACGGTTGTATTTTGTAGCTATTTTAGGGCTCCTTCTGTGTCCTCCTGTGTGGCAAACAAGTCCAAATTCTTTGGTCCCGATTCTCTTAATATATGACGTGGCAACGAACTTGCACTGATCAACCAATCAAAGTATAACAAATCAAATGGTAGACTACATTGATTGGCCACTTGTGACCGCAGTGCAATTAAAAAAATCGGGCCTCGAACCATTGACGTAAATATAATGTCTATCATTTTTGTATATTAAAAAAAGTACTAAATCATTGTGTTTTCATACATACCTTTTCTTACGCATAATCCATCTTTTCTTTCGTAACCTTCATTGCAAAGACAGCCTTCGATACATGGAGCAAAACATTGGGCTCCTTTGGGGCATGGGTTGATGCAATCCGTCCAATATTCATTTATTGGGCATTCTCGTGCTAGATAAGAAAAGTTATTGTAAAAATATTTTGTAGGCATATTCGACTTTTTTCATAAGGCATAGAAGCAAGATCGACATCTGCAAGAAATGCCATGATAACTATTTTTATATAACTTACCAGGATAGCGCATCAATTTGTTATTTAACATGAGTTAGAATGATATTCCTTGCATGTGTTGTTTTGCTATTTTTTATTGTAACTCGACATATGAGAGCACCCATCCAGCCTGATGTTAAGCTGGAGTTATTATATGCTGGTATAGGATTAATACCAGCTTTAATTAAATCTTTTATCTCTAGAATCTTCTTGCATAACTAGAAATACCACTATTACAATTTGACGGCAAGCTTGACGTATTGGTTAGTACACCAGTCCGTTATGCGGAAAGTCCTTGGTTCGATTCCTGATCGGAGCAAATATTTGTAATAACTAATATTTTGGATTATTTATACGGCATATATTTGCTTTGGATCTGATAGTCAAAAAGTGCCCAGTCTGCCGACTCCTGGTAGTACCACCACTTAAAAATATACAGACCATGAAGTGACTTAGTTGCGTTTCAGGATCAGCTTGTCATATGCCGAGTAACAGTAACAAAAAACTACTACATTTTATTACACTTACTATTGTCCTTTACACAGTTACCGCCTTTCTTAACGTAGCCTGTTTTGCATTTGCATCCTGGTGTACACTTTTTTGTTTTGTATTTTTTATTGCAGTTGTCGTAGTAGGCGTGGGCCCCACATCTGTTTGCTAAAAATTATTTATTTATTTAATATGCCATCCAAGGAAATTAATAGTTTTTTTTTATTAAATGAAAAAAAAATATCAGTCTTATTTTACCGGAATAACATTGAAAAGGGTCACGAGTTGGACCTCCTAAACTATTAAAGTATATGTTTTAATGAATCGTCGAAAATCGAACGTCGAGTTTAGTTACATGAAAGAATGTAGGTAACATTAAAACTACAAAAAAATATATTTTAAAAGTCTGTATTGGCGTTTTGTAAGGTTCATTAAAACGCGTCCTTACATGCAGATATGCTATGGGTTCCCACTCCTTGTCGTTAGTTATTTTTAGATTTGTTTATCTTAGTTAGTTTATTAAGTTATGTTTATACCTAATTATCGGTGGTAACTTGTTATTGGCCTTTTTTCCTGTCTAAAACTTATCTATTTATATATATATCTAGTTAGCTGTAAGTTATCCTTAAAGAAATCAAAATAAAAATAAAATAAAATAAGAAACAAACATTGTTCTCACAATCTCGTAAATCCTTTTTTCAGACTGGTACACACTGCCTGGTGCTGAACCAAACATGTCAAAGAACATGGATACCTCATACTGTATAGCATTTTTATAGTTTATTTACTATGACAACATTATATTAGGATATTGTCATGAAGATATTAAGAAAAGAGTGCAAAAGGCGATCCATTGTGTCTGCCTTTCCCTGTGGGAAAAAGGCGTGACAATTTACTTGATCGATTGATATTTAAGTTAGTTTTTCTCTTTTTTTGATACTCGTACATACCTTTCCTTACACATACTCCATTTTTTCTTTCATAACCTTCATTGCAAAGACATCCTTCGATACATGGAGCGATACACACGGCTCCTTTGGGGCATGGGTTGATGCAATCCGTCCAATATTCATTTTTAGGACATTCTCGTGCTAGATAAGAAAAGTATAGGTTTTTAAAAATTATTATTATTTATGATATTCCTATGTGATTATTATTACTGTATAATATAATTTTATATTATATTATATTATATTATATTATATTATATTATATTATATTATATTATATTATATTATATTATATTATATTATATTATATTATATTATATTATATTATATTATATTATATTATATTATATTATATTATATTATATTATATTATACAGTAAATAATTATAATTTTATAAATTATAGTGACGTTTTTTATGTTTTTTTTTTATTGTGACTCGATATCTAACCTCGACCCGCCTGATTATAAGCAAGAGGAGGTCCAAGAGTGCCGACGACTGAAAAAAACTGAATCCGTTCACGGCTGCCATTGGGGCATTATTTGGCGAAAGTTGCTTCGTCACGCATCGCTTGAAGAATCCAAGGTTATAGGATGGAGAGGTAACACATGGGCTGGTAAAGCATTCCACTTGTCGATTGTTCTACAAAAAACGACGCATCGCACCTTTTAGTTTGACTACTAATTCGGTGGACATAACGCGGATGCTTCCCCCGACCTGTGCGGTATTACGGGTGTCAAAAGACAAGTTAGGAGCAAGATAAAAGACAAGTTAGGAGCAAGATAAAAGATAAAGATAAAAAAAGATAAGATAAGACGCCCAAAGGATAAAGGATTTTTGAGAAAATTAGAATACTACTTTTTGACGACAAGCGTGACGTATTGGTTAGTACACCAGTCCGTTACTCAGAAAGTCCTTGGTTCGATTCCCGATCGGAGCAAATATTTGTATTTGCATAGCTTTTATTTGTAATATATAATATTTTGGTTAATTTTTACGGCGGATATTTGCTCTGCGTCTGATAGTCAAAGGGTCGTAGGCAGTCAAAGAGTGCCCAGTCTGCCGACCTATGGTAGTACGACCGCTTACAAGTATACAGACTATGAAGTGACTTAGTCGTGTTTCAGGATCAGCTTGTAAGTTGCTGTCTTCATCATCAGGTGGGGTGATGTCATATGTCGAGTCACTATAAAAAACTACTACATTTTATTACACTTACTATTGTCCTTTACACAGTTATCGCCTTTCTTAACGTAGCCTGTTTTGCATTTGCATCCTGGTGTACACTTTTTTGTTTTGCAGTCTTTACTGCAGTCATCGTAATAGGCGTGGGCTCCACATTTGTGAGCTGAAAAAGTTTATTATAGAATTTAAAAAAACTGTCTTTATCAGTCGTAATTTACCGGGTATAACATTAAGACTAGTCTTTCTTTAATTATTTATTTATTTCCATTTAGACAATCCAATAGTACTATTTATGAAAATTATATTTACTATTGTAAACAAAAATTTTACCATTGATAGGATTGATAAATATTTTTAACATTTAACTATTTGCACTACAAAGTACAATTTTTTTTACCTAAAAATTAAAAAAAAGTAACATTACCAGTATAAATGTGTGTTTATTAATTTATCAAATGTCCATTAAATAATATATAAGAGATATGTTTTAAATAACCGTCTAAAATCATCCGTCGATTTTAAAGATATAATATAGAAAACTGCACATCTTTATATTAGATAAAATATAATAGAAAAAAAACGCTATTTTTAAAATTATTATTCGTAGAGTTTTAAGGTGTTGGACGTCGAATTTGTCATTTTCCTAAATAACGTATTTTTTATTGTGACAGTCTATTCACTCTATCTATGCAACTGTGAAAACGAGTCTATTTACAGTTGCCTCAGTCGCCGTCACTATGTCGGCCAAAGGAAATTTTTATCTCATAGAGGTGCAATTTTTATATCTACGTCTAAAATCGTTTGATACGTCTTAGACAATTTTTACATCATGTTTAGTATTGCTATTTTAAAACAACCTAGCGCCTTTAACTTTTTTTAGTGTATATTTTTTTTTTAATCAAATATGCACCAAAATCATCATCATCAGCTAGAAGACGACCACTGCTAAACATAGGCCTCCCCCTTAGCTGCCAGTTGCATCCATAAAAATGGGCTGGTGGATGCTACGGCAATTTGCAGTTATTTAACTGTAGTAGGAGTCGCCTCAATTTATGAACCACATATCAGGCGGGGTGCTGTCATACGTTAAAGCTCAATATAAAAAATATACTCACAGCATTGCTCAGCTGTCACACAAATGCCTTCATCGTTTTTGTAGTGACCAGGTATACAACGGCATTTTGGTTCACAGCAATCAATATCATCCTTGCATTCGAATTTAGAGGTAAGTACTGAACAGTTCTGGTGAGAAGGGCATTTTGATGGACACCAATCCCAATATTGGTTGATTCCACATTTACGGGCTGAAAAAGTTTTAAACATTAGTGTACATTTGACAATTTGGACGTCATTTAAGGTTGCTCAAGACTTTCGAAGATATAATACTGTATTATTCAGCGCAATTAAAATAAAACAAAATCGTTTGCGTGTAATTGATCTTTATTACGTTGCTTTTATTCAATAATCATAGAAACGTTTGCCCACTGGGGTAAATAGTTCAGATTGACTGCACTAGATGGTGTAATTTATACCCAATCAACAACATATTGCCGGGGTACGACTTAAGCAACCTCACCCTATTTCTACAACAGGTTTCATTTTTTAAGACTCCTCCCTACCCTAAATAAAATTGGACATGTATATTTTATATAAAACTCTTTTGTCTCTGCCTATCTCAGTGAGAAAAAGGCGTTACAATTTAATTGTAGTTTAATTATAAAAGGTGGAATTCATGCCATCTGGCATTATCTACCAGCCAACCCATCAATATTATTTTAAACTTAAACTTAAAAAAAATTTAAAGTTAGCAGAAAAATGCAATAAAGTTTAGAAACAATTTAAAATAAAAATTAAGGTTCCTATAAATAACTAAGTTAATAAATATATTGATACATACAAATAAAATATATTGTATAAGTTTACAAATACATTCTATACAATACATACCTAAATCTATAAACACAAACATTTAAAAGCTAATACAGCATCATCTACGAGTATGTAATGTAATCACTATTACAATTAAATATAATTTATTACTACTTTACCGAGCGCACAATCAGTGCAGCGTCGGCAAAACAGTTATCTTATAGTATAATGTTGGTTGAGAACCACGAATGTGAATCTGACATAGAACGATATGTTATCGTTCTATGTCAGATTCAGAAAATAGTGCGGATAGGTATTAAATAGGTACTTACGGCAATTCTCAGGTTTGATGCATTTTCCTTCATCATTAAGCACGTACTCCTTCTTGCAGAAACAGCCTTCTACACATTGGAGAGTGCAAGCTAAACAGGTGTTGTTGTAGGTTTTGCAAGATGGTGGGCAAGCCGATCCGCAGTCAGTCCATTCCTTAAGCGGATCTTTGCAGTCTGAAAGACAATCTAAATTTTAAAAATATGTAGCTAACTAGCTGTAAGTGAGTAAGGATACTTTCAAAGTGCGAGTCGCGTTTCAGAACTAGCTTATAAGTTGCCAATTCCAACTATGCGTAGTGGATGTGACTGCTACTTGCAGTTATTTAACTTTATAATAAGTCGAGCCACAATAAAAAATGACGTACAAATTTTTAGATGGCGATAAAGTCGTGTTGGGGCTACCAGTCACCCGAGCAAGTTTGCACGATGATAGTGACATGCCCCATCCTAATACAGAAATGAAGGTCCGCGACTTATGCAGTTGCGCAGTTTCCCTAACAATGACAAATATCTCTCCATGTTTTTTTTTATTTTTTTTTATTGTGACTCAACATATGACAGCAACCCGCTTGATGTTGAGCCAAAGTGTGGTCCATGAATGAATGTCACTGCTACTACAATTCAATAACTGTGAGTAGCAATCACATCCACTATGCCGGCCTAGATGGAACCGGCAACTTTACAAGCTGATCCCGAAACGTGACCAAATCATTTCACGGTCTATATACTTGTAATGTTTCAATTTAGTTACAATTGTGAAAAACGAAATTATTAATTTTCGATATCAATTTGCAAACTTATCCATATTATCTATTTAATTTATAATAAAATATTATATATAAATATACATTTATTACATAATTAAATATATATCGTGACAAGTGGCGCTCCAGTGTCTCTGCCTATCCCTGTGGGAAAAAGGCGTGACAATTTTATTGATTTAATTGAAATATACATATTGTATATCTAAATATATAAAGCATAATTACAAGTGGGGCAATCTTTTCTTGGAACACATCGACCATTTACGTCTCTGACGTAATCTTTAATGCAGTAGCATCCGTCTGAAGGGTAGCATGGTCCCATTATGGGCTCAAGGTGCATATTCTTACAAGTTATTTGGCACTTCATAGTTTGTTTCAGATATTCTTCATTTTTTGGACATTTGTTACAATCTAAAAATTAACCGGGTGAATATTGACGACTAAACGTACATATTATATTTTTATTAAATATTAAATTATTTAATTTTCATTGTTTACTTTTGTAAAATGTGATTAGGAACATTGTGTACAAGAAACAATAAATTTCTTATAAAGTCAATAGGTATATCCAATTGTTTTTACCCGGCTTTGGATGTTCTGGTTTGCTTGGTGGGCCTGGTGGCTTGGGTGGTGACGTAGCCAATACGCCACCAACTGCAAAAGCAGCTACACATATAAAAGTAAAATACATCTGAGCGCCCTCCCACCAGAGAGAGCCAAGAGTGACTGGATAATATTTCAAATAATAATTGGTTTTGTTAATTATCACGGACTAATTATTCATACAATTTTATATTTTATTAGCAATTAACAAGGGCTATTTTTCTTTAACACTAAACCTGTTTATTGATACCATTGTATACATTGGAATCAAGGCAACGAATTTAATTCACCTGTACACACATGTTTATAAGTTTAATAAAATAAATTTATCACTTATTTATAAAATAATAGTTTAATGGAAAATTATATTAATTGAGAGTATACTCAAGTGGTAGACAATAATAACTTAACATAAAAGTAATATAACAAAGATTACACAGCCACCTTTACAAACATTTTTATTATTTCTATTATTATTTGTGTAATTTAAAAAAAATACGCTTCTACTTTTAATTATTATAAAATAAATATTGTTGATATAATTTATTATTGTTGAATAAATATTATTTTCCTTTATTTTTTCAACATTTCTTTTAGAGTTTTTATTATATTTTTTACCATTTGCAAATGGGTTGGGATAATTATTATCCCAATCAATGGGATAATTATTAATAGAATCCTTATCGAATTGTTATATTTTAATAAAACCGTTTTGAAGATATCTGTTGCTAAGTCGTAATAAAACACGTGTTAATAAATTAATAGTTATAACAAAAGTGAACATTTAATTTGCATAGGTTAATAAAAGTAATTTGGATTTTGTATTCGTATTTATATGTAAAATATATTTACTTAACTTTAATCGTTTATTTTCTTAATATCGTTTATTTATACATCGTTTTATTTATCGATATTTACATCGATCGTTTTATTAATCTTTTTGTTGAGAGTTTGGTCCCCTATGCTTTTAGTTCGTTTTTTTTTCCGACCAAATCTGAGACATCCTTGATTGAAAAGAATTGTGGATGAGAGGGAAGCGAGGGAGTTGTGTTATGATCGTGGCAAGTGACGCGCCTATACCTGTAGGAAAAAGGCGTGACAATTTAATTGATTTCTATTATATTCTTAGTTATTATAATAAAGTTTTTTTTGCCTAGGTTCGACAATAACCTTGCTATGAACAATTTGAAAAAAGATTGGGAGAAAAATAATTGAAGTTTCATTTGCCTATTCTAAGCGGACTAAACTCCTAATAAAAAGATTATATAATTAAGGATAAAACTATGATTCTGAGTGCGAACACAGACTGCAGATTACACTACTGGTTTGTATGAATCTTTCAAGATTAATTTCGTGGAAAGCGAAATTGCAATCTGCCGTCTGCCGTCGCCACCTTAAGATACAACATAATAATAAGAAGAAATAAATATATTTAATGCGATTCGCAATGAATAAGTAAAATTATTGTGATACCTTTTAATATTAGCTACGGCATGATCGTGCCCGCCTAGTGCGTACTTACGATCTAGTACGTAGTTAGTGGGTCAGCAATCAACATTACGCCGCCTTTCTGGTCTTTTCAGCATAGTCTTTTATTTTGGAAGGATTAGAGGAAAGACGTGTTGTTCCATTGCATAATTATATTAAGCCCAAACAATGTTTTTTTTATTGTGACTCGACATATGACAGCACCCCGCTTGATGTTAAGCCGAAGTGTGGTCCATGAATGAATGTCACTGCTACTATATTCAATAACTGTGAGCAATCATCAACTATGCCGGCCTAGTTGGAACCGACAAGCTGATCTCGAAACGTGACCAAATCACTTCACGGTCTGTATACTTGTAAGTGGTGGTACTACCCCGGATCGGCAGACTGGGTACCACTGCCTACCATTCTTTAAAATACAATACTGCCCAGAACAAATAAGTATTGTTATTCGAATATTTAAAAGGTGGTTTTTCGATTTTTATTGAATTAAAATCACGTACTATAACTTTACGATGTGTATCGCCATAGAACCTACGTACGAGGGGAATCACATTGTAAATGAAAAAACCAGATTACAACATGACACAACCTTGGCACTTTTTGTAGAGTTCAGTTTTATGAGGTAAATACGTGCCAAAATAACCCTTAACACTCAAGGAATAAGACTTGAGTGGTTTAATGAGTTCGTGACCAATTAATAGTATACAAAGTTGAATACCTATATTAATGTGTTTCCTTGTTTTTATAGTAGTCATGATTTGAGTAACAGTGTAGACGTTTGTAACCTTATGTTTTTAGGGCTTATATTTAAAAATAATAATATTAAATGCTTAATTACTAAAACACAGTGCGATATGTTTTAAATCAAGGTAAGTATGTTTTAAATCAATGAAATAGTGGGAAAATTTATTTAACGAAATCAAAACTAAGCTTGTGCGATAAGTAAGCATAGCCATAATAGGAAAATAAACATCTACTCTCATTCAGCACAGTCGTGTAAATAAGCTGTAGAATAAAGGCGTACATCCTGTCACATAAAAGGAACGATAACTAAGGATTGCAGGTATTCATAGAAATCAGTATAGCTTTTCTAACTATTAATGACGCGCCCCTCTACTTTGGGGCGTTTATTTAAATGTATAATTGCAAATATTTATAACTATACTACATCTGTGTGCGAACATCATGGTCGACTAGTCGCATGACAAATCCGATAACGCATTTTGTATAGAGAGACGCTAGCGCATCGTATGGAACACGTCCGAACTCACGCGCGACTTGAAAAATTATGGTTAGTTGGACAACAAATCCGAGACCGCCCTTTTTAGCAAGTATCAAACAATGCGTGCTCCTCCCTTAGTGTCTAACTAGCAACCGAATGACCAATTACGCATATTTAGTGTGTTGCATCTATATTTTATCTATGCTCGTGTGCGTAAATGCAGTGGAGGGGCGGGTCATTTCGCCTTAGACAGACTCTAGTACAAGTTTAAAATACAATTTTGCAAACAAATGCGATATATTGTACACTATTTAGGTAATTAAAATTATTACTTATTAAAAAGAAAAGTTTGTCATTTTAAAAAATCAGACTAATACAGGGACATTAAAAATAAGGTGGGGTTTGCATATGTGAAGGAAGCGAGAGGTTGTGCCAGGATCGTGGAAAGTAGCGCATCGTTGTCTCTGCCTATTCCTGTGGGTATTAAGGCTTTTATTGAGACTCAACTTAATGCAAGGGACTTCCCCTCGCATTGTTCCCCTGCCTGACACAAGAGCGCAGACGACTAAAAAACGATTTAGTTTACCTCAATCACCGTCGCCAGCCAATGATTCCATGAAATAAAACAATTAGAAAATTTATTTTCTATTTAATTGCATAGTAGAATAACACTTTAGTTTAAATTATTTATTATTAAAACTTTTTGATTAGATTAGTATTAATAATAAATAAATTTCAAGGTGGTACAGTTTTTAGAGAACCCTCGAATATTTGAAGAGAACCTTTTAGAATTTACTTATTCAACACCTAAAATTTAAGGTCTATGTAACGGACAATCGCATTAACCTACCGCCTACCTTAACGTACCTTTTAAACCTTTTGCAGACCATGTAATGTAGATCTCCAATTTGTTACGGTCAGCTAAAAGCCTTTACTTGTAATTAGTGTTTGTTAGAATCAAAAGATATTAAGATCACACTGGACAATCAAATCGTACCTCTATTTATTTGCTTTTGGTAAGAGTGTTATTTTACATACGGGCTCCGTGGTAATGGGTACTAGGCAACCTAGCTTTCTTGAGGATGTCTCCGATTTGGTTGGAAAACACTCTCCTGGGCTTGCCTTGTTTAACCCATCCATCCACATCAGATTTAGAAATTCCTTTAGTCAATCCACTTTCACTCAACCTTTCCATGTGCCCAAACCATCGAAGCATTCCTTTGTCAATCCTTGTCACTACATCTTCTTTCAAACCATGTAAAGGAAGCAAGGGAGTTGTGTAAGGATCGTGGTAAGTGGCGCTCCATTGTCTCTGCCTATCCTTGTGGGAAAAAGGCGTGACAATTTGATTGATTGATTTTTGACTCGATAATATGACAACACCCCACTTGATGTTAAGCTGGAGTGTGGCCCAAGAAGAGGCGTTTGTTACTCAAGTTATTTAGTTGCAAATAGTAGCCGTATTTACTATTGTGGCCTAGTTGAGCAACATTCAAAATCCCTAAACGCTGATTCTCTTTATGAACTGTACACAAGTGGACGGATTTTTCTCGTCGACGCTCTTGGACGTTCCCTTGCTTACCACCAGGCAAGTCGAGGTCAGATGTTTAGTCACAATAAAAAAAGTGATTGGTTACACAAACCGAAAGCTCTCGGTTCTAAACCACTTGCTGGTACCAAAAGTATTTTAGATATACGAGTATGTACTTTGGCTATTTTGATTCTATGATACAAGCAAATTCAGTAGCTTCTACCAGCGGCACTTAACTGTTTTGACGTTAGCACATGAAGTTTTGTATAAATTAATAATTACGTTTACAGGAACAAACATTGAAATAGTGACAATAAAGAACTCTTTTGCTGGAGCAGTCCTTTGATGGATCAAACGTAATTAATAAATATTAGGAAACTACATGACCGGTCTAACGTCAAAACAGCCAACATAATGTGCCGCTGGTATTGTATAAAAAAAAAAACTAATCGATCAAATTGTCACATCTCATAAATTAATGAATAACAACAGCAACATTAAATAAATATCCTAAATCGTAAATCTCTTGTAAATATATTTTTAAGAGACACGTTATAGCAACTTATGTATCTATTACAAAATACACTTTACTGAAATCAGAACCCGACTTCCATTTGGAGGGTCAAAGATTTATTTTGAAAGGGGAAACTTGTTTCAGTTGGATTGTTGGATAAACTCCTGCATTTCCTCTATTTCAGTAGAGAGGATTTATTTTCACTTTTCGGATTTATGTTATTCACCGAATTTTATCCTTTGGAAATTGGACTATATCTATTGTTATTGTCTGCACTGTTTTCTGAATAAAATTACTTTTCGAATGTTACGTGTACTTTACTATTTGTTTTATCCAATATTTATGGGAGATTTGACATTTTGACTAGTATTCAGGAATACACCATAATCATATTCTAAGAATTTCCAATCTGAATTGCAAATATAATATTTAAAAGCTTCTTGGGCCTATGATACAAGCACTTTAGTATAAAAATGTAAAAAAAATTGAGCGTCTAACTTAATGTACTCTTTTTTATTTTGTACTATATTTTTATTTCCTCAATTTTGTTATACTACAAAGCAAGTCTGTTTTTGTATTTTTGTTGTTTATTTCTTGCAAATACATTACGATTTTATTTAAAACATCAAATAGGTTTCGGTGACAATAAAAAGATCCCGTTAAAAACAAATAAACATTTTAATTTTGAAAAAAAAAAGTTATATATACTTATGAAGATTGTTAAACTTGTTCTTTGATAATCCAATTTTGGGTAAGAATTTACCCTAATATTTATTATATTAGTGATTTCTACAGTTTCGCGTAACCGCAAAGACCCCACTTTGACTTTTTTCTGTATGCGTTGCTGTCTTCTTTATCTTTACCACCATTACTAGCACAATGCGCGATAGATGTGGTTTGAAAGAAGATGTAGTGACAAGGATTGACAAAGTTTTGAATGACATCCTCAAGAAGGCTAGGGCGCCCATCGTCAAGTAGTCACACATTTTTTTTAAATATTGGTTATATTATTTACTAATTAAGCGTCTAATTTAATGTACCTTTAATGCCCATAACCATAGAGCTTGTATGAAGAGAATTGTGCATGTGAAGGAAGCGAGGAGTTGTGTCAATATTGTGGCAAGTGGAGCTCTATTATCTCTGTCTATCCCTGTGGGAAAAAGGCGTAACATTTTGATTAACTGATGTTTTTTTTTGGCCTGTATAGTGACGGCGACTATAGCAATTGTAAAATGACTTTTTGACACGGTTTCTGAGTCACATACTTGCGGTAGCACTAAAAAACCTACCACCCAGAGCTTAAAGTAAAGAAAATAAACAGCGTTATACACTGATCCCATCTCTGCCAATATATGCTCGCAACCAACTCGCGACTGCTACTTACAGGTATTCAACTATAGTAGCAGTCACCTGCATTCTTGAACCGCACTCCAGCTTAACTTTAAGCGGGTGCTGTCATATGTCACAATAATTAGCAGGTTATTTTGCCAGTAAAATATAAGACAGCCTATAAGCGTTGACGACGAATTTTCCATATGCTGAATAATGAACTAAAGTAAAACAAGTTAACTTTATTCATGACTTTATGTTAAAATAAGAAAAACATGATTGCAGCTGTGACCTCAGATTTGTCATTTAATGAAAATAAAAATAATTAAATAAAAAAAATTAATAATATTTTTATTAAGCACAAAGAATTGATAATATGAGCAAATAAGAAATATTTATTTAATATTCACAGGTACTAACTCAAACAATATAGTGTCGCGTGGAATCGTATACGATGAGGGCGATTATAGCGTTGGCGATTTTTGCAGTTTTAATAAACTATATTCAGGCAACTGGTAAGTTTAAATTTAAATAGGTTCAATTTAATTTTATTATTAGCTTTTATTTTATTGACAAACTTACTTTTTTATATTTTTTATATTAAACTATAAAAACTTAGTAATTCATGTATCAATAATTGTACTTAAATAGTTGACATAAAATTTTAATCTGTATTATTTTTTGTTAGAATTAAGGAATAAATAGTCTTTATCGTTAATTTATGCATCTTTTGTAAAAAAATTATTTTTTTGAATTGTTGGTCGTTGCCTTTTGTTATTGTTTATCGTGCTTAAATAAATAAAACGAAATATAAATAACTAAATATTTTTTACTTTTGTGGTGTTTAAACAGTATTAATTTACAGAAGAACGAAAAAGAAAATGCGGCGATAATGAACATTTGGCAAAGTCACCTGAGTTTTGTCCAAGAGATTCTTGTGCCAAATTGAATCCTAAATTCAAATGTCCACAATTGCCTGCTATTCCACTGCCTTCTGGGCCTGACTGCGTTTGTGTTGATGGATACTTGAGAAATCCTGACGGAAAGTGCGTTAAAGCTAAGAGATGTCGTAAGTTAACTATGTATTAGAATTTATTTACTATTTTGTGTGGTATATTTCAATCAGGGGCGTAGCTACCGCCATATCTTCCGTATCAATTATACGGGGCCTCCGGGCCACGGGGGTCCCCAACGTGCGTAAGCAAAAAATAAAATTAAACATATTTTTTCTTTTGTGAGAAATCTACCCTTAATTTTGTTTAAGGGCCCTCAAACAAATTTTTTTACGAGGCCACGCTAAGGCACGTTACGATTTTGATTTCAATGCTAGTATTTTTATTGTGTAAATTAAAAATATAAATTCAAATAAGAAAAATCACACATGCACATCGGCCAACTGTGACCAATAATCTAACCCTATATATGAGGCTTAAAAAACATTTTGTATAAAAAAAAATTACCTAAGAAACTTAGGGGATGCGATTTAGCGAAAATTCAGAAACTATTTTCTCGATTTGAAAATATAATTTTAGACTTAATTTTGTCTTTTCCTTTGTTTATAGCAAAAGATCAAACTTGCGGTGTAAATGAAGTGTTTAATAAAAACCGAACAAGTTGTCCAGGCGATTCTTGTCGCCTAATCTTAATTAAACCTTTATGTATTGCTAATCAGAAGCCTGATCCAGGGTGTGAATGCAGGAAAGGGTATATGAGGAATCAATATAAACAATGTATACCTAGAGATCAGTGCCCTGAGGGTAAGTATTGACTTGACCAAGCCTATAAACTCAAGGCGCTATAGACTCGCGCCTTCCGCGACTGCAAAAGTATTGCAAAACTCACGAGTCCACGTTTTTTTGACTGGATGGCCGCATAGTCAGCGAGAGATAATAGCGGGTGGATCGCCATTTTTAAATAGCAAAGATTTTACGTGTTTTTTCACTTCAAACTTATTTATATCATTCAATTGCCTTTTTCGTCGCGTCGTCGTGTTCTAAAAAACTTCAAGATTTTTAGAACATTTAGTTTACGTATAATTTACACTATGAGTTATAGGTAAATTATATTGTTAGCTAGTAAGCTAAAAATTCATACGTTAATAGATAATTACTTTATGTCCACAGCCCAAAAATGCCCAATCAACGAAGCATACGACCTATGTGGAACTTATTGCCCAAGGACCTGCAAGAACAGGTTCATGCCAATCCCACCATGCATTGCAGCTTGCAAAGAAGGATGTGATTGTCTACCAGGTTTCTATAGGCATGACAATAAAACGTGTGTGCCTGTTGAAAAATGTTGTAAGTGACAATTCGAAGAAGCTTTTATACGAAAACATTTCTGACATGCTTGTGATTTTTTTTTTTTAATGTGATTCGACATATGACAGCACCCCGCTTGATGTTAGGCTGGAGTGCGGTCCATGAATAGATGTCACTGCTACTATAATTCAATAACTGTATGTAGCAGTCACATCCACTAGGCCTAGTTGGAATCGGCAACTAACAAGCAGATCCCGAAACGCGACTAACTCACTTCACGGTCTGTATACTTGTAAGTGGTGGTATTTTCCCGGATCGCAATACTGGGCACATCTGCCTACTACTCTTTGATAATCATACCCAAAGCATCCGCCTCTTTTTTATTAACAAATCTTGGCAATATTTAATATAATTATTAAAAAAAATATATGATCCTAGTTGGACTGGTTTACATAATTATTCCAACATTGGAATAATACATGCAAATGTTCCTTTATTGAGAAAAAGATACAATTAAAAGTGTTGGTATTAACTATAATTAAACTATAAATAAAAAAATATCATCTTATGACGTCACATCAGAGATAGTCCCAAGGAGACTGGCAACATTTACCATTTGTATAGCAAGGCAGAATATAATATTCTATAAGTCTAGCTATTCAAAGGGGGAGCGCTATGCCAGTATTTTCGGAACCTTGACTAAAGGGACTGCTTTTAATAATATATTTTAGTTATTATTTTAAATTTTTAGTTTTAGGTTCATCATTCATAATTTATATATTTTTTTAAACTTCCTTATTATCATTTAATTTTGTTAAGTTGATTTTAGCTTTGTATATTATTCTTATTAAAAACATAAGAATAAAATAATATTAACTTTGTAATTTTTAGCGCCGCCAGAATGTATGAAAAACGCCCACTACGCAACATGTCTGGGACCCTGCGACACAGTATGTAAAGATAAAAGTTGTTCTCAATATTGTTCTGATGGTTGTGCTTGCAATAAAGGATACTTCAAAAAGAGTCCATTTGAATGTGTTAAATTCTCTGATTATCGTAAGTATCTTTATGCTAGTGAATCTTTGATACAATTTACTTTAGTCGTCCTGTTTCTATGATACAAGCACATTAGTAGCTTAGTATAAATGAAATTATTAAATAAAAATATCAATACTAACTGTTAGTTTGAACAGTAAAGATAAGGGGGCCTACCACCAACTTTTAAAAACAAGCTTGTTTCAAGACAGTACTGTTTGATGTATAAAACAAGATTACTGAATTTCGTACCACCATCTCTTATTTGCAATTTTGTTTTATTCCTTTATATTCATTTCTAGATTTGCATAGTTTTTACATGCAGAAACGTATTGCTGCTGCATTTGAACACTAAAACCTAATGTTATCTTTTGTAATTACCGCGGTGGTACGCTTTGGAATGAATATTTATGTGACGTCACAAAACTGCCAATAGTAATTTTATTTAAATAGGCATATTTGACGTAGGTATTGACATTTTACGTTTAAAACAATAATGCTATAAGAAATGATGGTACGCCCGCAGGCAGACGACCAATGTTTAATCTCTACCTATTTCTGTAAAAATGGAGGAGTGACAAGATCGTAGACTAGCGCGTAGATCTCGACAACAAATCGGTCCAAACTATTAACCATCGCGCGCTTGTGTGCAATAACTTGACAAAGAATTATCGCAGGAACCGTATGGCGGCACATTCAACAATACGGACAAACATTTCGAGTTTTATACACATATTAGATTTATTATTGTTAGGGGTAATCGTTATCAATGTATAAATACAGTTGTGGAAGTAAAGAAAGCAAGAGAGTTGTGCCAAAATCGTGAAAAGTGGCGGCCAATCACTGTTGTGAAAATATCATCGTAAAATTTTGATTGCGATTTTATTTTTATAACATTCTAAATTTTGCTTTTGAATTTATTCATATATCTCTCGAATAAGTTCATTATAATGTTTATAATAATTTAAATAGGAAGAATAATTTATGAATAATTTATTTTTTTTAATTTCAAAATAAGTAAGAAATATATTAATATTTAGATGGTTTTAAATACATAATAATATAATAAATGAAAGAGATTCGAAACAAAGGATTTTCCAAGGTTGTACAGTTCTTGAAACAGGTGCGATTTAGAAAGGTAACTTTAAGAATAATAATTACAATAATTCTTATTGCTAAATTTTTGTTCACATTTATTTTTATTATGAGCTATAAAACGTGCTTAAATCTCAGAACCTGGGCAAAATACATTGGTATTAAAAATTTCGGCAAGTGGTTTTAAATCGGGAGTTCTTGTTTTGCTTGACCATTTCACTACCATTGGACCACGGTCGCGTTAGGCTAAAACAATATAGTATTGAAAATAGTATTGACTTTTTGCTAAGAAACCTTTAAAAGAACTGATAATTTTAAAGAACAATTAGGATACGATTTAGGATAATGTTGCGTAAACCAGATGGTAAGGCTTTTTACAGCTGTAACTACAGATCCTAAGTCCTTGCCGGTACTCAAAAAAATGTTCCCAAATAAAATTATTTCTTAAAAAGGCGATATCCCGTGGCTATGCAGGAGTCCCGATTTGACTCCAGCAGATTATTTTTATGGGGATATTTGAAGAGTCGTGTGTATTATATATTAAAAAACCAAAGACTCTGTTTCAATTAAAAGCAAAGATTGCAGAAGAGATGTCTGCAATCTCACAGTATCTTTGTCGAAGAGTCTTTGAAAATTTACGGTGCCGCTTAGAAGAGTGCCAAAGAGACGGTGGTCATTTAGACGATATTATTTTTAAAAAGTAATTTCCTATCTTTAATATCCTCTTAAGGTTTTCATTTTACAAAATTTTAAATTGTTAACAAATACTTGGCCCACCCTGTAGTTACAGCAGTAAAAAGCCTTACTACCTGGTTTACGCAACATAATCCCTAATCGTGATTCCCCACTTTATGGATAGTATCAATTATTGTACTAAAGATTAAGAACTCAAAAGCCCCTGCAACGTCGGCAAAAAATGCGTCCTTTATTGCCTATACCATGGATAATGTTTCGACCTTGTTTATATTGTTTTACATTTTACTCCTATTATACCCACCCAGGTCGGGAAATGCATCCGTATTCTGTTGACCAAATAGACTAAAAGATTGGGCGAGTCTTTTTTTTTTGTCAAATATGTCGAATTATATTAAACATTATTTTATAGATGAATGCCCTAAAGATGAAAGGTGGGTTGAATGTATAATGGGAATGTGTGCAGCCCAAACTTGTAAAGAACTTGGATACCCCGTCGCTTGTGCCGATATAATAGGACCTTGCAAGGACGCAGGCTGCGTTTGCAAAGAGGGTTATTTGAGGAACAGTAAGAAAGTTTGCATTCCACAGGATAAATGTCGTAAGTACCCCAACCCAATAACCCAAGGATTTTTGCAGGTTCAGCTTGAAAGTAGGCCGTAATAGCGACTGCTACTTGCAGTTATTTAACAGTACCTACTAGCAGTTACGTTCATTCTTTATTTCATAACATGTATACCTTCTTCATACTATGTCATACGCGTCAAGGTTTTTTTTTTATTGTGACACGACATCTGACCTCAACTCGCCTGATGTTAAGCAAGAGGAGGTCCACGAGTGGCGACGACTGGAATAACCGAGTCAGTTCCCGGCTGCCCCAGCCGCCGCCACTATGCCGGCCTAAATGTCGTACCTAGTATGTCGAGCCACAATAAAAAATAAATCGATATATAGTTTTAATATTCTAAATGAATGAATAAGACTAAATGGAAAATGATTAAATTATTTTTTGGAATTATATGGTTCAGCGCGTCGTTTCTTTGTCGAACAATCGACAAGTGAAATGCTTTACTAGCTTATTTGTCCTCTCTATCCTATAAGTTTGGGTTCTTTGAGCAAAGCGTAAAAAGCCGAAATAGTGATGGCAACTGTGACAACCGTGAACTCCCTTGCTTAACTTAAGAACCAACATTATCAAAATTTTTGGCCGGCATAGTGACGGCGTCTGAGGCAACCTTGAACTAAGTCATTGACACTTTTGGATTACCCCTCGCTTACCATCAGGCATGTCGAGGTCAGATGTCGAATCACAGTAAAGAAATACCAAAAAAATAATATATAAATCATTTTAGCTAATTGCGGAGGAGATTACAATGCAACAGCAGGTTGCAGCAACTATTGCGGCAACTCATGCTCAGATTACAAAGACACCAACAAAGCATGCACAGAACTATGCCAATATAATGGCTGCCAATGTCGCAAAGGACACGTATACAATGAAGTTATCCAAAAATGTGTTAAACCAGAAGATTGCCCAGGTAGGTAAACATTTTCCTATATAAACTATTTTTTTCTACTTCTACGTAAGTTAAATAAATAGGAATAAATTAGGGGCTTGCGTAAAAAAATATCTTTAATGGCAGTGCATTTAAAATATAATATGGTTTCTGGATTAAATGGATTAATTGAATGCGCCTGCTACTTGCAGTTATTTTCCTGTAGTAGCCATCGCTTCCATTAACGGATCGCACTCCAGCTTAACATCAGACAGGGTGTTATCATATATCGAGCCACAATAATATAAAATAGCTCTTCACCCCTTCAGTAAGCATCTCACTTATCAATCTTGTATAGAATATCATTAAGAATGCATTCTTTTTACAGCACCTTGCAGTGACCCAAATGCTGAGAGAGTCAGTTGCGCCACCCATTGCCCAGCTACGTGTGACAAACCAGTCTCTGACCCATGCCCCTATGCATCTTGCACCAAAAATGGTTGCCAGTGCAAACCAGGCTATATTTTAAATAGGCCTAAAGGAAAATGTATCAAAATTAAAGAATGTCCAGGTAAATATAAAATTAATAAATATATATCGACATATCCAGCAAGTGTCTGCCTATCACTCTTAAACACCCGAAGCAAATATCTTTCCATTTTTATTTATTTAAATTAAGATTTGTAAATAACCTCATTTTTAAAGTATCCATATACAAATCTCTGCGCCGACCAGGAATCGAACCTGGACACACGTAGCGGACTGGCGTCTAAAGCAACGTGACATTCGGGTCGTCAAAGTAGATGGAAATCTTATTTTTTGGCCAAGAGGAATATTTATATAGAAAGAAAATTTATAGTTTGTGTTATATTATCCGTACTCTGTCATATCAGTCTAGATGTACTTTTTAATATAGCCAATAAATAACGTACACAAAATCTTAAAATAGGAAGTCTATGAACTCACGAAGGTAAACAAAATTATTAAAATGATTTTGAACTAATAAATAAATTAAAAATTATAAATAAAATTTAAAGCAAAACACCGATCATCT
The DNA here is from genome assembly GCA_905220615.1 of Tinea trinotella. NCBI lineage: Eukaryota > Metazoa > Arthropoda > Insecta > Lepidoptera > Tineidae > Tinea > Tinea trinotella. The sequence goes on from HG992315.1 coordinate 10,079,175, forward strand.
CTCGCTATCATTGTGGCCGTCCAGTCGCAAAAACTTAGTTATAAAAGCTAGTAAGTTTTGCGACTTAATATAGCTCGATGAGTTTTTAGCTTAAGTAGGCAAAAATACAAATTACCTTCTATCATAGGACATTTCGATTATTATGTGGTATTTTTTTAGCTCACAAACCTTGTAACGGTGATCCAAATGCCAAAATCAAAGAATGCCCTAACCCATGCCCAGCAACTTGTAGTCGTCCAGATCAAAAACTTTGTCCAGTACCTTGCTCGGAAGTAGGATGTGAATGTCGATCAGGATACATCAGGAACAAACATCCATTAGACAAATGCATTAAACCATGCGAATGTGAAGGTTTGTAAAAAATGTTTTTTTTTATTTTAATAATATTACATTATGGAACGTCGATGTGGAATTTAAGAGCTATAGAACTTCTAAACGATGTATTCTACCCATCCTATAAACTTGGATTCTTAAAAGAACCTCTAAAAATTACCTTTGTACCTTTGCTTTGCCAACACAGTGACGGCGACTGAGGCAACCTGAAAATAAACGTTTTTGAGTCGCAGGCCTTTTCATTGATTGATTTAATATTATGTTAGAATAGTAAAATAAACAAATTTATATTAAATTCTATTTTCAGAACAAGAAGACATGCAGAGCTGATTTAAAGTAGGATTTCAAGCCATATCAGATGACAATAAAATAAAAATGATACATCAATCAATCAATCAAATTGTCACGCCTTTTTGCCTCAGAGGTAGGCAGAGACAATGGAGCACCACTTGCCACATTCCTGACACAACTCCATCGCTTCCTTCACATTCACAATTCTCTTTATACAAGCTCTATGGATATGGGCACTAGGCAACCTAGCTTTCTTGAGGATGTCTCCAATTTGGTCAGCAAACACCCTCCTGGGTCTTCCTCGTTTAACGCATCCATTCACATGAGAGTTATAAATTCTTTTCGTCAATCTACTTTCACTCATTAAAAATAGTATTGATACATAACAATAGTAATTAAATAAATTAAATTATTAATAATATTTCTATAGTATTTTTACGGTTTTGCGCGCAGTGACGGCGACTGAGGTAATCGGTTCTTTTAACACTAAGTATGTTTGTCAGTCAACCACTCTTTTGCCTACAGGCAAGTCGAGGTAATATTACAATAATAAAAAATATATATTTATGAAATAAAAGTTATTGCGTTTATGTTTACGATGGCAATGATTTCGACACGTAGTATTAAAATATTCAATAGTACCTAAGCTGCATTTTTTTAAATTTCATAAACATGTTTATATAAAATATTGTTTAACTTTTCCATTTCTTTATGTCTGATATTTTACAACAAAAGAAAATAAATAACATTTTAAGGACCTTTTGCAGTTTTATTTTATTTACAATAAAGGTACAATTGCAATAATATATTTGAATAACAATTATTATATTGTTTTATTTATATGATGACATTTACCAATTGAGTATATAACATTTTAATTCTAAATCAATAATTCAGTCGTTTATATGCCACGTGACTGACTGACGAGCCATGAAGATTTTTGCAATTGTTTTCCTCTCATGTCTTAACTTTTTACATTTTTCTTCAGCAAGTGAGTTTACCTTTGGAATAATATACTAATAAAATAATTCAATGGCGCCTTGATTGCGCGTCGCCGTCCACTTTAATTATTTATTATTATTATTGTGGCTGGATTTATAACTGCACGCCCCGCTTGATGTTAAGCTACTCGTACATTATTTGCATCTTTTAATTAAATAATATTCCAACATTAAAATAACTTTTTCAAACCCTTTGAAGGGTTTTTGGAACTAATTTTATCAAAAGAGGTAAAATTTGTATCGGATATTAAAAAAATTGTTCAGTTTTTCCATATGGATATTAAGAACACCATTGCGTTAATCATGGTCAACAGTTTTGGAAGATTTTTTTATTTAAAGTGAAAACAATATTGTAGGAGATGCACAACTATGATTTTGTAAGAGTATGTTTTTATTTGAAATTATTATTTACCTTTTCAATAGTCTGGCACCTAATATTAAAATTTTTAATAACGAAACCCTTCGACTTCTAGGATCACCAACCCTAGATGAATCAATTCAAATTTACGTTCAAGAACAATTAACAAAATTAAACTCAACTTCAGAACGCTTATTTCAAATTCAACCACACATGGCACTTTTTATCATCCAATTTTGTTTGTTTTCCTTCATATGAACTTCTTTTACTAGACAAACTTTTACAAAATTTACTAAAAGAAATTCTAAATTTTCACAGCCTCAACGATATTATTGAGAATATATCTTGAGACTGTTAGAGTGCCCGCAATATTAGAACCCTGTGGTATTCCGCAGAGCGACAGCAAGAGACCCGACGGCATGACTGTTGGGCCGTCAAAACTTGGCAGGTCTCTAGTGTGGGATGCGACTTGTGTAGACACATTAGCCCCATCTCACATTCAAGCGACCTAACGAGGAAGTGCGGCGATTTCTGGTTACGAATTTGCGCCTTTTGGAGTCGAGACGATGGGCCCTTGGGGGCCTTCAGCTAAGCGCCTGGCCAAGGAGTTATCAAAGCGCCTGACGGAGAGGTCGGGAGACAGGAAGGCTGGCAATTATTTCTGCCAACGTATTAGCCTTGCCTATACAAAGGGGAAATGTTGCCAGTCTCCTTGAGACTATCTCTGATGCGATGTAGATGATATTTTTTATTTGTAGTTTCATTATAGTTTATACACTTTTAATTTTATCTGTTTCTCAATAAAGATTATTTAATATTTGATGCCAAAATTAGACCTTATATAATAGTAAATTAAGGTTTATTGTGACTCGACATATGACACCACCCTGCTTAATATTATGCTGGAGTGTCGTCCATGAATGGATGGCACTGCTACAATTTAATAACTGTCACATCTATTATGCCAGCCTAGTTGAAACCGGCAACTTACAAGCTGATCCCGAAACGCGACTATATCACTTTACGGTCTGTATACTTGTAAGTGGTGGTACTACCCTGGATCGGCAGACTGGGTGCCACTGTCACCACTATTTGATAACTAGACCCGGAGCTAATATCTGCCTCTTTTTTTATTAGGAAATGTTTGTAAATTTTATCGAATTATTAAATATTACAAATAAAAGCTATGAATTAATATTTGCTCCGACCGGAAATCGAAACCGGGTCTTCCGGTTTAACGGACTGGAGTACTAATCACCACGCCAAGCCTTCCGTAGTTTTAAAATGAAAGCATAAGTAATTATTAATTTAATATTTGGTACCAAAATTAGACCTATAGTAAAAAAGGTGCAATAAAAAGGTTTGGATTTAGGTGTCAAACCAGAATTTTTTGACCATTGTTCGTTGTATGCGTCGATAGCTTTTGTTACTCGTATGTACTTGTAAGGATGCACGGGCGAAACTTTGTAATGTCCCACTCGTATAACCCCAAATTGCACATAATTTCAGGGCAATACTTTTATTGTGACGATGATTATGAAACAAAGAATGATTGCATAGAAAATGTTTGCATAAAACGGTGTGACCAGCTCGGCTATGAACAAGACTGCACTGAAATTGACAAAGCTGATTGTAGTATAGGCTGTATTTGTGAAGTTGGTTATTTAAGAGACAATCATGGTGCTTGCGTCGATATTGAAACATGTCGTAAGTATAATAACTATTAAGGCATAATAATCGAGGCAGACCCAGGAGGGTGTTTTTGACCAAATATCTCCTATATTCTTAAGGAAGCTGGGTATAATGCCGATAACCGTAGAGCTTGTATGGAAGTGAGAAAAGCGAGGCAGTAGTTAAAAACAACTTTTATGCATTCGGACAGTAAGTTTCAACGAGCTTGAACTGTTAATTATAAATAACATCGACTCTTAGTGTGTTGGCAGTCGTAATTTTTATTCATTTCACTTACATTAATAATAATAATATTAACACCAACAGCAACAACAATAACATAACGCTTTTGAGTGTTAAACTCAAATAATTTAACTCTTCACAAAAATTGCATACCAGAAGTCTTATATGAAAATCGATTCTAAAGAAGTGAAAGTTCTCCAAAAAATACAACTTACAACTTACAAAGTTACAACTTTGGTCACTTTTATTTAAGTTCAATAGAAGATGGTTTACAAAGTCAGGCAGACGAAAATTAAGGTTTGATCGAACTTCTTTTAGCATTTTGCGGCGGGGATTATAATGCAACAAGAGGCTGTGGCACTTATTGCAAAGAAAGCTGTACCGATTACAATAATAAAGACAAAGTCTGTGGATTCGGATGTAGTTTCAACGCATGCAAATGTAAAAAAGGTTATGTTCATGATGCCAAGCACGATGAATGCGTTCTTCCAAAAGACTGTGGTAAGTTTGACTTTTTTGTTACAGTGGCTCAACATATGACAGCAGCCCCCAGATACGACTACTACTACAGTTAAATACCCGCATCTACTATGCCAGCCCGGTTGAAACCGGCAACTTTCAAGCTGATCCCGAAACGTGACTAATTCAATTCACGGTCTGTACACCGGTGGATGCAACTGGCATCTTGTCGTTCGTAATGGCGTTCTAAGCACTAGATATCTTCTAACTGATGATAATGATAATGACACTTGATACTTCCCTAGATCGGCAGATAGGGTAACTGACCACCAACTGTCTGACAACTCATTATCATCACTTAGCCTATCAGTCTGCCTTGACTGATTAATAACTAAAATCAAGAGTGGTAGGCATATCTATAGTTGGCGGTTATTTATCTGCCGATTCATTGTTAAGTGTAAAGAACGTAACTTAGTCACATTTCAATACCAGCCCTTCTAGCACGGTAATCCACGAAGCAAGATAAAGACCTGCAAAGAATATCATTGCAACTCATTTTAAATAACTTACCAAAACAGTGCAGCAAAACTTTACACAAAACAAGGTTGAAAACCTTAATAAATGTTTTATAAATATTTTTTGTTCCGGCCTATTTAGTTATTTAAAATTAGTTACAATAATATTCTTTAAAGGTCTGTATCTTGCTTCTTGAGTTGCTGTGCTAGAAAGGCAGCTTGTCAAATTACAGAATTTCAAACTACAGAATTTGACAAGCTGACATATTAAATGCTACTGCTGCTCCATTGATCACATTTCAGTTTAACACCAGCCATAATGAGTCGGTCGGGCATGAGGCGGACTAGTAGGGGATCGTCAGTCAGTAATGTGAAACATCTGCCTTTCTTAATCTAAAATAACTTTTTTTTATGTGAATCATTATAAGACAGCACCCCGTCTAATGTTAAGCTAGTGTGCGGTTCATGAATGTCATTGTTACTACAATTCGATAACTGTTGCAATAAAGAGCAGTCATATCCACTATGCCGGCCTAGTTGGAACCGGCAAGCTGATCTTGCAACTTACAATATGAAACGAGACTAAATCACTTTACGGTCTAGTAAGTGGTGGTACTACCCCGGATCGGCAGACTGGGTACCACTGCCTACCATCTTTAAATCTCATTATAGACTCGTTATATTAAAGTCGAAGTCTAAATAAACCGTTTTTTTAACTTCAGACGTGAACGAGTGTGGTAAACACGAACAATGGGTAAATTGCATTCAGAAAGTTTGTTTAGATCGTTGTGACCAAGTCGGTTACCCAGTTGTCTGTGAAACAGGAGAATGCTCTCCAGGGTGTGTCTGCTACTCGGGTTATCTCAGAAATAAACGTGGTAAATGTATCAAAGTCGCGGATTGCCGTAAGTATATTTATCATAAACAATTATTTTGCCTTTTTTAATGAGATGCGATATCTGACCTTGACTTTGCTAATGGTAAGCAAGAGAAATCCAATAGCAATGGCGACCGAAAAAAATGATCAGTTTACGGTTGCCGACAAAGGTGCTTCTTCGCGTATCGCTTGAAGTATTCAAGGTTGTAGAATGGAGAGAACACATTGGCTGATTAAGCATTACGTTTGTCAACTGTTGTACAAAAAAAGACTCACCGGACTTTTTAGTTCGACTGCCGATATATAATACTATAATCTGGAATTTAGTGTGGTAGCCGTAAATTGACCTGTTTTTTTTTCAATTGTTGGCACTATTTGACCTCTATCATGCTTACTATTATGATAGAGGTCAGATGACGAGTCACAATAAGAAAAATAGTACACAATTAACGCTTTTGAGAGTTGTATTAATTTCACTATTCATAGAATTTGCATACCAGGAGCTTGATATGAAAATCGATCGATAATGAATTCGATCACAAATTTGGTCATATTGTTTAAATTCAATAGATGGGTAACAAATTTAAGCGGAACAAAAGGATTTGATTAAACTTTTTTAGCATCCTGCAAGGGTGATTATAATGCAACACAAGGCTGTGGCAATTATTGCAAACAAAGTTGTACCGATTACAATAACAAAGACAAAGTCTGTAAAATCGGATGTATTTACAACGCATGCATATGTAAAAAGGGTTATGTTTATGATGCCAAGAACGATCGCTGCGTTCTTCCAAAAGACTGCGGTAAGTTTGACGTTTTTTTACATTGGCTCGATATATGACAGCACCCCACCTGATGTTCAGCAAAAATGTGGTTCATGTACTGATGCGACTGCAACTAGAGTTAAACACCCGCAAATACTATGCCAGCCAGGTTGGAACCGGTAACCGGAAAGCTAATCCTGAAACGCGACTTATTTTTTCATTGTGACTCGACATATGACAGCACCTCGCTTGATGTTAAGCCAAAGTGTCATGAATGAATGTCACTGCTAATACAATTCAATAACTGTGAGTAGCAATCACATCCACTATGCCGGCCTAGATGGAACCGGCAACTTACAAGCTGATCCCGAAACGTGACCAAATCACTTCACAGTCTGTATACTTGTAAGTGGTGGTACTACCCCGGATCGGCAGACTGGGTACCACTGCCTACCACTCTTTGATAACCAGACCCGAAGCAAATATCCATCTCTTTTTTTTTTATTAACAAATATTTGCAATATTTAATATTATTAAATATCACAAATAAAAGCTATGAAACAAACATTTGCTCCGACCGGGGATCGAACCCGGGACTTTACGCGCAACGAACCAGTCACTAAACCGTTCGTCCACGCCTGTCGTCAATTTACGGTCTCTACACCGGTGTATGCAACTGGTATCTTGTCGTTCGTAATGGCGTTCTAAAGGGGAGGTCTATGTTCAGCAGTGGACGTCTGCTGATGATGATGACACTTAAAAGTGATACCACCCCGGATCGGCAAATAGGGTAACTGACTACAAACTGTGACTACTTTTTGTCACCACTTTGTCTATCAGTCTGCCTTGCCATATCTAAAACAAAGAGTGGTAGGCATACAATTGTCGGGCCGATCCAGTATAAAGTGTAAAGAACGTGACTTAGTCACATTTCGATATCAGATTGTCAATTGATGGAATTTAGCAAGCTGGCATAGTGAATGTGACTGCTGCTCCATGGATCACATTTCAGTTTAACACCAGCCATAATGAGTCGGTCGGACATGTGGCGGACATGTAGTGGATCGTCAGTCAGTATTCAGTGTGAAACAATTTATATTATAAAACAATTGTTTTTTAAAATTTTATTTTTTATTATTGTAACTTAATATATAACAGCACCCCGCCTGATAGTTGGAGTGCGGTCCATGGATGTCACGGTTACTACAATTCAATAACTGTAAGTAGCAGTCACATCCACTATGCCAGCCTAGTTGGAACCAGCAACTTACAAGATGAAATGCGACTAAATCACTTCACGGTCTATATACATGTAAGTAGTGCTGCTACCGTGGATCGGCAGACTGGGAACCACTGCCTACCACTCTTAAAATCTCATTATATACACGTTATATTCATGTTTATTAGTTTTAGCCGAAGTCTAAAACAACATTTTTTTTAATTTCAGACGTGAACGAGTGTGGTAAACACGAACAATGGGTGGATTGCATTCAGAAAATATGTTTAAGTCGTTGTGACCAAGTCGGTTACCCAGATGTCTGTGACACAGGAGAATGCTCTCCAGGGTGTGTCTGCCAAACGGGTTATGTCAGAAATAAACGTGGTAAATGTATCAAAAGCGCGGATTGCCGTAAGTATATTGATCATAAATTAATAATTCTTTACTTTTTTTTAATAAGATGCGATATCTGACCTTGACATTATTAATGGTAAGCAAGAGGAGATCCAATAGCACTGGCGACCGAAAAAAATGATCAGTTTACGGTTGCCGACAAAGGTGCTTCTTCACACAACGATTGAATGATTCAAGGTTGTAGGATGGAGAGAACACATTGGCTGGTTAAGCATTCCGTTTGTCGATTCTTCTGCAAAACAAAGACGCGCCAAACTTTTTAGTTCGATTGTACATTTAGACAGAATGCGGATGCTTTTCCCGACCAGTAGGATATTACGGGTGTGAAAAGACGAGTTGGGAACAAGTATTATTTCTATAAGAAATCCTATAGTAAGTTCCATTCATTTTAGCCAGCTGCAGGGCTGACCCTAATGCAGAACAAGGTTGTGGTAGCTACTGCGGTCAATCATGCACCGATTACATGGAGAAAAACAAAGTATGTCCCCTAGGTTGTATATACAATGGCTGCAAATGCCGGAAAGGCTTTGTGTATGACGCACCATTAAAGAAATGTGTCAGACCCGAGGACTGTACATAATATTTGTAAGTCATATCATTCTTTAGTAGTGACAAAGGATGCTTCGATGGTTTGGGCACATGGAAGGGATGAATGAAAGTAGATGGACTAAAGAAATTTATAAATCTGATGTGAATTAGCAGAAGGGTGTTTTCTGACCAAATCGGAGACATCCTTAAGAAACTGGGTTGTCTTGCGCACATAACCGTAGAACTTATATAAAGAGGATTGTGGATATGAGGAAAGCGAGGGAGTTTTGTCAGGATCGCGGCAAGTGGCGCTCCTTTGTCTCTGCCTATCCCTGTGAGAAAAAAGAGTAACAATTTTGATTTGATTTTTTTATTTTATTTATAAAGCGTTTGCAAGGCTATCTAATGTTAAAGACTCCCTGCTCCCCCTGCGGTGCCATTAATATCGAGAAATAAACACGTACGAAAATGGTGCGTCACTATTTCTCCCGTAAAGTGGTGCAAACAATCGTCAACTTACAAACTGATCCCGAAACGCAAATAAGTCACTTCACGGGATAAAAATGTGGAGTGATACACGTGCCGGCATGCTAGATCAAAACCGCCATCCCAAATAGTTTGGGATGGCGGGTCGTGTTTCTGCAGTCCGAACTGCGCATCTAAACCACGCTAATGTTTCTTAGACTGCGCTATTAATATGAGTTTTGTCTGTGTATAAGTATTGTTGAGTTCTGAATCCCGCATAGAGATTTAAACCTGACTTGTTTAAATTAATAAATTACAGGTTCAACATGAGGTCAATAAGGTTGAAATAAAACAGAAATAGATTAAAAAAAAAGTTAAAAAGAAATCAAAACAAACTGTAAACAACAATTATTTATCAAATTATTAATATAGAGAAGTTAAGAATCTAATTTGTATATCTTTTAATATAGGTTAAGAAAAATAATAAAAATATATATTTTTAAATATTATTTCGTGTTGTTTTCAAGTTGCGCAACATAATTACAAGTACACAGACCGTGAAGTGATTTGGTCACGTTTCGGGATCAGCTTGTAAGTTGCTGGTTCCATCTAGGCCGGCATAGTGGATGTGATTACTACTCACAGTTATTGAATTGTTGTAGCAGTGACATTCATTCATGGACCACACTTTGGCCTAACACAGCGGGTGCTGTCATATGTCGAGTAACAATAAAAATATACATATCGTCGGTCAAATCACGAAGAGACGTATCTCAAAAATTAGCTGTTTTGAGTTAAGTATGCCATCGAATTGACAGACTCGAGTTTCTTATTGTCACCAAAGGACGTGATTGTATTCCATTCCATTATGCCAGTACAACGTGTCGCGAAGAGACGTAACTCAATTTTAAGGAAAATTTTGGTATCACGAAAAGGCGTATCTCGATTTACGTCTGTTCGTGGCAAAAAAATTTGCAATTATAATAATTATTTGTCGCACGTTCGTGATGTTTATGTTGTGATAAATACTAGACTGCTACTCCTTATCTAATATTGCTTCGCAAAGAGATTTTTGTTTTCATTCTGACCTCAATCTGCTTGAAGGTGCGATTCCGTTGGCGTCTCCAGACTGTGACTGCAGACTTCACTACTATATGAAATTGAATGAATCTATATGAAATTGATTCCGTGCAAGGCGACACTGCGGTCTGCAGCCGCCGCATGTCGCTAGTGTATCTGGCCGCAGTGCCAGTCATCGTATTAAATAACTTTCTTCGTGTGATCTGCAATATCCTATATTAAGCTTGTTTTCTAGTGAATGTTGGATATGGCAGAAGAAGCATGAGAGTAGAATTAACACAGTAGAAATGCGGGCGTTAAGGGCGTCACTCCACATTGACGATAGCGGATAGAATAAGGAATAGCACATTACGTGATAGATGTGATTTGAAAAAAGATGCAGTGACAAGAATTGACAAAGGAATGTTTCGATGGTTTGGGCACATAGAAAGGATGAGTGAAAGGAGATTGACGAAAGGAATTTATAAATCTGATGTGGATGGCTGCGTTAAACAAGGCAGGCACAGGAGGGTGTTTTTCGACCAAATCGGAGACATCCTCAAGAAAGCTAGGTTGCCTAGTGCCCATAACCACAGAGCCTGTATGAAGAGAATTGTGGATGTGAAGGAAGCAAGGGAGTTGTGTAAGAATCGTGGTAAGTGGCGCTCCAGTTTGATTAATTGATTTTCTGTTACTTGTAGTATGTAGGTATAATAATAACATAAACAAATCGTAGTCTCCTCCTCTTCTAAGAAAAGTAACAAAAGATGAGTGTTTGACATTCTTTATTACGCAAGTTTTATAACGACTGCACAACTGTGTAGCTGTCCGCGTATTCAGGAATCGCACCTTGATGGTTAACAAGAGGAGATCCAGACAACTAACTAAATAACAACTAAATAAAACAGAGTCAGTTCGTGGTTCAATATACTATGTCGGCCAAAGTTACTTCTTTATGCATCACTTGAAGAATCCAAGGTTATAGGATGGAGAGAACACATGGGCAAGCATTCCACTTTTCGATTGTTTTAGAAAGAAACGACAAACCGAACCTTTTAGTTCGACTGCCGATTCAAAGACAAAACGTGGATGCTTCCCCCGACCTGTGCGGGTATTACAAGCGTGTAAAGACGAGGCAGTAACAAGGTCAAAAAGCTCCTTGGTACATTCTCCGTGGTATAGGCGATAGAGGCACAAAGCCGCTATATCTATGCGAAGTTACAGGGGCTTCAGAGTTCGCGGGGCCTCTGCATCTCCCATAAGTCGGACAGCTGGGCGCTGCGATGAATCTAGTGCATCAAGAATATACTTGGCAGACCAGTCCTAGAGGTGCGAACAGTACTCCGCGCAAAATCAAATTTGAACCTTGTATAGCTGGCGAATCTAGCGTGAAGAACCGCCGCACCTTGTTCAGGCAGGAAGCCAAGTTTCAGTCGGGCGGGCCAGTAAGAGGAGGCTTCCCGATGTGGTCACTGTGTCGTTCCTAAAATGTCCAGTCTTTCCGAAGTACCGAGGGAGATGTTACAAAGAAAAGAAAAGGAATATTATATATTTAGCAAGACATACTAAAACATATCCAAATAATCAGATAACTGATGCATCAAAATCTCCCACGCAATATTAAACAATTAAATAAAACACCGAATGAAAATATGATTTCACGGTCGTAGATCTGATGTAGATGTGCGCTTCGATAAGGAGCCAATAACATATTATCTATTATACGCCACTACCTCATTATTAATTCATCCTTGTGTGAGTTTATTGCATTTCTTTTCTAAATATATTAAACAATGAAACCGTATTTTGGTGTTTTATAATACATATTTGTTTGGCGTAAACGAGATTGATGGCATTTTTCCTTATCACGAATGGACGTATCTAAATATTTATTTAATAAAAATTATATTACTTAAAAACTAGTACATCTTAATTTAAAATAAATATAGGGACATCTAAAGAGATAATACCGTTCATAAATTATATAATTAATATGTCTATAAAACTTTTAAATTTTGAAGGAGGGCCCCAAGTATGAACACATTTTCCTTAAAATCGCTCTACTGTAAAAGTATAAAAACTGAGATACGTCTCTTCGTGATTTGACCGACGAATATATATATATATATATATATATATATATATATATATATATATATATATATATATATATATATATTTTATTTTGCTATGCGAAAACGATGGTTTTTTATGGTGACTCGACATTTGACCTTGACTAGCCTGTTGGCAAGCAAGAGGTGATCTAAAAGTGCCGACGACTGCATAAACCGAATCTTAATGGTTGCCCCAGTCGCCGTCACTATGCCGGCCAAAGTACGCATCGCTTGGAGGATCCACTGTTATAAGATGGAGAGAACACATGGGCTGATAAAGCATTCCACTTGTTGATTGTTCTACAAAGAAACGACGCACCAAACCTTTTATTCATTAATCTGCTGCTATGCCGGCCAATGTTTGGAAATCTGAGGAAACAATGTAGCGAATTCAGTGTGAATCTGTCATAAAAATTGCCCTCCCCTCTTCTCGTCTTTTCCCCTCGTGCGGCGTACCTACCTTGTCAAACTCTGGAAATTTTCAAGCTGATCCCGAAATGTTCTTCGAAATTACTTCAATCAGTTATCAATTAAGTGACTAATACCCGGTACGATCACCGGTCGCAATTGATCTATGTGCATACGTGATTTTTTCTATCCAATTTTCATCACGCATATTAATGTGGCACGACATATAACAGCACCACCTGTAAATAATTGCAAGTTGCAGTCCCATATACTATGTCGGCCTAGATGGAACCGCAAATTTTCAAGTTGATCTCGAAACGCGACTAAGTCACTTTAGGGTTTGTATGAGTTAAGCGTTGAATGTTTACTATATAATGTCAATGAAAATAATATAGTACTATTAAATAAGAATAAGACGGGCTGTTGCCTAACTTCACTTGACTGATTTAAAGGTGTCTTTTTCTTGACGGTCCGCAAAGAAAGAGACACCACACTAAAGTGAAGTTGGTTGGAGAGTTAGACGTCACAAAATGGCGCTGATATTTTTCTTTTAATCGCATTATACCTGCCAATAATCAACTACCATGTTTACCCAAATGCAACATTATAAATGGCGGTATTAGGTACATATAGAAGTATTGATTCAGTCGAGCTTGCTTTTACGAGTATGGAGTTGGTTCAGCTCTTGATAGTGTTTGCGATCTACATCCAAGCCATTCACGGGACACCCCCAGCACCTCCAGGTGGATATCCTGCAGAAGGTAATCTAAGTTCGCCATTTGTCTAAGAGAAACTCAGTCTTGCGAGACTTAGTTAAATTTGGGGTTATTGATGGCTGATTTGTGGGTCTACCAAACCTAATGAAAACACTGTAATGTAGAAAATAGAAGAAAACAGACTTTGCCAATAAAAATAGCCATTACAAAAATCCATTTGAGGTTAGGTTCGGCATGACATGCAATATCCAACATGCTGCGACAGTGACTGGCAACTGTCATTAATTAAAAAATACAAGAAGTTAAATCTATTTGAAGAAATTTATATAAAATTTTATCCAGACTATATCTACGAGTAGTCCCTTTGTCATTAAAATTGAATACCGAATAAAACTTTTCAGTGGCATACCTGTATTAGAAGTGTGCCGACATTAAAAAGTTCGCACTAAAATTATTTTAATTCATTTCCTTTAAAAAACATAAATGTCATTTTTAAACATCATTTATTTTGATTTTGTATTATTTGTCACAATAAAAATATTTAGTCTTCTTCACAATTTCAACAGGTGCGTTTCATTTTACAATGTCCTTGACCACGTAGCATCAAAGAGGCTTTAATAAATAAAATTCTATAATATTTATTAAAGTTAATAATAATAATATTATTATATATTATTGTTAATACAGTCGCTATTCAGTAAATATAATTTTACAACATAAATAAAACAAAAAGAAAACAAATTAATAAATAACAATTATTATTTATACAAATGAATAATCCGTATACTATAAAATGTACAAATTCGCAATTATGCAGTTAGTCTTAAAATAACAATGAAGGCTGTATTGTTGGCAACAACACTTCTGGCTTTTCAATGGGTACAGGGCACCCCACCAGGGAAACCACCTGGCAACGAGCAAGGAGGTTTAACATTTTTCTATATTAACTAAACTTACTATTTTTCTAATTTGTCATAGCGATAAAAATTAGCGCAAGAACTAGCAGTGAGACAATTAAATGGCCTAATAAAATTACAATAATTCAAAGAAAGTATTATACAATTACAATTACAGTCACCATCAATCAGTGTGATTGATGGTGACTGAGGCAACCGTAAACTGACTCGATTTTTTCAGTTGGCGACACTCTTGGACCTTATCTTATTTACCATCAGTCAAGCCAAAGTCTGATGTCAAATCACAATAATATTAAAATAAACCTGATGATAAATAATAGGTTTACGCGTAAAGTCCCGGGTTCGATTCCCGGTCGGAGCAAATATTTGTTTCATATCTTTCATTTGTTATTTTTATAATTAGATTAAATATTACAATATTTGTTACAAAAAAAAGAGTAAAAATACTTGTCGTGGACTTTTTCGTTTTTTTTTCATCGTCGGTACCCTTGGACTTAGAAAAAATAAGAGAAGCTATGATTACGGCGTTTTACCATTTATAAGTCTCAAGTAGTATTACGATTCATATCTAAGTATGTTGTTGAAATTAAATGTTACCTCCACGATTTACATAACCTGTAGAGTCAGTGCATATTGATTGCATCGCCTTCGGTATAAATAATATCTTCTGCACACATTTACCCATCTTCAAATGATTTTATCTATTTTGCCGATTGATTATTCCTACAGATGATAGATGAGTTTAGATCTTGGAATTATTTATTTTTCTCATACTTACTACTTGTTTATAATGATAATAAAATATGAAACCTTAATACTCAAGGGACTTGTGTTTGTTGTTATGTGAACCTTTAATTTTGTCATTTTTTGTGAATTTAAAAAGATGTTGATATTTTAAAAGTTTCGTAATATAAAAGAAAATTTAAAATGTCAAAAAAAAAAACCCTACAACCAAGATGCTTATTGATAGCAGGTAAGTGTAACTATTAAATTCTAGATTTAATTAACATAAGATCCTATCTTCCCTTCGAAAAGTTAGAAATAACTTTGAAGATAATTCTACCTAGTTTTTAAAATAGTTAAAGGCTAGACATAATATTTATCTATTAAAACAAAATTCACATAAACGGACGTTTTATAAAGTGGTCAAATGCCAATTATCATGATAGTACCTCAAATGAGTTAAAATCTTTCAAAACCAACTGGGGCCAACTAGTAAGTTACAGTAGTAGGCTGTAATTCGTAATGACAAACATTTTGAATGAAGCTAGGATATTGATTTCGTATGCGTATCTAGCATTGTTGTTATTTATATATATATTTTTTTGTATTGTGACACGACAACTGACCTCGACCCGCCTGATGATAAGCAAGAGGAGGTCCAATAGTGACGACGACTGAAAAGACCGAGTTAATTCTTGGCTTATGCCATCCGTCGCCGTCATTATGCCGGCCTAAGGTGCTTCTTCACGCATCGCTTGAAGGATCCATCTTATATTTATATAGATAGATATAACAACAATGCTATCACGTAAGATGGATAGATGGATGCCACTTTAATAGGGTGCAATTAGGTGTGCCTTGTGTCGGTTGTTAGAAAGAGAATGTGCAGGTAATCTTTTGTTTTATTGTGACTCGACATATGAGCGGCGGGGTGCTGCCGCTTGATGTTAAGCTGGAGTGTGGTCCATGAATGGATGTCACTGCTACTACAATTCAAAAACTGTGAGTAGCAATCACATCTACTATGTGATTGTACCGGCAACTTACAAGCCAATCCCGAAACACGACCAAGTCACTTTACGGTCTGTATACTTGTAAGTGGTGGTACTAACCCGGATCGGCAGACTAGGTACCACTGCTTACCACTCTTTAATTATAATAAATATTCCGTGAACACATTATGTACTTGAAGACACATATAATAATGTTTTTACAAATGGTTAATAAATTATACGTATATTAATATATTTAATTGTATTTGAAACAATATATACAAACGAACAAAATTGACATAGGTGTAGTATTAAAAGTCAATAGAAAGTCAATAACAAAATGACAATAGTTGCTTTTGTACAGCAAAAAATAGATCAGAATTAAAATATTAAATAAATAAATAAACAATTAGGCCGGCATAGTGGATGTCACTACTACTTACAGTTATTTTCCTGTACTAGCAGTCAGCGTCATTTATGGACCACACTCCAGCCTAACATTAGGCGGGATGCTGTCATACGAGTATGACGAGTCACAGTAAAAAATCAGAATAAAAAATACATAAGGTGTTTATTATACATAAAATAAAGATTTTTGCAAATTAATTATGCGATGTGGACTCACATTTAGTGCATGTAGACGCTACATGATGATATGATACAAAAATATCAAAGCATAAATAAATAAATAAATAAAATAAATAAATAAAAGCATAGGCGGCTGTAGCATGTAGCTTAGTGATCAGATCGATCGCGCTTCAAGCGACAGATACCGAGTTCGATCTACGGTCGCAGTAAATGGATGTGCACGCGTACCTTTTCTTTTCGACAATTTTCTAATTTATACAGTAGAGGATTTTTGTTAAGATTATTCTTTAATGGATATACGGTAAAAAATATCAGCAGGTTCAGCAAGAAAAAGCTTTGATATGCGGAGTATATAAATTTAATTAAGTATATAAAATACATATAAAATATAATGGTATATAAAATAAACTGCGATTTTTCCTTCTTTGAATGTTGAGACACAAAACATTGTAATATGCCTTTAGGCAGTCACAAATCTTATTTTTTATGTGTATAATATTATCAAATGAAAAATACTACAAAATTAGACGTATTTTACAGAATGCTATAAACCTCGCGAAGTATGGAGTCCCTGCACCGTTCATTGTCAGGATACATGTGAAAATTATCAGAGACCAAACAGGATATGTTTCCATGCATGTCGTAAAGGCTGCGTTTGTGACAGGAAAAAAGGTTATGTGAGGAATGCGAGCGGAGATTGCGTTCTAACATTTCAATGTCGTTAGTATATATTTTTAATATTAATGTATATTTTATCATATTATATATGTAATTAAATTTGATCTTTATCCAAGATGCAAAAGTTCTTGGTTTTATTTATTTATTTATCGTTACATTAATTGATTAAACAGAATGAATATTATTTTCAGTCTGCGTGTCCTGTTTTGTACCGCCACTTACGTGTGAATAAACCGGAAAGTGACCTAGTCGCGTTACGGGATCAGCTTGAAAGTTTTCGGTTTCAATTATGCAAGCATACCCTTTTTCTTACTGTTTTTAAACTTTAGTATCAACCGACTCCATTTCATGTACTTCACTAAAAACACTATCTCAAATAGCAAGTTACAATAATAAAAAACAATTATTTTACAGTTTTGTAATACTATAACTTAAAATTTAAAATTTCAGCTACACCGCTTTGTCGACCAAATTCTTATTACAATAAATACACAAACCCTTGGGAACCAACTTGTGATAGTTACAACCCAGCAAGAACACCGACCGCCTCGTACAGTTCCAGTTAAAGAGGGTTGTACTCGTACGTGTGAAGACGGCTACGTGAAACTTCTTATACATTCACCATCATGGTGAATGTATAAGGAAAGAAGATTGCCGTAAGTTCACGCTCATTAATTGTTCCTATAAAAAAAATATGGTATCAAGGATGGATTAAATTAATGAAAATAGTGATTTATTGTTTTATTTCCAACCTCAAGTTTACCTTTTAGACAAGTACTAAATTCCACACAATTAATTTTTAACTTAAATAATGTATTGTTAACAGCCACAAAATGTTATGGAGATAATCAAGTCTACAGCAATTGTACTTCAAGTTGTCCAAAAACATGCGAGAATAAAGACAAAAATATTATCTGCGATGCCAAGTGCAACCCTGGATGTGAATGCAAGCCTGGATATGTAAGAGAAGCAGCTGGGGGCTGTATCCCAGAAGAAGATTGTCGTGAGTAATATTCAATCTGGATTTAGGAGTTGGTGGTTTGCACAGTCTGTCGATCACCACTTTCAAGTTGACTTCGACAAGGTACAGACCATATAGTGATTTCGGGATCAGCTAGAACCTTGCTACTTGCAACCCATTTTACTTTAGTAGCAGTCACCTCCAACTAATGGAATACACTCCAGCCTAACATCAGGCGACTAGTATTTATTTTATCGTTCATTACATGACATCAATATCCCATCTTTCTACAAAACCATCAGTTAAATTGATTTTTTCTTAACAAAATGATGTAGATTCTAAGTTTATTTTATTACTCATTGTTTAAAATTGTGTTTTGTGTTGCACAGAATATTGTCCAAAAGACGAACAATATGTAGGCTGCAAAGCTGGATATTGCCAACCAAAGAAATGTGATGATTTGGGAAAACCGTTACCATGTCCTGGAATTGTAGCACCTTGCGATGGAGGTTGCGTTTGCATCGACAATTACGTAAGAAATTGTGCTGGTATATGCATACCCAAGGATCAGTGTCGTAAGTTTAGTTTAGTTATATGTGAGAATATAGAATATAAATATTAGTTAATAAGAAAAAAAAAGGTTTTGGGCTTAGTTATCAAAGAGTAGTAGAGAGTGGTGTCAAGTCTACAGACCGTAAAGTGACTTAGTTGCGTTTGGGGATCAGCTTAAAGTTGCCGGTTCCAACTACGTAGTGATAACCTGCAGTTATTTAATTGTAGTAGCTGTCACATTTATTCATGAACAATGCTTCAGCTTAACATCAGGCTAAGTGCTGTTATACATTGAGCCTCGATAAAATATTGGGACCCATTATAGACAAAGGTAAAAGAAATTTCAATTATTAATGTATAATATGTATTTTTTTATGTTTTAGAAAGTTGCGGTGGTGACAAAAATGCAACATCAGGATGTGGTAACCATTGTAATAATTATTGTGATGACTACGACAGCCCTCCTAAGCCATGTCCCCTGTTTTGCATTTACAATGGTTGCATCTGCCGTAAGGGTTATGTGTATTATCGGGATAAGAAAAGATGCATTTTACCAAAAGATTGTCCCAATTGTTAGTAGTTATTAGTTCATTTATTTGGTTGAACTTGTTAATAAGAAGTGGTCATTAAGGAGTGTATGCGGAGTGTCGATAGAGGATAGAATGAGAAATAGCACAGTGCGCTATAGATGTGGTTTTAAAAAAGGTGTAGTGGCGCTCAATTGTTTCTGCGTATCCCTGTGGGAAAAAGGCGTGACAAATTTTTTTCGTAGTGACAAGGATTGACTAAGATTCTTTGGCCACATGGAAAGCAATGAGTGAAATTAGTTTGACGAAGTGAATTTATAAATCTGACGTGGATGGATGCTAAGAGGGAAAATACCCTCCTACCATATTTTCCGACAAAATTGGAGACATTCTCAAGAAATCTGGGTTGCCTAGTATAGTGCCCATAATAGAGCTTGTATGAAGATAATTGTGGACGTGAGGAAAGCGAGGAAGTTGTGTCAGAATTGTGACAAATAGCGTTCCATTGTCTCAGCCTATCCCTGTGGGAAAAATGCGTGATATCTTAATTGATTGTTAATAAAATAAAAAATATATATTTAAGTGGATCAATCAAAGAAGGTTGACGAATGAGATTTATAAATTGCATACGAGTAGAAATATCAAACACGGACGACTTAAAAGATTGTTACCTAATTAAATCGGTGGTATTATTAAAAAAGTAGGGGTCCGCAGTGCCGATAACCAATGATCAAGTATGAAGAGAATTGTGGATGTGAAGGAAGCAAGAGAGTTGTCAGAATCGTGAAAACTATTACCTTTGAAGAGTGTCTTTGTGGGAATTGATAAAGACGATAATAATGACATATTCCTACGTGTTAAAAAACCAAAACTAGCACCAGTACCAATGCAAAATTCAGAAATATTTTTTTTAATGGGAAAACGTCAGCTTAAAACATCGTGAAGGAATTTGTCTGTGGTTGATATGCATGTCACTAATTGTTCAAATATGAATAAGTTTTTTAAATTTTCAGATATAGAATGCGGCAAAAATGAACATTTCACAACTTGCACCAATCCTTGCCCCAAAGGAGCACAGTGTATTGCCCCCTGTATTCCAGGATGTATTTGTAACAAGGGTTATGAAAGGAAAGGCAAAAAGTGTGTTAAGAAGTGTACTAAAAAGCACGAACATTATTCCCCATGCATAAATCCTTGTCCTAAGGGCGCCAAATGTATTATTGGATGCATAGAAGGATGTTTATGCGACAAAGGATACAAGAGAGTAAACGGCGACTGTGTTAAAAATAAAAAATGTAAGTTAATTTTAATAAGATATATATGTTGATATATCTGATGTGAATGGATGCGTTAAAAAAGGCAAGCCCAGAAGGGTGTTTTGCGACCACATCAGAGACATCCTCAATAAATCTGGATAGCCTAGTACCAATATCCGTAGAGCTCAGGATCGTGGCAAGAGGCGCTCCTTTGTCTCTGCCTATCCCTGTAGTAAAAAGTCATGAAAGTTTAATTGATTGATAACCAAACCTGCGCTTTGAACAAATTGTTAATGTTACGATGTTCCATTATTAAGGCGCTTCATATATTTAGGTTATCTAATATTGATCAATGTGAATATACAAAATCATCTAATAATAAAATTATTTGTATAGATTACGAAACAGAAACAGAAATGGAGAGCACTTACGAACATTCAGAATCTAAGGAGGAATCAGAAAAGGAAAGTAGCCGATCAAAAAAATCGAAAACCGTACATGAAGATGGAACTGTTGAGGAAATGAATGAAAACGATCACTCCAAAGAATCCTTATCAAATAGCAAGGAATCGACAAAAAAATCAACTAAAACTAAAACTGCGAAAAAATACGATTAAACATATCGGTTATTTTTTTTTTTTTTTTTTTATTTTTTATTGTGACTCGACATATGACAGCACCCCGCTTGATGTTAAGCCGAAGTGTGGTCCATGAATGAATGTCACTGCTACTACAATTCAATAACTGTGAGTAGCAATCACATCCACTATGCCGGCCTAGATGGAACCGGCAACTTACAAGCTGATCCCGAAACGTGACCAAATCACTTCACGGTCTGTATACTTGTAAGTGGTGGTACTACCCCGGATCGGCAGACTGGGTACCACTGCCTACCACTCTTTGAAAACCAGACCCGAAGCAAATATCCATCTCTTTTTTTTTTTTTTATTAACAAATATTTGCAATATTTAATACTATTAAATATTACAAATAAAAGCTATGAAACAAATATTTGCTCCGACCGGGGATCGAACCCGGGACTTTACGCGCAACAAACCAGTCGCTAAACCGTTCGTCCACGCCTGTCGTCAAAAACGTATTTCTTATATTTCAAATTTACCATAATAATTATTATATACTATTATTATTATTATATATTTATTGTTTTATTTCGGCTTGTATTTATAAAATAAATTATGTAAATCATTTGTTTTCTTTTATTTTGTACAACCTCAATTGCGTAATCGTCATTTTCTCATAACGAAAATGTATAAGGATTCAGGGCCTTATTATCTAATGGAAATAGTTATATGATCATCTAAAATACATCGGTGTCATAAATTCTAAATATAATGAAAATTTCCAATATAATTACCACTGTTCAATTACAATTGTTATTATTACAATTAAATACAAGTATATGTTTGTTTATGCATCATTCGTTGTTATAAAATGTGGTGAAACAAAAAAATCTTATCAGTCCAATCAGCGGTATGTGAGCAGACACGATGAATTACTTTTTAGTATTTGTTGTGTTTGCTTTTTTAGTGGGCTGGACCCTAGGAACAACACGTAATATTAAACACAATATTTAAAAAAAATGCCTAATTCGTATGAGAATATTGTAAAATGATATAAGCGTAAAAATGTACTGTTAAAAAATAATATTTATTCGTCGTGACTTACAGCTCCTCCTCCTTGTCCAAACAAAAATGAAGTAAATAGTAATTGTGATGAACTAACATGTGAAACAAGACATCAAAAACAAAATTGTACTAACCAATACTGGACTTGCATTTGCAAACCTGGATATGTTAGAGATGGTTCAGGACTATGCATTCCAAGGGATGATTGCCGTAAGTATTTTTTTGCAGTCTAATTTATATAATGTTTTAAATTACCAATTTATTTTGTTATCATAAACTCAAATACTTACTAATTCAAATTTATTTTTATATGATATTATAAATATAGCTTATTTTGATAGAAAAAATAATTGATAGAAAAAGTGATGTTCTAGAACAAATAAAGCAAAATAAATAAAAAACACAGGAAAACTCACTATTTCCTAATATTTTTTATTTTTTTTAGATTTTTGTCCAAGAGATGAAAAATATGTGGATTGTGTAAAAGGATATTGTAAAGCTAAAACTTGTGACGATTTGGGATATCCTCTCAAGTGCTCAAAAGTTGAAAAATCTTGCGAGGGAGGTTGTGTATGTAGAGATGGATATGTAAGAAATTGTGCTGGTTTTTGTATTACTGGCGATCAATGTCGTAAGTAACTAACTATTTTTTTACTCTTAAACTTAAACTTTTACTCTTTAACTAAATTAAAATTGATTGTAGAAATACCATTTTTATACAGCAGGTTGTGGTGGTGACAAAAATGCCAGACCAGGCTGTGGAACTCGCTGTGGAAATAGCTGTAGTGATTACAAACTCAGACCGGTCATCCTATGTCCAGCGATATTGTGCGTAAAAGACCCTAATACTTGCATTTGTCGGGAAAATCATGTTTATGATGCATCTATTAATAAATGCGTATTACCTGAGAACTGTCCAGGTAAGTAAAATAATTTAGTAAATGATAGTAGCAAATTTTTTATAGTACTCTAAAATCCATATCTAAATTTTAGTTGAGAAATGTGGTGAACATGAATACTATGACGAATATAAGAAAACATGCGTATGCAAGAAGGGATATGAAAGAAGAGAGGGAAAGTGCGTCAAGAAATGTGGCAGAAATGAACACTGGACCAACTGCATTAATCCTTGCCCTAAACTTCCCAAAGGAGCCGTTTGTCGCATAAAATGTATTTCTGGTTGTATTTGTGACAGTGGCTATATAAAAATAAACGATGAATGTGTAAAAAGTTGCCCAAAAAACGAGCACCCATGCAAAGGAGATAAAGAAAAATGTGACAAAGGTTGTGCTTGTGATAAAGGATACAAAAGAAGAAGTGGAGTTTGTACAAACATAGTGTGTGGCAAACATGAACATTACTCTCCATGCATTAATCCTTGTCCTAAACTTCCCAAAGGAGCCGTTTGTCGCATGAAATGTATAGCTGGTTGTATTTGTAACAGTGGCTATATAAAAATAAACGATAATTGTGTGAAAAGTTGTCCAAAGAACGAGCATCCATGCAAAGGAAATAAAGAAAAATGTGTCAAAGGTTGTGCTTGCGATAAAGGATATAAAAGAAAAAGTGGAGTTTGTACAAACATAGTGTGTGGCAAACATGAACATTACTCTCCATGCATTAATCCTTGTCCCAAAGGTGCTCAGTGCTTCGTAGGATGTATTGAAGGTTGTTTATGCGACAAAGGCTACGAAAGAAATGGAGATATTTGCGTTAGGAAATGTAAGTAAAAATATTAATTATGTGCCGACCTCTTACGAGGTTGGCACAAAAATTTATAACAATTCAATTTAATTAAAAAAGCATTGTCACTTTCGATTACATTTATTCTTTTGTTTTTATTCTATTTATGTCAAATAAAACAGTCTTCTTCTAGGTTTCAACTTGAGCGTTTTATTTATCACGTCATTGAATTGGTGACCCCGACCAATTTGACCAATTTGTTCGCACTAAAATTTATAACAATTCATTTTCATTAAAAAGCATTGTCATTTTCGATTACATTCATTCTTTTGTTTTTATTCTATTTATGTCAAATAAAACAGTCTTCTTTTGGATTTCAACTTGAGCGTGTAATTTATCACGTCATTGACTACATAGCGTCAAAATTATCTTAATAACCTTTTATTTATACCGCAATATGAATACACATGCGCGTATTTGTTATTTTTTCCACCTTTAAGAAGTGTACAATTAATTATAAATGAATTATTTTAAACGAAGAAAATATTCCAGCATGTGGTGAGGTAAAAACAGTTGAAAAAGAATCTACGTCCTCTAGCTCATTAGCCTCCGAATCTGATGAAAATAGCCGTTCTGAATATTCTAAAGTTAAGAACGCAGATGGGTCATATACAGAAACAAGTAATGACGAGCAAAACAGTTCTTCATCGTTAAAACAAGACCAGTCTGAGCATTCCAGTACAAAAACAACTATCACAAGTATGTTTTAAAAATTTAGATTATTTTATTGTTTGGTAAAATTGTGTAAATAAATGTTTAGTAGTTACGACTTATTTTTGTATTAATCTAATCCTAACCAATGCTACTTCACCCCGTAACATATAAGATTTTTAATAAATGTTAATAACAGATCGATGGATAACCAAATTACATATATCAAAGATACATTGGTACTGGTGGGTGGTTTCGATCTCGTACTCTCGGTTACCATTGCACTGCCACGATCTATTTTTGGAAGTATAAGGAAAAATAAAAGAAAGCAGTTTTTGCATATTGCAATACTTGAAAAGAGCAGTTTTTAATCCATCGATCAGTTATTGATATTTCTTAGAAAATCTAACATTACCTACACGGACTGGGATGGTGTTGGTCTACTGGGATTCTAAGGTGATTTGAATTTGTATCGTACTTACTTATGTTCTTTGTTCGTACCTAATTGTGAATTGTGTTAATGTCAATGTTATTATTTACTAATAATGAGTACTTTTGCGCCCCAAAATTTTAATTAAACTTAACTTGTTAGCCATATAAAATAATTAACAGACTTTTTTTATGAAAACTAAAGTTTTTTGGCCGCCACAGTGACGGTGCTGGGGCAACGGTAAATAATTTTTTTTCAGTCTTCAGCCGTCTTGGACTTCTCCTTGCTTACCATCAGGCAAAACGTCAGATGTCGAGAAAAATGGTTATTCCATTATTTATCTATTTAACACTCCCTAATTTCTATTAATCTCAATTTTTTTATTACATAAGGCCGACCTGCCGATGACAGACCTTCAAGCACCCCTGGCAGACCATATACCGGTCCTCCATCTAGACCACCACCAAGCCCGCGTCCTGGTTCATCACCCGGTGCCCCAAGTGGTCCACCTCCAGGTACCAATCCAGGTAAACATTATGACTAAGTAAAAATAATACGAGTGTGTTTTATTTTACGAGCTGTCTTAAATAGCCTTTTGTATTTTATATTTTATTGTGGCTAGACATAATATGACAGCACTCCGCCTGATGTTAAGCTGGAGTGCTTTCGGAACTGCAATTTACGAGCTGATCCCGAAAGGCGATCATCACCTTACGGTGTATATAAGTAAGTACTTGTAGGTGGTACTACGCCGGATTGGCAGACTAGGAATCACACCTGAAAACCAGACTCGGAAAAAATATCCTCTTTTTTTATTAACAAATATTTGTAAAATTTAATCTAATAATTATATATTTTATATATTACAAAAATATGAAATAAATATTCGCTTCGATGGGGCAACGAACCCAGGACTTTAAAGCTGTAACGCCTGTCGTTTTTTTTTACCTTGATTGCCTGATAGATGACATCAGATCTGATTCACCTTGATTCACAACTGAAAGTCCAAGAGCGCCGACGACTGAAAAAAAAACGATTGCGTCAGAAGCCGTCACTATGCCGGTCATAAATATTTCTGACTGTGTGTCAGTTTGAGAAAAAAATGATATTATTCATAGCTTATTGTGAATCTTTTATTTTATGGATTAAAGTAAATATGAAATTTTTCAATAAATGTACATGAAATGTTGACTTTCACAATATTACAATAGGTTATCAATGTATCACATTTCATGACTTATTATTTCTATTGAATTATTTATACAAATGCTTATTTTAAACAACTGTTTCTACTTAACTATTGTTCAATTATTTGTACTAATACATAAATTATAATATATGTGTTCAGTTATGTTTCTATGTAGAACATACCCATTAATATAGAAAGCAAATAAGATGACAGAGTTTGAGTTAAAGTAAATGGAAACAATTTGTTTTTTAGGAAAGTATGCTTACGAAAGATGGGAAGTATGCTTACGAAAGATGGGAAGTATGCTTACGAAATATGGAAAGTATGCTTACGAAAGATGGGAAGTATGCTTACGAAAGATGTAAAGTATGCTTACAAGGGATGGAAAGTATGAAAAAGACATTAAAAAAAGGATGCAAATAAGCAGCCAAATTATATCATTCCATCATTCACTTCCATACCATCATGTATGTGTGCCTTGCTTCTGGCAAGAAAGTAAAATTAATGCTTTAGAAACGCGGCAGTTGTGCATGATAAATGTTATTTAAAAGAAGGTGCTGAGACAAAAATTGGGAAAAGTATATTGCGGAGTTCGAGCATATTAAAAGAACAGGTGAAATGAGATTGTCGAAACAGGTTTATATTTTTTATGCGTTTAGTAGCTTAGCTTGGTGTAGTAAAAAAATAAAAAAATGGTAAAATAAGGACTACGTAGAAAATTGTTAATTGAACAAATCTTGCTTTAAAGAAAATAGTACCCATAGTGTTCATAACCAAAGAACATAAAGAGAATTCCAGATGTGAAGGAAGCAAGTAGTGTCAGAACCGTGAAAAAGGCGCGCGTCTATGCCTGTGGAAAGGCGTGAAATTGATTGATTTAAAATAAGTAAAACATTAAATAAGGATCACCTGAGCTTAGAGTCTTATATGAAGAGAAGTAAGCATGCGAAAAAAATAAAATGAATTAAGTTAATGACTCATCTTTCACAGAGGACTGCGGACCATTGGAAGACTATCTCGAGCAAACAAATGAATGTCACAGAAGTTGTGCAGATTTGAAACCAACTGCACCACCCAGTCAATGTCTACCACGCAACGGGTGTTTCTGCAAATCTGGATATGTGAGGAGAGATCGTAATGGAACTGGGCCATGCGTTTCAGTTGATAGCTGTCGTAAGTAATATATTTATCTTTTTTATTGAGGCTCAACATATGACAGCGCCCCGGCTGATGTAAAACTGCAGCGCGGGCTATGGATGAAGGCGACTTTAACTAAAAGCTACATCCGCTATGACTGCCTAGTAAGAACCGGCAACTTACAAGCTGATCCCGAAACGCGACTAACATTAAGTTACTTCACGGTCTGCACTTACGGTCAGTACTACCCCGGATCGGCATTCGGTAAATTCGCGTCTTAATTTAAAAATAATAATTTATTTTGTTAATACACATTTAACGAAATTGTACGTGTAATTTTTTATTGTATCTCGACATATGACAGCACCCCGCCTTATGTTAAGCTGGATTGTGGTCCAAAAAAATAATATTCTTATTTTTTTATTTTTACAGCGAAATGAAACACTAAACCGACAATACAGAAAAATACAATAATTGGGGCCAACAATGAACAACTATTGTACTCACTATCATCATACTACATACTATCATAAAAATCGGTTACTTTACAATAGCATAATATCACTTATATAAACAATTTAAAAATTACAAATTAAACAACAATAACTTATTTTAAACAATGGTCTTAAACATCAGATGTGATTTTAAAAAAAATGATACATCTCTCCGTAACCACGATAGCTGAAAAGCTCTCGAAACGTTAGAATAATAATAAAAATGTATAATCATTAATCAAAAATAAACGCGATAGTAGGAGGCATAAAATTTGTTTAATTCATTAAACTATGTTCGCCCAAAATTTAAGAAAACTCTATGATACATCAGTTTGAAATGTTAAGTCCATATTTTGAACACATAAATAAACAAATTTAATATAATAGAAAAGTAAATTTTGTTGTTTCGTATCTGAAAGGGCATCTCAAACCATTATTTCCTATAGAAGTTTTGCGAAATTGGCTGCGAAATGGTTTCGACATAAATCCGTAGACGTTTCGACAAATATAGAGAAACGGAATAAGAGGCTTTAGTAGGAAATCCGATAGAGGTTGAGAGAATAGTGAGACAACTTTCTGAAATTGACCAAAAAATCGGTGGAATAAACAAAATCCGAGGCCAACCTGGGAGGCTCTTTAATTCGCATGACTTAGACTCATACGCTTCATTGATTCGTAAATCATCAATGACTATGCAACTTCATAATATACTGTATTTAAAATATTATTATGTAGCCTAGGCGATCGCGGTACTGAAATGGTATAGAATTTCTATATTATGTAAAGCTTGGTATAAAATTATCTTTAAAAAAATTATATACCCTAATTTAAATACACTTGCCGGCAAGCAATAATTTAATTTAATAAATAATGAAGATGATTCCTAATTAAAATAAAAAATAAGTAAGGAAATTTAAATTTTGTAATTAGAACACATTAGTTTTTATTTTATACTAGTATGGACCGCACACAACCTGATCTTAAACTGTAGTACGATCCATAAGTAGAGGCAACTGCCGATAAACTTTTGCAACCAGCCTTTGTGTTCACTATATTGGCCTAGCTGAATTCTGACAACTTTCAATATGATCGCGAAACGCGATGTGGTGGTACGACCCGAGTCAGTAAATTTGCAAATAACCACCAACTGTCTACCATATATGTTTATTACAAATAAAATAATATTTAATTTACTTGTGTTAAGTTTAAAATTACTTGCAAAATAAAAATAATTTTAAGGTACTTTTTTTCTAGATTCTTCCATGTACTCAATTTACATTTGAAATAAAACATTTACAGAATATATATATTTTTTGCAATATTATTGTATTGATTCGAGAAATAAATGCGCAAAGCAATAACTATAAATGACTTGTCTATAAGGAAAACAAAGTTGGAAACAAATAAACAAATTTACAAAAGGATTGAAACTAACTTTAATGACTTCTTTTATACGGTTTATTATTGACTATTCATTATAATTGGCTATTCATCTAAGCGTTACGTCGTGCATTATTGCATTTTAACTCAGGTTGTCGTCCGAGGTGATCATTGTTACGTCTTAAAAATAGATTTATTTATAATGTTAAAAGAATTGTTTTTATTGTTATTGTGTATTAAAATTATAAAATGTGAAGGTAAGTGTTTGATGATTGTTTTTTTTTTATTTTAGGACATTAAATAATTTTAATAGCTTAGTCAACTTTTTTGTCTACAAGTGTAGAGATGATATGAGGAGAAGTATTTGGTTTTTAAACTACAATTGGTTGAACACTAATAAGTGAGGAATTTGTAACTTTGTTCTGATTTATATTAGCCAAACTAGTAAAAAAGTACAAAATTTATTATTAAATAAACATTATAAATTTCGCCTCAGTTTTTTCAAGGACGAATCTGTCATGAAAGGGTCGCGGCAAATGGTATTTTATTGATTCTTATAATCCCCATAGGAATAAATATCTCAAATTAGATTGTTTCATCAATTTTAATGTAGGTATTTAACTAAGTGTTTAGTATTATCTAATTATTTAATGATAAAGCACGAATGTTTTAATTTTATTTACTAAATGAGGTTTATTATACGTTACGTCCGTTTCCTTGCTCTGTATAATATCCGGTATTGTCAATGTTAATTTTATTTAAGTACTGATAAACGCATTCTTAAATACTTTAATTGAATATATATTATACTATTCAATCTTTCTCTGTTTTTTATAATTAAATATTAACATTATTTTTGATAGACATAAAGTTAGCAAATAAACATATTATAAAAAAGTATATGGTTTAAATAAGTATTTAATAAAGTATTAAATAGACAAATACTTAGAGATAAATAGATTAGAGCTTGTATGAATATAAATGTAGACGTGAAGGTGGCGTGAGAGTTAAATCAGGACCGTGAAAAGCGGCGCACTGTTGTCTTTGCCTATCCCTGTGAAAATTAGGGTATAACGATTCCATTGATTAGTCAAATAACTATAAAAAATTTAAATGTAGACATTCCTAGTGAAAGTATTATTTTCCGTAGATTATTAATTGGCCTCTGCTCGCGCGACAATTTTAGTTTTTCTTATAAAAGATCTTTCAGTTTGTTATTATCATAATAATATAATTTCAGGAACAAATGAAGAAACAATATGTAAAGAAAATGAAACATATGCCCAATGCGAGAATGCATTTTGTGGTCCTAAAACTTGTGCCGAATTAGGCTATCCAAAGCCGTGTCCTGGTGGCACTACTGCCTGCCGCGGAGGCTGTGTTTGTGTCGACACTTACGTTAGAGATGACAATAATATATGTATACCTATGCAGGATTGTCGTAAGTAATTCTAGTTAAGTAATCTACTCACATGAGCAAATTGTATTCTCATTACCCATAGATTGACACATTAAATTCCCGATTCCACTCTGAGCAGGTCATAGGAGGTGGATAAAATAATATGAACACCTAATATATAGACAATATTTAAATTTTTTTAAGATGTTGGGCTTCCTTTTGTCTTTATAGATGTTAATATTTTCATAAACTTTGCGCGAACATTGTTTAACGAATTAAACAAATTTTATTCGGGTTACTATCTCGTTATTTTGGTTTTGATTTTACAATTTAATTTTATTATTCCGACGTTTCGAGAGCCAA
Organism: Tinea trinotella; assembly: GCA_905220615.1. Classification (NCBI taxonomy): domain Eukaryota; kingdom Metazoa; phylum Arthropoda; class Insecta; order Lepidoptera; family Tineidae; genus Tinea; species Tinea trinotella. The sequence goes on from HG992315.1 coordinate 10,110,236, forward strand.
AACCAAAAAACGCGAAGTAAGCCGCATAAAATTTGTTTATATGTGTTGACAATTATTTTATTATTTGTTTGTACATACGGAATTCGTAGTAATAAAGAAGAAAGTCTTATAAAAAATGTTGCTAAATGTTTGGTAATTTTAGAAATTTTGTTTTATGGAATGGTTGTCTCTTAAAAACTAATGGACTGAATTTAACAGAATGTAATGCTGATAAATCAAAAGTATTTTTATTTGTAAATACATTTGGAACTATAGTATATATACGAGTACTACATAGTAGTTTATACCTTCACTACATTTTATTTTATTATGATGTGGCACCTGACTTCGACGTGCCTGATAGGTAAGCAAGTGGAGGCCAAAAAGTGCCAACGCCACGTCATTTACGGCTACCAAAAAAAGGCCCTTACCAGGACGGTTATAGTCAGTGATCTGAATTGTTATGTAAAAAATTATGTAAGATGTATATCGTAGTGCTTAAATGTGTGGCGTGACTCTTCATGCCTCAGTTTAGTTTTTTTATTATTATGTCAAAATCGTTTTGACAGAAACTTATTGTCGAAAACAAAAATACTAAGATATTTAACATGCAATTATTTATTATTTAATTCCATCCTCCCTATTCATACGAAGCATACATAAAAGGCACATTTGGTACCCCACATACGGTCGCGCAATCTAGTGGAATAGACACAAAAAACTCATAACTAAAGTTATAAGTCGACATTAAAATAATAATCTAACTCAGGTTAGAATGAATTTTAATATGATTAAAAGTACTTGAAAGGCTTTGTTTAGAATAAGTTGTACGTGTGATAATAGTAAATTAACACAAACAAATTACTCACACATATTATGAGTATGTCATTTACTTTATTACTTAAAACCAATCACATTAACTTCAAATGAATAATTCCTAGGTAATAAAAATCTCAATAAAAGAAAATTGCTGTTTACTTGACAATGCAATGATGCCAAACCGAAACAACTAGAGAAAGATAAAAAGATGCAAATTAGAAACATATATTTCGAAATTAAACTTTTAAAATTTATCTTTCTGCTCCTATTTCAATCAATCAATCAAATTGTCATGCCTTCCAGCGCCACTTGTCATGATCCTGACACAACTCCCTCGCTTCCTTTCACAATTCTCTTCCTACAAGCTCTATGATTTTGGGCACTAGGCAACATAGCTTTCTTGAGGATGTCTCCGATTTGGTCAGCAAACACCCTCGTGGCCTGCCTTGTTTAACGTATCCATGTTCACATGTTCTTATCTGCTCTGCCTATTTGGGGTTGTACCAACACTTTCAAATGCGCAAATTGTGATATGACTAAGTGGCCTTTCGAGACCAGCTTGACAGTTGCTGGTTCCAACTAGTGACAATGTCGAGTGACAATTTTTAAAAATTGTCACTCGACATACATGACAGCACCCCGCCCGATATTAAGCTGGAGTGCGGTCCATGAATGGAGGTGCCTGGCACTACAATTTAATAACTTTTAGTAGCAGCCTCGTTGGAACTGGCAACTTACATGATGAACTCGAAACGCGACTAAGTCTCTTCATAGTCTGTGTACTTGTAAGTGTACAGTACTACCTCGGATCGGCCTACCACTCTTTGATAACCAATAATGCCGGCATGCAAGTAGCATTCAATTACTACTTGCAGTTAATAAACGGCTAAGCAACAGTACACTAGGTTTTTTTTTTAGTTTCTTGAAGCTCCTCTTAACAAGGAAGCTCTCGTCGTATTAAAAAAAAGTTTGATCCATAGAAAAGTCTTTAAGCTAAGTTTTTAGAAATGTCTCTCTGTATGTGGGGATATTTGTTATAATACTTTAACCCATTGCTTTAAACCGTTGCTTACATTAACTAATTTATTTTGGATTTAAACTGGACAATGCAAGGATTTTAAGCTAATACAATTTATATTTATTTCCTTTTCAGCTAGTTGCGGTGGAGACAAAAACGCTACTGCGGGTTGCGGCAACTATTGCGGAAACTCCTGCTCCGACTATAAGGATACCGATAAAGTTTGTCTAAGTGGTTGTAGGTACAATAGTTGCGCTTGCAAAAAGGACTATGTTTACTTCGAGAAGATAAAAAAGTGTGTTCTGCCTGTTGATTGTGATACATGAATACATAGTAGGTATTAGATATTGCGAATAAATTGCCTGTATTGATTGTGATATAATTAAATTATTCAATTCATTAAAATTACGATTTTTTATTCCACTTATTACTTAATTGTTTTTACATTCGTATACTAATTAGTTAAATATACTTGTATAAAATAAACTGGGCGAACAAAGTAAATATATCAGAAACATCGGTTTCGAACCTAAGTCCTATGAGACCATTTTATTACCACTAGACCCTAGCTGAAGAGATGCAAACCTCCCGGATCTTATGGTATCTTTAATCAGTGCCTGGCCGGCATAGTGATGACGACTAAACCAACCTTAATCTAAATTCGTTTCTTCAGCTGTCAGCGCTTTCGATCTCTTGCTCCAGACAAGTAAAAGTCAGATTCATAGATTACACACCAGCCTACATATACATTATTATTATTGTATTTATTTATTTATTTATTTAATTCGGTATATACGACAGGTCGCAAACTAAACATCCCAAACATTGAAAATTCCAAGATTAATGCTGGTTTGCGACCCAAGAATGTATACACACAAAAAAAAAACATTACAAATTTAACAATACACAATAGAAATAATACACAAAAAATAATAGTACTAAGACTACAATACTACTTAAATTAAGGTTGTTTTGATTGAGGGTGCATAAATTTTAGAAACTTGCCTTTTAAATACGCTGAACCGATTGTTAAATATGTCGAGCTGGTTATGAACAAGGACAGTTTCATTAAAAGCTCGACACATCCTAACCATGGGATTATAAAAGGAGGTGTTGCATTTGTATACTTGCAAGACAAAGGTAGGTGGGCACCGCGTTCTACGGATTAAGTTAAACTTAAGAAGCGAAACTAAACTGGGCGAGTCTATAGAAGAGTGCACGATCTTGTGAAGAACCAACAAGTCGTACCTCACTCTTCGATCATGCAGAGAAATAATGTTGAAGTGTTCTAGTCTTTTTTCATATGTATTGAGTGTTCTACCAAGTTGTAAGCGATATATAATCGCCTTTAGGCATTTATTTTGAATGGAGTCAATACGATTTATGTGTATGTTGTAAAAAGGAGACCATATAGGACAACAATACTCCAACTTGCATCTAACGAGTCCCATGAATAAAGCTAAAACACTACCGGGCTTCTTAAAATCTTTCGATACTCTCAATATGAATCCAAGTGTTTGACTGCATCTGTTTATTAAATATTCATAATGTGGTCTAAAGGATAATTGATCATCAAAGAGAACTCCTAGATCTTTAACAATATTTGTACGAGTAATAGCATCACTTTGAATAGTATAGGTGAAGTAGATAATGTTAGTCTTCCTCGAGAATGTGATAACGGAACATTTCGCAACATTAAGGGACATCAAGTTACCATCACTCCACGCAGAAATAGCATCAACATCACGCTGAAGTTTAACACAGTCATTAAGATTATCAATAACATTGAATATCTTCAAATCATCCGCATACAGTAAGCAGTGACAGGATAGCTGATCAACTAGGTCATTAATAAAGATGTTAAATAATAAAGGTCCCAAGTGGGACCCCTGGGGCACACCTGAAGAAACTAAAGTAGGTGTGGAGATGTAGCCCTTAATGGCAACTAACTGAGTTCTGTTATCCATATAAGAGCTTATCCAGCGATGTAGACTACCCTGTATCCCATACCAGGCAAGCTTGTGTCGCAAGATGTCATGGTTTACACGGTCAAAAGCTTTGCTGAAGTCCGTGTATACTGAGTCAACCTGTTTATTCTCAGCAAAAGCGGAGCACAAGTGATTTTTATACTCTAAGAGATTTGAAAGAGTAGATCGAGCCTTGACAAAGCCATGTTGTTTCACCGACAAGAAAGGTTTAAAGTGACTATACAAAGCAGGGAACACAAGAGATTCAAACAGCTTAGAGAAACTAGACAGTAAACTAATGGGTCTATAATTAGTGCAATCAGATTTGTTCCCTGATTTGAAGACAGGAATTACATTTGCAACTTTCCAACGACTGGGGAAAACACCAACCTTAACGGACTTATTAAAGAGGATAAATAACGGTGTACAGAGCTCATCACAACATTCAATAATAACTCTGGCAGGAACATTGTCAGGACCAGCACCTTTGTGTTTATTCAAGCGTTTAATTTTATCAATTATGTCCCTTTTAGATATACTAATCTTACTAAGACATGCACTATTAACAGGAAGGTGTTCGAGAGACAATGTAGGGGATACTGAGTCCACATAAACAGAACCAAAATATTCGGCAAACATCTCACAAATTCTATTACCATCGGAGGAAGTTTCATTATTATAACACACAGCTTGAGGAATAGAAGAGAAACCCTTTTTTTCGTGAACATACCGCCAGAAGGACCTAGTATTGTCACTTAGTGAACTCTCTATGCTAGATATATAGGACCTGTGACACTCCTTCATTAGCACCTTACTTCTAGATCGCAGAAGAGAAAAAACGTCATAGTCACGTGGATTATTGTATTTTTTAAATCTTTTGTGGTATTTCTTTTTTTCATTAATACAATGAATCAAAGCAGTACTATACCAGGTTGGAAAAGATTTATGTGATGATCGAATTTTAACCAAAGGAGTATATTTCTGCAAGATACCGTTAAATATAGAATAAAAGCTATCAACGCAATCATCAATACTGTCAGACTTCAGTGTCTCATTCCAATCGACCGAGTGAAGATCTAAGTTGACCTTAGCAAAGTCGCATTTGTTGTAGTTTAATCTACTACTAGACGGAGAACGGAGAGTACTGTCCTTGAGGGTGGAGACCACTAAACTAATGTCAAGTGCAGGATGATGCTTATCAGGTCGACTAATTGGATCACCGACTGTTACTATGATATTATCAAGAGAAGAAAGTATGAGGTCTAGATATCGACTATTACTATTAGGAACAGAATTAAATTGTGAGAGATTGCACAGGTTCATAAAATCTATCAACTGAGTTGCCTTCGCATTAAGAGGGTCACTTGGTATCACAAAATTTCCTGATTTAGTCCACGTGATAAGTGGCGTATTGAAATCTCCAATCAGCAATATATCGTCAAAGCTCTTATTGACGCTCAACACCTTTTCACAATTTTCATAAAATTTAGAAATGTCAGAATTCGGAATGTTAGGGGGAATATAACAGAGGCACAGGTATAAAGTGTAGTTTCTGGAAGTCTTAAGCTGGATCCTAACCCAAACATCCTCGAAGCAGCTTTTAAAAGCTACTAATCGCACCACATCAATGCCCTTCTTCAAAGCTATAAGCACGCCACCACCATCAGTCTTGTCAATGCAAGAATCATTTCGGTCCCGCCTGAACACGTTATAACGATCATCAAAAAGCTCATTATTAAATACACCCTCATTCAAATTAGTTTCAGTTAAACAGATAATATCATAATCATTATTCAATACATTTAAATAAATATCATTGGTCTTACTTCTAACTCTATTAACATTTTGGTACAGCAAACTAAGCATTTACAATATTGAAACAGTAACTATTCAGGAATTATTTATGATACGATCTAATGTTTCCTGATTTTTAATGTAGATCGGGTTACAGTTTTCGTTTTTACGTATGTGTATTTTTCCAAATCGTACCCAAACGTATTTATATCCGTTGTCTCTTGCGAAACGGCGCGTCAAACCGTGCAAACGCTTTGTTTCGGGCAGAAGATGTTCGGACACGTAGATGCTCTTCCCAGCGCCAGCTATGCCTATGTGTTCCGTGTTTAACCTATTATTAGGGTTTTGCTTATTAAAGCGATATACTGAGGACAACACACCGTCACGCAAATGAGGACTTGCAAGAGTGATAATAATATTCCGAGGACGGTCAGATGAGGCATTCACTTTAGCTACCCGATGCCCAGAGTGAATGTCAGTATTAGCAACAGGAAAGTTTATTGTATTGCACAATTGCTTGACAATGTCCACGATGTTCTCGTTCCTGTTCTCCGGTATTCCCTGAAGCTCTATATTACGTTGGCGTGAGAATCTTTCAACAGAGGCAATTTTGGAGTTTAGAGAAAATATCTCGCTCTGTAATTTTAATTGCTCAGCTTCAAGTGATCGTATGTGGAGTTCTTTATTCTGCAACTGTTCATCCACAATACGCAATTCAGTATCAAGGCGATCAGTAGTCTTGGTAAAATCACTTTTAATGTCAAGAATTAATGACTTTAGATTGGATGTTACCACAGCTTCGAGATCCTCCAAAATAACTTTTCGGAGACTTGTTACAAAAGGTGAAGTTAGAGATAGTTTCTCGTCAAGTACTTCACAAATCATAGCCAGGGTCACTGGTTCAGTCGTAGCTTTGCTCTTGGTATCACTAGAAGGCGCCACACGCGGAGACATCGACATTGGTCTACTAGCGTTACGACGATCACCTCGCCGAGTTACATTGGTGCACGACGGACACTTAAGGGAGTCTAAGTCCTCTTGACGGATATTATTCTGCTTGTCTTTAGGTAGGTTCATACATTCAAAACAAAAAGTTGTTTTACATGTGTTACATTTGAGGTAGTTGTTATTATTTATTTTCCCATTACAACCGCAACATTCCATTTTCTGTACAGATTTATACCTATATAATCTAATGTCAGTTTATATTTTTGTAGTCAGGATTTGGTTAATGGATAGATGGCGTTTTGAAATAAATTCGATTGTTGCCAGCTTTTCACGACAGATGGCGCTATTACTTTTTACAGTTGCTATATTTTAAGGAAATAAATATTGTATTAACTTTAACTTAAGTTAACGACAAAATTGCGAGAAAAAAAGCGAGGCTTGACATGGGGATCGAACTCGTGGTGGAACGTATCAGAAACAGCAACAGTTAGAACCGCGCCATTCACACATTACTGGCGAGTGCGAAATTAGTCTATACAATGGTCAGACAGAAGTGTTCGAGTTGTTTGTCGATGTTTACAACTTCAAAGAGTTACGTTGATACCCTCTTATATTAATTGATAGATAAAATTTATTGGGTCGATTAATGCACAATATAGAACAGCCGTAATGTAATCTGAGACACTGGACAAACTTAGAAATCACTCGCAAAACACACCAGAACACCACATTGTTGATTACAACAGATACCACGATTGAATAAAGGTTCTTTATAAAGTTCACAGATCAATGATCACTTTATGATTTATGCACTAATTGTTTGATGTACAACCGAAATAACAATAACACGTATTCATTAGTCATTAAAGATGGTTATAACACTGTTCACTCACTGATTAGATTACCTAGTTTTATATTATAATTATTTTTTACGCGCAAAGTAAATATTGATGTTCACTGTTTGACAGAGTGTATGTTGATGTTAATAATGTATGTCGTAATAAGGTGTGATTCCGCCGGCGACTACAGACCGCAGACTGCAGACTGACCTACTTGTTTGTATAAGATTGATTTCGTGCAAGTCGAGTCTGCTGCCGCGTTAATATTGTTTCCAAACATCATATTTATAATCTATGACTTAGCAAATACTGATTGTCGCAATAGTGTCGCCTTGCACGGAACCAATCTTATAAGGCGATCGTTGTGTAGTAGTAGTGCAATGGTTACGCAAGCCGAGTGCACGGGTTCAAAACTACTTACCGGTACCAATCTTTAATATATATACTTTGGTTGTCTTGTTTCTATGATACAAGCACTTTAGTAGCTCTATAGAAATGTATAATATAAAAAATAATAAATAAATAAAAAACTAGTAGTGCAGTCTGCGGTCTCCAGTCGCCGGCGGAATTACACCTTAAAGCTGGTTCTTAAGTCTGTGGCATATATTTTAATAAAATAATAATCTTTTATAATATTTAAACATGTAAGAGCATAATAAAACAGGATACAATAAAACAAAAGCTGCTTTTGTTAAACCAATACAAAGCTAACCCCGATTCTATTCCTACATGTTAATTTGGGTTAAGATCAAAATAACTGACATTGTTGCTGTGAAATTATAATTAACCACAACAAAGCATAATGGCGTCACTTCAATTAATTGTAACATTATCTTGAATTGAATTAAATACATTTTCCTTTATTTCAAAACTTTATTCCTTAATTAACGAAACGAACGTTTTTTATTTTTAAAATCTCTATTTATTAGAGAATAAATAGTGTTGTTAATAAATTTAGGATTATTTAACATAGAATATAATTGTATTAAATATGAATATTTAAAATAATCCAAAAATAGCAATAACCAAAAATTAGCAAAAAGTTACTGCGAATTTGTTTAACTTGCCACTGTTTTGCATATATTACAAAATTTTTATCCACGGTTCAAAAATGTGTTAAGTAATCTTTGTTTGGTATTTTACACTCAACTTATTGATAATACGAGTAATACAATTAATAAAAGATGAAATAAAAAGTTTGTACGGAGAAAATTGAGGTTGTTAATTTTGTTGTGTTAAGCACGAAAATTGTTTCATGATATGTTGTTATTATTGTGATTTCGTTCAGTCTGATAGTAAGCAAGGGACCGGATAAGAGTGTCAGCGACTATCAAAACCGCCTCAGTTTACGGTTGCCTAAGTCGCTTTAACTATGCCGGAAAAATGGCATAAAAAGTAGAAAATGACGCTCCAATGTTTTTTTTTATATATTAAGACCATTTGGATCTTTGTTAATTATTTTCATCAATCAACCTAAGGCAACATTAGCATTGTCCATTCCTACCTATGTAAAGATGGTGCCCTAACCATCAGGTTTAAAATTTCTTCATTAGGTACACAAAATAATTACATTAGACAAGACACCTTCTGCCAGTTAACGATTGCAAAGTACTACTTACCAGTACTACTTATCTAAATCATTATCTTCAATATTTTATCGTTGGTATGAAAACATGTCAATATACCTTCGTATCTAGACACGTTTACAAGCAAAAATCTTTTTGCAATAAAACTCATAAATCAATCTATGTGACATCCCGCTCCAAAGGGAGGTTCCACAAGTTTTTGCTTCTTTCAAACGTACGACACGATACCTTTAATATGAATGATGTTCTAACGATAGAAGGTCTAACTATATAATCGCTAGACGTTTGCTCTGGGGCTGCTTGTTAACAGTTGACGGTCATCACGTTCAATTGTGCACGTTCATCACGATTCATCATCATCATAATCCGAAAGACGTCCACTGCTGAACATAGGCCTTCCTCTTTGAACGCCATTTCGAACGACAAGATGCCAGTTTTCCATTAGGAACAGGATAAATATTACCGTTCATGATTTTGTCATAATCCTGAGGGGATGGCAGTATACTGACCGCACGTTAAGAGAACGCACTTGTTTATCGTTCCGTTGAGACTGGTTGAGTTTTAGGACATCCTGGTTCCGCATCTATTATGCCAGCCTTATCGTATATCTTATTATTTTAAGATAAAGCCCTTAATTATTTTAATAATACAACAACAAACAATGTAATAGATAGCTGGAATGTTTCGTCTCATATAATTAATTAATGTTTAAAGGTTAGCTTCGAAAAGTTTTATTGTAACTTCTTAATAATTTTTGCAATACAATTAGTATAGTAACTTTTCTTAAGTAAATTATAACAACATATTTGGTCTGAAAACAAGAAAAAAATTACATCAACTTCGTTGGATTCGATTAATTTGTCTTATTAGTTCTTCCTTTGTTCACTATTAACTTTGGTCGTGGAGAACTAGAATGGATGATCTATGTTTTGTATTGCAAAATTTTCAGATTCGCATTTTTTTATATTATCAAATTGTTTTCCTTTGGGATAGGTAAAGCCAATATAGCGTCGTTTTCTATAACCCTGGCACCACTGTCTTGCAACCTTCACTTCCATAATTCTCTTTATTCAAGCACGAGCACTTATAAAGCACGATCACAACATTGGTTTCAATAATAATACAAATAAATATTATATGAAAAACATACTTAATATATTAAATCTTTATTATAACGTTTATTTATACTATTCATATAAATTAATATAAATATGTATTTATCATTAGTAAATAAATTTTTATCATAAGACTTTAAAAAGTTATTAAGAAATTTAATAAATATCTAATTTTAAATTACTAACAAAAGGGCGTGACAATTTGATTGATTGAAATTACAAACCCTTTATTTGTTTTTTAATTATGATTACACTTAGGCTGGGTATACACCTCAGATTTAGTTTCCGATTGACTGATCAGACTATCTGATCGTATTTACTCTATACACATCCGATTCATGCGTCAGACTTTTTTCTGAAGTCAGTTGTTCTCGAGCTGTGAATGCTTGCTTGCATACGGATTACGGAGCAAAAAGAAAAGATGGACGACGAATTATTGTTACTTATTGCATATTTGTTCGTGTGCATATTGTATATTGTCGTAAATATAGGGCATGATTGCTAATTCCTTTCTTAAGAGCCTTTTTGTCGTAGCCATATGTTAACTTTCCGTCAGCAGTCAGTTACTTGAGCCAATTCACAAATTGAATTGGCTTACCAGACTTATCAGACTATCAGAGAGGAAAATCGGAAATCTATTCCCAGCCATATTTTTTTACCAATAAGAAAAAAAAGGCTCCATCTTAGACCTCTTACAAACTACAAAAGTACGTAATTGCTAGAATGAAATGTTATTCTTGTTACATAATTGACTTTCGGTTCTTTTATTCGTTATCGACTTATTTAATGCTCGCTGGGAATCGTGCGAATTTGTCAGAATCATTCAAACGATGACGATTAGATTACTTAATATGAACTTTTTGTGAAATTGACTTGTCATTAATCAAAATAAGCGAGGATGATGTGAGTCGTAGATTGCGCTTTCTATTCAAAAGAATGGAAACTTGTATGGACACAGCAGACATCGAACAGAAATATATTTTGTTACACTTCTTTTCATAACTAGTATAAAATATAAGAACGTTATTCTGCATTAATAACTGCGTTTCCTATATATGGTGTGGTAGCGGTGCAATGGCTACGTAAGCCGAATGGAACGGGTTTGAAACCACTCACCGGCCGGTACCAATGTATCTTTGATATATGTACTTTGGTTGTCCTGTTTCTATGATACAATTTAGTAGCTTAGTATAGAAATGTATATTAATTTAAAAAATGTATATTAAAGCAAAAATACATATATAAATAAATATATGAATTATATATCATGAAAATTATACATAAAACCAGAAAGATTTCGTAGATGGTCTTCAAAATGTTTTTGGACCAAACCGAAAGTTTCTACACCACTATCTAACCATGTGAAAAGATGTAATCAATAATAAGATACCTTATAACTCAAATTATAATGAAATAATGTTAGTGTTTCAACCCTATTCAACTTTTCTTTATTTTGTTTTGACGTATGTCAGCACCCCGTCAGCATCTTAACAACTCACTGGAGCGCGGTCGCTATCGCATGCATCTGATCCAACTGAACCGAGACGCGACTGAGTCACAACCTGGATCGGCAGACTGGGCAAATGAGTACAAACTGTCTACAAACCTATTAGTATTATTAGGATTAAATTTATGGTAATATATAATTAATCAATCAATCAAATTGTCACACCTTTTTCATTGTAGAGACAATGAAGCGTCACTTGCCACGATCCTGACACAACTCCCTTGCTTCCCTAACTTCGACAATTCTCTTCATACAAACTCTACGTTAATATAATTATAAATATTTATTTTATATGAATAAAAAAAAATGTCCTTTACAAAGGTATCTATACTATATTTTGTTCATCACATTTTACAAGACATTAAGGATAAGATAATTAGTTAGGATTAAATTGTATTTAAGGAAAAACAAAGTAATGTCCATTAAAATACAAATTTCCTTCCAGACAAAGTTGTGGAACGTGATAAAGTTTAATAAATTTGCAAGTTGCTTCAACATCCGATTAAATGGAAGGATTTATCATTTATTATATTCTTAAGAGGATAACAAGATAAGTACTTGTTTTATTTACATTTTTCGGTAAAGGTATATTTAATAATTATTTATTTTTATAATAAAAAAATATATTGTGTAATACGTAGTTTAACTCAGATTAGTCGACCTTTAAGAAACAAAGACCGAGTTCAATTTCCCGTCGCAGCCAACAAAATGTGTGCAGTCCATGAATGGATTAAAAAACGTAGATAAAAAAATTATATATGTTGTAAAACATAAAACATCCATAAAAGTTAATAACGATTAGTTATAGATCAAGCGGCCAAACTTAACCAAAGAGTAATTACTCAAATTTTACAACTCTATTGAGAACATAGTTTCGTCTACATTGATGACTTTGGAATATGAAGGTTAAATTGCGAGTCATTGATGTAAGGGTTCGTTCAGACCCGATACGTTAAACAACATAAATACGGCGGATCCAGCGTAACCTAACTTTATTAAATCGACAAATGTATACTCCCTATTTTTGACAAATGTATATACTTTCTTTTACCACAGCTCCTAACACATTGTTATAGATTTAATCCACTAACCAATGCGTTATTCGCAATGCGTGCACTAGTTTGAAACGTGCAAAAGTCCTGGGTTCGATTCCCGGTCGAAGCAAAGATTTGATTCATAGCATTAGTAGATAATGTTGTAGAATTAGATTGAATATTACAAATATTTGTTAATAAAAAACAACGTTAGTTACGAGTCTGGTTGTAAAAGAGTGGAGAACCGAAGTGCCCAGTCTGCCGATCCGCGGTAGTACCACCACTTACAAGTTTAATAGACCGTGAAGTAACTTAGTCACATTTCGGAATCAGTTTAGTTCTTGGACTGTAGTTGGGTGCTGTCATATGTCATAATAAAATATGACTTATTGTGACTCTACATATGACAGCACCCCGCTTGATGTTAAGCCGAAGTGTGGTCCATGAATGAATGTCACTGCTAATACAATTCAATAACTGTGAGTAGCAATCACATCCACTATGCCGGCCTAGATGGAACCTGCAACTTACAAGCTGATCTCGAAACGTGACCAAATCACTTCACGGTCTGTATACTTGTAAGTGGTGGTACTACCCCGGATCGGCAGACTGGGTACCACTCTTTGATAACAAGACCCGAAGCAGATATCAAACTTTTTATATTAACAAATATTGCAATATTTAATATTATTAAATAAAAGCTATGAAACAAATATTTGCTCCGACTGGGAATCGAACCCGGAACTTTACGCGCAACGTTCGTCCACGCCTGTCGTCAAAATATATTATAGTTAATTTGTAATAATAATATAGTAGTTTACTTGTACTTATATATCTGCGTATCAAAACATGTGCTGCATTGTTAGATTATTCAATTTCATTTTTAGATTCCATACCTAACCTTGGATCCTTCAAGCGAAGCATAAAAAACTTCCTTGACTAGCATAGGAAAGCCAGTATTTAACACAAACAGGCTAAAAATATATGGTTTTTAAAGAGTTTATGAAGCAAATTAAAATTTCGAGTGATGTGAAAAAACCCTTAGGGAAAGACTGTATTAGAATTGATACTGGATAATGACAGTTGATGGACTTTGGACCTTGATCCTTAAAGAGCTCATAGTTCACAGTTTCTGATAGAACAACTACTATGAAATAACAAGTACTAAATCAATTAATCAATCAAACTGCCACGCCTTTTCCCACAGAGATAGGCACGATCCTAAAACAACTCCCTAGCTTCTCTCACATACACAATTCTTTACATACAAGCTCGTAAAGAATACAAGCGGTAAAAGTACTATATGTTTGGAGTTTATATTACAGGCCGGCTGGAGAGATTGAAAATACTGATTCAGGCCATTAATATCCACAGAGACACTATTTATTTAACTGCAAATAACAGTCGCATCCACTAAGCCGGCCTAGTTGAAACCAGCAACTTACAAGCTGATTCTGAAATGCGACTTCATGGTCTCTACACTCAGATACCACCCCGGATCGGCAGAATGGGCAAATGACGACCAACTATCTGCCCATTACTTTTAAAATGAACTAAAAACCGCCCAGACCGCGTAAATTATATAAACAAAAAAATTAATGAATTAAACAAATTTTATGCGGCTTACTATCGCCTTTATATTCTCGTGGTCGAAACGTCGGAATTAAAAATTGTATAATCTTTAACCAAATATAAACAAGTCTACCTTCTTTTTGTTATATTTACATTTCTATACTAAGCTACTAAAGTGCTTGTATCATAGAAACAGGACAACCAAAGTACAAATTTCAAAGATACATCAGTATCGGCAAGTGGTTTAGAACCCGTGCTTTTGGTTTGCGTAACCATTGCACTGCCACTATACCACGGTCTTTTGTATAAACGTCCGCAATTTCAAAACCAGCAATCAAAAAAAACGTTAAAGCAATTAGTTTGTATTATAAAGTTATTGCTCGGTGTAAGTAGTGTACAAACAGTCGAGCCTCCACTTAGAGCGGCCGAAGAAGAGTACGCCCCATGTCGTGTTTACTTTGAACTTACATTTCAGTACTTTTCACGATATCTGCACTCTAGTTTAATACATCCTAATTTATTTTATGTACTGCCTAACTCCCCTTAAACAACTTCAAAGTTTTGTTGATCTTTAATCTCTGTAATGCTTTGCAAATGATTTGCATTTTATTTATTAAAATTTGTACTGTTTTTAAAATGTTAAATAGATTGCATATTGGTTAGGGGTCATAAATATAATAAATACATAACAGGGTTTTTTTATGATTGTGCATTGGATAGACATATGACAGCACCCCGCCTAATATTAAGCTGCGGTCCATGAATAGTCACAGCTACTACAATTCAATATTTGTAAGTAGCAGTGACATCCATTATGACGGCCTTGTTGAAATCGGCAGTATACACACTGAAATAATATTACTAACGCTAGTAATATTAGGTTAATAAGTATACAAGCTGATCTCGAAACGCGACTTAATCACTTCACGGTCTGTATACTTCTAAGTGGTGGCAGTACTACCCCGGTTCGGCAAACTTGATACCTCTGTTTACCACTCTTTGATAACCAGACCCGAAGCAAATATCCGCCTTCTACCAATTTTCACAACCTTAATTTTTAAGAGTGGTACCCAGTCTGCCGATCCGGGGTAGTACCACCACTTACAAGTATACAGACCGTGAAGTGATTTGGTCGCGTTTCGGAATCAGCTTGTAAGTTGCCGATTCCATCTAGGCCGGCATAGTGGATGTGATTGCTACTCACAGTTATTGAATTGTAGTAGCAGTGACATTCATTCATTGACCACACTTCGGCTTAACATCAAGCGGGGTGCTGTCATATGTCGAGTCACAATATAAAAACAAAAAGGTGCATAGTTCATAGTTATTATGTATAGGCCACGAAAATGAAGTTTATCTAATAATTATTTTCTCTAATTTTGTATTTTAATTAGATCATTATTCGGTTGTACTTTGAGTATATGTTGCATGTAAATTAAGCCCATGTAATTGATGTCCTAATTTGTTTTGTCACAATGTTGGCTGTGAATTACATTGTTGCCTTATAATTAAAGCGATTAGTTACACTTTCGGTAACATTTACTGGCAATATAATTATTAAATTTATAAATTTCTTTCGTCAATCTACTTTCACTCATTCTTTCCATGGGACCAAAAAATCAAAACATTTCTATGTCAATCCGTGTCATAACATATTCTTTCAAACCCCATCTTTCGCGCACTATGCTAGTTGTAAAACGTTTAGAACTGATTTGGGTAGATCGGCAGACTGGGTAAATAGGCAGACAGGGACTTCGTCGCGTCTCGCGATCAATAAGCTTTTTTAACTGGGCCGTTATAGTAGCCTGTACTTGCAATTACTTAGCTGTAGTGGCAGTCGCCTTCGTTCATGGAACGCACTAAAGCTTAATATCAGGTAGGGTGCTGTCATATGTCCAGTCCCAATAAAAAAATGTAACAAGAACTAATAAAAAATATCCCTGTATTATAACATTTTTAGTAAAAGTTATGAAAAATCAAGCAGAAAAGGGAACAAAAATGTAGTCAGCCTTTTCGAAATGAAACTTATGATTGTTGAAAAGTTTTAATAATCTCACTGGGGACGAGTCGCAGCTGGCAAAAGACTCTCTACGAATATTTTTATAATTGACGATTCATTTGGCGCTTAAATCGAGTAAAGAAACTAAAACGTGACATTTGAATCAGAAATAAATTCAAAAGCAATTTTATTTGTGTCGTAACATCATTTAATACGTAACTCATCGATGACGTAACTTGAATACATACATAGCAGGCGTAGAGTCGATGGTCGTTGAAGTTGTGAAGTTCTCCAATAGAGACTATGCCATTTACTGACAAACGCAGCGAAGAACAAGTCCCACCAGATCGATCGATCGATTCGACTAATAAGATGATGGCCCTAAATGAATAATTGAAGGAAATGTAGAACTAAAAGAAATTTGGCCGTTCCCTAGTTTGTCGGTTCGGTGTCTGCAGCGTTAAATTCCGTGCACCGTCTGATTAATTATATATAGACGCAGCTTTCCGAACACCTGCGTATCCCATCCAAGTTCATTAAAAATACTCATACGGCATATTTTCGGACAAAAACACATTGCAAAAACGGATAAAACCAAGATCGCTGCGTAAAATGAGATGGGAGAGAAGCCTTATTAAAAAAATGTTATACCACAAATAAAACAAAATACCTATCTTATTCTGTTTCTCGTCATATCTCAACTTCGTTAACAATTGTACGGAATACTTATAAAATCCCGTTGTAGCCTTATATTAAAGTTTCGATGACAAACTTTTATCTGAGACTCAATTGCTAGCGACCAAATGTAACAAGTATAATGCCTGGATTTTGGTTAAAGTAGGTTACATAGTATATTCAAAAAGAAATAATTTTACTAATATATTTTTTCTTGCTGTAATATTTCCAGAAAATGCATATTATAAAATATGGCAGTTTTTTTTAAATATATGCAGGCAACAAATAATATTTATTTATCCCTTAATTTAATTATCAAAACTATTGCAGTTTGTTACAGCAGTTAGAGCGTTAGTTGCTCCTTTAATGCACTGGTAAATTAGGCTTTTTCTTAGTTTTGAAATAATACTATAAAATAATACTTGAAATTTTCATATCGTTAGTATACATTAATATTAAATTTGTACTAACGATATGAAAATTTCAAGTTAACGTCGGGTCGCAGAAATTATTCGAGCAATTGCCTTATTTATTAATAAAGTAGGACGCGAGGACGTCCTCTCGTTGTTACTGCTGAAGGTAGACCATATATCTCTAGACGTTACAAAAAAAAGCCCAAAACAATCCAAACTACTATCAAAACTATCTGGATTTGTAATTTCGAACTGCCTTCATAAATATCGCATTAAAAATTAACGTCATAACTATCAACGTTTATTTTTTAACTTTTAAAGCTATGTCTAGTGATATTTCGTCTGAATAATGAAATGACGAATTTCATTATATAAAATTACATTAAACATTGCCGGATTATTGTGAGTCAGACATATTTTTCCATGGTAATGTTTATGATGTCATTATAAATAATTTGTTTATTTTCTTTTCTTATTCCATTTTTTACATTCTATTTTACTTTTTTATTGTGATTATCCCTCAAGTTACTTGCGCTACAAACAAAGATAATCCTAAATTTTATTTTACATTCTTTTTAATGGATTTAGAAGTAATGGTTTAGGTAATAGATTTTTTTGTTATTTCTATACAAGTTTAGCATAACTTGTACTAAACTTTCTTCTATCATACAAACAGGACAACCAAAGTACATACATAAAAGATACATAGGTACCAGCAATTTATTAAAATTAACGACATGTATAATATATAAAATCGCTCAAAAAACGACAACCGATGGCCTTCCCTAGAGGTTCTAGAGTGGAGGCCACGAAACGGCAAACGCAGGGCAGATAGCCACTAAGGCGACGACATAGTGATATTCACGAATAACTAGTGTCACGAACAATTGGCATCTTGTCGTTCGGAGTGGCGTTCTAATGATGATATTGAATATTTAAAAAAAACAATTAAACATAGAAAGTTAATTTAACACGTTTAACATGAAGTACATATTTTCATACTAATAAATATCAAAATCGAGTACTTTGATTCCCCTTTGGGCATCGACGTATCTTTGACATTACCAAGGTTTAATAAACACAAAAACAAATAATTTTAATATAGCTGAGATATCCTAAAGCAAATAAAGCATGAACTAAATAAACTTTGAAGCAAATTTGTTTTTCCTGACGGAGTGTAGATATTAATAAAGTCAGCTCCGTCGATGCCAAAGGCTAGTTACGTTTTAAATAAAACTTTCCTTCATTCGCTCCAGACGCGTCAAAACGAAAAACTCTGCACAAACCAGTCCTTATTTTCTTGTGAAGAAAATTTATTAAAAAGTTCCCATAGTGAAAAGTAGTTTTGGCGTAGTTTAGTGGTGGACCGACCAACGACGGATAGCGGACAAAACTTATCAACTTTATTTTTTCTTTTTGTATAATTTTAATAGGAATTTTTCTGTAGAATTTCACAAGTTTAGTGATGAAAAAGTTTAAACTCCTTTTTTTTATAAAGAATAAATTTATTTTTTCATATGTTTGAATTGAAACTTACACTAATAAAATGTAAAACTTAGATGACTGAGAAAGTTCCCAATATAGACCTTTCTCAGACATTATGTTTTCTTGTCATAATATAATTGTAAAGTTGCTATCCCAAACTTGTACACTTGACGCTAATGCTGTCATCAAAGCGCCAAACAATAAAAAAGGAAATATTTAATAGTTCGAACATAATAATTTCTGATGATTTTCCTATTTCATACTTTTTAGGGGGTGATTTTTCAAGTTTCTTTTTTTATTTTATAAATATTAGGTTTCATTGTCTGCAAAGTCACGTTTTATAATATTTAAAATATTTCTCATTTTTATTAATGCGACAATATCATTAGGAATTGTTTAAATAACATTTAACTTTTGCGCAGGCCGTGTCTTATCTCATGCCTACCGAGAGCAGGTGTTAAATAAACTGGATAATAACGAAATAAACCAAGTGAAAAATATTAAAATATAAACTTCTATAAACTGGCGTGGCGGTGTTTATAAAAACACTGAAATTGTGATATCTAAGGTTTTCTAAATAAATGTTATTTAACTTTTAAATTATAAGTTTTTTTTAATATTACTTTATATTTATTAAAAAATTAATAGATAGTGTCGGGCATGGGTTTGGATGAGGACTGCTTAGAACAAAGTGCAAGTAAGTCATTGCAGGTAAAAGTGCAAAGACTGTCCAGTTGTGCTGTAAAAGTACACATAAATGTATATATACTTGTGTGTATATAGAAAGTATACATGTACGAGTATATGTACAATTTTTTTTTGTGACACGACATCTGTTCTCGACCTGCCTGATGATAAGCAAGAAGAGATCCAAGAGTGACGACGACTAGAGTAACCGAGTCAGTTCTCAGCTGCCGCAGCCGCCGCTACTATGCCGGCCTAAAAAAATTAAGTCTTATTTTATTACTAGGCACAAATAGATATTAGGATAGATATTTATTTAATAATAGACTGACATTAATAACATCTAAATTTAAACGCACTGCAAAAGCACAAATCTCTTCGAGTCTTAAATAAAATCATCTCCATTAACGAAATTATATTTCATCTTTATCTTTGGTTTTGTCAAATTTCGCCCGCCATTGTTTGTGGTTAGAAACGTTTATCAAGACTTAATGGTTAGATTTCCAAACAAATACCAAACAAAATTCTATTTAAATGTCATAATAATAAAGTTCATTTTATGTTTTTAAATGATAAATTATAATTTAAATCATTTTCAATATGCTTCGTGCTCACGGAAAGTAGATGATTAAGTAAAATTTAATAATATTATCTTCATTCTTGTTTTCAAATTTCAAATTGCAAATCATACTTTTACTAGAACAATCATACTTTAAATTATGTTTAGATTTACATTTTCTGATATTTTGATTGACTTAGGGCGGACGTTGACTTGAGCGTTTGTTTTAAAATAAAAATGTAATAGTTTAAGTAACGTAAGTAAAAATAATATAATATGTATTCTAATATGTATCTCCGTGTAAAGACCGTAACGTACTCAGTAGCTTGCCGGATGTCAGCTAGACTGGCATAGTGGATTCGATTGCTGCTTGCATAGTCGAATTCACTCAAAGATCTAAATACATTTTTTTAAATTATTTTTTGTTTTTACATTTCTACTTGAATACTAAACTACGAAACGTGACTGTAGAAATAGGACAGTCAAAGTTAATATAGCAAAGATACATTTTTACCGGTAATTCGTTTTGAATCCACGGCTGTTGGTTTGCGAGGCCATTTATGGAATTTCTACAAGCACTGCACCACGGTAAAAAATAAAAAAAAAGTTTTTTCTTTTAATAAAATATTGTTGTTAAAGAATAATGTTCCCTAGACTAACTACATAATATTAGATGACGATTGTATATCGACTAACAGCTAAGTTTTATATTGCTGAAATTGACTAATAAATATTCATAGCGATTTTCCTTTATAAAGACTGTTGAACGAATGATACGTTGCCTTAATCGGGTAATCGACGAATTATAATATACTTCTCGCAAAAATTAAAGGAACAAAAAAATTTTCTAAATTTTTTGGCAATTTTCAACAGGCTGTATTTCAGTGAAAAATGGTCGTACAAGAAATGAAAAAACATAGTTTTTCAAGCCTAAAGACTCTAGTTTTCGAATTTTTTGGTTAAAAACTTTTTGAAGCACCGGTAGCCCTGAAATTCTTGGATAAAGCACGAATAAAAAACATTCCAAATATTTTATTATTTTCTTTTTGCTCTACGGGCATGGAAATTTTTTTTCGAGCTAGACCAATGCATAAGTCCCATATCCTGTTTATTCAGCTTCAATTTCTTTTTCGCGGAATTCAGATACGATCATTTGTCTTTGAGATATCGAATTTTGAATGCAAAAGGATCCTTTTTCACTCAACTGCCAATATCTCTGAAATTACTGGTCACCCAGCGAGTGGACAGAAAGTTTCGTTATTTGCAGAAAATTTCCTACAAAAATTTTTCATGGTCGATTGAAAAATTTTTTTTTTCCACCTGTAACGTTAACGTGAAAATAGAGCAAAAAAATGCCATTTTCCCTTTTTTTGGTTAATCGACTGTATCTTCGGCAATATTGGGGGAAAAGCTTAGGTTAGAAGAAATTTTTTCAGTCTAATGTACCAAAGGCCCTCCTAAATTTTTAGATCGATCGGTTCAGCGGTTTTCCTGGACCGAATGGTTGAAATTTTGAAAAAATTAAGGGAACAAGATTTTTGTTCCTTAAACTTGACTTAATCTTTTTAAAAATCAATAATTTAATTTTTTTCGGCTTTTTACTTAATTTTCAGTTTTCTGAAGTTTGATTAAAAAAAATCAAAAAAAAATTTTTTACGATTAAAAACGACCTCGGTTTTCCTGTATGGTAACGACCGAAGACCTCGAGCTTGGCGTCGTTCAGGTCAACGTTATGAACAGTGTTTTATTCGTCCCATAGCTGCTCACGGTGGGGATCGGTGATGGTTTGGGCTGCAATTTCACGGGATTCTCGAACTCCTTTAGTGATTGTTCGAGACACTCTCAATGCTAGGCGTTACATCGACCGAATCTTGCGACTTCAGGTGTTACCTTTAGCAAGAAACAGGAGAGGATTTATTTTTATGCAGGATAATGCTAGGCCTCACACAGCGAATATCACCCGTCAATTCTTTCAGACAAACAACATTAGATTGTTGAGGCATCCTGCAATGAGTCCTGATCTGAATCCCATAGAGCACGTCTGGGACTTATTGAGCCGCCGATTGCGTCAAAATTATCCCAATCTGAATAATTTAGCAGCATTAGAGAACGCTTTGATAAGAGTTTGGCGTCAGATCCCTCAACGAATGATCCAAAATTGCATTTCGAATATGCGACAAAGATTGCTGTGATTAGGAGCAGAGGCGGGAACACTCGATACTGAACACGATACACACACACACACACATACACACATTTCACACTTTAGAAAATGAGTTTGGAGTCGTTAAATACTGTGGAGCTGAACGACCTGTGGGTCTCATTTTTTCCGAAGAATCATAACACACGTGCGTAAGCACAAAAGAAGCGTAAATCCGACCGTGCAACCTCCACGTGGTATGCTTTGGATAACGCTAATGCCAGCGGTGAACCAGTTATCTATTATCAATCAGTCCAGGAAAACCGCTGAACCGAGCGATCTAAAAATTTAGGAGGGCCTTTGGGGTACAATAGACTGAAAAAATTACTTCTAACCTAAGCTTTTCCCCCAATATTGCCGAAGATACAGTCGATTAACCAAAAAAAGGGAAAATGGCATTTTTTTGCTCTATTTTTACGTTAACGTTACAGGTGGAAAAAAATTTTTTTTCCAATCGACCATGACAAATTTTTGTAGGATATTTTCTTCAAATAACGAAACTCTCTGTCCGCTCGCTGGGTGACCAGTAATTTCAGAGATATTGGCAGTTGAGTGAAAGAGGATCCTTTTGCATTCAAAATTCGATATCTCGAAGACAAATGATCGTATCTGAATTCTGCAAAAAACAAATTAAAGCTGAATAAACAGGATATAGGACTTATGCATTGGTCTAGCTTGAAAAAAAATTTCCATGTCCGTAGAGCGAAAAGAAAATTATAAAAAAATTGTAAAATTTTTTATTCATGCTTTATCCAAGAACTTCAGGGCTACTGGTGCTCCAAAAAATTTTTAACCTAAAAATTCAAAAACTAGAGTCTTTAAGCTTCAAAAGCTATATTTTTCATTTCTTGTACGACCATTTTTCACTGAAATACAGCCTGTTGAATATTGCCAAAAAATTTAGAAAACTTTCTTGTTCCTTTAATTTTTGCGAGAAGTGTACAATTTTGACAAATTTCAATAATAATATCTTTAATAAATTCGTATCTCCTAATTTTTCGTACGATTTTATTGATACTGGAAGTTTTTTTTTCTTATTATTATTTCTTATTTATTATGTAATTACATATTTTATTAATTTGCAGATTCGAGGCAGTTACACAACGTTTAAAGTGAAGTGACTCGGTCGCGTTTTGGGATAAGCTTGAAAGTCGCTGGTTCCAACTAGGCTGGCATTACAATTTACTGATACAACTGCTACTTGCAGTAATTTAACTATAGTAGCAGTAGCCTCTATTTATGGACTGCACTCCAGCTTACATCGGGTTGGGTGCTGTCATATAGCTATCTACAATAAATAAATAAAATGTTTTATTTTTATTTTATTTCATATCTCCAACAAACAAAATAAGTTTTAGTAATAATAAATTTAAAAGGTAAAGAATATTTTACTGAACTTATATTTTACTGAACTTATATTTTTCTTTTCGCCTGCAAAAAGTTCGTGGTTCACTTTAACAGAACAAAGACCAATACACCTTTCCAGAGTTACCTAATAAATTAATTAACATAAAATCTAATTAAAAAAAAACACGTCTTGAATAAAATTAAACCCTTATAAATCTTAACAGTTTGCATTACCTTTTGTTAGTAAATGCAAATGAACTATAAAGTCAGCCGTGGCCTATTTAACAATAGACCTAGTTAAGATTTAAATGTTAACAAACATACCGTTTCTACAAACTTACCCGTCTGTATTCATGAGCCAATTTAAATTGCTCGGACTTCATGACGTCCGCATTATGAGGTTGAGCAAATATTCACGAAGTGCGTTGCCTGTTCCATAGAGTAAAGTTTTAGCCCAAGGACCATTTTTGTTTTGCCTAAAGTATTATTGCTAACGCTAACCTAATCTGTATATCCCTAATTGAGACCTAAGATTCTGTAAGACGAGGCGCCGGAGGGGAGCTGCGCGCCTTATAACAAAATCTTAGCTTGTGATGTATGGTGTCAGGTCAGACCAACTGTTTTGCTTCCAGGAAATAAACACTATCTACATAGACTATTCAGCGCACCAATTTCTCTTAATAGACTTAAATGATTAAGCATCATTTCGTACATCATTTCAGTGGGAATCTAACCCTATAGTTATAATTTTTGGTTGGTTTTCCTAATAAAATTGTTGTAATTTTGTTTGGTAAATTAAATATTAAGTGATCATTGAAAATAATTAACCTTAACGTACATCATTCCTGTGGACTCTAACTCTATAGTTATAATTGTTAATCGGTTTTCTGTCTATAATCTAAAGTGATCATTGAAAATAATTTACTTAGTCAAATATCAGATGATAGTATATATATCAGTGGTATTAATTAAAGTTATGAACTAAATGTTAGTTATATTGACACCCTTAAAGTTTCTAATTGATCAATTGCCAAACCTCATGGGTGGTTTTAGCTTAAAGATACTATATTTTTGGGAAATATTATTAACTTTAACTCTATAGTACAGGTTAAGTTATTACTAAGCATTCTTTTACATGTCGTAGACCTTACGACGTTATTATACATTTAGACTTAGGCCGTCCATAGACAGACCGCATCTTGCGGTCGTGACCGACTGCAAGATGCGGTCTTCGCACGGCGATCTGCAGTTTCCATACTAAATTCATATCCGCAACACACGGAGTTCACGAGCGGTTGGAGCAGTCGCTCTGCATTCGAGTTTCGCCGTGCGGTCGACTGCTTAGAGCTGCCAGACCCACCATACACGGACCGCTACAAGCGGTTGCTGCCGACCTCATTTCGGAATCTGTCCGTTGTATTTTATGGCTTAAAATCAAATAAAACCACGGACATTCTAAATAAAGTAGTTGAAAAATTTTTGAAAAAAAAAAACAAAGCATGAAATATTCCATACTGTTCTTTTGATTGTAGTATTGGACGCACCCAAATACTACGGTGTCTTCTGCGCCTACGCATGCGCAACAAGAAGCAAGAAATTTCTTCGTCGAAATCCATCTTGTAAACGAACTCGCATCAGTATTATTTTGCGGCTCTAAGCAGTCATAGTCGACTGCAACACGACTACATTATGCGGTCCGTCTATGGCCAACCTTAGTGGGTGCCGAGTGAAGTCCAAAAATAGAGGCGACTGCAGGGCCGTCTTAAGCATATTCAGCGCCGGGGTGCGAAAGTCAAGGCTCCGCTCGCGTGGTCTCAGTGTAATAGGTACCTATCGAAGTTATGGCGGTCGGCATGCGCCCCCTAGGACTATGCGCCCGGGTGCACCGCACCCCTTGGACCCCCGGGTAAAGACGGCCCTGGGCGACTGTTACTATAGTAAAATAACTGCAAGTAGCAGTATTATCCACTAGGCCAGCATAGTTGGAGCAGGTTTATAGTTCCATCCCGAAACGAGACTAAGTCACTTCACGGTCTGTACGATTGTAAGTGGTGATAGTATCACTACTCCTAATCGGCAAAAAGGGCACGACTGCCTACCACTCCTAAAACTTTTTGACTTCTCGTCGCAAGTTTCTGTCATTAATAATTTAAATGAAGCCCCCAAACTAATTGAGTAACCAAATCTTTTATTTAACAGACATTTCTAAGAAATAAAAGGGTTAAAATAATATATGTAATTTAAGAGTCGCGATTCGGGATCGACTTTTAGGTTACCGGTTCCAACTAGGCCGGCATAGTGGATGCGACTGCTACTTGCAGTAATTAAACTGTAGTAGCAGTAACATCAATGCATCCACCGCACATCAGCTTAACATCAGGCGGAGTGGTGCCTTGCCACAATAACAAAAATGTCAATGTTTCTTTAAGCTTTTCTCTTTTTAGATACAAATCTATACTAATATAATAAAGCGGAAGAGTTTGTTTGTTTGTTTGTTTGTTTAAACGCGCTAATCTCAGGAACTACTGGTTCGAAATGAAAAATTATTTTTGTGTTGGATAGATCAATTATCGAGGAAGGCTTTAGGCTATAAAACATTACGTTGCGACTTATAGAAGCGATTCTTCGTCAGTCGAAATGAAGACAGTCGAAAATGTGGAAAAAACGGGGAATATTATTCGTCTTTGAGGGTTTCCATTGCGTGCGCTGCGAAAACCGTTCGAGATACCCAAGAAATATGTATGAAAGAATTATTCCTCTTTAAATTATCTAAAAAAATGTCTGCGACCGTATATGTCTATCTTTTAAGATTAACTCACAATAACCGTTTTTATGATAGTAAAATTTGGTCTAAATTAATGCATTATTACAAATTATTTGTCAGAGTTGTATTAACATAATAATATTATTCTTTATCGAAATAAATGTGTTATTAATTAAGAGTATTTAACGGTGAACAAAATTGTCATTGACATCACCTAATTTCAATAAACATCTTATAAGATAATACAATTTTAAAATAACTCTGAAACAAAATTCACACGCGTCGCATGATGAGCGCTAACCGGCGGGCGAGGAGAGGCGGTGCTTGCGGGCGAGGCGGAGGGGGGTGTAGCTCTACGAGTGTAGTCTGTCTAAGCCGAAATGACGCGCCCCTCCACTGCATTTACGCATACGAGCAAATATAAAATATGGATAAAACACACCGAAAATGCAGAAATTGGTTATTCAGTTGCTGGTTAGACACAAAGGAGGAACGAACGTGATGAAGTTTAATAGTATAGTTAGTAATATTTGCATTCACACATTTAAATAAACTAATAAAGTGGAGGGGCGCGTCATTTATAGACAGACAAGCATACTATGCGGTCGGCTCCCTACTGATCGGTTGAATGCAGAGTTAATTTGTTTTTACGATATAATATCATCGTGCAAAATCCTTTTTTATACAATTTCATTTTGTAGTAGTTTTCTCTATAGTAGGTAGTGTTTGTTTTAAGTATAGGATTTTGTTTCTAATATTTTCACAATAACACTTTTTTTGTTTTGTTGTAAATAATACCTGTAAGTGTCATCTACATTATTTCAAGGTTAGGTTTTACAATTCTTATTAGGTTAGGTTTTAGTTTAAGCAAGTTTGGTTAAGTTTTTATTTCCTTCGTTCTTTCTTCGTCACTGTAATGCCTAGAAAAAGGACTTCTCGGCAGACTGCTGCTGCAAAGTGGCTGCGGAGTTTTGCGCACAAGAAAATAAATAAAATAAAATAAAACGCAGAAGTACTTTAAAATATATTCTTTTTAAAACTACTTTAAAATATATTCTATTAGTTACGTAATTTAATCGTCTAAAATAAGTCGCGGGTAACAGCTATAGGTAATTTATAATAAAGCTGAGCAGGTAGGTAAACAAAAAATTAATAATATGATTCCCAAAATAACTATTCCACGCGGACGCAGTCGCGGGCACAGCTAGTATCACTATATTTGCAGAAGGTAATTTCACAACGAAATTCTTTAAAGAAAAAGCAAAAATGTCTTTCTTTATAGACGTGGTCGTGAGAATTGGCTCCAAATTGCAGTATTAAAGAAATGAACGGTAGAATTTTTCATAAATATTTCGTGTCGATTCTAATATTAGGTTTCTATGTAGGTACGGAATTATTATCAGAAAAAGAATATTTTTAAACATTTTCAGACCAATAAAAACTGGTTTATCAATAAAAACAGACAATATTAGCTTTGAACTAACATTTCGATCTAAAAGTCCAGGGAGTACTGATACAGGAATACTGATACTGGGAGTAATGAACGTAATAACAATCCAATAGTGGTTTCATTGTCAGATTGTCACGCCTTTTTCCCACAGGGATAGGCAAAGACAATGAAGCGCCACTTGCCACGATCCTGACGCAACTCCCTCGTTTCCGTCACATCCAAAATTATATATATTATGTTCTTCTCACTCATATACAGGTATGTATATAAATTTCTATTCAATTTAATATATGATATCTGAAGAGTCCGCAAATAGAGTCAGAGTCTGCTACTTGCAGTTCTTTAACAGCAGTATGAGTGGCCTCCATTTATGAACTTTACTCCAGCTTAACATTAGGCAGAGCGCTGTCATATGTCGTGCTCCAAAAAAAAAGTGTAAATTTGATTTGTACAAAAAATATGTATGGCCATTAAAATAATGTTTCCCACAAATTGCGCCAATAAAACCTGGAATTACCTCAAACTCTACAAGAAGAACTGTTAGAGCTGAGAGCATGGCTATAAAAACTAACAACTCTAATAAGAAACAGTGATAAAAATCTATATAAACCTATGTCCAGTTTCATTTTAACTATTCGGAAGGGCCCACAAGAGTTGCATATTATTGCACCTATTCTTCTTTTGTATCATCATATGGAATCGAGGTATATTGAAATAAAGAAAATAGAATATTCAAATCAAGTGTTTCTTGTTTTGTATATACCAACTGTGGTCATCTAGTACCTATGATATACTTGTATAGTTAAAATAAATAAATAAACTATTTATTTAACTTCAGATGTCCAGACTTTATGTTTTTTAGAAATGTCAAGAAAGGTCCCCGTTTTATTCTCGCCTCCAAATAAATTTATTTGGTCAGTCTTTCTTCATCCATCGCATTTTATCTTTGAAGAGCAGTATGCTGATCCGAATTAGTTCTACCACTTTCAAGTATACAGGCCGTATATAGTGACTTAGTCGCAATAGTGACTTAGTCGAAAGTTGCCGATTCCAACTGGGCCAGCCTAATGGATGAATAATTAATGAACCGCACTCCAGCTTAAAATCAGGTAGGGGCTGCTCTCCTGTGTTAAGCCATAGCAATTTTTTTTGTATGACTGTGAAATTTTATATTTTGATATATATAGAAACAAATTTATATTATTCTGATGACTACACGAGATGTCGATTTCCATTCGCTGACCGCTCGTAAATGTCGGTTATTTTATGAGGTGCAAACGTTTGCATCCGTATCCATTGCATTCGTTCAGTGTGCAATTTTACGTCATCGTGTCAAATTTACGAGAAGGCTCATCGATTCGAATGCGGTGAGTATGCACAAATTGGTGATTTCAAAATCTGCTATATAATATAATTAGTGGACTAATTTTATAGCTATATTAATAGCTAAAGGGTAACGAATAGTTAATATTGGTTATGATATGGTTATAAAATGGTTGGCTGGCATAGTGGATGCGAATATAGTAGTAGTCGCCTTCATTCATAGACCGCACTCTGTACTCCGAATGACTGCTTAACATCAGGCGGGGTGCTGTTATATGTTGAGTCACGATAAAAATTTAAAGAAAAGTATGGTTCTAGGTGTTTTAAGATTACTTGCATTGTACATAATTGTACAGTGAATAAAAATTAAGTTAATTTGTTTCGTAGTGATGATATTTTTCGCTAGGTCTAAGTTAATTTTTATAGTTAGTCTTCTATTGCCATCTGTTTACTTATTAGCAGTAATATTCTTCTCTAGGGTGCTGTAAAAATAGATTTTGAATTATTAATTTATTTAAAGATGTGGTTATATTTAAATTACAAAGTATAAATTAATATAATCAAAGTACTTACGACAGTCTGCCTCAAGAACACAATTGTTCGAGGAATCTCTGAAGTAGCCTTGTTCACAGATGCACCAAGGTTTGCAGATAGCTGGAGGTGGAAGATCCTCTTGGTTTTGGCGGTTAGTGCAGTCCTCTAATAAATCAGGATCCGAGCATGGATGCCAGTATGTATGCGGTTTAGTGCAAGTTATTTCAGCTGAAAGTTTTATTAATATTAACAGGATATATAAAAAGATTTATAAGGATTTATTAGGAATTGATACACTATGAAAAATATTTTTTTACAGTGTATCAATATACGATAGCACCTCATCTGATACGGTCCATGAATGTAAGATACTGCTACAGTTAAACAAGTGCAAGTAGCAGTAGCATCCACTTTGCCGGCCTAGTTTAGGGTATGTACACTTGGAAGTGGTCTTCCAGATCGGTAGAATGACTTCCTACCACTCTTTATATATTTCATAACCTTTCTCAAATTTGCGTAAATAACATTAAATAGGTTAAAACTTACGGCAATCAGAAGCGTGGATACATTCATCTTTTTCATTCCATCGGTATCCTGGTAAGCATCCGCATCCACCTGGACAGTTTCTAGGTGGTTTGCAAGCCATTGGCCAATCATCAGTAGGGCAAACGTTTTGTGGTGGACAACGGAAGGTGCAAGGAACATAAGTTTGATTGCCTCCCTTACAGCAAATGTAATCTGGAATAATATCAACCCTATAATTTCTACGCAATAAAATACAAACAATACAATACAAGGCAGGCCCAGAAGGGTGTTTTCCGATCAAATCGGAGACATCTTCAAGAAAGCTAGGTTGCCTTTGAGCTTGTATGAGGAGAATTGTGGATGTGAAGGAAGCGAGGGAGTTGTCTCTGCCTATCCCCATGGAAAAAAGGCGTGACAATTTGAATTTTAATAAAATACATCATTATTATTAGGTTTATTTAATAGATTTCCGAAAGTAATTTATAAATGTAATATGGATGGATGCGTTAAACAAGGTAGGCACACGAGGTGTTATCAGACCAAAACGGGCACATCATCAAGAAAGTTGAGTTGCCTAGTACCCATCAATGTAGAGCTTGTATGAAGAGAATTATGGATGTGAGGGAAGCGAGGAAGTTGTGCCAAGATCGTGGCAAGTGGCGCTCCTCTGTCTTATACCTTTGTCTTATACCTTATACCATTATTATACCTTTGCAATCTTCTGGAAGAATACATTTATTTTCTGGGTTCCTGATGTAACCTTCCATGCAATAGCATCCTGGTTGCGCTTTTACGTCATTACAATTGGGCTCTGGATTCGGGAAATCGCATGATGCTTGTGGACATGAACTACCATTTGGATTCCAGAACTCATTTTCACCGCATAGTTTTCCTGTAATAGGTTTAAAGTGTATTTTTTATAAGAGACCATGCAATCTTTTGCAAATTAAAAAAACGACCGTGGTGTAGTGGCAGTGCAATGGCTACGTAAGCCGAGTGACACGGGTTCGAAACCACTCGAACCCGTGTCATGTATCTTTGATATATGTACTTTGGTTGTCCTGTTTCTATGATACAAGCACTTTAGTAGCTTAGTATAGAAATGTAAAATTAAAAAAATAAAAATAAACTTTATTTTTTCGATACGTATTTAACAATAATACAAAAATCTTGGAAATCGTAATGCAGCAGGCAGTAGTGGTCTTTATCATTAGTCCTCATTACATTTTTAGTTCCGCTATGTAGTGCATTTAAAAAAAAACTTACCACATTCTTCAGGTTTTATGCACTTTTTACGATTGGCATCATACACGTATCCTGGGCGGCAATCGCATCCATTGAATTTGCAAGCTAATTTTGATGTAGCGATTGCTTTTTCTTTTGTTCCTAAAGATGAGCAGTGTTTACTGAACCCGCAACCCGACACTGCATATGGATCACCACCACAACTTGCTGAAATTTTATAAGTTAAATTAATAAAAAAAAGTCATTCAATCTAAGAGAAAAACAATTAGAATTGACTACTGTCAGAATAGTCACGATCTTAACAGAATTGATAAACACTTGTGCAAATTGTAGCTTAAAAACTATACACACGATACACACAAATTACGGCCTTATCACTAAAGTGGCGAACTCTTTTAATCAAGTGGAGGAAAGCAATATTAAATAGTTTAAAGAAAATTATGGACAGTGTACAAAAATATTAAACATAACCTAAAATTTAGAGGTACTATATATCGGATTATTCGGTAGACTAGATTAAGTTAAAAGGGAGAGAATGTGTTATTTTATTGTATTTTTGGAAGACGTGCACCGAATAATCACATGGTGAACTAAATATGTACTCGTACTTACAACATTCATTTTTTGGGATGCATTCACCGCTTTTACTTCTAACATAACCAGGTACACAAATACATCCACCTTTGCAATCATGTGGTGGCAGCGGGCATGCGACAAGGAATCCAACTTCATCGCAAGTTTTTGGTCCACATTGTCTATTTACACAATCAGTCCAGACTTCATTTGGTTTTGTACATTGTACAGCTATAAAATTAGGTGACAATAATATAGCAAAATACAATATTTACATTTAAAATACAAATATAGTTTTTTTATTATTATTATTATTGTGGCTTAGCATGTGACAGCATCTATAGCTACCACTATACTGGTCTGATTGAAACTAGAAACTGTTAAGCTCATCCCGAAATGCGACTGAGTCACTTCAATAAAACGGTCTATACAAATAAAATGGTGGTACTACTTCGGATCTGCAAATCTCCGGGTTTTGTCTGCTTACCACGTGTGAGGTAATTAAAATGGAGTGAAATCGATTTTCATATAAGCCAATATGCAAATTTTATACAAGTGAAAATCACGTTTACGTTTTATGTCAAAATCATTTATCTTGACTGTATATGAATAAAAGTGAAGTCAGCTCCGTGGAGTCTCACACACAGTGACACTGCGCTTTTCTATTTGGACGTTGAACATTTTTTGTTCTACCCGAAAGTAGAAAAAAAAACAACTGCAAAGCCACCTACCGGTACCGGATTTAGGAGGAGTTTGAAACACAAACAGAAGAAAATGTAATAAAAATGTGAAAGGAGTATAACAATATATTTTAGTCGTCGGCGCTCGGGAACTGCTACCATTTGCTTACTATCAGGCGAGCCGGTGTTAAATGTCGCGTCTAACCTTTTTTGAGGGGGTGTGCTGTTATGATAATATTATATTGTCTCTGTGGTAATATATAGTTCGGGGGTCACCATATCCGGTGAAGGAAAGTAATGTTAATAAGGTTTGAATTTAACCACAGAACCTGTATGAAGAGAATTGTGGATGTGAAGGAAGCAAGGGAGATGTGTAAGGATCGTGGTAAGTGGCGCTCCATTGTCTCTGCCTATCCCTGTGGGAATAGGGCGTGACAATTTGATTGATTGATTGATTTTATTACTCTAGCTTATCATCAGAAGGCCCTGAATGTCATGCCTCAATGAAAAAATAACTCCTAAGCAAATTAACACTGCGCTGTGGTAATCAGCATTTCCAGATCAGCCTTCCTAGTACGGAAATCCAAAAAGCAAAATCGAAACGTGCAAGGAATATCATTAAACTAATTTTAATTTTAACTAATTAGTCTAGCTATTCAAAGGGGGAACGCTGCCAGTATCTTCGGAACCTTGCCTAAAGGGACTCCTTTTAATAATGTATTTTAGTTAATTTTATATACTATTTTATTTTATATATATTTATATAAATATTTTTAAGGTTTTTAGTATTAGCAGAATAAAGGTGTAATTAGTACCTACATTTTAATTTTAACATTGAATAATTTTGTTTCCTTAATAAATATATGTTTATACTAATTTTAAATATTTTCTGAACATTTGATCCTGGTAAGTTATTTCTATTTAGTTACAATGATATTCCTTGCAGGTGACGATCTTGCTTCTTGGATTGCCATGCTATAGGGGCTGCATTGTTACTTGTTTATCTTCGAGTTTAAATTAAAACTAATGATGATAATATGTTACTACCTGGGGGACATTGTTCTTTTGGTATGCAAACTCCATTCCATCTAAGATACCCAGTTTCACATACACAGGCGTTTTGGCAAGGCACTTCACCGTCTATCTCGATTGGTCGAGCACAATCTCTTATAAAGTATAGACTTTCGCAGTCATCGAAATAACATGCGACCTTGCATATTCTCTTTTCATGAGGTCCGCAGGGAAGCAGAATGGGCTCAGTTAATTCTGTTGATTTAGTCTTGTTTGCAGCATCAACATCTGTAGTTTAAAAACAACTGGTATTAAGGATACAGGCGTGGGGCATTAGTTAGCACAATAGTTTGTTACGCGTAAAGCCCAAAGTTCGATTCCCGGTCAGTGTCATAGCTTTAATAAAAAAAATATTAATACTCAATGTATTGCTATTATTAGGTAATAAAAATAAGAGCGGATATTTGGTCATGGTCTGGTTGTCTGATGGGTAGACTGGGTTAGTTTTGTTGATCCGGGGCATCTAATATCGAATCGCTCGATGGTAAAGAAGAGGAGGTCCAAAAATGCCAACGACTAAAAAAACCGAGTCGGTTGTCGGTTCCACATAAGCCGGCATAGTGGATGCAACTTACAGTTATTTATCTATTGGAGTAGACACTTCCATTCATGGACCGCACTCCAGCTTATATAATATATTTCTATAATATATTATATTTTTATTGACTAACATTATCTTTATTAGAATGATTTTATAGTCATTTCTAGTGGTGTAGTGTTACTAAAATTGTCACGCAGACCAAAAGTCCGGTTCAAAACCACTTGCCAACCAAAACCACCAACGTATCATTAATATGATGTACTTTAGTTGTCCTGTGTAAGGGCGCTTCAAACGAAGCAGAAGGGTTGTCATGTGAATTAACAAAAACGCACCCCTCCTGCACTGCTCTACTACCGCAGGAACCTCCTCAGTTAAGCGCTAGTTGTATAGCGTAGATGGCAAATGTGCAAGCTGTGTTAATTAATCACCTCTAAGAAATTAAAATTCTTAATGCTATTTATTTAAACATGTCTTCCTAACATTATTTTTTATTTAATAAATAATAAAATAACTACTTACAATGTCCATAAGAAATACAGAAAAGTGTAAACAAAAACGCCTTCATATTTACTCCTCGTGCGTCCGCCTTCAAAAAAGATTCGATGAAAATTGTAATGTAAGGAAATATGATTTTATATTCGTAGCAAAGACTAATAATAAATTAAAATATTAAATACTTCCATAGAACTTTCTGTTTGGTAAAACAATAGGAGAAGATACGCTTTAAATTGTTTTGAAACGTTTACTTCAAAATTTAAATTTACTTTGAAAACTTGTACTTGATATTTGCTTTGCCACAGCTTTGTCAATAATGTCAACTGTTTTTATTGTAATAAAGGTTTATTAAAACGACAGGCGAAGCCGATTGGTTAGCGATTAGTTTGTTGCGCGTTAAGCCCCCGCTTTGATTCCCGGCCGGAGCAAATTTGTAATATTTAATATCTAATAAGTAGAATTAGATATTAAATATTACAATCGGCATAAGTACATCTGCCGATCCGGGATAGTGCCGATCAAATATGCAGACCGTGAAGTGATTTAGTCGTGTTTCGCGATCAGCTTACAAGTTGCCGGTTTTCAACGATCCTTACACAGCTTCCTTGCTTCCTTCACATCCACAATTCTCTTCATATAGGCTCTGTGGTTATGGGCACTAGGCAATCTAGCTTTCTTGAGGATGTCTCCGATTTGGTCGGAAAACACTCTCCTGGGCCTGCCTTGTTTAACGCATCCATCCACATCAGATTTAGAAATTCCTTTGGTCAATCTACTTTCACTCATCCTTTCCATGTGCCCAAACCATCGAAGCATTCCTTTGTCAATCCTTGTTACTACATCTTCATAGATGAGTTATGTAAATAAAAAATATATTCCTTGTATTTTATAATACTATGTACATTCTTGTACAATTCTTTGGTGCTAATTACCCAATTTAAGGAGTGGTAGGCAGTGGTAGGCACCTGGTCTGCCGATCTGGGGTGGTACCACCACTTACAAGTACCAGGTATACTTAGGTATACCTGGTATATACTTAAGTATACCTGGTATATACTTATGTATACAGGCCGTGAAGTGACTTGGTCGCTTTTCGGGATCAGCTTGTATGTTGCCGGTTCTAACTAGGCCGGCATAGTGGATGTGACTGCTACTTACAGTTATTGAATTGTAGTAGCAGTAACATCCATTCATGGACCACACTTCAGCTTAACATTAACCAGGGTGATGTCATATGTCGAGTCACAATAGAAAAAAAAGCCTTGTATTACAGAACGGTTACATTAAATGCCTAACTGTTATCACCTTACTAAAAAATGATTTCTATAACCTTTGAGATTTTATAAGACCGAAATTCTATCAGTTATAACCATAGAACTTGTATGAAGAGAATTGTGAATGTGAAGGAAGCGAGGGAGTTGTGTCAGGATCGTGGCAAGTGGCGCTCCATTGTCTCTGCCTATCCCTGTGGGAAAAATGCGTGATTGATTGATTGATTGATATAATATGAAAGCTGGGTTTACCAACTTAAACACTCTGCACTAAATAATTATTTTAATATAAATGGGAATCCATCCCGTAGTTTTATTCTTAAATGGTAAAAGGCCGGTAAAATAAAATTTATAATTAAAATATTGTCATATTTAATATTACCACTATTATATTTATCTTTAACATCTGACCTTGATTCCGCCTGATGTAAGCATAATGAAGGTCCAAGAGTGCCGACGAATGAAAAAAAAACTCCTCAGTTCACCTATGCCGATAAAAGGTGCTGCTTTACGCATCGCTTGAATATTTTTCTACATACATTGAATTTTAAACTGATCATTAAGACTTTTTAGATTGTCTTCTTAGACTCCGAGAAGATCTTTAGATTTTCTTTTATAAGTATAGTTTCGCATTTTTCAAATTTTAATACTTAAAGACATACCTTGGCAATCTTCTGGCAGAATACATTTCTTATGTGGGTTCCTAATGTAGCCCTTTTTACAATAGCATCCTGGTTGTGATTTCTTGTTAACGCAAGTAACCTCAGGGTTTGGATAATCGCATGATGCTTGTGGGCATGTTGTTCCGTTTGGATCCCAATATTCATTTTCGCCGCATGGTTTAACTAAAATAGTTGTAATATTTACATTTATATCAGATAATTAAATGGACATCTATCATTGCAACCACGAATTGATTTTTTTCAACTATTCACTCGGTTTTTTAATTGTGCTCAATATCTGATCTGAGATCTATTAAAATATCTAATTAACATAGGGAGCAGAGGGA
Source organism: Tinea trinotella (assembly GCA_905220615.1). Taxonomy (NCBI): domain Eukaryota; kingdom Metazoa; phylum Arthropoda; class Insecta; order Lepidoptera; family Tineidae; genus Tinea; species Tinea trinotella. The sequence goes on from HG992315.1 coordinate 10,147,257, forward strand.
GGTTCACGAATGGTGACTTACCAAAAAAACTTTTTACCGCTGCCTCAGTCGCCGTCCCTATGCCGGCAGAGGTGCCTTTTCACCTCTCATTCGAATCCAAGGTTATAGTTATAATGACAGTAAAACGACGAGGTAGGAACAAAGTTAAAAGAGAGTTCTAAAAGAGTTCCTTAAAATATTCTTTGTGATATAGGCACAGATTCTTCGCATAGAGCTTGCATGTTTGTGCGAATTTTGCAGAATCTACAGCTCTCGTGACGTCTTATTTTATTATAATATTTGGAAAGTATTTTAAATATCTTCGCGAGTGTTTCTTGTTCCCCACGGATCTCCATCAACTAACTTTAACAAACATGTGCAACATATTATACATCTAACTCGATCGTAGATATTTTAAAACTACTTTTATTAGTTTATTTGTTCATCAATGTCAGAGAAAAACATTTTACCTGGTGGGCACTGCTCCTTAGGTATACAAACTCCGTTCAATCTAAGGTAACCAGTTTCACATACGCATCCGCTTTCGCATGGCTTTTTGATTCCTTTTGCGTCCATTTGTGGAAGTGTACAGTTTACTTTCGTATGTAACGTTTTACAAGAATCATAATCACACGGAACCTTGCATCTTATTCTCCTTTCATGAGGCCCGCAAGGAAGTAATGGTAAAGTTGATTTTGCACCAGTCTTTTTTGCGGACTTAACACCTGTAGATATATTTTTCTAAAACTACACTTCTCGCATAAATTAAAGGAACAAGAAAATTTTCTAAATTTTTTGGCAATTTTTAACAGGCTGTATTTCAGTGAAAAATGGTCGTACAAGAAATGAGAAAACATAGCTTTTGAAGCTTAAAGACTCTAGTTTTCGAATTTTTAGGTTAAAAATTTTTTGGAGCACCGGTAGCCCTGAAATTCTTGGATAAAGCACGAATAAAAATTTTTACAATTTTTTTATAATTTTCTTTTCGCTCTACGGACATGGAAAATTTTTTTCAAGCTAGACCAATGCATAAGTCCCATATCCTGTTTATTCAGCTTTAATTTGTTTTTTGCGGAATTCAGATACGATCATTTGTCTTCGAGATATCGAATTTTCGAATCGAATCGAGATATCGAGATATCGAAAGGCCCTCCTAAATTTTTAGATCGCTCGGCCCAGCGGTTTTCCTGGACTGATTGATAATTGATAACTGATTCACCGCTGGCATTAGCGTTATACAAAGCATACCACGTGGAGGTTGCACGGTCGGATTTACGCTTCTTTTGTGCTTACGCACGTGTGTTATGATTCTTCGTAAAAAATGAGACCCTCAGGTCGTTCAGCTCCACAGTATTTAATGGCTCCAAACTCAATTTCTAAAGTGTGAAATGTGTGTATGTGTGTGTATCGTGTTCAGTATCGAGTGTTCCCGCCTCTACTCCTAATTACAGCAATCTTTGTCGCATATTCGAAATGCAATTTCAGATCATTCGTTGAGGGATCTGACGCCAAACTCTTATCAAAGCGTTCTCTAATGCTGCTAAATTATTCAGATTGGGATAATTTTGACGCAATCGGCGGCTCAATATGTCCCAGACGTGCTCTATGGGATTCAGATCAGGACTCATTGCAGGATGCCTCAACAATCTAATGTTGTTAGTCTGAAAGAATTGACGGGTGATATTCGCTGTGTGAGGCCTAGCATTATCCTGCATAAAAATAAATCCTCTCCTGTTTCTTGCTAAAGGTAACACCTGAAATCGCAAGATTCGGTCGATGTAACGCCTAGCATTGAGAGTGTCTCGAACAATCACTAAAGGAGTTCGATAATCCTGTGAAATTGCAGCCCAAACCATCACCGATCCCCACCGTGAGCAGCTATGGGACGAATAAAACACTGTTTATAACGTTGACCTGAACGACGCCAAACTCAAGGTCTTCAGTCGTTACCATACAGGCAAAACCGAATTCGTCGTTTTTAATCGTAAAAAAAAATTTTTTTTTTGTTAATCAATCTTCAGAAAACTCAAAATTGAGTAAAAAGCCGAAAAAAATGAAATTATTGATTTTTAAAAAGATTAAGTCAAGTTTAAGGAACAAAAATCTTGTTCCCTTAATTTTTTCAAAATTTCAACCACTCGGTCCAGAAAAACCGCTGAACCGATCGATCTAAAAATTTAGGAGGGCCTTTGGGGTACATTAGACTGAAAAAAATTCTTCTAACCTAAGCTTTTCCCCCAATATTGCCGAAGATACAGTCAAATAACCAAAAAAAGAGAAAATGGCATTTTTTTGCTCTTTTTTCACGTTAACGTTACAGGTGGAAAAAAAAATTTTTTCCAATCGACCATGACAAATTTTTGTAGGAAATTTTCTGCAAATAACGAGACTTTCTGGTCGCTCGCTAGGTGACCAGTAATTTCAGAGATATTGGCAGTTGAGTGAAAAAGGATCCTTTTGCATTCAAAATTCGATATCTCGAAGACAAATGATCGTATCTGAATTCCGCAAAAAAGAAATTAAAGCTAAATAAACAGGATATAGGACTTATGCATTGGTCTAGCTTGAAAAAATTTTTCCATGCCCGTAGAGCAAAAAGAAAATAATAAAATATTTGGAATGTTTTTTATTCGTGCTTTATCCAAGAATTTCAGGGCTACCGGTGTTCCAAAAAGTTTTTAACCAAAAAATTCGAAAACTAGAGTCTTTAAGCTTCAAAAGCTATGTTTTTCATTTCTTGTACGACCATTTTTCACTGAAATACAGCCTGTTGAAAAATTCGAAAACTAGAGTCTTTAAGCTTCAAAAGCTATGTTTTTCATTTCTTGTACGACCATTTTTCACTGAAATACAGCCTGTTGAAAATTACCAAAAAATTTAGAAAATTTTTTTGTTCCTTTAATTTTTGCGAGAAGTATATTATCTTTATTTACCCATTGTAACCATTGTTGGCCTGTTGGAAATGCTCAGGGTCACTCAGCGGGCAATGGAGAGAGCTATGCTTAGTGTGTCTCTGCGCGATAGAATCCGGAACGAGGATATTCGCCAAAGAACCGGAGTTACCGATATAGCTCGAAGGATTTGCCAGCTGAAGTGGCAATGGGCTGGCCACATCGTTCGAAGATCCGACCACCGATGGGGAAAGGTTCTAGAGTGAAGACCACGAACCGGAAGACGCAGCGTAGGTAGGCCTCCCACTAAGTGGACTGACGACATAGTGAAAGTCACGACAAACCGGTGGATGCAGCTGGAATCTTGTCGTTCGAAATGGCGTTCTAAGGGGAAGGCCTATGTTCAGCAGTGGACGCGTTCTGGCTGATGATGATGATTATCTGTTTTTATTTTTTTTATTATGACTCGATATCTGACCTGACTGGTAAGCAATGAAAAATCTGACTTAATTGCCGTCACTGTGCCGACCAGGCCTCCGATTCTCCTAATACATTATGGCGACGAAAAATCAGTGAAATTGCATCGCAGTCGCAAGTGTCCAATCAACATAGTTTACCTATTGATTTGTTATTCGCTGATTGGTCACTTGCGACCGCGACGCAATTTCACTGCTTTTTAGTCGCCATAATGTATTAAGGGAATCTGGGTCCTGAAGTACTTATCGTGCCTGGCTTGGATCTAGATCTAAGGTTATAGAATGAAGAACACATGTTAACAATTTCACTTGTCGATTATTGACAAAGATAGATTGTCCAGTTAAGCGATTACTTGGCCGTAATAAAAATTTCTATTGATTATTTAACTATATGTGCTATAAAAGAACGACTTACAATTTCCATAAGATATAGAAAGCGTTACACAAAAAATTGTAAACAAATACGCTCTCATTTTATTTGCCCTTACGTCCGCTTTTATGAAAGTTTGGATTGAAAGTGTTTTAAAGAAACATATGTTTTGTTATACCGAGAAAAGAAAAGACTAATAATAAAATTCTTACAATTAATCTTATTGTTCAATAAAACAAAACATTTCAATTAAGTTTTGAATACAAATTAAACATATATTGAAATATATGTTGTTTATTTAGCGACAGCTTTGTCAATAATGCATCCGTCAATAAATATTTGTTGTAATAATGAAGGTTATACAAAGTAAATAATGTTGTTGAATAATATTATTCCAGACATGAAAGTTTATTCATTATCGAAATTTGTTTTTGATTGTGCTAATATTTTATTTATTATATTATATGTAATATAATTCTTCCTCCTAAACGACTGGACCGATTTGGATACAATTTTGAGTGTTTATGACGTTGTGTTGTTTGACGACAGGCGTGGACGAACGGTTTAGCGATTGGTTTGTTGCGCGTAAAGTCCCGGGTTCCAACCCCCGGACGGAGCAAATATTTGTTTCATAGCTTTTATTTGTAATACTTAATAATATTAAATATTGCAAATATTTGTTAATAAAAAAAAGAGATGGATATTTGCTTCGGGTCTGGTTATCAAAGAGTGGTAGGCAGTGGTACCCAGTCTGCCGATCCGGGGTAGTACCGCCACTTACAAGTATACAGACCGTGAAGTGATTTGGTAACGTTTCGGGATCAGCTTCTAAGTTGCCGGTTCCATCTAGGCCGGCATAGTGGTTGTGATTGCTACTCACAGATATTGAATTGTAGTAGCAGTGACATTCATTCATGGACCACACTTCGGCTTAACATCAAGCGGTGCTGTCATATGTCGAGTCACAATAAAAAAATATAAAAAAAATTCAATGGGTTACTCAATAGTTTAAAAACACAATTGGCTACTTTATTGACTACCTAAAAAGAATAGAAAATTGTAACTTACCGACCATACTTCCACCATAAAAGATTTAAAATGAAGAATAAAATAATCTTTGAATACACTCGAGCGCGTCAGATTATGCTAAGGTGAGTTAATTACATACTAATAAGTGCACATTTTCTTAATCTGACGGATTGAGTATGACGGAAGAGAATGGGAAGGTCACAAACTTGTAAAAAAATCGTCACCTGGACATTCTCGAGCGCGGTCGATTTTAATTTTATTTTGAAGAAAAATGACTAAGAATTACTAAAAAAACTATAATCTGTCAATTTCAACAAGCCGAAGTAGCAAAAATCGTTGATAAAGTTTTGTGCGAGCAGTTGCAGTAGAGCATGTATTCCCCACTTGGCGTCTCTCGTTCCCTTTCACTTCTTCTTTATCTATTACTCTCTCGCACAGTCTTAATATACAGGGTGTTACAAAACACCTCCTAAAGCCGAACCCCCTTAAAGGTGTTAAATGGTCTCTTATAAAATATTTATTTCAATAATGTGCCAACCCTGTTTCAGTGAAATTAAACAGTAAATTACATAGAACATATATTTTATGGAACGCCTATGAACATTTTGACCTAATGTACAATGTAAAAAAGTATAAACTGTACAAGAAAGAAGATTTTAAGATCTTATCTTAATAAGATCTTAATAACCATAAATTATATATACTTATTCGTAAGTAAAGTAAAGTTTATAGTATGTATTGTATGAATGGATGGATGGATGTTTGTTACTCTTTCACGCAAAACTACTAAATGGATTTTATTGAAACTTTACAATAATATAGCTCATATTCCACACAGTTTTTGAGATATTATTACTTATTAGTAAAAGTGGGCAGTGATTGTGAGTGAAAGAGAGAGAAATAGTCTAAACTATACCGCGATTAGTGTGCTATAGTGAGTGTGTAACAATTACCTTAAAAAAAATTCCTTTTTTTTTCAAATTGTCAGATTAATGAAATCCCTCCAGATAATTGTCAGATTAAGGGTCAGTACAATTGGGTCATCTTACTGAACCTTCTGTATAAAAGACTGACGCGCTCGAGTATTTCAAATTAACGATTTTTTTTACATTTTCAAAACTCCGCCACGAACTTGCGTCATGTCGGAATGGTCAGTCTTTTGAATGGGAGCTTCTGTGGGGCTTATTTAACATCCCCTCTAAATGTCTGACGCGCTCGAGCAAATTTTTTTTTTGGTTTTCTACCTTTCCGTACTGCCACCCCCACCATGCAAACCGTCAGATTAACATACCTACAGTATTATGGACACGTGGAGTATATACAATATCAAAATCTGACGCGCTCGAGTATATTTTTTTAATTGTTTTTTTTTACATTTTTGAAAATCCGTACACCCTTCTCCCACCGCTAAAACCAAAAACCCACATAACATTTAATTTTTTTTATCACCTAAACTTTAATATTTAATAGGTCCCTACGACGCTCGAGTAAATCACCGATTAGCCTCTTGGGCTCCCCTACTATAAAGTATAAGAGCGCCGACATCAGTCGATATGACTACTATATCGGAAAGAGGTGCTTTTTCGCGTCTCGCTTAAAAGATCTAAGGTAAAGTTGAGGAGAACACATGGCCTGGCTAAGTATTGTTAGACAAAGAAACGACGCAATTGATCGAATGCGGATGCTCCCCCGACCTTTATCACGGCAGTTAAACAGGTAGAATCAATGTTAATGTCCTGTTTTTTTTTAAATTAGACTTGATTTGACTAGATGGTAAGCAAAGGGAAGTCCAGGAGCGCCGAGAACTAAAAAAACTATGCAACTTACGGCTACCCTAGTCGCCTTCACTATTATACAGATATTTGGTTATTTTAATTAAAATACAAAGATGAATACTAATTCTGAGACAAGATTAGTATTAATTTTTTATCTTCTGATATCTGTGGTGTTATTTAGGTCTATACAATTCCAGATCAAGGTATGCACCATTTATACTATCCAACTGTTGAAAATACCATATTATGATAGACGGAAATGTGCCGGTCTTGGTTCTTCGCCTATTGCTTTGTCGTTTTATATTCTAATCTCGATTGTCAATGCTATGGAAATCGAACCACAATCAGTAATACCCAAATGAATGGATTAAAACATAATTTTTTACAAAACAAACTTGCACCCTTTTAGTACACACCTTATTAATACAAATTAAACACAATTTAATTCATTACTGCGATAGGCAGAGAATAGAGCGCCACTTGCCACGATCCTGGCACAACTCCCTCGCTTCCGTCATATCCACAATTCTCTTCATACAAGCCGTACAGATTTGGGCACTAGGCAACCCAACTTTTTAGAGGATGTCTCTGACCTCCCTTTGTATATATGGAAGTGGATATTGGATGTGACAGAAGAAACACGAGAGTGGAATTTACGCTGTAGAAATGCGGTTATTAGAAAGTGTATTGTGGAGTTACGAAAGCAGATAGAATGAGATATAGCACATTAGCACATTGCGCGATAGATGTGGTTTGAAAGAAGATGTACTGACAAGGATTGACAAAGGAATGCTTCGATGGTCTGGGCACATGAAAAGGATGATTGAAAGTACATTGACGAAAGGAATTTTTATAAATCTGACGTGGATGGATGTGTTAAACGAGGCAGATATATCTTATCCCTTTACTATTTTATATTCTTAGGGAAAATTCAATAAGGATCATAAAAATTAAAAAAACTTAATTTTTATTAACATATATTTATAAATTTTATAAAAACAATACAATAGTGTCAACATTTCCGGTATCTTCATATCAACTCGTCCCTGGTTTATTATGTAGCTAGAAAACAAATAATAAGGTTATTTTTACTTACACAAACCATACAAACTATTTCTAGACATTTATTGTATAAACAGTAAAGTATTAAAATAAATAAATACTACTGCGGGGTGAGGTTGGGCAAGTTAAAACGATTATCGTCTCTCGTCGACGATTGACAAAATAATAAAAGCCAGGCTAAATCCACCAAAATGAGACTATTGATGATAATGATCAAACGTGTCATCGCACAGACGATATTCTTCACAACGATTAATCTTGTTTTATTGGATTTAGCCTAGCTTTTATTATTTTAACAATCGCCGACGAGAGACGATAATTAACCCCGCAGATTACTCCTAGGTAAATTATTGTATGAATTTATCAGTAGTATTTATTTTAGCACTTTATACAATAAATATATAAATTTAATGTCCTTGGGGATTTTGTAGCAGTCTGCATTTAAGACAAAAGAGAAATGTTATATTTACGTAGGTGCAAAGATTAAAAAATAACTGAAACAAACACACTTTACACTCACACTTACATACTATTTATTAACAAATACATACTATTATACATTAAGGCGACCGTGGTGTAGTGGCAGTGCAATGGCTACGTAAGCCGAGTGGCACGGGTTCGTAACCACTCACCGGTACCAATGTATCTTTGATATATGTACTTTGGTTGTCCTGTTTCTATGATATAAACACCTTAGTAGTTTAGTATAGAAATGTATAATTAAAAAAATATAATAATAAAAATACCTATATTTACCTAAAATATATAGGTAGACATATAAACAAATACACACTAGGATTATATTTACTAGATTAATAGATCAGATCAATACTTACGACATTGATCTTCTGGAACACAATTATAAGAAGGGTCTCTGAAGAATCCCTTATTACAAACGCACCATGGATTGCAAATGGAAGAAGGTGGAAGATCATCCTGATTTTGTCTGTTTGTACAATCATCCATCAGATCAGGATCAGAGCAAGAATGGAAGTATTCATTTGGTCTAGTGCACTCAATTTCAGCTGAAAAAATAAATCAATATTATTCTTAGTTTTGACTCTATATAATGTTTTGCATTAAGTCCGCCTTTGACCATTGTGCAATAAGTTTATAAATATGTTTTTGCTTGTGGAGGCAATTGACCAATCATCAATCAATCAATCAAATTATCACGCCTTTTCCCCACAGGGATAGGCCAAGACAAAGGAGCACTTGCCGCGATTCTGACACAACTCCCTCGCTTCCCTCACATCCACAATTCTCCAAAATTTAATTTGACCCTTAATCAAAACAGTTAAATGGCATGTCGATGATCTTGGTGATGAGCTTGGCTGCTTTACGGAAATGTTAGTAATTTGCATGATCCGGGTCTGATTTTATAATCAAATATTCAGGAAACATAAAGTATCTAAGTTTAAAATTGGATTTCGGCGTAGTAGTTGTTAGAATTTGTGAAACTTACGACAATCACCGCCCCAGATGCATTCATTATTGCTATTCCACCTATAACCAAGTTTACAACCACATCCTCCGGCGCAAGGGTTTGCAGGTCTGCATGCAAGTCGACTGTCATCGCTAGGACATACGCGACCAGGGCATCGGTGGTTACAATCCACAAAAGATTGATTGGTGCCACAGTTCGCATATTCTATAAAATATCATAATTATTACTCGCTTATTTTTATTGTAGCTCAACATATGACAGCACCCTGCTTGTTGTTAAGCTGGAATTCAGTCCATAAAATAGGCAAATGCTACTACAGTTCAAAAACCGTAAGTAGCAATTGCATCTAATATGTCAGTATAGTTTGTCTAACTATAAATGATGCGCCTCTCTACTTTATTAGTTTAATAAAATGTGTGAATGTAAATGTAATAAATTTGTGTCTAACCAGCAACTGAATTAGCTATTACAATTGCAATTTCGGTATATTGCATCCATATTTTACATTTGTTCGTGTGCGTAAATGCAGTGGAGGGGCGCGTCATTCCAGCTTAGACACGCAAATCACTTCACAGTCTGTATTCACAGTCATAAACAATAGCAAAATCATGTAGTGGAACTTACGAGAACATTCTTCCAATTTGACACAAATGCCGCCTATTTCCGATAGAACGTAGCCTTTGTTGCATTGACATCCTGGATAGACAAATTTCTCACATGGTCGAGGTAAGGTATATTGGCAAGTTGCTGGACATGGGTCAGGCTTATCCACAAACTGTGCATTAGGGTCTTTGCAATATCCTGTATCAAAAATATGCTTAAGTATATCATCTACTAAGTACCGCATATCTATTTTTTTTAATGTGGCATAACATATGACAGCACCCTGTCTGATGTTAAGCTGGAGTGCGGTCCATGAATAGAGATGACTGCTACTACAGTTAAATAATTGACTAATTGGAACTGGCACTTAAATACTACCTCGGATCGGCAGACTGAGCAATTTACTACCAACTATCAGCCTACCACTCTTAAGCAACCAGACCCAAATTTCTGTCTCTTTATTTATTAACAAATAAATGTAATATACATTCGAAATATCTCAGACATTTGACAGGTAGGGAATTTACTAAGTATATTTTATATATTTGTTCTGAATCTAAGGGTCTTTGTCTTATGAATCTAATAGTTTAAATCGATTTTGTCTTTTTGGCTACTATGTGAAAATTCTCGGTACTTGTTTAATAAAAATAGACTACCTATAGTAGCATCAAGTCTGCCATTTTACTAGAACCAAACATATATTGTGCATTGAGGTCATAAATAAAGAAACTTACTGCATTCTTTAGGAGGCACGCATTCACCTTGTTCATTTTTGAAATAACCTTTGGCACACACACATTGTGGTTGACAGTTCAATATGAGAGTATTACAAGTTATAGGTGGCACGAAGGCTACGCTGCAATCATTTGGACTGCACGATGGACAAGGATCCCAGATTTCGTTCTTGCGAGTACATTTAACTGGTGCTGATAAAGAAAGAAATACTTAAAGGATTAGTATTGATTTTTTAATTATTATTGTTACAAAATATAACAGCATACTACCGCCTGTTAATTTCGAATGCCTCCGTTAAGACGACTGCTAATGCATTTAAAAAGTCACAATCAAATCCACTGTGCTGACCTAGTTGGAACCGCCAACTTTCAAGCTGATTCCAAAACGTGACTGAGGCATTTCACGTTAAAAGTGGTAGTACTACCTTGATAATCAATCAATCAATAAAATTGTCACGCCTTTTTCCAACAGGGATAAGCAAATACAATGGAGCGCCACTTGCCCCATCCTGATACAACTGCATTTAGCAATACTTACGACATTCAGAAGCTAATTTGCATTGCCCATCAGGATGACGTCTGTAGTTAATCTTGCATCTGCAACCACCGGGACAATTATATGGAGCATCACATACTGGTTGTGGATCATCATCATATGGGCAATGTTGATCCGAGCAATTTGGATTGCAATTTACCCAAGTTTCGTTTGCCGAACAAATACCCAAATCTGTGAAATTTAATACGGTCATAATAATGATCTCGAAAATTTTGTACAAAAGTCTCGCTTGAAAAGAATAATTAAAATATGTATCTTGTAACGTAAAAGTACATGATCAATTGCATCCTCATGATCAATCATCAGATACTCCAGATTTTGAATTTAGATCAGCCCAGGTACATAGTTACATAGGTCTAGTAAAAAATGATTTAAGTTAAAGAACCATAGTTATATCTCAATCAATCAATCAATGAAATTGTCACGCCTTTTTCCCACGGGGATAGGCAGAGACAAGTTATATCTCTTATATATTTAAAACCAATTTAATTAAAGAACCATAGATCTTTCATATACTTGGGATCCTCACAGTACCTATGCGTTTTTTGTCTGGGCGGCGGTAAGAAAACGACGTAAAAATATAAAATACTTTTTAAAATAAAATTATAGTTAAAAATACTAAAAAACACGCTTATATAAAACAACTAGCTGTGCCCGCGACTGCGTCCGCGTGGAATAGTTATTTTGGGAATCATATTATTTTTTGTTTACCTACCTACCTGCTCAGCTTTATTATAAATTACCTATAGCTGTTACCCGCGACTTATTTTAGACGATTAAATTACGTATCTAATAGAATATATTTTAGAGTAGTTTTAAAAAGAATATATTTTAAAGTACTTCTGCGTAAATTATATTTTCAGTTTTATTTTCTTGTGCGCAAAACTCGCAGCCGCTTTGCAGCAGCAGTCTGCCGAGAACGCTGAGTCCTTTTTTTAGGCATTACAGTGACGAAGAAAGAACGAAGGAAATGAAAACTTAACCAAACTAAATGTATGCTTAAACTAAAACCTAACCTAATAAGAATTGTAAAACCTAACCTTGAAAGAATGTAGATGACACCTACAGGTATTATTTACAACAAAACAAAAAAAGTGTTATTGTGAAAATATTAAAAACAAAATACTATACTTAAAACAAACACTACCTACTATAGAGAAAACTACTACAAAATGAAATTGTATAAAAAAGGATTTTGCACGATGATATATCGTAAAAACAAATTAACGCTGCATTCAACCGATCAGTAGGGAGCCGACCGCATAGTATGCTTGTCTGTCTATAAATGACGCGCCCCTCCACTTTATTAGTTTATTTAATGAATTAAACAAATTTTATGCGGCTTACTATCGCGATTATTTATAAATAATAAAAAATTGTAAAATCAAAACCAAAATAAACGCGATAGTAAGCCGCATAAAATTTGTTTAATTCATTAATCAATGTTCGCGCAAAATCTAAGAAAATAGTTTATTTAAATGTGTGAATGCAAATATTACTAACTATACTATTAAACTTCATCACGTTCGTTCCTCCTTTGTGTCTAACCAGCAACTGAATAACCAATTACTGCATTTTCGGTGTGTTTTATCCATATTTTATATTTCCTCGTATGCGTAAATGCAGTGGAGGGGCGCGTCATTTCGGCTTAGACAGACTATACCTCGTAGAGCTACACCCCCCTCCGTCTCGCCCGCAAGCACCGCAATGACAATTTTGTTCACAGTTAAATATTCTTAATTAATAACACATTTATTTCGATAAAGAATAATATTATTATGTTAATACAACTCTGACAAATAATTTGTAATAATGCATTAGTTTAGACTAAATTTTACTATCATAAAAACGGTTATTGTGAGTTAATCTTAAAAGATAGACATATACGGTCGCGGACATTTTTTTAGATAATTTAAAGAGGAATAATTCTTTCATACATATTGTTTGGGTATCTCGCACGGTTTTCGCAGCGCACGCAACGGAAACCCTCAAAGACGAATAATATTCCCCGTTTTTTCCACATTTTCGACTGTTTCTTCGCTTCTATAAGTCGCAACGTAATGTTTTATATCCTAAAGCCTTCCTCGATAATTCATCTATCCAACACAAAAAGAATTTTTCAATTCGAACCAGTAGTTCCTGAGATTAGCGCGTTTAAACAAACAAACAAACAAATAAACAAACAAACAAACAAACTCTTCCGCTTTATTATATTAGTATAGATAGATGTGAGAATTAGAATTAAAAATTTAGTTATGAACAATAAATTTTCTAAATTGTGACTATTTTTTAATTATTCATTTTATGTTTTAATTTTTAATCATGTGTTTTAACTTTTTATTTTATTTTATGCTTTTATCTTTAAATGTTTTATGTTTTTTTTTTCTTACTAATGGTGGGGTATAACTGTAATAGGATTACAAGTTTATGATAATTAATGTAAAACCTAAATTTCTAGTATAAGTTTAACTTGTAATTTGTTGTTATACCTAAATAAATAAATAAATAAAAATAAAGTATAATTAACATCTGACTTCGACCCGCCTGATGGTAAGCAAGAGGAAGCCCAAGACCCAACGACTAAAAAACCGAGTCAGTGAACGGTTGCCGTAACTATGCTATCCACAAAAATTATTTCATGAAATTATTGTATTGTCATCGGTTTTTAATACGTGTACAAATTTTCAAATTATTCTGACCTCTAGAAGAGGGTGAAAATTATATCGAAAGATTCTGTTACATAGTTACATATATACAAGCCAAGCTAACAAAAGCGTGTTAAAAATATGGTATCATTACCTTTGCATTTTTCTACTTGGACACATTCACCACCAAGTTTGTCTAGAACGTATCCGTCGTTGCATTGGCATCCAGGTCTACATGCTTTTTTACAGGGCTGAGGCAATGTATGTGAACACGTTGCGGGGCATGGATCGGGACAATCAGTAGCGTAGGAGTTTTTTTTGCATTTAACTAAAAATATTTAAACTCTTAATATAGCACAATTGAAAGTAGATAGTGATTACTAACAAAAATGCTAAATTTAAAATTTAGTAGACTAATAGTTGGTGGCATTTTGTCGAGTCTACTGATCATACTCATAAAATGACTCGAGTTTATGCCAGCTTGAAAGTTGCCGATTCCAACTAAGCTACGGTTTTGACTGCTACTTGCATTTTAAATAAATCAACATCAATTCATTATTTCGCAAAGGACTCTTGCGCAATGTCGGAAAGTAATAATATGACGAGAAGAAATTCACGAAACTCGTAGATTCAGTGGTCTTCATTCAAGGACCTCACTTAAGCTACGTTAGGTGGTATATTGCCAAGTTAAATTATTAAAAAAAAAACAGACGATTCACATAAAGTTTTAAAGAATAATGGTAATTATGATACTTACTCGTACTACAACTTTCTTTAGAAACACATTTATTGTTTTTGTCCCTAACATACCCATCTTTGCAGAAGCAAGCGGTTTTACATGATTTTAATAAACATGGTTTTGGGTTAGGATTATCACATGAGGCTTCAGGACATGGTTTGCCACAATAGATATACTCTTCATTTTTGCCGCAAGGACGTGCTAAAATTTAGTTGGATCAATTTATTATTTGAACATACAAAATAAACAAATTACAAAAATGTAGTAAGGCCTGTGTAATTCCTGTAGAGTCTGTATGAAGAGAACTGTGGATATGAAGGAACCGACTGAGTGTGTCAGGATTGTTGATGGTAGCACTCCGTCGTCTAAGTGGGCTAACGCAATGGAAATCCACGTTCTATGATCAAGATTTATTCAGGATGACAAATGAGTTAGGACTAAAAAAAGTGTCTAATAACAATTAATATCTTACTGCATTCCTCTTTCTTCACACATTTCCTTAAGTTGGTATCATACACGTGGCCTTTTCGACAGTTGCACCCATTAAAAGCGCAATATTCTATACTTGGACACTGTATTGTCTCAGTTTTGTTGATTCCCGTACATTTGGTACCACATATTGAACCACAACCGGCTTGAGCTTTTAAATCACCACCGCAGCTTGCTAAAATATTTTATGGTGAATACAAAACAGTCAATTAATATTGTTTAAAGTAAACTAAGTCGCATCGCGTAATGAAACCGCGTATACATTATCTAAGTATTGATTAAATTTTGTGCTTCATAACGTAAGTTTTTGAAATAATTATTTCATTTTATTCATATACGAAGAATAAATACTCACGACAGTCAGTTATAGGTATACATTCATCTTTATCATTTTTAACATATCCATGTTTACAAATACATCCATCGGGACATGG
This sequence comes from Tinea trinotella, assembly GCA_905220615.1. Lineage (NCBI taxonomy): Eukaryota > Metazoa > Arthropoda > Insecta > Lepidoptera > Tineidae > Tinea > Tinea trinotella. The sequence goes on from HG992315.1 coordinate 10,162,486, forward strand.
TGGTCTAACTCTTGGGCATGGGATTGGTTTACCAACTTGCTTACATGTCTTTGGACCACAGTTACCAAGGTAACAACTTGTCCATCTTTCATGGCGTTTGGTGCATTGAGTAGCTGCGAAACGTGTTTTGAAATTAGGTTCTATTTTTAGGTTAGTAGATTAAATTGTTTGATAGAGTTACTGTGAGCTTAATGGTAGATAACAGCTAAGGTTTATGTGAAACATGAGATGCTGAAAAGAATGTATAGTGTATTAAAAACATATTTACTGCAGTTTTTGCGTAGTACACATTTGTCAAGGTTCACGTCGTGCAGGTATCCATCGATGCAATCACATCCTATTTTGAGTTTACCGCGACATTTCCTTTCCGGATCTGCGCAAGTTTTACGACAATACCCTAGTTTTGCATTAGGATCATTTGCGCATTCCTCTAAAAAAAATTAAATTTAAATCTTTCTTTAAATACTTTATCTATTCGTATCCTAATGGCAGAAAGTAACCGTGCTGCCTATTTTTACCTTACTAAATTACAAAACCTTTACTAGATATACCAACCGATTCCTATTAAAATGGTGAAACAATAGTTTATATCAAAGAATTTAGATTTTGCAATAAAAGTACTATTTATATAATACATGTGTCATAATTTTCATTACTTTACTCTTTGTATCTTACTTGGTAAACATTTGTTTTTAGGAACACAAATGCCATTCTGTTTTAGGTATCCATCTTTACAAACGCATCCTGATTCACAAGGGTCTTCAGGTTTACATTTATGTTCTGAATTTTTGTAAAGATCACTGCATTCTTGAGAAGGGTAGTCTTTCGTGCATTTAACAAACTTTTCATTTGCACCACATTTTCTTTTGATTGTTGCTAGAACAAATAATTAACTTTATAAGAAAGTAGTTTTAATTTTAATAATTACGTGTTTCTTAAATACGAGTACATTAATTTCTAGGTTGTTGTATTGTAAACGAGAGTACTTAGATAAGGAGCACTTATGGTATCTTCAAATTGTTCTAAGAAGCAATAGTCAAATTACTTTTTTGTGCACTTAGTTCAGCGTCGGCTTTGCAAACTTGTTCATTTTCATTCCACACATAACCGTCATTGCATCTACATCCCGAAATACATTCTGAGACGCAAATACCAATGTCGTTGCAAGATTTTGGACACTCTTCATAGTATCCATTATCACCGCATTGATCTGCAATGTGAAAGTTCGTGTTGGATGTGGCGCAATCATGGAGTGCCATGCACGGCAGCGATTGCATAAAACGTTTCGGTATATTCCTAGTAATTATGCGTCGTAAATGCGAATCAGGGTGTTATACTAGCCTGTATTTTGGTGTTAATCTTGTCTTTATAATATATTGGATATCCTTATTAGGATAATATTATAACATATTATTACCTGGGTATTCATTTATCTTGACTATTTTTTTAATTATTATTGTGACTCAATATATATCAAAGGATAAATGGAGGCGACCGTAGTAACACAGAAGTAGCATTCGCCTCCACTATGACGGCCTAATCGAAACCTGCAACTTTCAAGCTGATCCCTTAACTCTCAGAGTCACTTAACGGTCTGTACACTTAACTCGGATCGACTTTGACTGACTGGGCTAATGACGACCAGACGGAGCAAATAATAATTAAATAATACATATAAAAACTTTGAAGAATATATTTTGCTCGGACGGGAAATGGAACAAAGACTGTTGTAACAGACTGTTGTATTAACCAATGCGTGTCGTCAAAAATAGTCAAAATAATAGTAAATATATATTTTTTTGCGCAGGTTTTATACAATGTTAGATCAAACTGTTAAAGTTATACTTTTGAGCGGCAATTTGATGATTTAATTTGATCAGTGGTAAGAGATGTGCTTAAATGGGCTAAAATGATCAAGTCACAGGTATAAAAATTGTTTTAGTGGAATTCGCGAGTATGTCTAATTAGATTTATTTATTTATACTCAATCAAGGAAATTAAATTAAAAAGAGTCACTTTTATTGATTTGTGGATGCGAGATAACACAGGACACACAGCCCGCTACTCTAAAGTCCCTTCCTGGGTTTTGATCCTCAGTCAGAGCAACGATTTGTTTCATAACATTTATAAATTTAATCAACCAATCAATCAAATTGTCACGCCTTTTCCCACAGGGATAGGCAGAGACAAATATTACAAATATTTCCTAAAAAAAATGGCAAAAAATGGCTATTGCTCCAGGGTGTTTAGGAGTGATTTGAGTTGGTGATCGTTGTATAGGGTGTGCACGTGACCTTTAAGTCACTTTAAATTAGTTTGTAAAATGCCGGTCACCTCCATTCATCGAACGTATTGCAGCTTAACATCAGGGTGCTGTCTAAATCAGGTTCTTGGATCGTGAAATGTTATTAAATTTATTACATTACGTTGCATGACAGACCTAGACAGACTTGATGATACGACTGCTGGAATCGACATTGCACAAAAGCGGCATTCGCCATTACTGTGTCGGTTTAATATACCTAGTAATTAGTAACTAATATTTATATAAGTACTTACCGTCAGCGTGGATGACGTCGAACAACGCCACACAAAGAAAGACAAATAAAATAGTCCTGTGCATGATGCAGTACCTTCGATACGTTTAGAAGGCGCGCTATAACCTAAATGAACGACAATCGGCGATAAGTTTTGTACATAGGAACAGTTGTGTTAAATAAATAAAAATGACAATGTATTTCTTAAGACCGGTTTATTTCATTTATTTTATTAAAAGAGTCAATCCACACATTTTTTTCTATAATACTCACTAGTAGGTAGGTACAAAATTTGTAGGTTTGTATTATACTCACTTTGGCCGGCATAGAGACGGCGACTGAAGCAGCTTCTTCTTGCTTATCATCAGGCGGCTCGAGGTCAGATGTCGTGTCACAATTAAAAATATAAAAAAATATATTTATGAGTGGTCTCGCGACGCTAAACCGATCATTAATGTATGATTGTACAGTTAAAAAACAAGTTATTTTTGCACATGTTTAAAATTTTATTTATTTGAAATTGTTAAAAGTTTAGGTACCATCAGAAATTTAAATTGAAAGGTGATTAGATGGTGTTTAATTTATTTTAACCAGCTAAAACACAATTACCTTTATCAACGCTATAAAAGATACTAATGACGGATGTTTAAAGGCTAAAAAATAACTTAATAAAATTGTAATAGTAAAAAACCTATATAATAAGTTTTATAATAATTATTATTTATCCTTGAGATTTTTTATCTTACATTTTTTATACAGATGACGGCTTATAGAGGCGACTATAAGTTTTTTTGTTATAAGCAAGCCGATATCAGACGCTTCATTTTCGTTCATTTTCGCTTTTCATTTGGCGAAATGGAACAATAGTGCCAAAGAAATTCATTAATGAATTGATCCAACGCGGTGTTCGATCAATTCATTTTCGATCCGAGTGAACTCAAAACGAACGTTCACTCGCATTCCGCATTTTGTTTGTCCATTTGCAATTGATTGTAATATGTTTTTTTTTATTGTTACTCGACATATGACAGTACTCCACCTGATGTTAAGCCGAAGTGCCCTCCATGAATGGAGTGACTGTTACTACAGTTCAATAACTGTAAGTAGCAGTCACATCAAATATGCTGGCCTAATTGGAACCTGCAACTTTTAGCCTACATTCTGTCATGATTCGCAACAATAACGATTAACGATCGCGTAATTTATAAAGGCCGTGCCGTAATGACTAAATAGGTGACTAAAAGGGTTTTTCAACTATTTCCTTCGGCTATTTACATAAAATGTTGAACTACTCGTACCATGGCATCAATGGAAAGATTATAAATAATGTAGTCGCAGGGTGTAAATAATAACAGTATAAATATCATTACTTTTTTATCTTGCTGGGGTCATAAATGCGCTAATATTTGGTAAAACAAACGACAGGCGTGAACGAACGGTTTAGCGATTAGTTTGTCCCAATTGGTAAAGTCCCGGGTGCGATTCCCGATCGGAGCAAATATTTGTTTCATAGTTTTTATTTGTAATATTTAATAATTATATTAAATATTGCAAATATTTGTTAATAAAAAAAGAAATGGATATTTGCTTTGGGTCTGGTTATCAAAAGTGGTAGGCTGTGGTACACAGTCTGCCGATCCGGGGTAGTACCGCCACTTACAAGTATACAGTCCGTGAAGTGAATTGGTCACGTTTCGGGATCAGCTTGTAAGTTGCCGGTTCCATCTAGGCCGGCATAGTGGATGTGATTGCTACTCACAATTATTGAATTGTAGTAGCAGTGACATTCATTCATGGACCACACTTTGGCTTAACATCAAGCGGGGTGCTGTCATATGTCGAGTCACAATATATAAAAAAATATATATAAAATCAAATGTATAAATCTCATTGTTAGGAAATTGTCTTTATTCATTTTGATATTTAAATTCTATTCATAATTTACATATCAAAAATATTATCAACTCATTATACTTTCAGTTAAATAACCATTGTTATAATATTCCTGCGAAGAAATATTTAATTGTTGTTTTTAAGCTGTATAAATATTCACTCCAACAAAGTTTATAAAACAAAATTTTGTCTATGAATATTTTTAGGCAGTTGAATCATTTTAACTGATACATTTTTATTCAATTAGAATTTCACGCATTTTTCACACAGAGATAATGGAACGTTACCCGCCACGATCCTGACACAACTCTCTCGCTTCCCTCACATTTCTATTTTGGCTCGATATTAGATAGCACTTCAGCTGATATTTCTTCTATGATAAAACATCTATATAGTTTTCTATACGTGAAATAATTTTTATTATAGAAAGCACATATTTGTGTAATGATAAATTAAATACCAAAATATAAAAAAGTCTTATTCAAAACAGCATTTTTATTACCAACAATTTATTTTAAAAAATTTAGTCCTTGAGCTACAATGACATAACTACAATAATGGCATCGCGAATAATTTCCTTATGTTGTAGATTTTTAGCTCATTTTTTTGTTCTATCCGTAGTTTTCGCAGCACATGCGATGTAAGGAGTTTATTTTTTTTTTAATTAATGTAGAGATTTCAAATTTAACTTGGTTGACAATATAGCCTAAGTAATTTTTGGCCGGCACAGTAACGGCGACTGGCTGCCTCAGTGCACTGCCGTGACGGATTCTTCAGTCGCCGGCACTTTTAGACCTCTATCTAGTAGGTCGAGTTACAATAATAATAAAATATAGCATTTTATTAAGTAGTGAAAAGTGAGATTGATGTAGTGTTAAATAAAAAACCTTTGTTATATAATTTATCTTATGTTTTATTTATATGCATAATGTTATGCCAGCCAACTAATCAGTCATCGCATTTACTTATTCTAAAATATTTAATAAATATATACTAAATAACAAAACTTAAACTAACAGTAATTCTTCTGTTCTATATGAAAATATATTTTGTATACAAAAAAATATATATTTAGGTAACAGAAGTAACTAAATGACAACTAATATCTAACTAAAAAGCAATTCTAATATCTATAGTAAATAACAATTCGATATGAAAATATTTTATATTGCGAAGGAGTTAGGTCAGGGGCGTTCCATAGTTCTCACCTATCCCTGTGGGAAGAGTGCGTGACATGTATGTGAAATATTAAATTTGATTATTAAATATTACGAATCAAAGCTCTGATACAAATATTGGCACTGACTAGGAATCGAACCTGGAACACAAACCTTCACATGCAATGGATAGGTGTACCAAGACTAGAACCAACAATCGATGAGAAAGAAAGGTTCTAGAGTGGAGAACAAAAACTGGAAGACACAGCGTGGGTAGGCCTCCCACTAGGTAGACTGAGAACATAGGAAAAGTCACGGGTAACCGGTGGATGCAACTGGCATCTTGTCGTTCGGAATGGCGTTCTAAGGGAGAGGCCTATGTTCAGCAGTGGCCTTCTGGCTGATGATGATGATGATTATTACATACATTATTTTCCACCTTAAGAGTCATTGTTTTTTCAGCACCTTTCTGTTGAGTCAGAACCTGCTGGCAAACATTTAAGTTTGTATTATTAAAAAGAAAACATGAATTATAGAGTCTGCGGTCCCAGTCGCCAGAATTATTTTAAATTAATATTATTCATGCGGAAAAAAAATGGTATTAGTCAACAGTCCAAGTGTCTTAGTGTAGGTCCCAGTCAATGGTTAACTTCCATGTGCTTAAACTAAATCACTCTGCCTATACTTACACAGCTAGCTATATAAGAAGACAAATGCATGATTGACATCCCATCGTACATACATACATTTTGTTGTAGTGTCATCTTTTTGAGTTCTGGCACTAATTAGAAATCAATTTATTTAGATTAAAATATACTCACCTAATTATTTGTCATGGCATTGTAATCAATGTTTAATCAAGCAAAACACCTTATTACAGGGATAGGCAGAGACAATAGAGCACCATTTGCTACAATCCTGACACAACTCCCTCGTTTTCCTCACATTCACAATTCTCTTCATAAAAACTCTATGGTTATGGACACTAGACAACCCAGCTTTCTTAAGGATGTCTCAGATTTGGTTAGAAAACACCATCCTATTAAGTATAGTCAGATCATACAATGTTATCAACATGATCTGTGTCACTATGGTCCATATCTCATTTAATTCTTCTTAGACTTTGTCATAGACAGCAATAGATGACCGCTCAACAATAGAATGTAAGTCTTGCCCAAAATCTTAAAGAGGTTGTCTTGCCAATTCTTGTTTTTGATTAGCAATTTTAAAGAAATATTTTATCCAGGCCACATTACATTTTCTTCCCAAGCACTTGGTATCATAGTTAATTTTTCTTTTACTTTTTCTATGATTATAACTATCTTCAACAACATTGTTATTTCTGAAAACAAATATGATTTCCTATAATATTATGAATCGGTATTGGGGAACACTAAATATCATGAAAACAACTTGTAGGTTGTTGTCTGGCGATATATGAAACAAGCATGCATAACCATTGAAATAATATTACTACCGTACGTTAGTAATAATAGTTCAATGTGCGTAACCCACATTATAATAATATAGGAATGCATTTTGTCAGTACATTTTTGGTAAAACCTGAATGAAGCATTTTTCACCAGGAAAACCTATTAGGCGTACCTCATTGAAAAGCATTTTTGTCCACGAGATAAAACACTTTATAAGGCAACGTAGTATTGTTTTTTTTTTAATTTACCAAGTACACTTAACATTGCGAATTAAAGGGTTAAAACTATAAAAAATACTCACTTATATTTATTTTTATTAGGAACGGACATTTAAACCTTCTGCGATATCGTCTTTTATTACGGTCCAACTTTGCATTTCATTTTTTTACCAATTTTAGATAAAAATTCTTAATTATAATCGTAAAACACGAAACCTAAGGAACCAAAAGAAACCACAAGTTTCGTACGCAGCGCGAAAGATAAGTGTGATTTGACAGTTAGCTACATGTTGCCAGGAAATATTTTTTATTAGGGATTTTTATAATATAACACGCGTTTGTAAATCGAGAGGGGACGATATTACATATATTTATTTCGGGCTAACCACGTCGATAATCTGCAACGTAGTGGTAATCCTACACCTGTGAGAGGTCAGCTGTGATTTATTTTAGGTAATAATTATTAAATATTATAGTTTAAATGAATTTCACATAAATAACCTAAAATTATTAATTTCCTAATTTAAAATTTCAAAATTACAATGGGCACCGTGCATGCTAAGAATGAATATAATCCGCTTGGGGAAATGGTCAATCTTTTTGATTTGGACCCACCAGAGCCAAAAGTGAAGACTACCATAGAATTGAAAAACATTAAGGCTCGAGTTGATCGCGTGCATGTTGATGGCCTGACACGTACCAAGGATGACATAATCAAGCACACAATAAATGACATGTTTTTTGCCACTGATTTTGAAGATGTTATAGTTAAAGCTCATAACGTTCGAAACAAGCTCGAGGCTCTTGGTTGTTTTCGGGAGGTTGCTGTACTTGTGGATGTGTCACCAACAACGAAAGAAGGTTTTGAGGTGACTTTTAGCGTTCGAGAGATGTCGCGTGTCGTTGGAGGTGTCAACACAACCGTTAGTGAAAATGAAGGAAACCTTGTTACTAGTCTTAAATTCCCCAATCTTCAGGGACGTGGCGAGCGATTGACTGCTGAGTATAGAATGGGATACAGAAGTAGTTCCAACTTTTCTATTACAGCTTCTAAGCCCTATGTTACCAAACCTCTTATGCCAATGTTATCCGGAAATATTTTCCAGCAACACCATGAATATCCCTGGGCTGGTTACAAACTCCTCGACCGTGGAGTCTTATTTGATGTTGCATTTAACACATCCCCAACGACAAAACATAATCTGCAATGGGAGGGTTTGGTGCGTGAAACATCTGTCCTCAATAAATCTACCAGCTTCTTTGTTCGTGAAAATAGTGGACCACAACTGAAATCATGTGTGCGTCACATTCTTGAGATTGATCACCGAGATGATGGCGCTTTCCCAACACGAGGCAGCCGTGTGAAACTATCCAGTGAAGTAGCCGGCCTCGGTGGCGGAGCTGCATTGTTGAAGCTTGAAGCGCATGCACAAGCTAACAAGAAACTCTTGCCTAAACTGGTCTTACAACTGTCTGGTTCGTGCGGTGTTATGCGAGAAGTATGTGGTGCTGGATTAGCGGATCGTTTTTACCTCGGTGGTGCAACTACATTGAGAGGGTTTTCTCAGGGTGGAGCCGGTCCACATTCTGAACAATTAGCGACTGGTGGACGGGCATATTATGCGGGTGCTGCACACATTTTCGCACCATTGCCATACCTAACTGGAGGACTTGCGGATTTATTGCGTACACACGCTTTCATCACTGCTGGCACACTACTCGGACCAGATGAGTCATTAAGTGGCATTGGGTGGTGGGCTAATACCATGAGAGTATCAGCAGGAATTGGTATCGCTCTTCGCTTGAATGGTGGTGCACGTTTAGAACTAAGCTATTGTAAGCCGTTGAGGGCGTTATCTGATGATCGAACTACACCTGGACTCGTTCTAGGACTTGGGGCTCATTGTCTCTAGACAATTATATTATCTCAATGAGAGAGATATGTTTTTATATTTTTTTCATGTCTGTACAAATTATTGTGATTAAAAGAGTATCGTCTTATATAATAATGTTTTAAAATATACATACATATTTTTAACAAATAGTAGAAGATCATGCGACAAAAATCAGCAAGAGTTTTGTAATGGCTCACAGTTTAATATGTTTTAGTACATCGATGGTTTTAGTATTGAGGCTGTACAATGTACATGAGTCACATTAGGTAGTGGACCACCTCTGCGCTTTGATGTACGTAAAATTACAACATGCTCTACAAGGGTTTTGTAATAATTTTAAATTGGCAGTTGACTAGTTTATAGTACAAAAAAAAACGTAAGAAAGTAGTCAGACCGCATGGCTGTGAAACACCATACTATACACGACAGTTGTCGCCACAACCATAGATTTAAAATGCACGTATTTTACGTATTCTGTGGCCACAACAATAGTGTAAAATTAATGCAATTGCTTAAATTTTACTCAATGCTAAATAATAGATTTTTATTATTAGGCAGTGAATGAGCCAATACAAAACTATTAGGCACTAATTTTTGTCGTAAGCTCTAGGACTAAAATCAAATTAATACATCAAATTCATACTATCGGTTGAATGTTGCCAGCTTATGATATTGTCAATATTTATGTCTTTACCATCTTAAACGGGGTTCTCACGGTGCGAATTTAGTTGTTCAATATTTATCGTTTAACAAAAAATCAAAAGCAAATATTGATTTTAGCGTTCTCACGATTCAATAATAATCGACTCAATATTACACGTGTCATTACACTATCTGTCTATTTTAGCATTTTTCTCGTGGATGCAAACGCCAAAATTTACATTTTATTTTACAAACAAACAAAAAACTGGTGACAGAGGAATACACTACATACTCAATCGTGCTGATTGACTGACTGATTGGACTGATTATTTAATGCGAGTTGAACGAACAAGTTCAGACGAGTCGATTCGCTGTCATCTACTAATTGAATTAATGAAAGTTAAAATGTCTTCAGCTTTTGTTGAACTAATATTTATTGCTTCAACTTGATTGAAAGTCTGTTCCGACGGTTCAAATCGCGAAAAATTTCGCTGTTGATCAACTAAGTTCGCCCCGTGAGAACGCCGTATAAGATGAGCGACAGTCAATAATTTTTACAAAGAAACAGACGTGTTAAAAAAATTATAATGACAATCTATTACTTTATACCAGTTCTTTTTATTTAAAGTAGCAATATCAATCCACACGTCATTTTTTTCTCTAATACCTAGTAAGAATTGTTTCTATAATTAGCGATTGTCGCTTGTGATAGTACATTATTTAATGATTTTACGACCATTGCCGGAATGAAGGTCATTCAGACAATCGATGCATGTAATTTCTTTACATAAATAAGATCCCTGTTGAATAATATCAAAGAATTTGGACTTAAGAAACAGAAATAGAAAATAGCTACAAAATACAACCGTTTATTCTATTATTACTTATGGCATTTAAAAGAAGACAGAGGGGATGAATGTACATTTTTACAACCTTCTAAATTAGAAGGTTGTCACTAATTTTGCTGATAATTTGACAAACTAGTATGACACAATAACAAATGACATTATATTTTTTTTAAAAAGGATTACGCTACTCAACCAAGTGGTTGTAATTGCAAAAAGTGGTGACCACCTTTGAAAGAAAGGAATTGAAGTACAAGTAGTTGTCTCTTTCAGTCACACGTGGTATAAACATAGTATAAATGAGATAAATAACACTGAATTAGTTTTTCCTATTCTTTTCATATTCTTAGAGTAATAATTATGTCCAAATGTTGAATTATGTCCCCATGGTTTAGCTGTACATATAAATGATGTGCCAGTGTCTATGTGCTCGTTCTTGTATGCTCAACGATGCACTTCCTAGGGCTAGCGCGGCTGCCTTTGCTCACTTGTCGTCTCCAGAGAATGCCGGTGCGTTCATGAGATTATATTCTCAATATAGACCGGACTTCTCTGATGCTGTCATTATTGTCGTCGTCATCGTCGTCGCAGTCGTTTTCGAGTTCGATGTTGTTTCCGTCTCCTCTACCTCCATCGACTGTATCAACTCTAGCTGGCGTTGATTCTCTGTAGGACGGTTCTCGTTACATCTATTTTCTAAAAATTCACTTACCGCTGCGTTTGATATAATGATACCCCATCCAACCTCACAATGCCTTTTTCCTTAGCTCTTTGCTTTGGGCCAATATAGTATTTTGTTATGTTTTTCCATCTACAGTTCCATTTACTTCCATCTATAATTATCGCCCAGACTATTGTTCAAATGTCATGTTTATTTTTTAATATTTTACGAGATTATGGGAGTCCTTTTAATACTTTTGGCCAAGGCGGTAGATGTGTGAATATGGGAAGCTGTATACAAAACATTCATCACAATATTGGGTGGAGTATAACATCAATTTCGTTGTCCAAATACACTTTATGATATTTGGAGTCAAGTAGCTAATACATATTGAATTATAGTCCGTTTAATTCAACACAATATATATTTAAATTATCACCTTCTAATTTCTACATGGAGAAGGAGCCCTAAAATAGCGACAAAATACAACCGTTTGTACTATTTTCACTTAAGGCATTAAAAAGAAGTCAGAAGGGGATAAATATACATTTTTACATTTGTAATTTAGAAGGTTGTCCCTATATCTTAATTTTTCTAAGAACGATCCTATGACAGGTGTCAAACTTTCTTTACTACGTAACCCTTTTGATTTTAAGTAAAAAATTTTTTTTTCAACTCTTATAATAAGTGTTTAAACGCAAAATTTCAATTGCCAGTTAAAAATAAATAATTATTTTAACATAAAAGAATTAAAAAATCACAAGATTATTTGAATTATCTACATTTAGAAGTAAAACAAAATAATCACTAACATGCGGTAGTAGTTACGTGCTAAACTAAACCTAATGTCATTTTGCGTAGTGTTGTAGCTCGAATCAATACAAATTCAATTAATAGGTTTTTATTTTTAACATTTTTCCTACATGAATAATTTTTTAAATAAAAACATCAAACTCTGAGAATATGAGGAGATATGGGGTGAAATAATAAAAAATAGTATTGTGCCGACCTTCGACAAAGTTCGCACATTGTATAATTCATTTTCATTAAAAAATAAAGTCATTTTCTAACACATTTATTTTTTTGTTTTTATATTCTATTTTTATTTAAATTAGTTTTCTTTACGATTTCACGGGTGCGTTTCATCTTACCGCGTCCGTGACCACGTGGCGTCAAAGTATAAATAAGTTTTTATTCTGTATCGCTACATTCTGTACTGCTATTGTCATCCGACACACTGATATTAAATTCTGAGGTATGATTCGCATAATGTGTAACATAATTGTTCAAGTCTCTGTATATCTTGTCGCAGTGGTTAGATAGGAAATGGGGAGTGCTAACCTTTCACCTGACATAGGTCCTCTCGGGACATGGTTGTTTTGGGAGGTACTTGTGGCACATAGCCAGGAGGGAAGTAACTGCAGCCTGTCATCACTGTGACAGTCGTGAGGACACCGCCCAACATACGTTGGAGATCTGCCCTGCTTGGGCACAAGAAAAAAAGACCTTAAGCGCCTCAATTGGGAAAGTTCTCTTGCTTTCCGCTGTAATTTAGCAATGGTCGAAAGCGAGAGTTCATGGAGAGCAGTCTCGCAATTCTGGGAAATTGTTCTCCTGCGTAAAGAGGTAGCGGAGAGAGAGAGAGAGAGAGAAGCAACCTCTACTCTCTTCATTCGGCGCCCTAAAATAGGGAGAAGAAGGCGCGATTATATCCGCCTCCTTTCCCTATAAATACCAGGGAGGGACATCAGGCTCAGGGTTTGCCTGTCGCTTCATGTAGCGAGAAGTGGCCACAACAGCCGGCACCGCTGGGAGTAGCCATGAGGATTTCCCCACAAAAAAAAGGAAAGCGACTGAAATAAAATGGCGGTTGGAGTCTATAACCTCTGTGTGTAGTTAATAATTTAGTCTATAATTTAAAATAAATGTTTAAAATTTAAATAAATTATTTAATTATTTATAATTAATGAATTGTATAATATATTATCTTAAAATTTAAAATTAATTATAATTAAAATATATGTTTAAAATATAAATGTATTGTTTAATTATTTTTAATCATATTATTATTTATTGAAACGAGCATTTATTGTTTACCATGTTTTTATTCACATAAAAATATTGACGGTGACAGCTTACTTCTACAATCGTCAACAATATAATATATTATGCTAAAATTTATAATTTATTTCAGTTGCTCATTTATTAAATCAATTAATGTTTAAATAAATACTACTTTTTTACTTCATGAACAAACCGAATGCAGAATATACCTCACTACTGTTGAAGTGTCATAGGACCGTTCTTAGAAAAATCAAACCTTAGTTTTGATGATTATTTGACAACCTAATTTGACAGAATAACAAATGAAATTAAAATACTTCAAAAAAGGATAATGGAACAATTATGCCGCTACTCTTACTACCACGTGAGTTTTAATTAAGCAGTATTAAGTCAACCACAATTACAAGTGGTTGTATTTACAAAAAAGTAGTGCCAACCTTTGAAATAAAGGAATTGAAGTACAAGTAGTTGTCTCTTTTAATGACACGTGGTATAAACATAATATAAATGAGACAAATATCAATGAATTAGTTTTTATTTTAGCACAGATTCTATTCTTTCCAAATTTTATGAGAGAGAGACACAAACTGTAACTTTCTGAAAAACTCATTGGCCTAGGAGATGGAGCCAAAAATTCACTTTCAAAAAGCTTTTATGAGTGGAGCACAGACTGGCTAAAAGGGATTAGGTTGGGAGAAAAAGAAAAACATTATATGATATTATCTTACCTTGGTGGTTTTAAATTTTATTATAATAATTTTATAATAGTAAAGGGTTTTAGTGATATAATCGGAAAAACAGGATGAGGAGATAGGTAAATAAGTAAATAGTAGATGGTAAATTGCTTGACGGGGTAACATACATGGATTGAATTTGAATCTACCGAATGTTGCCAATATTGTATAATAAATGTATATTTAAAATAACTATATACATATTTGTAATAATAAAGAAAACTTCAAAACTTTTTATCCGAATACAGGAGTAAATTGTTTTTCGGCCAAGTATAATGGTATTGTTTTTTTAATTTTTATTAATTAACTACTATTATAGTATAATATTGAACTCAATATACTATACTCGTATTTTACATAATATATACATAATTACACATACAATACGAGTAAACATTTAGGAACTAACATAAATTAAAATGGGTATTAAGACGTTGGCATACAACGGCTCTTGCAACAGAGCCGAAACGTCGCGTCGATGTGAGTAAAATGTGCTTAATATTGAGATAAATTTATGCGTGTAGTTTAAAACATTATAATATAATAAACTATACAATATGTAACTATACATGTATATAGTGTAGGGATACTATTATAGTGGTAGTGCAATTAATTGTCATGCAAACCGAGAGCCCCGGGTTCCAATGTATCTTTGACATAATGTACTTTTGTTCTGTTTCTGTGATATAAGCACTTTTAGTAGCCTTATATAGAAATAAAAAAGAATTGGTCTTTTCTATTAATTTATTTACAATATAATAAGCGACATGGTATTATTAAAATAATGTGTTATGTAATTACATGTTATAAATTAATAATTTACCTATTATACAAATTATTTTAGCATGGGGATAAAAAATCCATTAGCGTAAGTACAAATTGTTACAATTCATTCGCTTCATGGACACATTAATGAAAATATCATCATACTAATGGACCGTTTGTATGAATGTGTGAAAAGAAAATGTTCCAAAGGTGAGATTTTGCTTCACTCTTCTTACTACATAAATAAATTAGAGTGCATGTGATGATGTATGATCCGTAGGCACAGCTATTCCGATTAACTGTTTAACCTTGTTCCTATCTCGTCTTTTAATTCTCGTGATACAGTTAGGGAAAGCACAATAAATAGGGGATTTCACAGTAAAATAAAAAATAAAAAAAAAGTTTGACAAATTCAATAGCCAAACTAAACACGTCGACATTTTAAGTCTTTGTCGAACCATCAACAAATGGAATGAGTTCTTTACCCACGTATTCTCCCCATTCTATAGTCACGGATTCTTCAAGCTAGGTGTGAAAAAGCACCTATTGCCGGCATAGTGACGACGACTGAGGTAAACTGGGACAGTATATATTTTTGGGGCTTAATATATGACAGCACCCGGCCTGATGTTCTGTTGGAATGCGGTCTATGCATGGTGATGACTGTTACTACAGTTAAATAACTGCAACAGTCACTTTTACTATGTCAGTCTTGTAAGTAGTAATTAGTGGTTTATCATTTGTGCTCTTGGACTTTCCCTTGCTTACCATCAGAAAAGTCGGGGTTAATGTTACAATAAAAAGAAACATTTAATTGATTATACCTATAACAGTGTCGTAACTGACATTCGATAATTGTCTGTGTTATTTATCTTTCCCAATAGGCAATCTATTTTATTATGAACTTAAATAACAGCTTGTATTTTCTAACTCTGGTGACGATTGAACAAGATAGACAGACATTCGCGCTCCTAATAAATCTATAATCAGAACCTTTTTTTCACATAAAGAATGATATAAAAAAGATTTTCAAGAATATGTTTTCTTTGTAATGAATGAAGAAGTGTTTTTAGAAAATTAACAAAATGGACGACGTCTTTCTGAAATTTTGTGGACTTTATTTCGTATTTTTAACATTTATCCTTTTTACATTGCTATTCTATTTAAATTATTGAATGGCTTGAGATAACCATTAAATTATTTTTCCTAATGTATATTCTTGAGATGAAAAGGGGGTATTGTGTAATAATGGCTAAAGAAGAAGGTGGATAGATCGTACCACCTCTACCTATCGCTGCAGAAATAAGGTGTGGCAATTTGATTGATTAAAATATTTTGATGGTTTGGGCACATGGAAAGGATGAGTGAAAGTAGATTGACGAAAGAAATTTATAAATCTGATGTGGATGGATACGTTAAACAAGGCAGGCCCAGGAGGGAGTTTTTCGACCAAATCGGAGACATCGTCAAAAAAGCTAGGTTGCCATAACCACAGAGCATAACCACAGAGCCTGTATGAAGAAAATTGTGGATGTGAAGGAAGCAAGGGAGTTGTGTAATAATCGTGGTAAGTGGCGCTCCATTGTCTCTGCCTATCCCTGTGGAAAAAAGGCGTGACAATTTGATTGATTGATTAAAAAGATTTTGATTAATTTGTAGAATAGATTAAAGTAAAAATGCTTTGTGATTGGTTCCGTTCTTAAAGCTATGACTCGACTAATGAATGTAGTAACAAAAATGTGTGTATAATATTATTAAAATAAGTACAAAGATATCAATCAAATAACAAAATAACAAAGGTACACAATAGTAATTTATATGAATGATTATGGTAAAAATCACTTTATAACTTTATTGTTAGCATTTATGACTACAGTGTATTGAAATTCTTTTCCATTTTTATTTTCTATTGTAATCACAAATTTGTATAGGCTATGACAAGAAAGTTGGGGGCCTCCTCGATTATTGTGAAGCAAAAAAGTTGTAAGCAATCAGTGTATTGACATTGGAACAAAGACGGACGTAAATAAGTCCTCAAATCTGATGGGTACTTGAGACATTATTGGGGAAAGATCTCAATTTCCGAGAAACGTGTTAAACATTTTGTATATAGGCTTCCTATTATTTGTTCATTAAATGTCTAAACAATTGATCCAAAGACCTTTGTATTAAAATAGAAAGGATTTAACATTTTGCACCAAAGACACGGTCCACCACACACAAGAACATGTATTATTATTATCAACTGGAAACATATTATCTTACAGCGGGGAGTCGCTCACGAAGGTTCAAGAGCGTAGACAACTGAAAAAAAAAACGTTACATTTTACGGCTCCTTTAGTCACTACGGCTAAAGAATCCCATTATTATTTCATCGATTTTACCCCCTAATTTCCACAGGAATAAACAGACTTCTATGGAAACGGAGCGTCACTTTCCATGATCCTGGCACGATTCGTTCATAAATATCATTAACGCCTTTTCAATCAGGGCAGCAACTACCGGAAAGTGTTTGTGGATATTCGAATATGTAAATTGTGTTCACAGCTAAATTAAATACTCACTAGGAAATTCATTCGTGCAGAGCGACTTCATAAACCGAAGGTTCGATCTAACCAATTTTAGTTTAGTAATGGAGAAGATACGGATCCAAAATACTTGGCTAATAAAAAAAACTACAAATAAATAAAATTCAAAAGCACTTGCCGGTACCAATATATATTTGACGCTATGTGGAAAGAGTTAGGCAAATAGAGAGAAAAAGCTCTTTAATTGCCTCACAAAATTTGCTTAAAAATAAGATAAATAGTGTGATTTAAAAAATAGACAATGATATTTTTAAAATAATTGAAAACATTATTTGTGCGAACTCGAAAAGGTCGGCACATATCTTTGATATATATATATATCAACTAAAGCTTGTATAATAGAAATTGGGGAGTCAAAGTACATAATATTTATAGCATATAAAAGTATAATATAAAAGTACAGCCCAGTTTATAAGATATATAAGCTTTAATTAGTTCGGCAGTCGAACTAAATAGTTCGGTAAATAGTTTCTTTATAGAACAATCGACAAGTGGAATGCTTTGCCAGCCCATCTGTTCTCTCCCTTCTATAACCTTGGATCCTTTAAGCGATGCGTGAAGAAGCTCCTTTGGCCGGCATAGTAATGGCGACTGAGGCAGCCGTGAACTAACTCGGTTGTTTCAGTCGTCATCACTCTTGGATCTCCTCTTGCTTATCATCAGGCGAGTCGAGGTCAAATGTCGTGTCATAATAATAAAATAAAAACATAATAGTATAATATAAAAGTACAGCCTAGTTTATATGATACAGGCTTTAGATGCTTAAAAAAGTAAGTAATTAGAATTAGAAACCATAAAATGCAGTGATCGTAACTAAAACCTCTTTAAAATGGAACAGTATAATAAAATTTACCTTTCCACAAATCTGCTGTCGCAATTTAAAGCATAGTGAATTGGGTTTAGTTGGGGCCATTCTATATTACAGCAAATTTACGTTGATGCTGTCTTGCGATAAATGCCTCGACGGTAACAAACCCTTTTAATCCTTACCTCGTACTTTTAACTACAACAAACGTAACCACTTTCCGCGTATCAGTGTATTTCATTTCGGCTTTTCTCCTACCCAAATTACTAACTTAGTAAGAAACCAAGCAATGAATAGTGTATTAATCAATCTGGTTGTAAGATTTGGCAATGAAAACAATGTGGTGGTTCTTGAGGACATCTTTATTAGCGGTCGTAAGTAAGTTTCTCGTTTAGTACTGGAAAGGTTTCTTTGAAATTGGAACGTGAGCAGCAATGATTGAAACATATTTTTAAGGAAATAGTGTCTAATTTTACGGTTAAGAAGTGTTACTTTATAATGCATCCCTTATTGGAGTATTGGAAACGTTGCCAATGTTTTTATTTGTTTCTGATAAATTCTTTAAATATACATTTCTTTATAATCTATTACATTTGCTTGTATTGGATTGGATAGCAGTAAGTATCTATTTTAGTAAGCTTCTAAGACCCCGGAATCTAAATATTTGGTGTGAAGTTGTTGGCCTCTTTGTAGTTGTATTTTTGGTATAAATCGAAATCTAACTTCGAGATGCAGAACAAAAATTCTTAGTGAAAGGCTAATCTGATATTGGAATTTAATATAAGTAATAAAATGTGCAATTTGGTCATGGATCCGCAGTATTATAAAAATAAAAGAAAAATCTGTTATCAGATTTATAATCCAGGATCTTTCATTGTAGTCTAGAGCTTATTAAATTAGCGGTTGATTGTGCACCAGAATAGACAATTTCCTTCTCCTGGTAAAGAAAAAAAAATTAGTAACAGGGTGAAATTTTGTATAGTACTATATTATTTAATACGTTTTCGGCCTATCGTATATATGATATATAAATAAGCAATGTTATATTGTAATAATCGGCATAGCGACAGTGACTGAGGCAGCCGTATAGTGAAATGCGTTTTTTCAGTCGTCGACTTTTTCAGGCTTCGTTTTGACAGTTGACAATATTTATTTTAAATTAATAAGCTTTAAAATAAATATTGTGCCCGCGCAACACACTAAGAATCGATGTTTATTTTCATTAACAGTACAAGCTCAATAAAACTTATTGTCCGAATGAAAAAATGTTGTTTTTAACACTAACAGCGACCGCATAACTTTTTGACAAATAGGAATGAATTTCATTGTCATTACCACTAATGAGAATGAAATAAAACAAACATGTTTCAAGACAGTATTCTTTGACTTATAAAACAAGATTACTCAATTTCGTACCACCATCTCTTATTTTCAATTTTGTTTTATTCCTCCATACTCATTTCTACATTCGCATAGACTAATATACTAAACTAAAGCCTAATATTATCTTTTGTAATTACCGCGGTGGTACGCTTTGGAATGAATATTGATATGACGTCACAAAACCAATAGTCGCCAATAGTAATTTTATTCAAATAAGCTTATTTGACGTACGAATTGACATTTGACAATTAAAACAATAATGGTACAAGAAATGGTGGTACGCTCCCTGGTCGCATCTTAATAAAAATAATCTCTTCGTAGATGATTTATGTCGCCATGAAACCAAAGTAGTTTTGTTCAGAATATTCAAATTCACGCACAATAAAGCACTAATCCAATGTCAAACTTCACACATTGAATTTATTAAAGAAACACCCTATCATTTGTAAAAGTATGATGGAGCGATGTCGTGTGAACTGCGAGGGCAGGGTGACCCGCAATAAATAGCCGTAAAAGCCAACATAAAGGTCTTTCAATTATTCTCTAGTTTTTTTTTTGGCAAAATGGATGTTTTATTGACCCGTTTTAAGGGTTAGTTTTACGTCGTAGCTACTGAAGCATGTTTATTTCCTGTCATGTTCTTTTATGGTTTACGAGTATGTATCAATTCTACTCACACGTTACTCGAGGGTTATCATATTAAATTCCCCATAATACATTTATGACTGCTAAATCCATTACAAGATTAAACTTAACCCTGAAATGACACCTTGAGTTATTAAGTTTATATCATAATCATCAGCCAGAAGGCGTCCACTGGTGAACATATTCACCCCTTAGAACGCCATTCCAAACGACAAGATGCCAGTTGCATCCACCGGTTACCCGTGACTTTCACTATGTCGTCAGTCCACCTAGTGGAAGGCCTACCGACGCTGCGTCTTCCGGTTCGTGGTCTCCACTCTAGAACCTTTCTTCCCCATCGATTGTCGGTTCTCCGAGCGATGTGGCCAGTCCATTGCCACTTCAGCTTGAGAATCCTTTATATAATCTTTTTTTATTAAGGATCGACATAATGATAGTGGTGGATATAATGAGGTTCAGGGATAAAAGGCGACTGCTACCACAGTTGAATACCTTGCAAGTAGCAATCACATCTACGATGCCGGCCTAGTTGGAACCAGTAACTCACAAGCTGATCCCGCAACTTAAAAGTGTTGGTACTACCTGAGATCCGCAGACTGGGCACCAACTGCCTACTATTATTAAGTAACCAGACTCAAAGCAAAAATCAGTATCTTTTTTTTAAATTGTGACTCGACATATGACAGCATCCCGCTTTATGTTAAGCTGGTGTGGTCCATGAATGGATGCCAATTTACACTACAATTCAATACCTGTGCGTAGCAATCACGTCCACTATGTCGGCCTAGTTGGAACCAGCAGCGGGAATCGAACCCGGGACTTTACGCGCAACAAACCAATCGCTAACCGTTCGTCTACGCCTGTCGTTATTAAGAGAGTGGTAAGTGGCGCTCCATTGTCTCTGCCTATCCCTGTGCATAAAAGGCCTGACAATTTAATTGATTGTATTATTTAATCTGAATAATAAATATTATAAATAAAATCTGGGTTCCTACTGGTAATCGAACCCGGGACTTTACGCGTAACGGACTGGTGAGCTTACCAATGCGCCACCAGTGTTTACCAACGTCGTCATTTTTTAATGTCGGCCTTCTAAGTTGTAATATTAATAAGAATTAGGAAAGTAAAATTATACTCAAAGCGAACATTTCTTTTTACTCCTTCCGCTAATCACAGGCGATTTATGTTTAAATAAAATTAATGACCGGGGCTCATTCCATTCTTCTACTCTGATACAAATTAATACTCATAAATTAACATCATTTGTTTCTATTAAATGTAGGCTCGCTTTTTTGTTATAGCCCTGTTACTTACTAATGAAATATTACATTACCTAAATTTAGATTGA
Source organism: Tinea trinotella (assembly GCA_905220615.1). NCBI lineage: Eukaryota > Metazoa > Arthropoda > Insecta > Lepidoptera > Tineidae > Tinea > Tinea trinotella. Next base: position 10,184,099 of record HG992315.1, read on the forward strand.
TATGTATCTTATCTAACTTAAGTTTATTAATAAACCAAAACATTTGAACTGTATTAGTGGGAGAAATTGATAACTGCAATACAGTCATTTGTTGACTAGTGCAGTGCTCATTGATCCACCAACTTTAAAATGTAAATTTTTTGAAATAAACAATTTTTAATTTTAATTAAAATGATACCAAAAAAGTTAGTGGTCATTTTCCAAGTCTGCCAATCAGGGGTGACTTAGTTGCGTTTCAGGATTAGTTTGTAAGTAACCGATTCCAACTAAGCCGGTCTAACTGTAGTAGTAGTCGCATTGACTATGGTTATTAAATCTACTAATAATTTAATAACATTCATGGATTGTACTTCAGCGTGAAATCGGGCGGAGTGCTGTCATCATGTGTCGAGCTTCCATAATAAAATAAAAAGTTAGTTCAAAAAGCAAAACCTGACAACTGAAAAATCACGACACAAAACGACCATAAAGTATGATAAACTATTAATTATTTATTGTCTATTAAATAAACAACTTACACCATAGATTTATTTAGGTCTCACTGACGCTACGACGCGTCGTAACGCGACTAATCATTAATCTATGAACTAACACATTTTAATGTAATTAATACACATTCGTCGCGATGTTCGTAGGATGGCGGTGGTAGTATGCCAACCACTCTAATTTAATAATGAGTATTTATTATACATGTATTTTGGTTAGTTTTGGAGATATTAAACGAGTATGTTTGGCTCACACCAATAGGCCGACCACTCTTGAAAACAAGCATGTTTCAAGACAGTAGTACTCTTTGATGTATAAAACAAGATTACTCAATTTCGTACCACTATTTCTTATTTGCAATTTTGTTTTATTTATTAAAATTAATTCCTACATTTGTGTTAAACAATAATGCTATAAGAAATTGTGGTACGCCCCCAGAGCGAAAGCGTGATATATGAAATTATTTTTAATTATCAGGTGTATTTAAGTAAAGCCTATGGATTTGTTATTCGTTGCTTGGTTGCCTACCGACAATGCCCAATCAACGAAATAACACTGCTTTTCCGTCGCCATAAATAGTATCATTTAAAAGACAAGTCATTTCGCTATTGTGTATTAAGAGAATCGGGGCCCAGCTTAACAAATAAAATAAAAATGACCAATTTTCTAGTTTTTTTTTGTTATTCATGAAAAATATAACAATACTATATTATTTATAAGCTAAAGTAGAAACAAATGTCGAAAACAAAAAAGCTTTTAAGAAAATAATACAAAAGAAGACCGAGTTTGTCAGTTTCGATAACGTTCCGTGAGAATATAATTACATTTGTCTAATATTCGACGAATTATTCTAGAATTCTGTAACATTTACTTCGATTTATTTTATAATTTGCAATGTGGTTATATATAATCGTATACAATAAGGGATCTTTAATTATCAATAGTCACTTTTATTTTGGTTAGTTTGGAACAATCAATCAAATTATTAAGACTTTTTCGTACAGGTATAGGCGGAGACAATGGAGGACCACTTGACATCATCCTGACACAACTACAATTTTCTTCATACAAGCTCTGTGGTAATGTGCGCAAGGCAATTTAGCGTTCCTTAGGATGTCTTCAATTTGGTCGAAAAACACACTCCTGTATCTGTCTCGTTTAACGTATCCATCTACTTTCACTCATCCTTTCCACGTGCCCAAACCATCGAAGCATTCCTTGTCACTACATCTTCGTTCAAACCACATCTATCGCGAACTGCGCTATGCTCATACTATCCGCTATTGTCACTACACGTACACGCCTTAATGACTGCATTTCTACAGTAATAAATCTACTGTCATGCTTCTTCTGTCACACCCAGCTGTCACAGCTCTTCACAGAACAGCAATCCACGAATTTTAGAATTTGAAGCCATCACTACATTACCCTTTAGCACTCTTCTTTAAATATCTTCATCACACTGTGCAGGCGGAAGAGTCATTATTGAAACAACCGATTGAGTTGACGATCGTATATTGACTGATGTAAATACTACAATATAAAATGTATAAGCTGGTTGGGTTGGCACCAGCACAATACAATTAAACCTAGTATTTTAAGTCATGGCAGTAAATACGAACAGGTAAAGTTATATAAGTGCAGAAAAACTTTTTAACTTGGTTAAATTAAATGTAACGGAACTTAGTCTTGGAACACGAATCCAAAACTATTCGCTTCAACGAATTATCAACTCCGAACCGGTAGTTAGTGAAACGTGATTTTCGTTAAACCGAATTCAGTTAAGCAAGTCTGCTTCGAGATTTCATTTGGTGTGAATTTCTAACGAACTGGTATAATTAGAATTTTAATAAGGGAAAGTTAATATACAAGTGTAATCTTATTTATTTATTTCCATTTAGTCAAATATACATTTACTGCTAATAAGCATAAAAACTCTACACTATCATTAATAAGATTGATCATGTGCGTGTGTGTGTGTGTTTGCGTGCGTGCGTGTGTATACGAGTGTGTATAAATAATAATTTCTATATACTTTATTTATTTAATAAATTTTCATTAAAGCTTAAACATTTATTCTCTGAATACAGTGCGATCTTTATCGCGTAAATTAGCTTAACGGTGCAAATAAGTGACATTTGAACTTTTAAACGCTGACGTAAAATAATTACTTTTAAAATGAAAAGTTTTGAGTAGTCTAATCCTAAATGAACTCACTCTGCATCTATAAACCAGTCCAATATAACGCTCCGGCTCTCTCATTGTGGTTCAGGAATCGGGGCTTTTGGCTTGAATCACAGATTAAAATTATATAGACATCTCAACAGAAAAATACTTTAAACATAAATTACAAAACGAGTGCGACAGGGAAAGATGCTTTATCCACTAATCGACAAAATATAATGCTTTACAATTCAACTTGTTCTTTACCATTCAAAGTAATAGTGCAATATAGCTTTTATGTTTGTTCTTTAATTTTGTTCTGTTCTTTGTTTAGCTACCATTGTATGAGTGATTTTTAAAATGATACACGATATAAAAATGAGTTCATATTTATTGACGCGCAGATTAACATTCATTGTTAAGAAATCTATTATGCGGTCAGTTATTAGGTGGTTGACTAGAGTCGCAATCGTTAGACATCGGCATGTCCGGATAAGCACGGGATCAGCTTGTAAGTTTCCGGTTTTAACTAGGACGGCATAATGAGTGTGACTAAGGCGGCTTATTGTTATTTAACTATAGAAGTAGTAACCTCCATTGTTATTTAACTATAGTAAGTAACCTTCATTCATATGTCGGTTGACAATAAAAAAGTCATTATGACGTGCAGTCGAATGTGTTGATAAGCAATGAATGTTTATTCTAGTATGGAAGTGAGAAAAATATTTGTATTAAAAATGTGTAGACAATAAACATGATTGTTGGGCAAGGTTCCTTTCTTTGATATAGTGTCTATTGATGTATGTTCTGTGGTTCAAATGAAACTTTTATTGTTTTCACCGTGATAGGATGTATTGTTTCGCTGAGAAATAACCGGGAATTTACGATTAATGGCGTAGTATTTTGATGTATAGAGCATTTTCAAATCCCAGCGATAATTAGAGATATCCCTATTGTACGCGGTGTTTTATAAAATGTAAGATTTAACTTATATTGCGATCCTAATTATTACTGATGTTCTATTGTTTTATTGTTATACCTATAAATTCCTACCGGTAACATTCAGCGAATTATTAATAAATCATATTGAATTAAATGAATGCAACCGTGGTTTAGGTAAAGAGAGACGTGGCATAAAGCGACTGAGCCACCTTAGGTAAAATCAGTTTTTTCAGACGTCGGCGTTTCCCTTGCCTACTTTGCTTTTTAAAAGCACTCGGGCCGTGACAGTTTCGTAATTTACAATAAGTATCGACCAGTATCTATGATATTAAAGCTGTTGACTATGCTTTGATTGTATGTTTATAAATGCGTTTGTAACCGTCAGGCGTATTTTGGTACGTATAGGTTCGCTTTCCTACGATCGTATGAACTATCAAAGCTCACATAGTGCCACGTGCACATCTCGTAAAAGCGTTGAAGCGCATAAGCGCGCGCTAGGACGCCTCACATCGACGACCCCATCTGTCCAAGATTAACTTAATATTAACGCAACAAGAAGAGAAACCTTAGTATCGTCGTTGTAGACGATATTTGCTAAGTATTTTTTTATTATAAATGCAAAAAGTAGCCCAATTTGCTACTGTCCAACCTGAGACGCGCGCATAAGCTTGAATAGGCGCGTTTTGTATGCACGTAACGCTCTTATATTATAACCGCATAAGAAGAAGATTATAGGCCTCGTGTAAAAAGCACTAAATCTTAAACTAGAATTCGAAAAGTTCTAAACTTGCTTAGGTATATCATAGAAACAAGACGACCAAACAAACATTCGTACAACTAGATCATGGTCGCAATATACCGAGTCAAATACCTATATATTATACATACCTAAGTATATTTATTTGAAGAGAAATGCTTAAAATTTAATCATCCTGACTACAAATGATTCATTAAAAGAGGTCTAAACGTATTTCATTTAGCATTTTACAAAAAAGAGTCCTCGAAAGTTTTCTGATTAAAAGCATTTGATGCGATGTACCGGAGTGCTAAAGTCCATTTGGTATAGAAAACTTTTTTAATAAAAAAATCTGTAGAGGGCCCCATTGAGCATAAATTTAGATAGGTTATGTGCTTGAGAAATAACACAAATTTCTTTTTAGGACAAACTTAATTTGGAAATTTTATTAAATCTGGCGGGATTGTATTGGAAAATTTATTGTTAAATTTAATTACAAATCATTGTGAAATAAAACGACCGAAAATTAACTAGAAAAAAAATTAAAGTTGATAGTTTTTTATATTCTTACTAACAAATATTTGTATTATTAAATCTAATAAATAACTAGGCCGCCATGCCTTATGCTGCCAAAAAAGTGCCGGCAGAATCTCAAGACATCATGCTATTAATGACATCCTGTCAAGGGCGCTTACAACTGCTAACATCCCCTGCATCCTAGAACCATCGGGGATAGTTAGAAATGATGGTAGGCTATTCTAGAGGCCGCGCACTGGTTTGGGATGCCACATGTGTTGACACACTCTGTCAGTCACATCTGACATCCAGCCATAAGAAACCTGGGGCCGCTGCAGAATCAGCCGCACGCCTTAAGCGCAACAAGTACGCGGAGATCATCATCAATCACCATTTCATTCCATTTGCAGTTGAAACGATGGGCCCGTGGTCCGAGGAGGCTCTTGTGTTCTCCCGCGAGCTTGGCGAGAAACTCTACTTGGCGCCGGGCGACCCTTTGAGTAGAGAATATCTCGTTCAAAGGGTCAGCCTCGCTGTTCAACGGGGGAACGCAGCGAGTGTCCTCGGTACACTACGCCCATCGAATAGTTTTATTTATTAATTTTTAGTTTTTAATTAGTTTTTAACTATTTTTGTGATTTATAAATAATTTATTATTAAAAATAAATGCAAATGAAACAAATATATTTTTAATTTTTTGTATTGTGACGAGACATCGACACTCCGCCTGATGTTGAATGGAGGCGACTGCTACTACAATTGAATAACTGCAAGTAGTAGTCGTATCCACTATGCTAGCCTTACAAGCTTACAAAAGTAAATGTCTGCATCTCTTCATTTTTATTAACAAATACCTTATTTGTAATTTAATTTAATTAATAAATATTAACTACTCCGGCCGGGAGTCGAACCCGATACCCAACGCGTAGCGGAATGATGTGCTACCAGTATAATATTTTTTTTAAATTTACAATTCGATACTAAGCTACAAGAGTGCTTGTATCATAGAAACATAACAACTAAAGTACATATATTAAAGACACATAGATACCGGTGGGTGGTTTCGAACTTGTGCTTTTGGTTTGCGTGACAATTGCACTGCCACTACACCACGGTCGCCTTGGATTGAAATTGTAGTTAACTTAAATATTTACAAACGTTACAATAAGACCAACATAGTTTTTTTTATTACTGTGGACTTGACATATGACCTTGATCTGCCTGGTGGTAAGCATGATGGAGATTTGGTCGTCATTTAAGCAACTCTTTGAATTGAATGACTTGGTCGCATACTATTCTTGGTCGGCATAGTGATGGCTATTGTGGCAGCTGTGAACTGACTCAGCTTTTTCAGTCGTCGGCACTTTTAAATCTCCATCATGCTTACCACCAGGCAGATCAAGGTCATATGTCAAGTCCACAGTAATAAAAAAAACTATGTTGGTCTTATTGTAACGTTTGTAAATATTTAAGTTAACTACAATTTCAATCCAAGGCGACCGTGGTGTAGTGGCAGTGCAATGGTCACGCAAACCAAGAGCACAAGTTCGAATACACCCACCGGTATCTATGTGTCTTTGATATATGTACTTTAGTTGTCCTGTTTCTATGATACAAACACTCTTGTAGCTTAGTATAGAATGTAAATTTAAAAAAAATACTATACTGGCAGCACTCATCATTCCGCTAGAGTTTTGGCGGGCAACTGCAACTGACAGGACGCGCAATTTTGAATTATTTGAAAGCTTGTGTTTTTCATAAATATTAATGTGTAATAATGGTGGAATTGTTATAGTAATAGTTTTTAAGTTGATCAAGTATAAACAAGTATTGACAAATTCGCGTATTGACGATCGTGGGGCAGGGCCACCCACCCTGCGTCCGTGCGGACATACGATGCCTGAGATTCGTATCAGACAACGCGATGTCCGCATGGAACTACGATCGCTCGATATCAGGAAGGCCAGTGGTCCCGATGGTGTCCCAGCGCTTGTGCTTAAGACTTGTGCAGCGGAATTGACTCCCGTCTTGACGAGGCTATACCGGCTCTCGTACGCATCGGGCTGTGTGCCTCGGGCTTGGAAGGGGGCCAATGTGCAACCGGTCCCAAAAAAGGGCGACCGTTCAGACCCGGCAAACTACCGTCCAATAGCTGTAACCTCAGTACTGTGCAAGGTCATGGAGCGAATAATTAATGTTCGCCTCATGGCCTACCTGGAGGGTCACCAGCTGATCAATGACCGTCAATATGGCTTCAGGCCGAAACGGTCAACTGGTGATCTTCTGGCGTACACCACGCACGTCTGGGGTGAAGCGTTGGATGGTAATGGAGAAGCCCTTGCCGTTGGCTTGGACATCTCCAAATCATTCGACAGGGTCTGGCACAGGGGCCTTTTATCCAAGCTCGAGGCATACGGTTTACCTGACCGTCTGCGGGGTTGGATAGCTGACTTTCTGCGGGACCGCTCCATACGCGTCGTCGTGGATGGAAGCGCATCGCGCAGGATGTCGGTGAATGCCGGCGTCCCTCAGGGCTCCGTGCTGTCGCCGACTTTGTTCCTTCTGCATATCAATGACATGCTGGACCTTGGATCCGGCATTCATTGCTATGCAGACGACAGCACGGTGCATGGACGCTACACTGCCCGCCCCGCAGCCGGCAAACAGGAGATCGCCGATATGAGAGAGTCTGTTGTAGCGGGACTGAACCGGGTTCTTGATCGTATTACCCACTGGGGCGAGAAGAACCTAGTTCAGTTCAACGCAGACAAGACTCAGGTTTGCGCGTTCTCGACGAAAAAATCCCTGTTTACTCCCCTTCCCTCTCTTTGTAACATCTCCCTTAGTGCTTCGGACAGACTAGACATTCTTGGAATGTCCCTTCGCTGCGACCTGAATCACAGGGACCACATTGAGCGGGCCATTAAGACCACCTCCCGTAAACTTGGCATCCTGAACAAGGTGCGGCGGTTCTTCGCGCCGGAGCTTCGCCTGCTACTTTACAAGGCTCAGATTCGCTCTTGCGCGGAGTACTGTTCGCACCTCTGGGACGGCTCTGCCAAGTATCTTCTTAATGCCCTGGATTCATTGCAGCGCCGAGCTGTCCGAATCATAGGTGATGCAGAGGTCACGCGAACTTTGGAACCCCTGCAACTACGCAGAGACATGGCGGCTCTATGCGTCCTCTATCGCCTATACCACGGGGAATGTTCCGAGGAGCTCTTTAACCTTGTCCCTACCTCGTCTTTTCACTCCCGTAATACCCGCACAGGTCGGGGAAAGCATCCGCATTTTGTCGACCGAATCGGCAGTCGAACTAAAAAGTTCGGTGCGTCTTTTCTTTGTAGATCAATCGACAAGTGGAATGCTTTGCCTGCCCATGTGTTCTCTCCATCCTATGACCTTGGATCCTTCAAGCGATGCGTGAAGAAGCACCTTTGGCCGGCATAGTGACGGCGGCTGAGGCAGCCGAGAACAATACTCGGCTTTCTCAGTCGTCGTCACTCTTGGACCTCCTCCTGCTTATCATCAGGCGGGACGAGGTCAGATGTTGTGTCACAATAAAAAAAAAATAAAAAAAAGTAATTTAAAGTTGTGAAACGTGTTTCTTCATGTTCCCTCCAAGACTTCTTCTGAAGTTTTAGTAAAGGCTTTCCGCCGCTTTACTAAAACGATCATCATCAACCTCATTCTCATCATCATCATTTGATGAATCACTCGCGTGGTTCATCTTCATCTTTACTTGACAATATTTTAACATTGAACCATATATTTTTACTTCGACACTGGCAAGTTAAATACTAAAGCCATAAACAAGAAGAAAGAAAAAGAAATCATTCCGCTACTCGTACGAGTACAGTCGTATTTTAACCATGCTAACAATAAATAATTAAAAAGTGTAACAATGTAATGTCTCCTATTAAATAATTAACTTTAAAACTTTAACATTGTAGAGGCCAATTTGCCTTAATAAAAACTTAGTAATTAGACTCCAATTAAGTACGGTCAGCTTCTGGATAATTTGAAAGTTTTCACAAAGAACTTTTAACGCCGTTGTAAAAGTTTTTATTTAAAAAGGTTTCGTTTTATTTATTATTCAAAACACATAATTGAAAAATAAATTATAATGAATTAAGTATGGTTCATCTTGAAAGGGACTCATTACAATACGAATGTGTTAAAAATCAATCAATCAAATTTTCACGCTTTTTTCCTAGAGGGATAGGCAGAGACAATGGATCGCCACTTTCCATGATTGTGACACAACTTTCTTGCTTCTTTGAAACTTTCTTGATTTTTTTATTGTGACACGACATCTGACCTCTACCCGCCTGATGATAAGCCTGATGAGGTCCAAGAGTGATGACGACTGAGAGAACCGAGTTTGTTCACAGATGCCTTAGTCGCTGTCACTATGCCGGCCAATGAAACAAATTTATTGTAAGTACGATTTATTGTGAAAATTAAATGCAATGCATGCATGAAATATAAGTATTTCCAATGAACGGAAAAATAAATTAGGTTACGAACGAAAATTAAAACAAATTGAATAATGATTAAACGAATTATTTTCACAACAACGGAAAACGTATCCCATTACTAGCCTTACATTACTTTGACCGGCATACTTCATTCTTTGAATAATAAAAAATATTATTCAAAGAAACTTAATAAATATCTGAATTTCGAATTAGCTTTTAAAGTTTTTTATGATGTAAAAAGCGCTAACCTTAATGGATATCGCTCAGACTAATTGAGAAGTATACTTTTCAATTTCAATTAAACACAAGTTATCGTTAAGAATATAAAGATACTTTTAAAAGCCATCGCATTTTAAATATTCAAATGAATGTTTGAAAATATTACTAATTTTCTTTATATGACAAGAACACGGTTTTAAAGCTCCTCATAATATTATTAAGGTATAGGCGTAAATGGAAGCATAAAGCCGCCATGTCTCTGTGAAATGGTAGGGGTTATAGAATTCACGTGATATCAGTAACACATATACTCGGACACCTCAGCGCTGCCATAAATCTAGGGCGTTGAGAATTATTTTTTTTCTTTTTAGAAATCATGATTACTCGTTTACAGACCTAATGTTCAAAGGGTCTATGAGTTCGCTTTGGACAAATACTGCGCCTCTTTCTTTGATTCTGATACAACTCTCTTTCCTTCTTCATATCCATAACTCAATGGGATGCCCAGTTCTGTTAATAGTGATTCTATTGAAAATTCTAGATTTTATACTTCAACTTAACTCTGATTTATAAAACCAATTTTAGGGCTATAACACAAAATAAATATCGTAGACACTGGACAGACCATACTCAATATTATTCATGCTCATTTTAAAACGAAGCGATCATTTTTCTATTATCCTAGATCTATTATTCCGTTTTTTCGTACCACTCGCTGTCCAACAACCGACATAATACCACACGCGCTACAAGATACTGATAAACAGTATAATTGACCCCAGACACGGCGGGCCGACTGAGCCGAAACTTACCGTGGGGAAACGCAGATGGAACGGCGTGGCGCGGTTCGGATATGAGAAAGCGAGGGAGTTGTGTCAGGATCGTGGTAAGTGGTGCTCCATTGTCTCTGCCTATCGCTGTAGAGAGAAGGCTAGACAATTTGATTGATTGATAGCAGCCTAAGATGAGGCGGGGTGCCTTTATATGGCGGGCAATAAAAAATAAAAACACTTATTTTTCTTCTCCAGACGTTTATTGATCTTAATAAATCAGAATAAAAGTAAATTCATTTTAATTTATTTCAAAATATATTAAATTTGTTTCAAGAATTCTACGACACAAGAAATATTCGACTTGTAGGTGAAGAAGTGGAAATTCTTAAGTATAAAGTTCTTAGTAAGCTGAGTGGTAAAGTTAAGTACGGGCGGAAAACAAAGGAGAACAAAGGTCTACTATACTACTTTGTTCGTACTACACCTAACAATAAATAGCTATAAATAAAGTAAATGATAATACATTATTATATTTAAAGCTAATTTAAGGAAATAATAATAAAAAAGCAATATTTTATGAGTATATATATTATATATACTCATAAAATACATTACTATATAAAGCGACTTAACGTGCTCGTAATATAGACCAACGTATAGATTCTGACGAAGCAACTAAAGTTCTATAAGTATATATTAATAGCAGTATGAAAAATCACTTCTAGCCGGCTTAGTGACGGCTACTGAGAAAACCGTAAAACCTTGAACCTTCCCTTGCTAACTAGGCAAGCGAGATACTTTTTGTCATAAGTTGTTAAAGATTCATAAATATTGATTTGTTCCAAATCTTTATTGCACAATACCTAAGACTAAGTGTGTACATAGACGAAATGCTTACACATTATTTGAATTTTATACTAATTTATCAAAAGTATAACATAGAAACTGGATGACAAAAGTACATACAAGTATATTAAAGATTTAGTAGTACTTACGTGGTTACGAACCGTGTTCTTTCATTGCTTTAAACAGTAATTAAAAGTATTAAACACTGATTTAGAATAACTATGAAACTATAACAAAACAAAGAAATGTAAGTTGTATAACTTGGTGCATGTCACACAACGATCACATTAAAAAAATCCGTCAAAATAGAATCGCACTTCTGACCGCGGTTTTACATGAATATTTAGTTGTGGCTCAATTTAACCTGCAGACGAAACCACGTCCAGATTTATAGGATTTTCATACGAGATTTATTACTATCATTTATTATTCACTATCTGTACTACAATCAGATTTACGACATTCTTTTTGGGGATGTTTTTATTCGAATAAACAAAACTATGAGGGCGAAAAAAACCGCGAATTACATTTACTGCTTACGGATAGTGAAATCTAAATAGATATTATTTACTATATATGTAAAGCTATTTACAAGTTCAATAGGTTTATTATAAAACTTGAGAATTGGATTTGTATTGGATTATTTTAAACCAAATGTAAATGCATAATTAGAACAGGTAAAAACGGGTCGTCTTAACGCTTTATAAACCTAAATATTTTGATGACTCCGACCAAATCGGAGACATCCTCAAGAAAGCTAGGTTGCCTAGTGCCCATAACCATAGTGCTTGTATGAAGAGAATTGTGAATGTAAGGGAAGCGAGGGAGTTGTGTCAGGATCGTGGCAAGTGGCGCTCTTTTGTCTCTGCCTATCCCTGTAGGCGTGACAATTTTTTTTTTTTTTTTTTAGAATATTATTTATCTATACTTATTCTAAGACTAGTACAATTTTATTTTATTGTAACAGAATTTTGGATATTAATATAAACATTTTTTATGAAATTGATTTAATTTTGATGATATACATCCAGCTTTAACTCACAATAAAAGTCTGTCATAAATTATACTTTCAAAATATTTTTATTAATTTGTTAGTCAAAAGCTTTATTAAAACTCTGCTACAATATAATTTAATTCCATTATGTAAACTATAAAGTTACGGGAATGTAAGCGGTGACCTGAACCAAGTCTAAAAGAGCCAGTCAGCTAGGGTCTCCCGCCAGTACATACGGCGAACGTTACGAAGAGCGGACGTAGCTTGTAACATGGCTAAATCCATCTCGGTAGCGTCTACGATATCGAAAGTTAGAAAATGATTTTTAAACATATTTACTGTGAATTTATGTTACTTTAATAATTAACGTGTTAATTAAAAAAAACTAGATTTAAATAATAATAATTATGTATATTCTAATTTTAAATTACGAGGTAAGTTTATTTTATTAAAACGCTTTTATTAGCTTGACTTGTATGTATGTAACTATGTAAGGGAATCTTTCAAATTAATTTTTAGCCACTTTTAGAGGTCTAAATAATTTGAAAATTTGTACACGTATTGAAAACCGATGACAATACAATAATTTTCATGAAATATTTTTTTTGGCCGGTATAGTGAAGGCAATTGCGGTAACAGTGAACTGACTCGGTTTTTTCATTCTTGATCCTATCTCCTCTTGCTGACCATCAGACGGGTCAAGGTCAGATGTTTACTTCACGTATGACAACCGTGTTTTTTTTAACTATAGTTTTCTTTTTTATTTAAATCTAAAACAAAATAGATAGGTGTTTTCGTAATTTTGCTTAAAGTTTTGTGGACAGTAATTATAATTAATATCTTTTTAATAATTTTCACTGTTTATTCTTTTCGTTGTGGCTATAGTTATGACAGCAAACCGTATGATGTTAAGTTGCTTACACAGTTTAATAGCTGCAAGGAGCCGTCGCGTTCACTATGCCGGTCATATCAAAAATTTTAAAGCTGATCCCAAAAAGCGACTGGTCTATTTATTATATTGAAATTGATTTTTAAAGAAGATGTCTTGGGTTTTAAAGTTAACTTACATTTTTTATTTATTGTTTATTGTGACTTATTCGACATCTGACCTCTACCTGCCTGGTCGTAAGCAAGAGAAGTACCGACGGCTAAAAAAACAGTTTGGCCGGCATAGTGACGGCTACTGATGCAGCCGTGAACAAACTCTGTTTTCTCAGTCATCGTCACTCTTGGACCTCTTCCATCAGGCGGGCTTATCATCAAGCGGGTCGAGGTCAGATGTCGTACCACAATAAAAAAAAGTTGGTCCCAGCCGCCCTGTCACTATGCCGGCCAAAGGTACTTCTTTACGTATCGCTTAGAGAGGGACTGGGATGGTAATGCATTCAACTTGTCGATCGTTCTACTAATAAACGACGCACCGAACCTTTACGTATTGATACTTTGATATTCGTAATGTCAAAAATGATCTACTTATGTAATATGTTGAAGTCACGATCAAATTAGAAGCAGGCGGCTACATTATTAATGAGTTTCCGATATTGCCCTGCCCGCCTTAAATTTAATAATTCACCCCTAAATTCTAGAAATTGAAGCCGTTTATCAAGATTATCTAAATTTTTAGGTAACTTTCCTAATTTGGATACAATTTTTAGTTGATTTTTTGGAAAGGGTATAAAGTGGAACAATTTTCTATTTAAGTTAAGAAAGCGTGTATAGCAGAATTGAATCATAGAAACCACATCGAGCAGGCCATTAAGACCACCTCTGTGTAAACCTGGAAACCAAAAGGTTCGGTGCGTCGTTTCTTTGTAGAACAATCGACTAGTGGAATGCTTCACCAACCCATATTATCTTTCCATCATATGACTTTGGATTCTTCAAGCGATGCGTGAAGAAATTTTGGCTGGTATAGTGAACTGATTAGGCTTTTCAGTCATCGGTGCTTTTGGATCTCAATCATGCTTACCGTCAAACGGGTCGATATTTGACCCCAGGTCCACCTCACGCCTTTTCCTTACAAAGATAGACAGAGACAATGGAGCGCCACTTGGCACGACCGTGACACAACTCCCTCGCTTCCCTTAATAAACTAAAAATATATAACAAAATAACATAAATTATTTAAAAATTGGTGTAGGTAATAATATTATAGAAAATATTGAAGTTCCTCCACCGCTTTTTAATAAGGTAAATTATAATTTGTTTTCAGGTACATTCATGGCGCAAATGACTTTAGGAAGTATGAAGGTAAAATTCTGCTTTTATAACTTAATTTTTTTGTGTTTATAATATCGCATACTAAAGGTATCGCATTTAAAGTCCAAATAGTGTCTATTGTCTATTTTCTTTCCATAAAAGTCTTTAAATGTCTAAAATTAATGTTTTGAAAATATTAATGATTTTATATTCTATACACTTAATCAATACACAAATCAACCAATAGTTTGACAGTCCACAGTATCCGTTTACTTAGATCTTGTATAAAAATAATTGTTAAGGATATAAGAATAAACTGTGTGGATACATTTTAATTTGAAAAAGAATAATATAATAAGTACATTTTTATATATACTAATGTTAAGACAGACAGTTGGTGGTGGTCATTTACTAGAACCACCGCTTCCTACTATGCAGTGACTTAGTTGCGTTTCGAGAGCTTGAATATTGATGGTTCCAACTAGGCTGACATAGTGGATGCAAGTGCTACTTGCAATCATTTAACTTTATGGACCGCACTCCATTTTAGCATCAGGCGGGTTGCTGTCATATGTCGTGACCCAATAAAATTAAAAAAATGACCCAAGTTTCTATTTTTATTAATTTATGACATAATACTATGTTAAGGTGGTCCTATACCCAGTCTAGCGATTCAGGACTAGTACCGCCGTTTTCAAGTGTGCAGACTTTGCCGTGACTTAGTTGCGTTTCAAGAGGTTGAATGTTGCCGGTTACAACTAGGCTAGTATAGTGGATGCGCTTATTTAACTGTACTAGAGGTTGCCTCCCTTCATGACTCGCTTTTAAGCTTAACACCAGGCGAGATGCTGTCATATCTCGCGTCTACTTGTTTTACAATTTGAAAAACATAGGTACATTTATGATAAAGATGATCTATCACCTTCATTTCTGCGCCAACGCGTAACCATTATGTTTTAAAGATCAAGCAAGTAATATGAAAGGGAGCACGTGTGTTAGACGAATACAAATGGTTCGAGGAACACGGAAAAAGCATATTTTTACAACTCTATGAAAGATCTGCCTGACGTATTATTCAGTTTTTAATTCAGAAAAATAAATCAGCTGGAATGTAAATTTCTACTGCTATTTTACTAAGAAACACACTTTATTTACCAGTAACTTGTACTTACGAGAACAATCAATGAATTGTAACGCCTCAAAATGCACAAGGATGGGCAGAGTTTAGAAATAAGAATAATCTATTATAGGTTGTATAACTATAAATGACGCGCCCCTCCACTTTATTAGTTTATTTAAATGTGTGAATACAAATTATACTCCATTAGTGTGCTCCTCTTTTTGTGTCCAACCAGCAACCGAATGAACAAAAACAATTGTATTTTCGGTGTGATGCATCCATATTTTATATTTGCTCGTGTGCGTAAATGCAGTACAGGGGCGCGGCATTTCGGCTTAGACAGACTTTATAGAGGTGTAGTCTGTAGGGTCTGTCTGCACGTACCTAGAACAGTGAGCTATAATGAGAGTAATATTTTTTCATTAAAGAACTCAGAACTCATGTTCTCTAACTTTCGAGGACAAGCGTGACGCATTGGTTTGCACACTAATGCATATTTGCTCCGGGTCTGGTTGTCTAAGACTGGTAGGTCTAGATTCTCAATCCGGGTCAGTACTAACACAAGTGTTCAGACTGTGAAGTGACTTGAAAACGCAAAATAAAATTAAAAAAATCATGCGAGTGAAAATACACCTCGCTCGCCGCAGCACGTGGCCACGAGTATCATGCTCTGAACAGCCATCATCTCATCATCATCATCATCATCATCATCATCAGCCAGTAAATATTGCTGAACATAGGCCTCCCCCTTAGAACGCTTGTCGTTGCATCCACTGGTTATTAGTGACTTCCGCTATGTCGTCAGTCCACCTAGTGTAAGGCCTACGTCTGCGTCTTCCGGTTCGTGCTCTCTACTCAAAAACCTTTTTGCCCCATCGGTTGTCGGTTCTTCGAAAAACGTAAATATGTGATTAACGGAGCTATCATCTCAGCAACCCGAACCACATGATGATGGACCTACGTCCAGCTGTGTATGACTAATAGCTTATATGAAAAAAGGTTAAGAAGGAAATGGCAGGAATGATTTATAAATTCAGTTTTATTTAAATAATATTGTTAGAAATGTTTTCCAAACTTATAAACTAGGTACCTACAATGTAGTTTCTAGAGAGAGATTGTCTTTGAAATTGGTTTGCGTAAAGCATTTTATTGTTTATAAACTTGTCCCGAAAGTAATTTAAAATTTTCTAACTGTATTTCAATCAAATTATTATCTAAGATTCTAATTAATTTTTTAACATTTTATTAAACAAGACAAAGCAAAATAATATTATAATTTTATATCAATTATCGAAAAATATTAAATTGAATATATTAAAAAATATATATTTTGTATCAATTTAATAAAAAACGAGATTGTTTGAAGTGCATCATTATTCTTAGAGGTTTACTGATTCTTGCATTTACTCGTCAATCGTCAATTATCGACGCCACTCGTCTTTAGGATGGCAAGTTGTAACTATAGGTCCCAGTTGTTGTAATTAGAAGGCGATTGTTAGGACGTCGACATGTCCTAAACTATCGCACTCCAATCCGTCTGGATAGCTAATATATATAAGCTGATGATAACAAAAAAACAAATCAAACTTTCCCACGGCGATAGCAGAGACATCAACCAATAGGACGACCAACACTTCAGTCTCTCCGTGACCACGATGGCTGCAAATTTCTCGAAACGTTGGAATAATAAAAAAATGTAAAATCTAAACCAAAATAAACGCGATAGAAGCCGCATAAAATTTGTTTAATTCATTAAATATAGTTTAGTCTACAATGTTATTTCTTAAATGTTAATTACAACTAATTATAATCAAACTTTACAATAACTTAAAATTTAATTAAACCCAATAAAGATAAACTTTATAGTTTTGGTTAGAGGATCTACTAAAACGTTTTATGAAAGATTCAGAGTCACGTATAAGTGTTATGTTTTGGGACGAGGTCTTGAAAGTTTACACAAATGGAAATTAGGACGGACAAGCTTTACAATTATGTACACTGAATTTATAATATTTATATAGGTTAAATACTGTTTTTGGCTTATATAGGGATCATTTGTTAAATATAATACTCTTTATTTACTCGTATTTTATATGGTTTGTGAAGTTTTATATTCTATAGTTACTTGTGTACTTAGTGTCGATTTCATGACACCGAAACTTTATTTATTTCTTTACATTTCTATTAAGCTACCTAACATTGTCACTTATTTTGTTAGATTTTGCGCGAACATTGATTAATGAATTCAACAAATTCTCCGTGACCACGTTGGCTGCAAAGCTCTCGAAACGTCGGAATAATAAAATGAAATTGTAAAATCAAAACCAAAATAAACGCGATAGTAAGCCGTATAAAATTTGTTTGAATCATTGTCTCATGTCAAATTCTCTCGAGCCATAATGAATAATAATTAAATAAAGAAATAATAATATTCCGTTCTTTCATTTCGATCACAAAGTGTGTATTGATAAGCACTTAATATTGTGATCGTCAAACGACAGTGAATTGCTTCATTTCTTTGTCAATTGTAAAAGAAAATCAAACATTTGAATAGAGTGAAACATTTCTTACTTTACCATAGATTAGCATAACAACAGAAAGGAACTCTTTATCATTCAGATTGTATTTTCTATGAAGATGGTGAAAAAGTTTATTTCATTTTTGTGATAAAAAAACCAAGCATTATCGTGTTTACACAACTGTTTGAATAAACAGTCTTTATAAGATACTGGCTTATGTAAATTCTGAATACTGAAACTCTTTCAGGATATTGTATATTTTTAATATAAATTAATATAATATTCAGCCGTAGCTTCACTTCTTTATTGGCAATCTGGGGCAGGCAATAATTTAGAAACAAATTATAATATTTCTCCGGAAGTTACCTACTAAGAAAAAAAAAATGGTAGGCTGTGGTGCCGATCGGGGGTAGTACCACCACTTACAAGTATACAGACAGACCGTGATGTGACTTAGTTGCGTTTCTGTCAATGAGTCAATGGAGTTCAACTATCTAAACGAAGCCCATTTTTATTATCATTAGAGTTACACAATCAGCCCGCGGAATACGAACCCGGGACTTTCCGCGTAATGGACTGGTATGCTTACCTCTACGCCACGCACTTCGTAGCAAACTTGTATAACAAATATGAAACGCTTGGCTTCAAAATAATTTATTCCGTGTTAAATGTACAGTACGTAAGTATTTAATCACATTTCCTCGACGATTTAATTAGCATGTCTTTGAACTCACGCAGCGAAAAGGATACTTTTAATATTTACTCAAAAAGGTTAATTTAACATAAAAAACGTAAAGGTTTCAATTTTACACCACTTAAAAAGAGGTTTCAAATTAGGGTGATTCATTTGATATATTATACGCATCCTGTCTAAATCTACACTTGAAATTCAAGAACCTTTTTGTCATTCAAAATGTATTACAATTTATTTAAAAAAAAAAAAACAATTTATCTTTTGACCTATTTTTATGAATTAAATTGCTATAGACACAAATATTATTAGTAATCAGTCACTTTAAAAATAATTTGTTCTGGGTCTGGCTGAAGAGTGGTAGGCTGTGGTGGGTGGGCAGTCTGCCGATCCGGGGTAGTAACACCACTTACAAGTAGAAGGTATACAGACCGTGAAGTGACCAAGTCGCGGTTCGGGATCAGCTTGTAAGTTGCCGGTTTCAATTAGCCCAGCATAGTGGATGTGGCTGATAGTTACAGTTATTGATTTGAGTAGCAGTTACTTATATTCATTCTACACTCTAGCTTAACATCAACCTGGCTGCTGTATAAATCTTAATTTTAAACTTCCCTATGCCACTTAAAAATAGTCACACATTAAGCGACTTCTACTTCTTCTACTTACGTTAACGAGTACAACTTCAAGATCACTTTATTTTCTCAAAGTGGCAGAGTAACAAAGGAACTTTTAAGTGAGACAGTTCTAACAAATGAGGAGGTCCATTCAAACACTGACTCTGCTTCAGTTTAAATAAAAGGAAAATCCAACCTCTTGTTATGCTAATCTTTAATCACCGTAAAGACAAATAGGATACCTCTCAAGGCTTAGCTTTGAGAGGACACAGGGACAAACGTTACTATAATCAATGATAATTGAATTGATGATTTTCATACTTGAATTTACTAATTGAATATGCTACTGAATTCAGTAGATTGAAGTATTGATATTTTTAATAGAATTAACTTCATTTTAATCGAATTAGTAGCGGCGACTGAAGCAGCCGTGAAGTAAAACGGGGTTCATACTTAAGATCAGGCATGTCTAGTCACAATAAAAATAAAATAAACGTGTATGAAGAGAATATGGAATCGTGTTAGTTGTGTTAGTTGTTGTAGTGGAAAGGCAGAAACGCCTATCCTGTGGGAATTAAGGCAAGGCAATTTCATTTAATTAGGTTAGAACCTCAGTCGCCGTCACTATTCCGGATAAAGCAAAATCCAATTTATATTATCATGACACATAATACTACGATAACACTCGTAGTTGTCAGGTTATTAATAGTAAGGAAAAATACGTACAAAATATAAGATTTTGTTATCCCAATATAGAAGCTTATACTCCTACGATACATGAAATAACGCAAGAAAATACCCACTAAAAGAATATACCAATAACCATATTATTATATTCTTTTTAATAAACAACGTAAATGTTTTAATCATAATAACATGCGACCCGACGTGTAATACAAAACGTAATTTTTATGTAGACCACATATTAATAGATATCATTAGTACTCTTCTGTTTTCTTTACTTCCACAATTTTATTTATATACGCTATTTGGTTATGGGCCCCGCGCACTCCTGTGTTTATTAGGAATATCCTCGATTTGATCAAAGGAACGATCTTTTTGGTCGTCCCTATTTCATTCCTCTAGCCTTTGATTTATAAATCTCTTTTGTCAATCTCCTTTCATTCATTCTTTTAATGTGCCCAAAACATCGCAATATACCTTTCTCAATCTTTGTCACTACATCTTTTATTATACTCTGTGTAACTTTTATTTTATTAGACGCATCTATTTTTTTATACAGATTGAGGTGAATTGGCCGGCATAGTGACGGCCATCTGGGCAGCCATGAACTGACTCGGTTTTATTCAGTCGTCGTCACTCTCGTCACGCGAGTCGAAGTCAGATGTCGAGTCACAAAAAAACGAACCTCTATTATAAAAAAAAGTGTTTTGTTGGTTGTTTAATGTTTGTCTTGCAATCAAATGGTACTATTAAATTGTTACGCCTTAGCATTAGCAGAGATAGCAGAGAAAACGCAGCCTAATTTTCACGATTCTGACACAACGCTCTTGCTTTATTCACATTCGCACCCGTAAAAACTTTATGGTAACCGGCAATGCAGACTAATTCTTTTTACAAAAATCTTCTGAGTTGTCTCCGTTTCTTTCCACCCACCTATCTATTTCGTCTTCTATCAATAATTTACAACAATCAATCCGCGTAACTCCAATGGAAACCGCGAATAGAGAAGTTTATCTTTTGATCCTTAAGTTTTCCTTTCTTTTTTGTATGTATGTACGATATTACATTACAAACTCAAGCACCTTGACAACGAACTCATCGGTCAATCAATTAAACTCTCATCTACTGTTCTTACTAAGACAACCAAGCGCCACTTCATACGATCCTGATACAACTCTCTTCTTTCCTTAACATCCATCATGTGTAAAATTAATTGTTATTAGGTTTGAAATAATTCGATATGGTGTCTGCATTTAACGGTAGATTC
The DNA here is from genome assembly GCA_905220615.1 of Tinea trinotella. NCBI lineage: Eukaryota > Metazoa > Arthropoda > Insecta > Lepidoptera > Tineidae > Tinea > Tinea trinotella. The sequence continues at coordinate 10,205,349 of HG992315.1, forward strand.
TCAATGCGCCGTCTAATAATGTTAAGTCTATTTTCACGTAAAAGATCAACATCGTAAGATGCCCAAAGTAATGATATCGTAAAAATATATTAATAATATTATGTCAACCAATTTCTGCGACACTGTATTAAGCCTGCAAATGAAGTCTGACAAAGTTGTGTTTCTTGTCTCTTCCTCAATGGAGCCCGAGGCTACACAACTTTATAAGACATTTTCTGAATTGCACTTATTCGACTTACATATTCGTCCTTTATTTTATATTATATTATACTATTTTATACATTTCATTAAAGTATTGTTATCTTAGACAGATGTTATTATTTTTTATCAATATTATTATTTATGACAATTCAAATATAACCAATGGTTTGTTGGTTATATTTGATTTGTTCTATTAATTGGAAAGTAGCTTAAAAACATATATTTATACATGCATACAATTCTTGGTTAAGTGTAAAAAATACATTACCGCCAACTACGCAGAATGTTCCGAGGTGCTCGAGGGAAGCATCCGCTTATTTTCTATCGACCGAATCGACAGTCGGATTATACGGTTTAGTAAGTCATTTCTTCGTCAAATAAGTGCCCTGCTAGTTTTTGTGTTCTACTTATGTTTTAACTTTAGATTCATCAAGCGAGGTGTGTGTTAGGTGTGTACGCACATTTAACCTATGCAGGTCTGCTGTCGAATCATATTAAAAAAATCCTAACTTATAGAATAAACAGATAATAAATATTACATGATACACACTTAAATCGGATAAATACTAAAACTTATTATCATGAAATCACTTAAATGCTAAAACTACGTCATCTACAAATATAATATAATCACTACCACAAAGTAACTAATCACTACTTTACCAAGCGCAAACAGCGATCAAAGGAGCTTTTTCACGCTTCGCTTAAAGGATCCAAGGTTACATGGGGAGATAAAGTGGGCTGGTAACATGTCAATTGTTCGACAAAGATACGACGAATTATATTATATTGACTGATGAGGTAACAAATGGGCTAAGTGATGGTATTATTTAAGACAATGATTTTCTATTTTTTTTACAATAAACATTAAACAAAAATCAGATATGTTTTTTGACGACAGGCGTGGACGAACGGTTTAGCGATTGGTTTGTTGCGCGTAAAATCCCGGGTTCGATTCCCGGTCGGAGCAAATATTCGTTACATAGCTCTTATTTGTAATATTTAATGATTATATTAAATATTGCAATATTTGTTAATAAAAAAAAGAGATGGATATTTGCTTCGGGTCTGGTTATCAAAGAGTGGTAAGCAGTGGTACCCAGTTTGCCGATCCGGGGTAGTACCACCACTTACAAGTATACAAACCGTGAAGTGATTTGGTCACGTTTCGGGATTAGCTTGTAAGTTGCCGGTTCCAATTAGGCCGTCATAGTGGATGTGATTGCTACTCACAGTTATTAAATTGTTGTAGCAGTGACATTCATTAATGGACCACACTTCGGTTAACATCAAGCGGGGTGCTGTCATATGTCGAATCACAATAAAAAATAAAAAATCTTTTCTTCATATTTTTTATACTACAAATTTACCTGAACATTAAGATTTATAGCCGTAATGTAGGTACCAATTACTTTCTGGGCCTAATAGGAAATAAGATGTCTCTGCTCATTGCTACAAAGGAAAAAGGAAACTTCTCCTTTACTTTAAATGCTTGTAATGAAAGTTTAAATGCAAAGTTACGAGTATTTCATTGTGAAGCATCACAAAGCATATTTTGTCTTTGCAACGGCAAATGTCTTGTCTTTGTAAGTTATTATTAAAGTATTGTTCTTTATATGTGTATGTGTTAATAATTCATTTGGGTGAGTATTTACACAAAATGAATCTCTTTCAATGCTTCTGGCATCGCATCTTTTAATATTATACTCCAGCAACCAACGTGAATTTTAAGATATATAAATTGATAAAATATTTAAAAAGGAATAATTTGTATAGACACATAATTGTTTTCTTTTGTTAAATCTGTTTTATTTTATATTTTAAATTATTTTTATTTGTTACTATATTATGCAAAACAATTTACCTACTTACCAGATTTTGTCTAAATTATAAGTCGATAATAGTGAAATCCATTATTGGCAATATTTTCAGTTATAAGTCTGTTAAAAAAATGTGAGTATTTATGCTGTTTTTAATGGATTTAAGTTCAATAAATAAATAAAAAATAAGTGAGTACGTAGGCGCTGTGTAGCTATGGTCGGAGAGTTTCCGGATTTAGCGACAAATAGCGAGTTCAATTCCGTGTAGCAGCAGACCCTTATGGTAATATTTTCTATCCAATTTTCGTAAATATTTCTTTGTTTAGTACTCACCAGAGCATTGGCATAAGTATTTTTTTTAACTATTGTAATCTACACTTTCATTAGTTGCATTAGTTCTAGTAACGATTTTTTTCTAGCTCTAGTTCTTATTAATATTATTTCATATGAACTAAATGGTTATGGTTTTCGTGTCATAAAGTAAACGCGCACTGATCCAATAAATGTTCCATTTTGCCAAATACAAATAACTTCCCCATTTCGTTCTGCCTTTGATTTACAAACACTCCGTGTAAGAACATGCTGCCGATCTCTTAGTAACACAGATAACACACCTACTAGAGATCGCATGAAATAGTACCCCGCTGCTTCTGAAATGACTACGTATTGATTTGTTCCAGAAAAAGATTGATCTAGTGGTTTATAGTCTGTGCTAAAAGATGTAATAGAAAACCACGACCTTACCGTGTTATTACTCATAATATTTTCCGGCGTTATTGTGATTTTTTATTACATTGCGGGTTTTATTGGAATTAGAGATGTAGTTCCTGAATAAATTGTGCAATGTATGTTGTTATTATATAAGTTGAAGATCTGATACTAGAATTAGATGTGGGAAAGAATAAAAGGTTTTTACCAAGGATATATAATACTAGTATTATTTTATTAAATATGTTACTAAAATAATAATATCAATCAACCAAATTGTCACGCCTTTTTCCCACAGGGATAGGCAGAGACAATGGAGCGCCACTTACCACGATCCTTACACAGCTCCCTTGCTTCCTTCACATCCACAATTCTCTTCATACAGGCTCTGTGGTTATGGGCACTAGGCAACCTAGCTTAAGAAAATAATAATACTTATAATATTATAAAATTTATGCACAATAATTAAGTTAAAAAATTATTCCTTATGGAAAAAAGAGCCAAAGCCCTTTGGATTTCGATGAATATTTTATATTCATTTATAAATATCACATAAATACATTAATGTGATATTAATACGCGCAATCTTTGGCCGGCATAGTGCCGGCGATTAAGGCAGCCGTGAACTACTCGGTTTTTTCAGTCGTCGTCACTCTTGGACCTCCTCTGCCGTAACACAATACAAAAATAAATAAAAAATCACAAAAATCACAAATAAAAATAAAATAATTTACACAAAATTACTAAAGCAAAAATAAAAACACTTATAATTAAAGGCACTTGAAATGTTTCTCTTTAATTATTTTTCTAGTTTAGGAAAAGCAATTTTCTTACTATCCAGAAAATATATGGAAATAGTAACGTTTTATTTTTTTAATTGGTGCTGGTAACGTTAAAAATTGTTTTAAATTTCCGTTTTTATTTTCCTAATGTTTAGGTACATTTTTATGCGGCAAATTCTAAGATCCTACTATAATTAATATTTATACTAATTAATTATATTATATTACCTATATTTAATAATTATACTAACTATAATTATAGTAAAATAATTATGTTTTTTATATGGCGACCGGACAGATTATTTATTCATAAGAAAAAAAAAATGTCTATTGACTGAATCGGAGACATCCTCAAGAAATCTGGGTTGGCTAGTTCCCATAACCGTAGAGCTTGTATAAAGAGAATTGTGGATGTGAGGAAAGAGAGGGAGTTGTGTTGGCCCCCTTTGTACTTGTTTCTTAATACAACAATCTCATTTATATAATTAAGTTGATATAAGTACACAAAATTATCATAACTGGATATTTTCCTGATTAACTCTTCAGAATCTAATAAAAACAAAATTATCATAACTGGATATTTTTCTGATTAACTCTTCAGAATCTAATAAAAACAAAATTATCATAACTGGATATTTTCCTGATTAACTCTTAAGAATCTAATAAAAACAAAATTATCATAACTGGATATTTTCCTGATTAACTCTTCAGAATATAATAAAAACTTCGTTCGTATTGAAGTAGTAGCCGTTAGTTTGTAACACAGATATCAAGGTGCTAATAGGACACGTGAAAGCCCACAAGTTACGTCCTTGTTCTGTCGTTCATTACAGCCGTATAAAAAGTAATCTTCTTACGTTGGCCATGGATATCCTATCGTGCCAAATTAAATGTATTGGGAGTATAGAAGAAATTCTATTTTAGGTTTATTTTTTCACTATCAGTAACTAATAGTGACGGCTACTGAGGCAACCGTAAGTTAAATGGTTTGTTCAGTCGTCTACGCTCACGGTCTTCACCTATATTTTCATACAAGCTTTACTATTATGGAAGCTAGCGCCTAGACAGCCCAGCTTTTTTGAGAACGCATTCGAGTGGACTTAGTTGTGACGGCGACTGGGGCAACCGTGATGACTCGGTTTTTACAGCCGTCGGCACTCTCGAGACTCCTCTTGCTTGCATCAGGCTGGTCGAGGTCAGATGTCAAAAATAGTCGTAAAATACCTTCCTGGGTCAGCCTAATAATAATTAATATAAAAAAAAACTAACAACAATTTTACTTAAAAACTTAATTAACAAACATTCGTCTTTACCAAACTAATGACTTTTTACATAATGAAATTATATTTTACATTTAGGCTGTTGTTTAATAATAAAAAATATAATTATCACTTGCCTAAATTCTCTGAACATTCAATTAGTCATACTCGTACACAAAGTAAAAGGCTTTTTCTAATAAGGCTCTAGTTTCATCAGTGGGAGGTGTGTAAGCGGCTTACGAGTGGCGACGTCTCATTATCGATAGGACAACACAGACCACGTATAGGTCTCACGTATTCACTATTCTAATAAACTAAATAACAATGGGTGTGGCAGAATCTATTAAGTTAATAATAAAATAAAAAAATGGTACTTAATAGACAATTTATATTAAAGAGTATTAAACAGTGGTGCCTAGACTGCCGATCCTGGGAATCACCACTTACAAGTATAGGTAAGTTTCTTTGGCCGGCATAGTGACGGCGACTGAGGCAGCCGTGTACTATCCGTTTTTTTTCAGTCGTCGTTACTCTTGGACCTCCTCCTGCTTATCATCAGGTGGGTCGAGTTCAGATGTCGTGTCACAATGAAAAATAAAAAATAGGTACAGATTGTGAAGTAATTTAGTCGGATTAGTTGGAACCGGCAATTTACAAGCTGATTCCGAAACGCGTCTGAATCCACCCCGGTTCAGAAGACTGGGCAAATAACTACCAACTGTCTGCCTACCACCCCTAAACATCCAGATCTGGAGAAAATATCTACCACTTATTATTAACAATTATTGCTCTGTTTTCTAAGATTTTGTTCGAACATTTATTTATGAATTAACAAATTTTATGCGGCTTACTATCGCGTTTACCGCCACCACCGTTTATACCAACTGTAGAAAGCCTACATTTTGTGAGCATCAACAGGACGGTGCCAACCACTAGATCCGTTTCGACGTACTGAAGATTCTCGCAAAGGAAAGTCGACTGATACCCAAGATGGTACGCGAGGCTATCGAGATAAAAAAAACATCCTTATTTTAATAGAGACGGTGGTTGGCGATTATCTATTACCTGGGACCCCATAATAAACTCAACTCAAGTCCCAAGTCCAGCAAACTGCCAAACCAGATGACACCGTCAGTTATTTTTGCAAAAATTTTAAATAAACCGGGAACAGAAAAACAATCAACACATCTAACGGGGTAGTTTTGGAAACAATAACAGCATTAATAAGATAACCATAATAATAACAACGGTCATAATAAGACGACCAACACCTCAGTCTCTCCGTGACCACGATGGCTGCAAAGCTCTTGAAACGACGGAATAATAAACTGTGAATAAAAAAATTGTGAAATCTAAACCAAAATAAACGCGATAGTACGCCGCATAAAAAATATTTAATTCAATTATTGCTCTGACTATATTCACAAAAAAATAGGGGTATACATTGGGAATGCCCTCTACCTATCTGAGAGCAGTCGGAGAATCGTTTTCTATAACTATCAACTCTATACGTCTGTCTGAAGTTGGCAGGGATAACACCATTCTCTTTAAAACACGCTTGTATGTACCTATTAAATAGACGTCTATACTCGTATACGTCAACCTCCGTCGTGTGCATCGGAATAAAATCTGAACTCATCGGAAATTATTGCCTTGTTCAATCTTCGTCTGTCCATTGTATAGTACGTGCTTTCGATCAAACCGCAACCTTCATGTTCTCTGAGAAGTTTAGGACCATTTTACCTGGGAGTCGTCGCAATATTATAGCAGAGCTCACATCCAATCAGAAATTAAATAGGCACGCCTTTTTTCCACAGGGATAGGCGCCACTTGCCACGATTCTGACACAACTCTCTCACATCCCTCACATCCACAATTCTCTTCATACAAGCTCTACGGTTATAAGCACTAGGCAACCCAGATTTTTTAAGGATGTCTCCAATTTAGTCAGAAAACACCCTCTTAACTGCGTCTCTTATCTTATAGTCGGTATTCCGGAGTTTTAGCGAAAAGTCGTTAATTAAGTCCAATCCGCGACTTATGACAGGCCGCTTCCTGATTGAGAGGTATCTGTACGAGCGCTTTCGAAATAACTTAAGAGCATCCAGGAGCCATCCTCTGTTTTAATTAGCTTTCCAATTAGGAACAGTTATTAGAGCAGAGAACGCTCTGAGTGACCTGAAACCATTTCGGAACGCAATTGCCAATGATAACAATACAGAGCTGACAGACACTATACAATACATTAAACGCTTCTGTACAATGTACAAGTCATCAACTGGCGTCAGCCACAAACGTAGATAAATGTACTGAAAAATAAAATAAGATCAATGAACTCTCTGAATTATTCACATACCCATTTTTTACGATCAAATTGGAAGTACTTTTCTATTAAGTATGAATTTATAATCATCAATCATTAGTTATCCTCTTCCAGACCACGTCATTACCCTCGACTTTCTGATGTAACTTTCAGCCACTGTGCGAAGCTGGAAGGCGCCGATATCAATCGTACGTAATATGAACCCCTTATTTCTTTGATAAGAAGACGGTTATGAATTCCACTCTGTATCAAAACTACTTTAAGTACATGTTGCTATACTGTATTTATAGCAATTTCCTCTGAGACTGGTAGAGACAATATAGCGCCATTTTTAAGCTTTAAATTCTAACACATGAATAAAACTGCGGACCTTTGCTTAATATAATTTCCTAAATATGTATATACTCGTATATGTATGCATCCATTTATTAATGTAGGTATTCAGTGGCGCAAGGTAATAATCTGTTGGCATTCTAACTGAGCGTTGTGTCCTCACAAATTGTACCACATGTTAATTTAAACCCCTGGTTTAGTCATTAAGGGTAAAAGGTACGAAGGTAGCCATTTATTCGCAGGCGGAGTGGTAAAGTTAATAATTACTAGATCTATTTTGTTTCGCTATTAGAACGTGCTTAGTTAGGATTTCGAGTTAAAATAATAATAATAACTTTTTTTGGATAATATTTTACGATTTATGTCTACAATCTGAATTTATAAATCTCATGTGAATGGATGCGTTAAACTAGGCAGGCCCAGGAGGGTGTTTGCCGACCAAATCGGAGACATCCTTAAGAAAGCTGGGTTGCCTAGTGCCCATAACCATAGAGCTTGTATGAAGAGAATTGTAAATGTGAAGGACGCGAGGGAGTTGTGTCAGGATCGTGGCAAGTGGCGCTCCATTATATCTGAAGAGGCGTGACAATTTTTTTTTGTTTTTCGCAGCTACTTTAATAATTATAAATTCATAAATAAATTGTTGAGGTACCTCTTTCATAATAAATGAGTTATTATCTAAAAATAACATTAATATAGGTACCTACCTATCTGTGTTATTTAGAATCTATTGTGTGCTGTTAAAATCTTATAAATTATATGTAAAAAAATCACAAATATAAGCATAATACGCAATTTTTTAATCAATTATTCTCGTAGCTACATATTTTTTTATAAATTCATAAATAAATTGTTGAGGTATCCTATTTATATTAAATAAATTATTATAATGTAAAAATAACATAAACGTACTGTTTTATTAATAATTTATTGTATACAATCAGAATCTTAAAGAATGGAAACAATTCACAGACATAATACTTGTATGTTCAACTTTAAAAACAATTGTTCTTGCAGCTACTTTAATATTTATAAATAAATTGTTGATACTTTCATAAATAACCAATAAATCAATCAATTAAATTGTCACGCCTTTTTCCCACAGGGATAGGTAGAGACAATGGAGCGCCACTTGCCACGATCCTGACACAACTCCCTCGCTTCCTTCACATTCACAAATCTCTTCATACAAGCTCTATGGTTATGGGCACTACGCAACCCAGCTTTCTTGAGGATGTCTCCGATTTGGTCGGCAAACCCTCTTCAGGGCCTGGCTCGTTTAACGTTAATCAATTCACACGAGATTTATAAATAACCACTTTTATATAAAATAAGTTATTATCTTAAAATAACATAAAAATGTACCTGTGTTATTTAAAATCTACTACTGTATGCTATTACAATCTTATAGAATCGAAACAATTTACAAAGACAAGCTTAATACAATTGTTTTAAGCTTGTTATTTTAAACAATTGTTTAAGCTGCAAGAACAATTGTTTTAAAAGTTGAACATACAAGTTCAACTTTTTAATATTAACTTAACTTTTTAACTTAACTTTTTAATAAGAAGCTCATTTGATATTATATTTATAAATAAATTGTTGATATATTTGTGAATAACCACTTTTATGTAAAATAAGTTATTCTCTAAAAATAACATGAATGTATCTGTTTGATTTAGAATCTATTGTATAGCAATTACAATCTTATAGAATGTAAACATTTTACAAAGGTAAGCATAAATCTCATTTGTTCAATTTTTAAAACAATTCTCGTAGCTATTTTCCTTAATATTGAATCTACATGAGGTGTGGCCTGCGTTTCCCTCACACTGCCAGCGGGGATTGGGTACTTCCGTTCCCTGTTTACAAAAATATTCATACCAAACATTTACAGTATATTTTTGTCTGATAAAAATATACTAAACAAGTGAAGTAAAGAGTTAATAGGTTTTGCTCGCAATAACATGAATATTTTTAATAGCTTGTATAAAGAAAGATATAGATTTTTTTTATTGTGAAACGACATCTGACCTCGTCCCGCCTGATGATAAGCAAGAGGAGGTCCAAGAGTGATGACGACTGAGATAACCGAGTGTGTTGTTCACGGCTGCTTCAGTCGCCGTCACTATGCCGGCCAAAGGTGCTTCTTCACGCATCGCTTGAAGGATCCAAGGTCATAGGATGGAGAGAACACATAGGCAGGCAAAGATATAAAGAATGCAAGAAAGTAGTATGAAGATCGTAGAGTTTAAATTTGTGTGGCTGGAACATGACTGCACCCCGCGTGATGTTAAGCTGGGGTGAGGACCACAAATAGAGGCAACTCCTACTAGAGTTAAATAAATGTAAGTAGCAGTCACATCCACTATGTTGGTCTGATTGAAACATGCAACGTGCAAGATGATTCCGAAACGTGACTAAGTCACCTCACGGTCTGTACACTGTAAGTGGTGGTGCAGACTGGGCACCACTGCCTACCACTCTTAGATAACTAGACCTGTAATACTTTTTTTTTAATACTACAATGGCCATGAATGTTACAATGGCCTAAAGAGATAAATAACTGTAAGTCACGCCACTATGCTGGCCTAGTTGGTACCGCCAACTTTCAAGTCGCTTGTACCATCTAAACCATCTTTGCCTAGCCCTAAAATGTTGACACATGTTTTTTTTCTTTTCAGTTATCTACAATGTTGCTACTTCTTCTTCATGTATCGTTACACACTGTAGATGAGGGTTACGCTATTAATCCTAGTAAGTATGCGTAGTATTTTTTTTACTGGAGTGCGATCCATGAATGGAGGGGACTGTTACTATTATTCAATAACTGTCACATCCACAATACCGGCCTAGTTGGAGCCGGCCTTACAAGCTGATCCCGAAACGCGACTGAATCACTTCACGGTCTGTATACCTACGTGTAAGTGGTGGTACTACCTCGGGTCGGCAGACTGGATATTACTGCCTACCACTCTACCACAATTATTCGCCTCTTTGTTAAACAAAACATTTGCAATATTTAATATTATTTTTAAATGTTACAAATAAAGGCTATGAAATATTTGCTCCGACCGGAAATTCTATTCCCAATTGGCCACACCTGTCGTCAAAAGATGTAGTGACAAGGATTGATAATATAATGTTTCGATGGTTTTGGCACATGGAAAGGATGAGTAAAAGTAGATTGACGAAAGAAATTTATTAATCTGATTTGGATGGAAACGTTTAACAAAGCAGACCCAGGAGGGTGTTGCCTAGTGCCCATAATCGTAGAGCTTGTATAAAGATAATTTTGGATGTGAGAGAAGCGAAGAAGTTGTGAGAGGATCGTGGCCTGTGACGCTCCATTGTCTCTGAGAAAAAAGGAGTGACAAATTTATAGATTGATTGATTTCCGTCTTCTCATATTTCTAAAATAAAAAATACATTCGAATAGTCAATTAACTCATAAAGATACAATAGAATAATTTATAAGCACTCGCGTTGCTATATTACTCCTATTTTCAACGTTTTTTTTTCATTTATAAGCCCACAAACGTACCGCATTAAGGCACGCCGATCATCCGTCACTCCCTCCCTTACAAAACACTCTCCCATTTACAATTTATTAGGACGAGAAACAACTAAGAAGATAAACGTAGCTAAATTATTTAGAAGATTGAGCCTTACGATTTTTGGAGGCCTAAATTGCTTTATAATGGGATTGGTTGGGATTTTCAGAAAATATAAACAAATTATGTGAAACATTTTAATTCCTAATTCTTTTTTTATTGTGACTCGACATCTGACTTCGAACTGCGTGACGTTAAGCATGATGGGGGTCTATGAGTGCCGACAACTGAAAAAGAAGTCGGTTCACGGTTACCTCAGTCGCCGTTACTAAGCCGACCAAAGAAAACGTTATATTCTATTCGTTTAAAAATAACAAAAAGCTGTATGAAAGCTTAGATTTTGTGCGAACATTGATTAATGAATTAAACAAATTTTATGCGGCTTACTATCGCGTTTATTTATCGGAATAATAATATAAAGTTGTAAAATTAAAACCAAAATAAAAGCGATAGTAAGCCGCATAAAATTTGTTTAATTCATGTATCAATGCTATTCGCTAAATAAACTATTTTACAATATTATCATATAATATAACTGCAAATTATCGTAAGTCCAGGTAACACAAGACAGGAAATGAAGCTAGTTTGGCAAGCCTGTTTTGTAATTTTCTAAACTAGCTTTATCTGTTAAGCCAGTTTAAGAATATAGAAAATCCCATTTGCTCTCCTTATTCTTTAACCCTGGATTTTTGAAGGGCAGTAAAGTAGCACGTCTGACTTCACTTTATTTTCACTCCTCGGTGGTCTTAAACCATCCTTTGTTTACTACCAAACAAAGCGAGTTAAGACACTACAATAAAATATGTTCCTATTTTTATGTCATTCAGGGGTGAGACTAAATAAAGTAGACAGTTCAGTAATTATCGTTCGCTCAAAATGTAAAGATGTTAACAATAATTGACATTGCGTGCGTCATCAGGCGCTAAATCAATATACCAATTGCGAATAAGGAATTTATTACGCGTTGCTAAATTAAACGTAAAACGTTGTTAATACTATTTATATATAATATTAAATACATATAGATAGCTATTATTATATATAGGACTACTCTATAGGTATTTCAATTTTTTATTATGTTTTTATTGTGGCTCTACATATGGCAGTAACCCGCCTGATATTAGGTTAGAGAGCGGTCTATGAATGGAGGTTGATGCTGCATGGATGGAACCGGTTACTTTACGGTCTGTATATGGACAGATCCGGCACAAATATTCGCCTCTTAATAAGAGCCTTTTTTTAATAAAAAATATTTGTAAAATTTATTTTAATTATTAAATATTTTTAATAAAATCTATGTAACAAATATTTGCTTCATCCGGAAATCGAAAGTGAACCCGGCACTTTACCTACAATATTTTTTAATAAGAAAAGAGGCGGATATTTGGTCCAAGTCTGGTTATCAAAGAGTGGTAGGAAGGGGCATCCAGTCTATCTACCGATCCGGGGTAGTACCACTACTTTTAAGTATACAGACCGTGAGGTGACTTAGTCGCGATTCTAGATCAAATTGTAAGAATGTAACTGCTACTCACAGTTACTTTATTATTATTAACTGTAGGACCGCACGCCAACTTAACATCAGGCAGAGTGCTGTCATATATCGAGTCACGATAATAATTTTTTGGCTAATATTTCGTCTTAAATATACCGTGAGAATAAAATTGTACAGAATAAATTGTCGTAAATTCTGGAACATTTTTCTATAAAGGAACAGAATAAAAGCAGAAAGAAACCAAAAATAACATAAGATCCTGTGGATAGGATTTCGAATAAAGTATTCAATACTCGTGAGTGTTTGTTAGATTGTGTTACTTCGTTTTCGGTGTATAGTGTTAGAACGTGCTTCTAAATTAAGTTTCCTCTCTATTTACTTAAATCAATTCTCTTTTTTTACTCCTAAACGAAAGTTTTAGGATTATATTATAGTTTCAACGAATAGATATTTAAATTAATTTGAGTTTTAAAAATTAAATAAAAGAATCGTTTAAATAAATTATTCACTATTTATTTAGAGTTTGAAAAAACGTTATGTTATTATCAAAGGGGTCAAAGGGTTTTATTATGTCAAACCTCAATAAAAAAGAGTGTCAGTCGCGTTTCAGTTTTTGCTTGAAAGTTTCTGGTTCGAACTAGGCCGCCATAGTGAATGCGACTACTATTTGCGGTTATTTAACTGTAGTAGTAGTCGCCTTTATTAATTGAGACCTGACGGCTCTGTGCGTCCCCTATCGCCTATACCACGGAGAATGTTCCGAGGAGCTCTTTAACCTTGTTCCTACCTCGTCTTTTCACTCCCGTAATACCCGCACAGGTCGGGGAAAGCATCCGCATTTTATCGACCGAATAGGCAGTCGAACTAAAAAGTTCGGTGCGTCTTTTCTTTGTAAATCAAATGACAAGTGGAATGCTTTGCCTGCCCCTCCATCCTATGACCTTGGATCCTTCAAGCGATGCGTGAAGAAGCACCTTTGGGCGGCATAGTGACGGCGACTGAGGCAGCCGGTTTTCTCAGTCGTCGTCACTCTTGGAACTCCTCTTGCTTATCATCAGGCGGGACAAGGTCAGATGTCGTGTAACAATAAATAAAAAAACATTTGTCGAACCACAATAAAAATAATTGGTATATAAATATTACTAAAATTCAATCAATCATTCAAATTGTCATGCCTTTTTACCACAGGGATAGGTAGAACAATGGAGCGCTACTTGCCACGGTCCCGACACAACTCTCTCGCTTCCTTCACATCCACAGTTCTCTTCATAATATTAAGATTGTACCACTAATATTAAGATTTATTTCTCAGGTTGTACATGTATCCGTTACACGTCTACTTATGGGAAAGAACGTGGCACATTCAGCAGTCCAGACTACCCTCGACCGTATCCTTCACAAACTGAATGTATACTTTACACGTTCGTGGCATCACCTCATGAAATTGTCGAGCTAGTGTTTACAGACTTTGATATTTATAAAGGACACTTAGAGTAAGTTTTGTATGATATTTTTACAGTTTATTTTGGACAATTTATTTTTATAATAAAATTAATTAGAGAATAAAAATAATCTTTGGCTAGAAAAGTGACGGCGACTGAGGCAACTATAAGATGGGACGGTTTTTTCAGTCGTCGGCGCTCTTGGACCTTGTCTTGCTTATCATCAGGTAAGTCGACGTCACATGTCGTGTCTCAATAAAAAAATCGTTAAGGTCAGCGTGAATATAAAAATTGATATAAAAAAAGTTAGATAATAGTACTGGCCACAATACAAACCTAATAATTTTTTAATATTTTTTTTACATAATAAACTAATATATTTCTTTTAAATTGTGACTCGACATGTGACAGCCAGGTGCCTGAGGTTAGGCTGGAGTACGGTCCATGATCATATTTACTGCTAGTTTAGTAATAAGGAGAACTCGCATAGTTGAAACCAGAAACTGTCATTCCGATCCCGAAACGCAACTAAGTCATTTTACGGTCCCCAGAGCGACAGACTACCAACTGTCTGCCTGACACTGACAATCTAATAAAAAATTATAAAACGTATGAAAACGCTAAATATTAACAAATAAAAACAGAATGCAAATTATTTAATTTACATATTTATGTCGTATTTGTAACAATAAAAGAAAGGATGCTGTTTAAGAGTCGTTTTGAAAGCAATAAAAAATTCTGTAACGTGCTCAAAAATCCCTGAGCATGGGTTCTGCGTTACTTTTATTGGCTTTCTACAGTTTCAGCAATGTTTGTAATTCAGTGCCTTGTTTTCAACTGTTTCACGTGAGGTACTGTCAACGTTTTTTTCACAGGTTTTATTTTAAGGAGTAGGTAACTGAAAGAATAATTAAATCGAACAGATTTACTTCTGTTTTTTTAGTATTTTTATTTTGACACGACATCTGACCTCGACCCGCCTGATGATAAGCAAGAGGAGGTCCAAGAGTGACGACGACTGAAAAAAACCGAGTTAGGTTACGGCTGCATCAGTCGCCGTCACTATGCCGTCCTGGAGGCGACTGCTACTTAAATAACTACAGTTATAAACTTATAACCTAAATAAACTAGTTAAATAACTGCAAGTAGCAGTCACATCCACTATGACGGCCTGGTTGGAATCGGTAACCTACAATCTGATGCCGAAACGTGACTAAATCACTTATAAGTGGTGGTACTACTCCAAATCGGCAGACTGAGCACCAGTGCCTACCACCCTTAGATAATCAGACCCGGATAAAATTTCTTCCTCTTTGTTTTATTAAGAAATTACTTTTTTATAAATTACAAATAAAACCAATAAAATCTTTGATCATACCGGGAAATAAATCAGGAACTTTACGCGTAACGTACTGTTAGTGCTAACCATTGCGCCACGCCTGTCGTCAACTTCCGTGATAAATATTTACATATACATATATATAAACTTTTACCCTTCAATTAGCAAATATATAGGTAAAGATAATGTAAATTGACATCATACATACGAGTCTAGGCGTGCTACCAAAAATAACATCCCAGAAAATCAAATAATGAATAAATTAAATTTTGTTGTCGATATGACTACATATTCCAATACTGTCATCACTACTTTTAATAATTGAATATTCCGCGCCATTAATACCTAAAAGTTAATTTCACAAATTGGATAAGTTATTTATGATCAAAGATTGATTATTTCCAATCAAAATAAAAGCGACCTTTCATTAAATTGAAATATTCAATGAAAGGTGAAAAAATTTGAAAGGCATTTGTTTTCGACGTCCTTTGTTTGAATAATAAAATACTCTATTAAATTGAACAAAAGCCAAGTCATTATTAATAAATTTTCTATCAATACTATTTTTTATTGCTAGCACTAACATATTTTAACAATATAAATATACAGACAGACAAAGGTTATCGCATAAAACATAATATAATACATAGAATGATAAATTCGCGGATTTCTTTTAATATCTTTCAGGCAAACAGCCTTAAGGTAGTAAAAACAGATATGAGCATAGAATGCAAAGATTTGTAATAATACCTAACTAATTACACATAAATAAGATATTCTTATGAAATACATAGAAAACATCTTCATCAACTTCACGCGTTGATTCTCACAGGGAAAGGCAGAACCATCGCCACTTTACAAGATACTGGCACAGTTCTCTTTCTTCTTTCACATCCACAAAACTCTTTAATTATGTGCTCTTTGGTTATAGGCACGACCCAAAAGATGGTTTTATAATCAAATCAGTGCCATTCCTAATAAATCAGGAGTATGCAGTGCCCATAACCTAAGAGCATACTAAACATACATAAAAATAAATACATACGCTATATCATCATCACTTAGAAGGCGTCCACTGCTGAACATAGGCCTCCCGCTTAGAACGCCATTTTGAACGACAAGATGTCAGTTGCATCCACTGGTTATTCGTGACTTTCATCATGTCGTCAGTCCACCTAGTGGGAGGCCTACCCACGCTGCGTTTGCCGTTTCGTGGCCTCCACTCTAGAACCTCAAGCTACATACTCGTATTATATATTACAATACATAATATAATTAATTTGTACATATACAAAATAAAATAATGTAAATATGTAAAAAAAATATATTAAATATTTGAAATGTACAATCTACAAATAACCACAAATATCTATCGGTAGTATACAAACCTCATTCACATTGTATGGAGTTCCAACAAGGACCAAAAGGAAAATTGCGCGATGAAATACACGTGCATTTTCACCCTTTGACGTACGAAATAGAGGTGTCGGACGCACGGCTCACTACCTATTGCGAGTGTGATGGAGTCAACACAATTACATATTGACTTGTCCAACCTTTCTAATCAATTCGTTTGAATGGAAAACCGATAAATCTTTTGAGGATATGCGTCGTTGGTTCAGTTAAGGTTTTTGTACTACCTGGTTTAATGAATAGATGTTACCTGTAGTGTATAAGGAATACACACACATATATAATACGTGCTATTGCTAGATAAACGTTGCACTGTCTCGAGCGTATCGTAAAACACGTTGGCGGGCCTGTGATTACAGTAATCCTTAGTTATCTGTGTTACTACTGCATGAAGTACTATGCAAACACTACATTACAATCAATCAATCAAATTTTCACGCCTTTTTCCCACAGGGATAGGCAGAGACATTGGAGCGCCACTTACCACGATCCTTACACAACTCCCTTGCTTCCTTCACATCCACAATTCTCCTCATACAGGCCCTGTGGTTATGGGTACTAGGCAACCTAGCTTTCTTAAGGATGTCTCCGATTTGGTCGGAAAACACTCTCCTGGGACTGCCTTGTTTAACGCATCCAACACTACATTACCTATGTGTTTTTCCCATCCTATCATCTTAGTTCCTTTAAACGAAGGCACTCGTATCAAGGACAGTCGTTTATCAATGTATCAGGTTTTGTTTTGTCGCTCTCTTGGACCTTGATCAGGACCTTGATGCCTTGATTAGGCAAGTCGAGATCAGACGTCGTGTAAAAAATACTATTGTATCGGTTTATCTTAGTCAAAAGCTATATTGATTGGCGAGCCCTCATTTTATCTAGGCACTGGCTTGTCTGCAAACAATGTGTAATTTGTCGTAAGTACTAAGTTAAAAACTAATTTAATTGACATTTTACATCGAAAACAAATACAGGCTTTATAAGCCATTTTTAATGTATGTTTTGAAAGGGTTCCTGTTGAAAAATAAGATTATTATAACAAGCACGATTTATGTGATGTGCGAACGACAACAAAAATTCGTAAGTACAATAAATGTAGGTAAATATTTCCCTAAAATGCGTACACGAAATGGACGCCTAAGGATTCATAACGATCAATTCACAAGGGGACATATCCGCAGGGAATTTCATGCGTCCATAACAAAACTTCTTGTTATCCCCAGAAAATAGCTATACAATCTTTGAAGGTCAGACCGCCCTTAGAAAGTTTGTCGACTTGTGAACAAGGCGAAGAAGCTGCCATGTCTCCGTAATGTTGTTATAATTTATGAGTTTAAAATTATTCTTGAACATTAACGTAAAGTACATAAATGCCTCCAAGCAGTGAATTATACCAAAAATAAAATTTACAAAGTAATTTGCCTCTTTATATTAGAAGGTAGATTAATACGTTAGTAGTTATAACGCTAGTCCCAGATACTATTCCAGGTCAAAGTAATATCATCAAACGTCAATTTCCAGACTCAAATTCACATACAGACTATGATTATCAAAACTTTTGATTTTTAAAAATGTGATTAGATGTGATGTGATTAGAATAAGATTGGATTAAGGAAAAACAAATAGAAATTTCCGTAGTCATTTGCCTAGTCTGCAGGTCCTGTAACCTGTAACTGGTGGTACTACACCAGTTACAGGTGTAAAATCCGTTAAGTTCCTTAATTTTTAGCATTAGTTAGATTTTTTGAAGATTCATCTTATTTATTTAAATTAATAATATTCAATAGCAAAAAATTGCTAAAAGTAAGCGATAAATTAAAGTAGTAACTGCAAAAATATAATATATTATGCAAATCAAACTTTAGACAAAGATTAAAGAGATTCAATTTCCTTTGGAGATGACGTTTCATAACTTATTCGTGGCTCCTAGAGATTTGTATTAATGTGTTGAGATACCGCCGCACCATATGCTACATCGCTATATAAACGAGAAACGTACGAGTTTAAACTTTATTGAGACATTTCTAAACTTTTCATCAACATTCGATGAAAATTTTATTTCGTTTCAATTTTGTTTTGAAAATGGAATTGTGGAAATTCTGTTCATATTGAAGTTGTAAGGAACGTGTTTCAAAGTTTGTTGTTCAATTGTGATGAACTTTATACAAGCATGGTTTCTTTGTCGGCAATTAATTTCTAAAAATAACAACCCCTTAATGGATTGAATAATTCTTATTCCATTTTGTTGATATTGTGTTTCTTACTTTTTATATAAGCACGACATAATTACAAGTATATAGACAGTGAAGTCGCGTTTCGGGATCAGCTTGTAAGTTGCCGGTTCCGGTTCCATGTGACTGCTACTAGTTATTTTACTGTAGTATTAGTTATCTCGATTCATGGAACGCACTGCAGCCTAAAATCATGTGGGGTACTGACACAATAAAAAATATGTCAAAACACAATAAAAAAACATAGCAAAATAAATATATGTATTATTTGTAATGGCCCGCGATTGAATCACTTCATGGTTTGCTGTACAAACAAGTAGTGGTATTAAGTGGTACTTTACTTACTTATAAAACAAATTAAACTAATTACTTTTTTTCTCTACCTGCACTAAAGAAATCACCGAATATCTCCCAAAGGTTAACTGGCAGAAAATACCTTAAAACTGGTAAAAAACGCATTAGGTTCGCCTCTTATAAGCTTTTGTAGTTATTTGTGTGCAATTATTATTATATTATGGAGACTGATTACACAGACTTAATTTGTTTTAATTCAAGTAAGGAACCTTGGAAATATATTTTAATTAATAATTATATTTGCGTAGAGTTTGTATCTGCGTAAAACACGTAGGTGTATGTCGAAGTCGAAGTAGGTATGACGAAATCTCTAAGGTGTTTACTTCCTAATCCGATTCAAAATCCATTCCAAAAAAAGAAAAATAAGGAAAAAACAAGCTATTTTCACTACAAATAGCATTAACAAAACACTGCTTGCGTTTAGTCGTTCATCTTTGTCGTACGCGAACTATTGTTAGCCATAAATATTTGGTAGAAATACGTATCAAAGTCCGCTTTTCCCAGATATACATCACGCGACGCGTGTTGCGGTGACACCGCGCCAACTAATGGAGCGTGTCTAACAAACGACACCATGTGACACACATGAATGGAATTCCGCTCAAGACTTTTAGCCCATTCGTCCATAGGGAAACCGAACTTTAATTGATTAATAAATTACTGTTATTATTAATTTAAGTAATCTTGTTTTAGTATTTTTGTATAGTACATAATTAAGACAAAGTAGTTATCACTCACAATACAAAAATACAGCCAAACTAGCTTGGAGACGTTACCATTATTAACACACGTTACGAAAACAAGTCATGTCCTTAGGTTTTAATTGGAAGCAAATGGAAGATAACCGGAAACTTTTAATAGAAAAGCACGAAATAGACCAATTGTTTTCACCGACGAAACATATTATATACATACGTCAAATTTCGAGAGGGTAAATTTTGGTTAGATGGAAGCACATCAGGTTTGAAGCGACATATATTGAAGGGCAAACAGGCAAAATATTTAAGTAAATAAAAAAAAAAATATAAAATTTTTTTGTTTATTGATTTGCTGACTGTACACTACTACAAACGCAAAAACGTCCTTAAGCTGAAACTTAACATAATGATAGGAGATCGTAACATCTTTATCTACCGCCAAGACATTTTTTTACGATTCTGACAAAACACTCACGCTTGCTTCAGATTCACAAGTATCCTCATACAGACTCTAAGGTTATGGGAACTTTTGATTTTTAAAAATGTCCCCGATTTGATTAAGGAAGAACAAAGAGGAATTTCTGTAGTCGTTTGGCTGGTCTGCGGGTCCGTAGTACGAGTTACAGGTGTAAAATCAGTTAAGTTTCTCGTCGAGTTTTGGATTAAATTAACCATTTTTAAATTAGGTATAGTTAGATTTTTTAAAGGTTAAACTTATTTATTCAATTTAATCAAAATTATTTAATTTCAGTTTAATTTCTTCAAGCTAAAACTAAACATAGGAGATCGTAACATCTTTATCTACCGCCTCAACATAATGGAAACACACTTTCCGGCGTGTGTACTACACACACTACTACAAATGCAAAAACGTCTCCAAGCTAATCTGACTGTACCTAAGGATTGGATACAATACAGAAGTAATAAGATAGGGGCGGCGAATTGGTTAGCACGTAATAAAGAGTGGTATCAAGTCTGTCGAAGCCGGGTAGTACCACCTCCTACGAGTGTACAGACTGTGAAATGATTTAGTCGCGTTTTGGGATAGTTAATGTGACTGTTACTTACAGTTATTAAACTGTAGTAGCAGTCACCTCCATTTATGGTTGACGTTAGATTTCAGTGGAGAAACGGGCTTATACTCGTAAGCTTATAACAGGCCCTTCAACACTATTCTAATATTTGAATTATAGTAATGGGTTTGTATTGGAATTGAGCCATAAATTAGTTTTAACGATATTCGGGAAATTGTGCGTATTAGCTCTTGCTTTAGTTAAATAACAAATATCTTCTCTTTGTTATTTTGTGACGCACATTTTTTTTATTGTGACTCTTCATTTGACCACAACCCGCCTGATGATAAGCAAGAGGAGGTCCAAGAGTGACGACGACTGAAAAAATCGAGTTAGTTTACAGCTGCCCCAGTCGCCGTCACTATGTCGGTCATAGGTGCTTCTTCACGCATCGCTTGAAGAATCCAAGGTTATAGGATGGAGAGAACACATGAGCTGGCAAGTATTCCACTTGTCGATTGTTCTACAAAGAAAAGACGCACCGAACTTTTTAGTTCGTCTGCCAATTCGGTCGACAAAATGCGGATGCTTCCCTCGCCCAGTGCGGGTATTACGGGTGTGAAAAGACGAGGTAGGAACAAGGTTAAAGAGCTTCTCGGAACATCTGACCTCGACTTTGTAAGTAAAGAAAGGTTCAAGAAAGCCGGCGACTGAAAATACTAACTCAGTTTACCGTTGCCTCAGTCGTCGTTGCTTTTTTGCTTCGGTTATAAATAGGATGCGCAGACTAGTCACCACTGCCTGCCCTTTTTTTGATAACCAGACCCAGAACAAATTTCCACCTCTTTTTTTTGTCAACAAATATTTATGTAATAAATCTTTAATCCAATTATTAAATAATAGGTATAAATGTTTCATCCGACCGGGAATCTAACCCGGTACAAACTGATAACTAATGCGTCAAAACGTGTGTTAGGAACAAGGTTATATGCTCCTTTATACAGAAATAAACAAACAATCCTAAATGAGTAATCTTGTTTTAGTATTAATCAAATTAAATCATATATATGTGGGCCATCAAAGATAAGTTAAATTAGAAGAACCTAAGCAAATAGAAAAAGTAATTTGATTGTAATGTTAATAGCTTTTTATTTGATTTTATATTTGAGTATTTTTAAAATTAAAATTTGTCATGTCGTGACCTTGACTGGTTTAATAATAAGTAACATTTGCGCCGTCACTATGCCAGCCACATGATATTTTTCACTTTTCATTAAAACCTCCGGTCAAATTGAAGGAAACACGTGGAAGATATCAGAATATATCTTCTAATAAATACGTCTTTTATTAGCATAAGGCATCCATATCGTTAATTATTATAAAAAAATGATAATCATAGGTCATTAAAGACCTCTTATGGGCATTAGGGGGTATGTTTAAAGTCTAAGCTGCTATCTGTAAATATCTCTTATTATATAATAGTTAGAAGGGATTAAAACGGTTCCTAATAAAACATTATTATGCATATTTTATTTCTCTCGACGTTTCGGATCTGTTACAAGAGCTGTGGTCAGATTAAAACATTTGAAATAGGTCTCTTATTATATAGGCTATTTACACGTTCCGATTGCCAGGTACCCGTCGGCGAAATGTATGGGCATTACGCCGGAGCGTTTTTTTTATTATTGTGAAACAACATTTGACCTCGACCCGTCTGATGATAAGCAAGAGAAGACCTAAGAGTGATGACGTCTGAAACAACCAAGTTAGTTCACGGCTGCCTCAGTCGCCGGCACTATGCCGGCGTACAAGTAGTATTGAGTCGAGTAGTTCATAGCAGTTACTGTGAGTGACTTTTTCGAACGTCAATGTAATCGCAACCTATATGCGATGTTAAATCGTGTTGAACGGAGTTAAAGCAACGTTTGCACACACAATTCTTTCAAACGAATTATTACTCAGCACGTGTTGAAAAATTGCTAGAGCACTTTTGTGCTTTGAAATATTACTGTTATGTTGCAGATATACTAAATTAAAAAATCCAACGCAACCTTTCAGACTAATTAAAAATTTTATGAGATTTTTCTTTCTATCTCACGTCGTTTTATTCCCAACAATTTGTTGAAATCTATTTATATATCTTTGTCTTCTATATCTTTATCTAGATTGTAAACAATTACTTTAGTTCTATCTAAAATAAATTGGAAAACTTAATAGTCGTATATTCAGCTTTTCATGCGATTCAACAACAGTCCCAAATTACTCTACA
Source organism: Tinea trinotella (assembly GCA_905220615.1). Classification (NCBI taxonomy): domain Eukaryota; kingdom Metazoa; phylum Arthropoda; class Insecta; order Lepidoptera; family Tineidae; genus Tinea; species Tinea trinotella. Next base: position 10,228,643 of record HG992315.1, read on the forward strand.
AATTACACTTTTTTGTATACAATTTCGGTGAGTTATTCTAATGTAGACAATGCTAAAGGGTTTTTATCTAGCTTTAAAACAAAGTAATAGCCCACATTCGGTGGCAAAAGACGGGCAAAACAAAAGCGTGGTTAAAGTATGTCGCTACCAGAGTTGCTAGTTCTGACAAATTATTGCAAAGCGCAAACCAGAGAGTAGTAACTTGAGCTGGGATTTTGTTTTTACATTCATTTCAGTTTATTATATGTTAATATAATATATATTAAACTTTTTGCGTTTATGAACAGTTAGATATTTAATTTTTTTCATTAACACCCTGCTCAATGTTAGACTGGAGTGGGATCCATAAATAAAGGTGACTGCTACAACAGATAAATAACTACATAGCAGTGACATCCACTATTTCGGCCTAGTTGGAACCGGCAACTTACAAGCTGATCCCGAAACGCAAATCAATTACTGTACGGTGTGTATTTTTTATTGATTTGTCGTATAGATGTAAAGATGGGTTGTAAAGGATCATATGACATCGTGCATGTATCGAAGGCGAGAAAGCTATGTCAAGATTAACTGCGTTTCGGGATCGGCACAATAGTTACCAAGTAAACCTGCATATTGAATGTTACTTGCATTTATTTAACCGTTCTGTATCATTCAACGCATAGAAATAATATGCATTTGTACGAGTATATAAAGTCAAAATGTAAAAGATCCAGTGGGAAAGTTTGAGGTTTCTTTTCTGTAGCAACATTTTAACCTGTGTTTGAAGACCGTTAAGTTTATCTTAACTTAAAATACCTCCACAAATAGTTGCGGTTGTCTTTCCTTAGTTTAAAACTTACGAGTGAACAAACTTAGATGTAGTAAAAACAATAAACTTTTTATACTAAACTGTTTTCTAATGTTTGAGAATATTACGGTAATATAACTATTATCGTCATTAAGGAGTGAAGTTTTTATTTTGGCTTTACAATGACTGCACCCCGTCTGATGTTAAGCTGGAGTGGGTTCATAAATGGAGACAACTGCTAGTATTGTTAAGTAACTGCAAGTAGCAATCGCATGTACTATGATTGCCTAGTTGTGACGTGACAAAGTAACTTGAAAGTTGTGGTACTACCTCGGATCGAAGACTGGGCAAATGACCCACCAAACGCTTGCCTGCTGACACGTGTCAACTGACTTCAACTTGCCCGATGATAGTCGGTAGTCACCGTCACTATGGCTCAAATTAGGTTTGATCGTTAACTTTTAATACTCTTATTAGCTATGCATGATAATGGTACCTTGAGTAGAAGGATAAATTGGAAACGGAAATAAAGTTTTAAAGATCAAGTCAGGAATATTACTAAGAGAATAATCTGAAACATACTATACTACTAGTATAGTATATTTCAAATTAGGTTTGATAGTTAACATTTAATACTCTTATTAGTTATGCGTAATCATAGGTACGTAGGAGGATAAAATCGAAACGGAAATAACGCAAAAGAATGTTCTTAGATCAAGTTAGGAATCTATTTCTTTTATGAAGTGAATTGTGAACTGAGAAAAAAAAATAAGCATGTCTTTATCGTGGCTTAGAGTAAAATATACATTAGCCTAAGGAATGTACCTATACTCTAAGCGACTTGGGTTTGATCCGGAGTGGTACCACCACTTATTGTATGAGTACAAACTGTAAAGTGGCTTAGCCAAGTTTCGAAATCAGCTTGTAAGTTGCCGGTTTAAGCCAAGCCGGCTGATACTTGCAGTTATTTAACCGTAGCACCCGCCTTCATTCAAGGACCTTACTCCAGCTTATTATTAAGCGGCGTACGTTATTATGTCGAACCTCAATTAAAATTCAAAGAAAATATCTATCACAAGAAATTCAAGTAATTCTTAAAGACAAATGTTTGAAAATATTTTAGTTATGATAGGATTTATTTTGAAAGTTTTTATAATTTGTCTGTGATTTACTTAAGTTTCATTATGTCCAAGAAAGAGCGGGATCAGATCTTTGGATACTTTGTATAGGAGGTCTCGTTTCCTTTTATGGAGTTACCGCTGTATTTTTTTTACTGTTAAAACACCGATATTATTAAACAAGTAGATTTACACCACACACATAAGAAAAACAGTTTTCGCAAACAAAAATGTTATTTTCTTTTTAACGCAACAACAAAAGGGTGACACTGTGGCAAAAAGCTTTTGCCGCGTTCGATGGATAATCTACTATATCCTCAATAATCATAGACTACATAATAATAGACCTCAATACATATAGAAAGATTAAGAAAATCTGATTGGTGAAATTTCGTTTGGTGATAAACAAACTAAATTGTTCGTCTAGTGGTGACGCTTGAGCCGTTACTGTAAGGCTTTTGTTCATACTTTTGTATTTAGCAGTCTATTAGGTATGTTGTTTATGCCAATAACTGAGAGAAATGGTGTGTTTTATCTTGTTATACTTTATCAGATTCTCTTTAACAAAAGGACAAATAATCTCAACAGTATTTCCAATCCAGGTCAACATTTCTTTTAAGCTTGTGTTCAGAATACGTAACAGTTTGCTATATATACAATATACATTTATATAAAATGTACATGTATATACAATATATACATGTACATTATATCTCAACATATGATGATAGCATTTCGTCCTATTAAGTGGAGTGCCATGACAACAAGTAACATTGGCAGCTAAGTTAGAGCCGGCAACTTTTAGGCTGATCCCAAAACGCATTTGTATACTTGTAAGTGGTGGTACTACTTAGATCGGCAGACTACCACTGCCTACCACTCTTTAATGTCATAATGCCTTGTTTTTTTGTGAATTATTTTAGTCTAATCAATCTTTAACTTCTTCTTCGAGTATGACTAAATGTTTTTTGGTGTATGTACTGTATATATATATATATTCATATACATGTAGTAAAAACGGCTATTTCTATTTTACAAACAGACACTCCAATTTTATTTATATGTATAGATGTATAAATTATAGTAAGCCGCATAATCAATGTTCAATTTTCGCTCAAAATACAAAAAAAAACACTTAATAAGGTCAAGTTACTTTTAAAATTATGCGTTACAACACTGATTCCAATTCGCATGAATAAATGCTTGATTTAGCCAAGATCGTTGAAGGTAAATCTCTGACTAGGGTGATGATTAGGGGTCTTTATGGCCATAGGTATGGAGCTTGTAGATTGTGGATGTAAATCGAAAGAGTTTTGTCAATATCGTAAAAAGTGGTATAGAGCACCATTTTATCTTTGCATATCTCTGTGAAAATCGCTTGAAATTTTTTGAATTTACAGATATAATAATTAACTGAGTAGGTATACACCATATATTTTCCTTCGTGTTCTAATAAAATAGTGAATGCAATAAAAATGAAGGCAAAAGTATCTATGTGATGCTTCCTAGTAAGGTTGAAACATTAGTTCGTACTCGACTCTCCGTAGTTAAGCCTATAGCAATCTGACGGTACAAGTACTGTGCGTTCCCGAGGGATGTGTTCACTAGGTCATTAATATCCAACGAGCTCGTAGTCCTTCCCTTACATTTTGTCTTTATTTTATAGAGTTTTTTTTTATTATTGTACACTTTATTCTCTGCACCTTGATAGTATTCAAAATGCTACTCCATAGTATTTTCTAAGATTTTGCGCGAACATTGATTAATGAAGTAAACAAATTTTATGTGGTTTACTATCGCGTTTATATTAACACCTGGCATCCCATAATACACAAACTCAAGTCCCAAGTCCAGCAAACTGCCAAACCACATGACAGTTACTTTTGCAATAAATTGAATTAATCCGGGAACAAAAAAACAAAATCGAAACATCAAACGGGGTAGTTTTGGAAACAATAACAGCATGAATCAATAGGACGACCAACACCTCAGTCTCTCACGATGGCTGCCAAATAAATAAAACCAAAATAAACGCAATAGTAAGCCGCATATATTTTTTTTATTCATGCTACTCCATGTTGATGGCTGATTTTTATTAAGGCTAGACATATGACAAGACCTTGCCTGTTGTTAAACTAGTGCGATCCATGAATGAGTAGTAGCATCCTCTATAGTTAAAACCAGCGACTTACAAACTGATCCCGAAATGCGACGAAGTCACTTCACGGTCTATTTAGCATGGGCGTTTTCACTTTTTTCGCAAACCGATATATATCCGATTTTCGATTTTGAAATCGATTTCAAAATCCGATTTTAGGAATCCGATTTTAGTTTAGTAGCGCCTTACCATAACACAGATAAGAAAATTGATTAATTTAAAAAGTTAAGTACGTACGTACGGTACAATGATTTATTATTATCTATTATTTTTTTTAATATTCTATTTCTTAATAACATATATTTTCAAAACTACTGTTCTATTTGGTAAGTATATATTCATACAATGTATACTAAAATTGTATAATTTATATTAGTAGTAGGCAGACTGTAAGGTGACTTGCTTCGGATTTAGCTTGTAAGTTGCCAGTTTCAAATAGACTGGCATTGTGGATGTGCCCTTATGGATCGCATTTTAGCTCAACATCAGGCAGGGCGCTGCATATGTCGAGTCACAGAAAAAAATATAAATTATCTTTATAAATTTTATTAACATTTTTTTAAACCTGTTGACTCTTTTTTCTGAAAATGAAATACAAGTACCTCACAAGGTTTTCGTGACATTTCGAGGAAATATAAAACAAAAAAACTTAAAACGATGGTTCAAACTAAATATTTTAAAGTCCAAGTTAAATTTAAATATTTTTTTTATTATGACTCGACATATGATAGCACCCCGTTTGATGTTAAGCTGGAGTGTGGTCCAAGAATGGATGCCCCTGCTACTACAATTCAATAACTCTAACTCACATTCACTATGCCGGCCTAGTTGGAACCGGCAACTTACAAGCTGATCTCATAACGCGACCAAATCTGTATACTTGGTATACTTGGTAAGTGGTGGTACTACCCAGGATCGGCAGACTGGGTACCACTGCCTACCACTCTTTGATAACCAAACCCGAAGCAAATATCTATCTCTTTGTTTACAATTATAAACACAATAAAAACACAACACTAATATGTCCTATCTATTTTTTTATTATAATATAAATTTACAAAGTATAGTACTTAAGAAATTACCTATTTAAATTATTACCAAAACATAAAATAAATAACTAATTTACGTAAACGAAGCGCACGCATGTGTCACCAAGTCAAACTGCCTAACTTGCAACGAAACAAAACACCTAATTTCACTCAACATTTCTTTCACTCAACAAAACATAAACAAATACAAGTATCAAGTAATTGCAATCATGTACGCAAATATGGTCTCTAATAACATAGGCATAGGAGTAAAGTAAGGATAAAATGCGTTGCAAAGCGTTCAAAAAAAACTAATAGCGTAACAAATGTAATCTAAAATAGATCTTATTACTTCGCGAGTAATTCTATTTTTCAATGTGCGATCGTAAAATATCCAAACCGAAATCTAAAACCGTTAAAATTCGCCCCATCCTTTATAGTCCGCTAAGGTATTCTGGGCTAGACAGAAACAAAGCGAATTTCCCTATCAGTTTTCTAACGTATTTGTGCGGTTTGTGTTTTGGTTCGGCTACATCGCTAGTTCGTTTCTTATAGTTTTTTAAAATCAGATTTATTAGTTTCGGAAATCGATACAAATCGATTTGTGACTGGAATCGGATTTTAGATTCGTTTTGATATATCCGACACATGCCTACGGTCTATACATTTGTAATCGGTGATACTCGTGGGGTAGTCCCAGATTGCCAAACTAAGCTTAACTGCCCCACAACTTAGACAACCAGGTTCGAAGCATATATCGGTAATTTTTTATTAATAAATTTTTGTAATGTTCAATCTAAAATATATTTATTACAAGTAAAAGCTATGAAGCACATCTTTGCTCCGACCGGCTAACCTATGATAACATAGGTGCCACGCATGTCTTCTAGAACCACAAATGACGAAATGTCCTTGAAATTCTTTTTAATATATGCAATAGACAATGCTCTTCTTTAGGAATTATGATTTCCACTGTTTTAGTTTATTAAAATTCATTTTTTATTAAATTTTAGATGAAATCATTGTTGGTTTAGACATAAAAATATATTAAAATCTATAAATAGTATAGTACTATTGTTTAGTACTGGTAGGTACTTTTTAATATAATATTTAATAAAATAAATATAAGAAATCTACTTGTAAAAATGGACGCAAACTTTTTAAAGGGAGTACCTTAATAGCCGTTTCAGAGTTTAAGCTTGTTACTCTCTTAACAAGGATCTGACGCAGAATAATAATGTTAAGAATTGGATTGCGGCAGATATACACAACCAAGGAAAATGACTTTAAGAACCAATATTGTGTATGTGTTACACGTTATTGTATTTAACAAATAACATCTAAGTAATAATTTTATTATATATACCATGAAATAACATACATACCAAAAAATGACATACATGCCAAATCATAGAAATTTATACATATTGCTAGCGACATCTACTGGTAAAACCGGCAAACTTCAACTAACACCCCTAGGTATACCTCATAAAATGCACTGGATAGTTATTTAATTGTTTATATTCTGTCATATTTAAAACAAAGATTTTAGTAGCTTTAAAAGCGTCCTACCACAGTAGAATTTCGTTAATTTAATTTAAATGTAATATTATTGAAATATTAATTAAATACAAAGGACTTTAATTTAAAAATCCGTACTTTATGATTTATTTTGCCCCTCATAACGACGGCGACTGGGGCAACCGTAAACTAAATCGTTTTTTTTTTCAGTCATCGGCGCTTTTGGTTTTCAGCTTGGTTACCAAGTCGTTACTTAGTCGAGGTCAAATGTCACGACTAAAAAAAACTTTAAGAACAAATTTCACTTGACACGAATTTTCGACGTTCCGTTTTATCCATACAAAGGCGAGAGTGCGAAGACAGCCTCATTTAAGAATAAGTCTAAATACAAGAATAATATAGTAATTGAATAACTTGGTAATTCATATATTCCTATCCACATAAAGAAAAGTGTCTGTATTATTGAAATAAGGAATATTTCCAACAATAAACCTGAAACGATGTTTGTAAACGAACATTTTCATGAATACTAAATGACAGGATGCATATAAAACATGTTTTTATGAAAGAAATATATCCATACTTTCTTACTTATATTATAAACGCGAAAGTTTGTAAGTATGGATGGATGTTTGTTACTCTTTCACGCAAAAACTACTGAATGGCTTTTAATAAAACTTTACAATAATATAGCTTATACATCAGAATAACAGGCTATAATTTATAAACATATTGTGTGAATAATAAATAAAATAAAAGAAAAAATATTTTCCCATACAAAATTGCGTGCGTTCAGAATTTATTTTGGGTAAACTAAGGAGAATATATCAAGCTGAGAATCAGTAAAAATATATTGCTTAAAAACCTATTTTGTATCATTTATAAATAGAAAAAATTGTATGACGAGTCACAATAAAAAAAAACTCAATTCACAAAAAAGATTAAAGTTGATTAAAATTTTTGATTCACCCAACTTAAGTTCGGCTAATCTGACATTTATTGACTTTTAGGCGGTATAAAGTTCGCAAGGTCGGCTAGATATCTATATATATATATATATATATATATATATATATATATATATATAACTTACGTTTTTTAATAATATTATGTCAACAAATTGTAACCGTCACTTTAATAGTGACTAATAATTTTATAATCCTTTGTCGCCTATACTGCAGAGAATGTTTTAAAGAACTCTTCAACTTAAGGCGAAGTAGGGCTTAGGTCGAAGGAAGCTTCCGCGTTTAAAACCAAATAGACGGTTGAACTAAACGGTCCTCGAAGAACAATCGACCATTAAAATTTGCCAGCTCATTTTTCGCTCCACCCTATAAACCTTGGATTCTTCGAGCGGAGATACTTCTGGGTGGCATAATGACGGCAACCATTAAGTCAGTTTTTACCAGTCGTCGACATTCTTGGACATCCCTTTGCCTAATTAATTTAATAGATTTTTTTTTGTTAACAGTTGTACGCGAGGAGATTATCTCAAAGTTTACGCGGAAGCAGGACCTCATCATGGACCAGGTCCTCCTGAAGGTGTGAGTGAATACTCAGTATGGTCAAGAGTTCTATGTGGTGGAAGATCAGATGCTCCGCCAGCTTTGTATTCTCATGGGCCAGCTTTAGTTCTAGAGTTTCATTCAGGGAAGAAGAAAACTAATAGCTCTGGTTTTGTTGGGACTTTTAAGTTTATTGATAGACGTAAGTATATTTTCAAAATTGTGACCTCGACTTTGGTACCGATGGTAAGCAAGTGACAAAAGCTATGAAACAGTGAGTAGTAGGCAGTGGTATCCAGTTTGCCGATCCGGGGTAGTTCCACCACTTACAAGTATACAGACCGTGAAATGATTTGGTCGCGTTTGAGGTTTAGCTTGTAAGTTGCCAGTTCCAACTAGGCTGACATAGTGGATGTGATTGCTACTTACAGTTATTGAATGACAACTGTAACATCCATTCATAGACCACCCTCCAGCTTAAAATCAAGAGGGGTGCTGTCGGACGTCTAGTCTCAATAAAAAAAATTGCTCCTACCAGGAATCGAACCAGGGACTTTGTTGCCGATTCCAACTAGGCCGGCATAGTGGATATGATTGCTACTTGCAGTTGTTTAACTGTAGTAGTAGTCACCTCCATTCAGGACCGAACTCCAGCTTAACATAATATGCCGACATAGTATTTTCTTAAAATCCTGCGAACATTGATTTTATGCGGCTTACTAAAATTGTAAAATCAAAACCAAAATAAACGCGATAGCAAGCCGCATAAAATTTGTTTAATTCAATGATATGCCGAGTTACAATAAAAAAATACTACTTATATTCTTTTAAAGAAGGTTATAATTTATTCATCTCTCGAGACCGTAGTGCTGTCACGCCGGTCTGTTCAACATGAATTTTTGCTTTTACTTCCAAGAAAGAACTCCTTAGAGGTTCTTGTATCACAATTTCAAAAATACTTTCGTGAAATGTTGTACTCCTTTGTCATTAATAATAAATTTTAATTAATTGCTGGTTTTATTTAACGGCCATTTTTTATATTGGGTTTAAAAAGATGCCGACCATAACCGAAGAGCTTGTATGAAAAAAAAAATGTGGATGTGAGGGAAGCGAGGGAGTTGTGTCAGGATCGTGGCAAGTGGCGCTGCATTGTCTCTGCCTATCCCTGTGGAAAAAAGGCGTAACGATTTGATTGATTTTGATTTGGGTTAAAGAATCATGCAATCGAAGGGCAGCCTTGTTGAAGTGATAATAAAAAGGTCTTAACCAGGTTCGAAACCACTTGCCGGTGCCAATGTTTCATTAATATAATATATACTTTGGTCGCCCAGTTTCTATGATACAAGCACGTTTAGTAGCTTAGTATAAAAATAAATAAACAAATAATTTATATTTATAATGGTCTATTTTTTTTATAATTTGTAATTATGTTCATGCAAAATGTACAACTCGGCCTAGTTGGAACCGGCATTTTCAAGCTGATCTCAAAACGCGACTGAGTTACTTTACAGACTACTTGAAAGTGGTGAACTGCCTCGATTTGGCAGACTAAGCAAATGACTAACTGTCTACCTCTTAACCACTCTTAACTTATCTATAAAATATCTGCCTCTTTTTTACAAGTATTAAATATTACTAAAAAATGTTATAATTATTTTTCCGACTGGGAATCGAACCCGGGACTACGCGTGGCGGACCGGTGTTTAACCAATGTGCCACGCGTGTCGTCAATACAATAGATTTAGAATGCAGTTTACGTATCCATACAAAATCCCATACAAAATTAGAATTTCCATCGTTACAAAGCTCTCGAATACAAAATTAAATATTATTTTTTACAATCAATAACTACAACGCTGTAGTAAGCCGCATAAAATTTGTTTAATTCAAAATTAGACTATATCAATAAAAGCCATTCCACCTCGCAGGTATGTTTGAAACAGACGGAGTTCAAGTTCCAGATACATGGTGCGATTATGTGTTTAATTCACAACCGAATAGGCCGTCTCATGGTCGGTTGTATAGTCCAAGATATCCGTCAAGTTATCCCAGTAATGTGCGCTGTACATACCATTTCCATGCACGGTGAGTTTCCAAGTATTTTACCCGATATTGCTTGTTTTTCATTTTTTGAATTCATTTGATTGATATCTCTTAATAAAAGCTAATCTTTTTTATGGAGAAATAACAAAGTAATATATTAGTTATTTGAGTATAGTTATTAGTGAAGGAAGAGTGTGATTTGTATCAGGATTGTGTAGTGACGGTTTGAAATGAATTTGAGAGTACAGCTCGACACATATGAGCTCGACACACATATGTCAGAAACCAGCCTGAAGTTAAGGGTAATTTTAAAGGGGGGGGGATTAATTTAATGTTCTTTCTAAAATTAGTACTATGATAGTAAATATGTACTATGATAAAATAAGAGGTTTTTTCACGTACCATTTGCCAGAACCAATTACATGCAAAATGTATTTTTTTTTTGCGAACTTGCCATTACTATAATGTTTTTCAGCGTCATTAAAACGCTTGCTTACACGCAGATACTCGTATGCTATGGGTTCCCACTCGTAAGTTTTTCTTAGATTTATTTATCTTAGTTAGTTTATTAAGTTACTTTTAAACCTAATTATCGGTGGTAAATTGTTATTGGCCTTTTTCCTGTCTAAAACTTATCTATTTATATATGTATCTAGTTAGCTGTAAGTTATCCTTATAGAAATAAAAATAAAATAAAATAATTGTAATTTTATTTGCTACGTCACATAATGACCTACATTCTTCCTACCTCTCTCTGTCATAATGAAAAATACTTTAATATTTTTGGCACAAAAAAATCTATTTGTAAAGTTTTCCATTTCCTTTCCCGTCCAAGGGATCAACTTAGTAACACCAGATGATTGATTGATTGAACATTCCTCCCGAATTTGGATATTGTCCACTTTAAAATAACACCCTTAGCCACAAATAATATACAACTTTAAAATTAACTTTTTAAAGTAGACAGTATATAAAAATGTTCAAGTATCGTTCAAAAGAAAATGCGATGTAATTTCATATTAAAGTAAATGGAAATTTAAAAATAACAATGCACGTTTGTTGTTATAGGCAGCAAGAGAGGATCAAGCTAATTTTTGAGGAAGCTTTTCTACAGAAAGGTGATATAAGGTATCGTTTTGAATTTATTCTTTTATGCACGTGAGATGTAGACGGATAATGTAACGAGATTTCACTACAGGGAACAAGAAAATAGGAAGGATATCATAAGACAACAAACTGAATTACACATACGTTTGGTTCAAACCCGCTTTGTGGTGTTTAAAAAATATAATATTTACAGAAAATTGTGACATAATACTTTGATATATAGTGTTTAATGCAAAGGCTTATAAATAATGTAGGTTTTGAGGTTCACAACAATTATTGATCCCGGCTATTAGAGCTCTGACTCTTGAGCTACGCAGTATAATGATTGGCGGATTAGGAGAGCGCTGGACGACTGCGGTAGGAGCAAGTCCTTTCATCTATATAGTGGTGATTCTAATTGATAAATAATTTATTAAAATTTATTTATTTTTGTGAAACAAAAAGTAAGTAGTCAATAAACAAGCTCCTGCGCAGCTTGAATTCCAGCGCTCTTTTTTGCCGGGGGATCTATACCAAAGTTACGTCACTGGTGGTACTGGTGTATTGCCAACTGTCAAATATTAGTAATACGTCATACGTACTGAATGCAGTTACGTAACTCGTGTTGTTTTGTGATAGTTCCTTGAAACTTGTTGTAAATAACGACTACTGCAATATAGTCGGATTTTGTGCATAACTGTCTTAATATTTTTCAATTTATTCAATGAGAATACAGCTTTCTTGTGGCTTTTTTTATGACAGCACCCCGCTGATGTTAAGCTAGAGTCCGGTCCATGTATGGAGGCGAATTTTAATATAGTTAAATAATTGCATGTAGCAGTCTCATCCACTATGCCAGCCTGGTTGAAACCGGAAACTCTGAAGTTGATCCTGAAACGCGACTAAGCCTGTACACTTGTTGTTGGTGGTACAATCCTGGATCAGCAGACTGGGTACAACTGCCTACCACTCTTAGAAGATTATTGTTGCATTCTTGTTAATAACCTCGAAAGCATCTTAAAACCATTGTTTTCCTAATTTAGTCTAATCGAAAATGAAGTCAGTATATCTACATTAATGTTTAATCTTTAAATTTACATTCAAGTTTATAATTGAATCACTTTACCTGTACTTTAGATGTAGACATAATTGAAATTCGTGTAGTTAGGTATCTTCAAAGTAATAATCATTATCACGTTATTCCCTTTACAAAATTACATTTTATATTAATTTCTCAAGAGCTACTGTAAACCCTTCCTAGACACTCACTTCTGATTTTGACAGAAGTTAAATTACGTAATGAAAACTTGGTAAAATTTGAGAGTATACTTCTTAATTTGTTTCTCCGAATAAAGAAAAACATTTATATTAATTGTAACTAATTATGTTACTTAGGGAGCAATAAAAAGGGTTTTGATTCTAACTAAATATTAATGAAATAATATATCACAAGTCCCAACGCCTATAAAGACTACAATACTTCCAGTGATAACTTTAAGAGATAAATAATGAAAATTATTAACAAAAGCATAAATCAAATAAAGTTGCCGCTTTCATTACTAGAAAGTTGTTTTTATTATTGTTAGTTCTTCAAGAACGACTACATAAAAAAAGACTAAATTGACCTTTTTATATCAGGCGGGTTGCTGTCGTTACCTAAACGGTTATATAATACGGTGATGACAGAAAATAGACAAATAAAAAATATAAAAATCTTTTTTTGCAGTCGTTTTTAGGATCGCGAACCCTACCAACCCACTTTATTTTCGAAAGCTTTCTTGAGTCACTCTATATTAAGCAGTAGTAAAGGCGTCTGCTGCCACGTTAAAATGCTGCCTTTCGCCAATTTTAAAACTAATCCTAAAACCGTCGTCACTCGTCAATCCTATAACCTTTTACTTAAAAATGGTTGTACTATCCTAGATCGGCAATCTGGGCTATTGACCACCAATTGTCTGCCTACCACTTTAGTTGTAGTTTCATTAAAGAAAATTGTTAATATGACACTACTTTCCGAAAATAAAAACGCATTTGTTGCAGCTGTCTAAATAGGGCGGATATTATTAAGGTGTTTGATGGAAGGACACCTACTGTTCCGGTGCTCGCATTACTATGTAACGAAATAATAGGTAAAAAATCATTATTTTTTTGTTAGTGAGACTCGACATTTGACTTGTCTTCAGCGTGCTGATATTTTTGATATGTCAGTTACCTTTGTTCTCTGGCGAATAACTTCGTTTCAGATATTATCCCGCAGAGTCACGCTGAGTATAGCTGTATTAAACTTGTATTTTAATTAAATATTTGTTAAACAAGGCAGGCCCAAAAGGAAGTTTTCTGACCAAATTAGAGACATCTTCAAGAAAGCTGGGTTGCCTAGTGCCCATAACCAAGGGGTTGCATAGAGCTTGTAAGAAGAAGATTAAGGATGACGAAGCGAGGGAGTTGCCACTCCTTTGTCTCTGCCTATCCCTGTGGGAGGAAACCGTGACAATATGATTCTTTATTTATTTATAAACTGTGGGTATTTTAGTATTAATCGAGATGATAATTTTAGGTTATGAAATTTTATCAACTGGCAAGGACCTTTTGGTACAATTCACTGCAAACTCAAACAATCCGGGCCAAGGATTTAAAGCCAGTTTTCAATTTCAAGCTGAGGAAAACACCACGAGTACAGGTTTAGTAAGCATTATCAACTATTCATTAGTGTTTGTGTTGTCTAAAATAATATTTGTATGACGACTCAGCTTAATTTACTTACAAAGGCAAACTATTTGATTTTAGCTTGTCTAGATTTCTCGTCTTTATTTTAGTTTTATTTGTTAGTTTATCTTTGAAGGTTATATTTTAAATATCTCTTTTTTAACAACAGTGTTAAGTAAATATATTTGTTTACACTTTTAGCTATATGTTCTATGTTATCATAATAATTGTAATATCAATCAATCAAATTGTCCCAAAAAAATATTATTAAATTTGTCATTGGGATGTTTTGCGTTGTTAATTATTTTGAAACAATTACGGTTTTGGCAAGACTCCGCCGAGAAGATATGAGTCGGTGCAAGAAACTCCACATCATTGTCTGTTTAAAGTGTTTAGTGATTAGTAATAAATTCACAACTTTAGCGCCACTCTTCACAATTCTATCAGAAAGCTCGTGCTATCTTTACAATACTCTATAACCGAACATTGAAAATTATATCAAATATAGATAGAAAGGCTGAAGGCATATAAAATAAAAGGACAAACGTAATGTAAAAATGTAAAGCCACAAAGAAAATATTTATTTTATTAAGTTTTTATTACTTTCCAATTTTGATGTAACTTTTCAACAATGTAAAGAATAGAGTTCCAAACAAGATAATCTGTCATTCGTAGTTGTCCAAGAAGCTTTTGTTCCAATAATCTTCTAAAAACAATTATTGCGACATCTGTTTTGTCCGAACTTGTCTAATGAATATTGTTCGCCCTGAGTTTTAGCTATAACAATAGGAGCAATATCTACTGCCCTAACGATATAGCCTGAGTCTTAAGTAACATTACAAAATGAACATTTTGACTTTAGGTTATATCAATGATTATTATTTCGATTTAAAGTTTATTTTTGACTTTTTGAAAATGTGGTTCTCGGATGTAATTATTCTTCTGTTATTAGTTTTTAATTGTTCAATATTATTACTAGTCTTCATAATATAATAATTTTACACTACCCAACACTAATAGCCCGGTTGTACCAAAGAAGTTTCAATTTACGAATTTAATTTTACTTTATACTTATTCTATTACGTTTACTATTACGAAATCGTGAATTGGGTTGTAAATAATTTTATATCAAAACTACCATTTATATATTTTTTTCATTAGAAATTACAAAAGTAGTAAATAGATGCCCAAAATAAATGATGTTTTTTAGCTCTGTATAAAATATCCGTTAAACGTAAATGTAAAATGTGAAGTTGAGAGTGGTGCAACACATCTTTCCTTTTTTCTTTTACTTATACGATACTTTTTACAAATTCGTAAATTATATTATAATTTTTGGTAACCAAATTTTGCTGTAAGTTTAAATTTCAACAACAAATGTGTTTTACTTTCTTTAAATTTCAAACTACTCGAATTTATAGATTTACTCATTGTCAATATATGTACTTTGGCAACTAAGCACAAACCAATTCATTAATATAGATATATGTATATAAAATACATTTCTAAACCAAATGCGTATTCAAAACAACATGTTCAATATTCAAAATGTACATTATTTGAGTCCAAATGATTTGCATGATTAAGTATCATAGAGAATAGGGGAAAATGAATACTAATATTGTATGCTAATATCGATGAAAATGTAAATACGTTCATTTCAGATAATGATATGTCTAAAAGGCTTAATTTCGAGGCGGTTCACGGATTAGGACCTGCCGTTAGCGCTACGAGTAAGTATGTTTATAATTATATAGGATCTAACAGGGATCTTATTTTAGGAACAGTAGCTGTATTATTTGATATTTGTTTAATAATTTATGTAATTATATCAGTATATTTATTTAAGTAATACTCTTGCGTTCATGGTAAAATAAATACTGTTAAAATATTAAATAGAGCAAAAATATTGGCCGTAATAGTATCTGGAATCTCTTCTATACAAAATATCCATTAATAAAAGTCCTATTTCCAGCTTCATCGTGTCATCAAGTATTCAATAGTGATAGAAGCAAAAGTGGGAAATTGATCTCTCCCTTATATCCGAGCCCGTATCCGGCGAAAACGCATTGTCATTATGACTTTATGGCTCGGGGCAGGGAAAGGGTTAAATTGATGTTTGAAGACTTTAGTTTGCACAAAACGAATGAAAACATCATTGAGTAAGTTTGCAAAACCCTATTGTTAAGTGTTTATAGTAATTTACAACTAGATAATTACTATCTTAATTGTAGTCAAGTTGTTTTAACTTAGAAAATTAGAATCTGTTAGTTAACCATTAGAATCTGCCTATCCCTGTGGGAAAAAGGCGTGACATTTTGATTGATTGATTGATAGTTAACCAGAAATTTATTACGTAATACATTAAGAATAAGGTTCATATTGGCAGTTTGAGGTATGATATGAAATATAATTTTCAGCTGTGAAAGTATGGACTCTTTAGATATATTTTTGTACGTAGACGGAAGATTAGAGAAAATGGCATCGTTTTGTGGGAACGAAACACCTAAGCCAATAATGTCGAACGGACCAAAATTATCAATTGAATTTCGTGGAATACTATCATCAAAAACTAGTAGAGGATTTAAAATTTCTTATTCATTTATTGAAGGTTTGTTATTTGCTCTATAAAAACAAATTTAGTACATCAATCCTGAATTTAGCCCATTCTGTTTTTCCACCACTTTAAAGTATACAGACCGTAAAGCAACTAAGTCAGGGATCAGCTTGAAAATTGCCTATTTTGATAAATAATCAAATAACCTAATATTATTCTTGCTTTAATAGCTTTTCCTATGCCGGCTAAAATACTATGATACTTTCGACGCAACTAAAAAAACAATTAAGACACGTCATAATTCATGCGAAAATAATTTTACATCATCATTATCAATTGTGAGTTTCACAGGGATAGAGAGAACAGAGCACCACTTCTCACGATCCTGATACAACTCTTCTTTTACATTTACAATTTTCTCCATACAGAATCTTATGGAGAAGGTCATGGGCACTGCGGAACCCTGTTTTTGTTGGAAAGTTCTCTATTTGATTAAGGAATGATCTTCTGATTCGTTCCTGTTTTATCTTTCCACTCGCCTTCGATTTATAAACCTCTTTCGTCAATCTTCTTTTATTTGTATATTTAATCGCTCGAACCGTTACAACAAAACTATTTTTTTAAATACACATTTATCATGCACAACTACATTTTTCACTCTATCCGCACCGCAATCTAGGTTGAATAAATGAATAAAATGAATTTTCAGATTATAGTATATCATCAGGAAAACAACTAATGGAATTTCCATGTGCCTTCGTTTTTAATAGTACAGAACACCTGAGGGGAACATTCACATCACCAAATTTCCCCGGTCTCTATCCTAGAGATACGGAATGCAATTATTTTTTCTACGCAAGCGAAAATGAAAAAGTGTACTTGCATTTCACGTATTTTGACGTTGAGGGTGTTATTCCGTAAGTGACTTTCCAATTAATTTTCTGTAACCAATTACTTCATATTGGTTTGAAAAATTATAATAATGATACATAAAAAAATGTATTACTAAGATTCTAAACGTGCTTGTATCATTAAAACCTGAGCGTTTTTAGAATACGAGGTTGCCATTTTAAATATTAAACATTTAAAACGTTTAATATTGTAAATAAAACAATACATGTTCCAAAGAAATTAGCTCTTAAATGTTTAAACCGCTTCCAAAACCTGGATCATTAATCCATCTGATATGATCTAGTTATAATACCTATGTATTTTAAAACATATAAATATCGATTAGGTGAAGAGTTTATTATCACCAAAGTTAAAAAAAAAATTAAAACCTTTTTTTATTGTGAATCGACCATATCACAGCACCCCGCTTGATGTTAGGCTGGAGTGTGGTCCATGAATTCTAGTTGAATCGCATATATGATCATTATTGCGATTTATATTATTGTTTATTTTACTTTTAAAACTAAGCCAATAATTAATTGCAGATGTGAAGCCATATCAGCGAGTGATTACGTACAATTTTCGCATCACATGATAGATTCAACATCCATTAGGTACTGTGGCCAGTTACGAGAACTACACATGACGTCACAGAAGAACTTCTTTAGAGTAACTTTTAAATCCAATGATAGGTTAGATGGCACTGGATTCAAAGCCACTTATAGGTTCCTTAGAGACGCTGACATGGATAATATGATTATGCCAGACAGCACTTCTAAGATCGGTGAGTAACTAATATAATAACGAACTAATCTGATTTTAATCGAGTTAATTATTGTTTTAGTCAAATAATTTTTAGTTTAATGCTTAGTTTTATTAAGTATTGTGTAATTATAATTTTTATATACCTATGTGTGTTAAAGGTTTGTTACAAAGGATATTTTAAAAACAAATTATGCTGGTCATTGTTAACTAATCTAGACATAAATTTTATAGGCAAATAGACATTTTCCTATAAAATTTAAATAATAAATAGTTTTCTAAATCTTATTGTTTTTCTTTGTGATGGGATAATATCTTTAAGAACAATAAATAACAATGGTATCCACTGGTATTAATCTGTAGATTTATTCACCGCACTTAAATCAATGTTTCAAATGCATTCGGATTGGATTGGTTTTACATTGAAACCAGGGGGTCAAGTATAATCAAGAGGCTAGTACAGCGTTAGGTTGATTGTGTTGTGTTTCGAGATCGGCTTCACAAACAACGTAATCTAAGCTTGCGTAAAGCTACATTCAATCAAAGTATATTGGTTTATACACACATAGGTATATTTGATTAAATTATTCGCAATTGTGATAATTTAGAAATCATACGTTTCTATTTCATATGTTTTTGTTTGTATTGTCGCTGTGTTAAGCTGGAGTACATGAATAGTTAAATAACTGTAAGTAGCAAACATCCACTATGCCGGCCTAGTTGATACCGAAAACCATTCCCTACCCTACCGTGATTATTTTTTTGACTTGATATCTGAATTCTACCCACCCTGATGGTAAGCAAGACGATGTCCAAGAGTGCCGACGACTGAAAAAACTGAATTATTTCACGGTTGCCTTGGTCGCCGTCACTATGCCGGCCATAAAGCTTATGATAGCGGTTGCCCTAATTGTATATTTTTCATATTATAATGATCTTTTATTCTGAGTAGTTTTTAAAGTGTTGAAATAGATTAAATCTTTTTAATATCTTTAATCATTTCTTAGTTCTGTAATGACTTCATCAATCAGCCTTAATTTTTAACTTTAATAGTTTTCATTAAGATTACTTTTTAATTTCAGATTCGCTGCCGTCTCTAACTGCTTTAATGGTTTTAATATTCGTGATTACATTTAGATAGTAACAGGGATTAATATTCTTATAGTTAAATAATAAATTGTAAATATGTTAATAATAAATAAATAATTACGTGACGGTGACAGAAGTGAATGTCAGTAATTTTGTATCCTAAACGAAAAAAATCTTTTAAAATTATTTTTGGATCGTAATATATAGTAATTTTTAGTAAAGTGTAAAGTATATTGTATAAATTAAAGGTAAAAGTGTTATTAGGACATAATATAGTGAAATTTATTAAAAATAATAACATAAAAAACATTGACATTTTTGACATATTTTATAATCAAAATGTAATATAGAACTAAAAATATGTTTTCTGAGCTCGTTGGAGGAAAGTCTGGACAAGCTAATTGCAGCCAGAATAAATGTAAGGGAAAGTGTGCAGCGAATATAGCACAAATGGCCGTCGCTGAGGTGAAGGCCGCCCATGCTGCACCAAATGCAGACGGTGCACAAGCTGCACAAGCAAGTAATATGATTTAGGAAGCCAAGAAAATGCTGACAAGAAGCCGGGCACGTAATCAAAGTGCACAATTAACATCTTCGGGTTCGTCGCTCAGCTCCGCCTCGCAGCCGCCGGGATCTACGCCAACCGTGAGTCAGGTGATTTCAGTTGCTGCAGTTGCGTCGAGCTCGAGCGACGAATGTTTCTCTCCACCGACGACACCACCATCTGCACGTCGACGGGGAGGAGGCCGACCACCAGCCAGCTTGGAACCTCGAGGCCCATCGGCTTCAGGTGGGGTTCCCGCTACTAGTGGACGTGTGCAGCGCATGCGATGGACACAATCCATTAATGAAAATGTCATGCGCTCATACTTTGGGGCTACAGAGGGGGGAAGTAGCCTGACTGCGTACCGTGGTCGGATGCTCACTCTGTTTCGGGTGCTTGAGCCAGCTGTCAACGTTTCGGCCCAGCGACTGTCGGATCAGGTGCGGGTCATACAGCGTAACCGTATGCTGGATGACGTCGTACTTGATCGACTACGCCTAGAATCACGGAGTAGTCATGTCTCACCTGTTTCTCCGCCGGTCGCGGTGCAACTGCAACCCAGTGCCTTACCGCGGCCCAACAATATTGAAGAAAATGATGATGACGTGACTATATCCGTGAGTAACCAGTATAATGAGCAATTGAGGAGCGCTTTGGAGGATGCGTTCCGGGAGTACCGCTCCACACCACCTGGGCTTAGACCACGAATACCTCGTTTGCCCATGCATAAGAAAAATAGAGCGCTGGTGTGTGCTCTAGATTCGCAGCTGGTGAATCATTTTAAAAGCAGCAAAGATCTTGCCGATACCCACTCGATTTTGTACTGCGCGGCTGTAGCTGTATGTCGTGTGGCTCATGTCAAGTTCCCCAACAATGACAGAGCTGCACGACTTGCCGTACCAGCTTGGCAGTGCAGGATCGAGCGTCGTATCGGTGAGGCTAGAGCACTCATTGGTAAGCTTATAAGCTTCAGGGAGGGCAACACTCGCCCTAGGGTAATGCGCTTTGTGAGGCGGGCGTTCTCGGGGACTGATATTAGTTCCCGAGATTACCAAACCCGCGTCACGGAGCGCATTGACTTCCTGAAGCAGAAAATCTATGCATGGGCAAACCGTATTCGTAGGTATAAGCGGCGAGTGGAGAGGTACACTCAGAATCGCACTTTTCAAAGCAACGAAAGGTGGGTTTATAGGGCTTGGGAGCGACCGGACCAAGATGTGTCTGATATGTGCCTACCGGATGATGACGCCATGAGTTTATTCTGGCGCAACATCTGGTCGGTGCCTGTCGGACACACCGAGGGTGAATGGACTCGAGAGGTTGAACGCGCGTGTGATTTTATACCAGAAATGGGGGCAATTATTATTAGCCCCCAGGATGTGGCTTGTGCAGTCCGTCCGTTATCTAACTGGAAGTCTCCAGGGCTTGACGGGCTGCACAACTTCTGGATAAAATGTTTCCAAAGATCACACGCTCGCTTGGCAGCTCAGTTCCAGTCTGCCCTTGAGTTGGGATCGCTGCCCCAGTTCCTTACAACAGGAATAACTCACCTTCTCCATAAATCAGGTAGTACTGCAGAGCCCAAAAATTATAGACCGATCACATGTTTACCGACGGTCTATAAAGTTCTTACATCCATTTTGAGAGCCAAAATTGACAAGCATATTGACACAAATTGCATCATGTCTGCCTCTCAAAATGGATGTAGGAGTGGGTCCCGTGGTACTAAGGAGTTGCTCCTCATTGATGTTGCCATTAGCCAACAGGTTCGTCGTTCTCGAAGAGATCTGTCGACATGTTGGATAGATTACAAGAAGGCCTATGACTCGGTGCCACATACATGGCTCATGAGGGTGTTGGAGCTGTATAAAGTAGATGCAGCTCTACGCACCTTCCTGGTGTCGTGTATGGGGCAGTGGAGGACGGTCCTTCACTATCCAGGATGTCGGCGGATTCTAGGGAACGGCGAACCGATAAAGATAGAGCGTGGCATATTCCAGGGCGACAGTTTGAGTCCACTGTGGTTTTGTCTGGCCCTCAACCCTCTCAGTACACTACTGGATGGTTCGGGCCAAGGCTACCGGTTGAGAAGAGATGGTCAGGTCATATCACACCTCCTTTACATGGATGATCTGAAACTCTTTGCCCCCAACAATTTGCAACTGATGAAGCTTCTGAAGGTAACAGAAACCTTCAGTAGCGCTATCAGCATGGAATTTGGTGTGGACAAATGTGCAATCATGCATGTAAAGCGAGGAGAGATTATGGAATCCGTGGGAACCCAACTCTCGGATTCCATACACCTTAGATCACTCTGCTCAACCGAAACCTACAAGTATTTGGGTATGTCGGAAGCGTTAGGCATCAATGCTGTTGATGTGAAGCAGTCGTTGAGAGATCGCTTCTTTGGCCGCCTGAATAAAGTACTGAATAGTCTTTTATCAGGCGGGAACAAGGTCCGCGCTTTCAACGGCTGGGTCATGCCAGTATTGATGTATTCTTTCGGCATACTCAAATGGACTCAGACAGAACTTGACGCCCTGGATAGACGGGTCCGCACACTGCTGACCGCAAATCGAATGCATCACCCACGATCATCGGTGATGAGACTGTATATCCCGCGGAAGTGTGGGGGTCGTGGCTTTTTAAATGCTAAGACCCTACACAACCGCGAGGTGTGCAGTCTTAGGGAATATTTCCTAAAAACTGATGTGGGTATGCATCGTGATGTGGTCGCTGTGGACAAGGGCCTCACCTCACTTTCATTGGCAAACGAGAACTGGCGCAAACCTGTAGTACTGGATGCTAATGACCGCAGGGAAGTATGGCAGAGTAAGGAGCTTCACGGACGTTTTTATCGGGCCTTACATGGGCCCGATGTAGATTTCTTAGCGTCCGTATCCTGGCTGCGTTTTGGTGATCTCTTTGGAGAAACTGAAGGTTTTGTCTGTGCGATTATGGACGAAGTTATGATGACGAATAACTACCGGAAATATATTGTGAAGGATGGTACGGTTGACATCTGTCGGGCATGCCACCGTCCCGGGGAATCAATCCGACACATTATTTCTGGCTGTTCTCGTCTGGCTAATGGAGACTATTTGCATAGACACAATCTTGTAGCCAGGATTATCCATCAGCAACTTGCTCTTAAATACAATCTTGTGGAATCAGAAGTACCGTACTATAGGTATGTGCCCGACCCAGTTCTCGAAAATGGAAATATCACATTATACTGGGATCGATCTATCATCACTGATAGGACTATTGTTGCCAATAAGCCTGACATAGTGGTGATAGATCGACTAGAGCGTCGCACAATAATTGTTGATGTAGCGGTCCCTCATGACGAGAACCTCGTGAAAGCTGAGAAAGATAAGCAAATAAAGTATCTTGATCTGGCTCGCGAGGTTGTCGACATGTGGGAGGTGGATACAGCAATTATTGTGCCAATAGTCGTCACTGCCAATGGTTTAATAGCCAAGAGCCTCGATGAACACCTAAAGAGGCTCTCGTTAGGTAGCTGGATCAAGCGATTGATTCAGAAAGCAGTACTCCTGGACACGGCGCGTATTGTTAGGAGGTTCCTTTCTCAGGAGCCCTGACCACCGGTGGCTTGGACCCTGTTCCCGATGCCGGTGGACAGCTATTTTTTATATTTTTAATTTTTTTTTTAATTTTAAAAATATAAAAAATAAGATTATAAATAAATAAATGGAATAAATAATAATTTGTTACAAATTGTCTTGTATTTATTTCATATCTTATTACTTATTGAAAAAAAATCCATCATCATCCGATAGATTTTTAATCATGATAACAATTTACGCCTTAATTCCCACAAGGATTAATTGTAATATTTTTATTGAGATTAAGTGAATTGTGGAGTGACTTAATCGCGTTTCGGAATCAACTTGTAAGTTGCCCGTTCCAACTAGGCCTACATAGTGGATGCTAATGCCACTTGTAGTTATTTAACTATAGTGGCAGTCGCTTCAATTCATAGACCGCACTCAAATCTGACAGGCAGTCATAATAAAACCCTCATAAAAATGTAGGTATTGCAACATAAAACATTTCGCTTTTTTTCATAAAAAATAATTATTAAGAAACTGTATTAATGTATACATATACTGTACTTCTTAGTAAACAATTTAATTGTATCTTATTTATTTCGTAGCAGGACTATTTGCTTATAAAAGTTTGAACACTATTAACCTAAAATAGCGACCATGGTGTAGCGGCAGTGCAATGGTTACACAAACCGAGAGCACGAGTTCGAAACCACCCATCGGTATCAATGTATCTTTGATATATGTACTTTGGTTGTCCTGTTTCTATGATACAAGCTTTTTAGTAGCTTAGTATAGAAATGTAAAAAAAAAAACAACAACATAGTAACCTAATTAAATTTAACATATTACCATTTATTATAAAAACAACAACGAAAGGTACAATAAACAAACTTAACCCATTTAGTAAGATAATGATAGAATCCATATTCTGGAGCTTAAAATGTACGAGAGTAACTTGTTACAGACACCTTAAAACACTGCCAGAATACCTAATTCACGTCACGTAACTAACAAGAAAGTTCTAACTCCAAGGCGAATGGGACAACCTGTATATGTCGAGTAAATTTGTACACATCATCCATGAGTAAGTTCATACTGACGGCACATGGAGTATGAATATTAAAGCCTTCGGCACAACTGAAAATAGCAACGAATGTCTGTCGCATTTGAATGTTAGGTAACGTCTTTACTACAACTAATTCTGTAAATTCATAATTATAACATATACATTATTAACTCAAGCTATGTTGCCTAGTCTAGTGCCCATAACCATAGATAGAGCTTGTATGAAGAGAATTGTGGATGTGAGAGAAGCGATGGAGTTGTCTCCGGATTGTGGCAAGTGGCACTCCATTGTTTGATTAACGAATTCATTTAATTCACTTTAAAAGTTGTTCATTATGAATTTAAATAGAATCAATTACAGAAATATATTAAGATACTAAGATACGAAGATATTAAGATACGAAATATATAAGATAACTTACTTAAACTTATAAGTATACTTTGATATATTTATGTGTAATCAATCATATATAGGGGAGTGTTTTTCGACCAAATCGAAGACATCCTCAAGAAAGCTGGGTTGTCGAGTACCCACAGCCGTGTAGAGCTTTTATAAAGGGGATTGCGGAAAGAAGCGTGGCAGTTATATCCGGATCGTGGCGGATGGCGCTCCATTCTCTCTGCCTATCTTTGTGAAAAAAATGCGTGACAATTTGATTGATCGATCGATGTAACAATCAATTTATAAAAAAAAACATGAAAATTTAATAGAGTTGTAATGCTATTTGTATTAATTACTAAAACATTCAAAAATAAACAACAAAACAAATTAAATAACTATACAAAATGTTACTCTGGCATTATTTAAGTAGTTGTTTAGTGTAAGCCAAAGTTAAATAAAGGGAGTTAAAGTTGCGTGTTTGCTGTGCCCGAGGTCACATGTAGCTTTTATTGACTTTGTACTAAGTGCATGTTTCCTACTTAATATAATATAAACTTTTACAGTGTTCATTTTTTAATTTTTATGTAGTGGAATCGTGTTTAGAAATAAATAAAATAAATTAAAACTTTGTACATCGATTTATTATACCCTTTTTAAAGAAATTTCCTTATTCAATAGCTTTGTATAAATCGTGGATTTTTTAAACCAATAAATTCGTTTTCAAAATCAATGTATATTAATCTATCGTAAATAACTACTAAACCAAACGCTTCTTCTTAAAATAAATGTGACTGCTTTATCCGAACAATCAAAAACGTACTTGATAATCTTCCTTAAAAAGTGGTGGTACTACCTGAATCTGTTTAACTGTCTAACTAAATGATGATTTAGACATGAAAACTCAAAAACTCTAAGGCTTTATTTTGAAGTTTGCATTACTTACAAGATTTTAAAATCTAACCCACAAATATCAAAGTTTTTATAACCTAAATTATTATTATTTATGTTATATATTTATAAACCTACCATTCATTAATTTTTCTTACAATATCAGTACATACAGTATTGTATGTACGAATGGGTAATATATAAATTTTAAACAATGCCTATACTGGTTGTAAGCACGAAGATTTACTTCAAAACAAAACAAGTTCTTGTATTGTATTACTCTCAAAGCTAAATTAATGTTTTTGCAAAGTATGAAAACTTTATCGCTCTACCTGCCTAAATGAATTTAATTAAAAATTTAATTAAAAAATCTTCGCCTGCATAAACTACTAATTAATGCTCATAAACGTTCGTTTATAAACTTTCTGTTGTTCTTATAGTTTTAATCCGTCTAATTTAAATAAAGAATTGCGATATTCACGGTTCTTTCTATCTTTAATGTGGGCAGTATATGTATTCAAAGTCTTAAATAGTATATTTTCCTTGAAAAGACTAAAATAATAAAGATATACCTGTATAAATCATTATTATTACAGATTTATATATTATATAATTTGCGACATATATAAATAGTACAGATGTGGTTTCAAGTAAAAGAGCTGCCATCTTTCTTTTACAATACAAAAGAGTTAAATCCGTCTATTGAGTGATAAATGACGTCGTATGTGACCTTTGGCTACTCGTAGTCTATGATCGTGGCCCACTACACTTTTCTATCAAATATTGTGATCTATTTCTTTAAAAAATATCAAGAGCCGTGTTATCGATATATACTCGTAGATCATATCTTTTTATGGTTGCCTATAGGTACAGCGTATTTTATTCTTTCATTATTTTTATATGTGCATTGTGGATGCCTTTTTTGGTAGTAAAATCAACATGGGTACTTTTGGTTTCTCAGGGTAGAAACTAAGATTAGACCGGACTCGAACTGGCTAAAGATTAGGAGTCGGGGTACATTCGTGTTACTGCTGTTATGACCACTTCTCTCTTTACAAAGCGATGTACTAACCCCGAACCTGTTAAAATTGTCAATATTATCTAATTGTTACGCCTTTTTTCCACAGGGATAGGCAGCGACAATAGAGCACCACTTGACACATCCTCAATTCTCTTCATAAAAGCTCTATTATTATAAGCTCTAGGCAACCTAGCTTTCTTGAGGATGTCTCCGATTTAGTAGGCAAACACCCTACTAAACCTGCCGATCCGGGGTATTATCACCCCTTACAAGTATAGAGTCCGTGAAGTGACTCACGTTTCGGAATCAGCTTTTCAGTTGCCGGCTTTAACTAGGCCGGCATGAGTGGATGTGAATGTCACCTTCACAGTTATTTGACTGTAGTAACATTCACCTTCATTCATGGACTACACTCCAGCGGGGTACTGACAGACGTCGAGAGACAAAAAAATTAACTTATATCAAAAATATAGTAAAAACAAACAATGATCAACCATAATAAATAATTGTAAATGTACCTTCAATTGCTCAACAAACGTGAAGGTAATACAAAACATTCACTCAACAGACGTGTTTTGTTTAATTAAAATATACAAACAAATCCCTAAAGGAGTGATATCCGGTTGGACAAGGGTAGGTAATATTTCCTAAAACTCGACGGTCCGTTACGGTAAGTGAACTGTAACGGGTCCTCTTAACTGACACCTTACTTTTAGAAGCCTTATTCTGTTGCTTTTCCACAGAATAAGATCCAATGTAATGTAACAATAAAAATATAATTAGGAACTGATAAAAAAATTACCTAAATGAAGAACTGATAAATAAATATCAAATTAATCTATTAAATTATAACGCCTTTTTCCCACAGGGATAGGCAGAGATAATGGAGCGCCACTTACCATAGAACTTGTATAAAGAGAATCACAAATGAATATCTACCTAATAAACAAATTCTTTGAATCATGTGTAAGGCGGTTGTGAAATAAATATTATTTTAAAGCGTCATTCTGCCTCTTCGGATGTCATATTAAATACCAACATAAATATAAACAAAAATTCAATTAAGACAACATTTTAAATGCATTTTTATTCGAGAGTAGTGCTAGCAAAATAGTAAAGTAGCGTCGAAAAGTACAAATTTTAATAACCATAAACTGAAACGGTATTTTTTCAGTCGCTCGCGCTCACGTCGCTTACCATCAGGCAAGTCGAGGCCAAACGTTGAGTCTCTAGCTATATATAAAAATATATAATAATACAACCCATCATTGAAATCATAATTAGCTTCACAAGCAAGATATACTCAATTAGAATTTACCTTAAATCAGCACAACCGTCTACTAATAAATGTATTATCAAGTTTTTATTAAATTTAATTTTTTCAATTCAAACAAGAATAGGTATTTAGTATTCACTATTTGTCTATTTCATTGTGCCTCGGTGCTTTAACAGTGGATCTTGAAACGTCTGCAATTTTAACACAAAATGTCTCTATTCTATTACAACTGAACAAAGGTAAATAACTATCTAAATACTAGCTGTAGGTATTACACCAAAGTTTTACAATAAGTTAAATAGATATTAGAATTATTTCAACAAAATAATAAGAACATAATAAATACCAGCGCATAAATGTTTTTCAATAATTTAATGTTACAACCTAAAACTACAATAATACTCATGTTTGGTCTGCTTACAAATTGTACATTATAAAAGTACAATTTGTACATTAGTCGATTATAAGCAACAAAGCTATACATTCTTTCGATAGTAAGAAATAAGTCAAGTAAAGATGTTTTTTATTTGATATAATCACGAATTGTTTAAATGTACTTCTCTTTATTTAATTTGTACTTATTTAAATGATACATTTTTTTATTTCAATACTAATCATATTTTTCACGACAGTCGATTAACTATTACACAACTGTCGAACTTCCTTCACATCCATATTTTTTTTATACAGTCTTTACTAGGCAATATTTAATAGGTAAGATTTATCCAAAGATTTTATAGCTAAAACCACTTTCACCAAAAGAAATAAAAGCGATAAAAGTAAAAAGTAAACTTAAATATAATAAATTAAAATTAAAAGAAGTAAAAAGAAAATAAAAAATCATTTTTGCACTTAATCTGTGAACACTAAATCCTGCCACACAAGTTGCATGATTTCTGAAAGGGTCTACTACTATTAGTAGAAAATGGATCAAATAATTTATTTGTATGAGTATCTTTCTTAATGTATTTTAAATGTATCTAATTTTTTTAAGTAAATTAATATAATATTCTTATTACGTCGTACTGTACAGTACAAAGTAGAAAAAACGTGTTTAAATGTGAATGTCAATAAAGGAGTGCAATAAATTTTCACGAAGGGAATCAAGGAATGTATTACGGCCATTGATTACTTGAAGATGAAAGTTAAAGAATCTCAAGGACTCGCCCTTAAAAGATTCCCATTTTTCGGTCGAATTAATTTGCTTCCCCTCAATATGTTTTATGTCAAAATGAGGAAATTTTGCTCATCTGTTAAGAAAAAACATATTAGATAAAATAAAAAATATGATATTATATTTTTTTTTTGCTCGGCAAATTAGATTTTCGTATACTCGTGAAAAAGTATATTAGTCTAATGTAATTTTGATGGCATGCGTGACGCATTGGTTTCACATCAGTAGATAGTTCCAGGTTCGATTTTCGGTAGGAAAAATTTTGTAATGTATATTTGTAAATATATTGCAAACAATTGTTAGCATAAAAATGAGTCTGATCAAGCGGCCACAAAAAAAACAATATTTAAGGTAAGTAGTCTGGATTTGCCAAGGTACGCATTTTAGACTACAAACTTTTATTCTGTGGTAAAAGAGTATTAAAATGAATATCAAACATTAATGAAATACATCTATGAAAAGTCACAATAATTAAACAGTAAATTGTAAAACATAAAGCGAAAATGTTTTAGTTTATCTTTGCTGTATTCACTAAGACACCTTTTCACACACGTCTCACGGAGAATCCATTAGCCGACATGCCACTGAGGTTCACGCCAACCCAGACCTCGTTCACATTATACCCGCACAACAGACAACGGGTTGTTTACACGCTACATTTTCAATTGTACGAGATACGAATCTACTAAAGTCTACTCAGCTAACTTGAAAAGTTTAGAAACATTTTTTTCTACGAATTGTATTAATATCAAAAGAAATTATCTTTATTTTTATTTTACTTTTTTTAGGACTGATGGTAACTCAAGTGAAAGTCAAAGAGTGCCAATAATTGAAGAAATAGACTTAGTTGACGGTTGTCTCGTCGCCGCACTATGCCAGGTGCTTTTTACGTTTTGCTTAAAGGATCCAAGAATAGGGGGAAAACATGACCTGGTGAATCATTCTACTCGTCGATTGTTCAACACAGAAAAATCGCGACAGTTCTAGTTCAACTGTCACTGTTGATCAACAGAATGCGGATGCTTTTCTCGACCTGGGGTGGCTATTACGGAAATAAAAAGACGGCGTAGAATTTGAAAACTATGGAATGAACAATCGATTCTATACTAAAAATAAGAGCAGGAGTATGCGATAAAGAGGATGGAATAAAAATGGCAGATATTTGCTCCAGGTCAGGTTGTCTAAGAGTTGTAGGCAGTGTTACCCGGTCTACTGATTCTGGGTAGTACCACCACCCACAAGTGTACAGTTAGTATTAAACGGTAGTAGCAGTCGCCATCAGGCGAGGTGCTGTCATGTGTCGAGTCACAATAAAAAAAACTTTTATCAGTAATAAACGCCGCAGTACAATACGTGAATGAAGCTTTAGCTTAAGTGTATACTGCATCTAGCCTGATTACGCCCTGCTTTTAGGAGTACATTTTTAGCTTTTAACACCTTCAATTTAATACACGTCAACCTTTATAAAATCTGTTTAGTTTTCAGATGTTACCTAAAAAGTAATAATATCTAGGGTAGTTATTTACATTTAATACATCTAGTAGATACTTTAGTAGATTTTGTTTAGCTTGATTTTTTAATAATTTAGTAATATAGAGGATGTAGTGACAGGGATTAATAAAGGAATGCTTCGATGGTTTGGTTGGGCACATGGAAAGGATGAGTGAAAGTAGATTCACGAAACGAATTTATTAATCTCATACGAATGGACGCGTTAAACAAGGCAGGAGGGTGTTTGCCGACCAAATCGGAGACATCCTCAAGAAAGCCCATAACCATAGAGCTTGTATGAAGAGAATTGTGAATGTGAAGGAAGCGAGGAAGTTGTCTCTATTGTCTCTGCCTATCCCTGTGGGAAAGAGGCGTAGCAGTTTGATTGATTGATATAAATTTATAAGTAACTTAATTTTAACATACGTAGGTATAGTTTTTATTTTATCTAGTTACGACATGCCTGATGGTAAGCATGGAGAGTACAAAGAGAGCTGACGACCAAAAAAACGTCTTATCCCGTTGTATTAGTTGACGTCTATGCCGGTTTCGTTTTCAACCTTCGTTTTAAACCTCAACCTTATTCGGAGAAAAAAAAATTTATGGTCGGTT
Organism: Tinea trinotella; assembly: GCA_905220615.1. Classification (NCBI taxonomy): domain Eukaryota; kingdom Metazoa; phylum Arthropoda; class Insecta; order Lepidoptera; family Tineidae; genus Tinea; species Tinea trinotella. Next base: position 10,259,925 of record HG992315.1, read on the forward strand.
TATTCAGTTGATTAGACAAAGGTAAAGTTGAAATATCGTTTTGGATCAGTAGCCAATGCTGATTCTAATTTTTCACCTGAATAGAGGCCTCTTACTTCATTAGTCCCTAAAGTATTTTTCTAATAATAAAACAACTTTTGCTTTATCCTTTCATTTGTTTTATTATTGTTGAATTTCATTTAAATATGAAATGAGATTTTGTTACTTAATGAGCGTAATTAGTGTATTATTTATACTATAAAAATGATTTTGTATTGTGTTTTTTGTAAAGATAATATATTAAAAAAACATATTTATAATAAAATATAAATATTAATTGTAATAAAGATGTTGATAGAAATGTGCAATAGGGTAATTTAGTGATGTAATGTAGCTTCTACATAAAAACTTGTGTTATATCTCTCACAGAAATACAATTTCATATAATTAAAACTTACATGAATTTGAAAAATACTGAATTTGAAAAAAAAATTACTTCATTTTTATTTAAAGACATAAAAACAAAAACAATTGCGAATAGAATGATTTGAAAACATAACCAGTCACAACAATTGAGAAGGGTGTGTTGTGCTTAGATTGGCCACATCGAAATAATATATAATAAAGGAAGATTGACGAAAGGAATTCATAAAAGGCGAGTGGCAGAATAACGACGGAGGACGACCCAGAAGATTTTTCCTTGATCAAATCGGGAATATTCTTCAAAATTCAATTAAATTGTCACGCCTTTTCCCCACAGGGATAGGCAGAGAGAATGGAGCGCCTCTTGTCACGATCCTGACACAACTCCCTCGCTTAACTTTAAAAATAAATAACCATAAAGGATTGTGAATATTAAAGTAGTGATAAAATCAAATTTATTTGCAAGGAAATATAATTAATACCATTCATTTTGTATGGGGACTTGAGGGAAATCGTATTAACAGTTTAATATGAATTTTAAAATAGTTTAATGTACGAAGATTACAATGTAATTGGAAAATATCTATTTTTTTCCATAGTTTAGGTGTTCAAAATGATCAAACTATAATTATAACAGCTCAAAGCAGAACTGTTAATATAGCGTGTCTTCGTGACTGAGAAACGATACAAAATTCATATTTTATTATTTTCTAAATAATATATCAAAACATATCATATTTTCTAAATAAACTTTTAAATTGCACAGCAAATAAATGCAAAATTGTTATTAGTCTTATACAAGTATCGAAACTACCATTTATATATTTTTTCATCAATGGGCATTACAAAAATAGCCCAAAATGAATGGATATCATTTACTACCTTTATTTTATAGGCTTTTGTGCTAAGCAAGAATAGTGCACTCTATTTCATACCTAAGCTGTATTCGATGTTGTCAAGTACACTCCGCATTGAGTTGCATTCATAGAGTACATAACCACTATATGTGGTTTGTGCATTATGCCGTACAGGCCCAGAAGTGGCATAGTGACGGCGACTGAGGTAGCTGTGAACTAACTGGTTTTTTCAGTCGTCGTCACTCTTGGACCTCCTCTTGCTTATTATCAGGCCTGTCGAGGTCAGATGTCGTGTCACAATAAAATATAATAAAAAGTGCGTTTTGGGATCATCTAGTAAGTTGCCGGTAAATTGGATGCGACTGCTACTTGTAGGCTGGAAATTATTTTCGGACTTAGTAAATAACAGTAAGTCATAGATTCCGGTTCGATTCCAGTTCGCAGCCGATGTCCACGTGTAAATATTTTTATTGATTTTTGTTTACATTTTTATACTAAGCTGCTTGTACATAGAAACAGGACAACCAAAGTACATGTATCAAAGATGTCTCGAACTCGTGTTTTCGGTTTGTGTAACCATGGTACTGCCACTACACCACGGTCGCCTACACCAGCAATAAGATCTGTTTGCTTATGTCCTATTTACTAGATAATTATTTTTCACACATAAGACTTTTTTCCTAATCATATCTAATCTGGTATGTAATCTGTGTTAGCATGTACGTTGTACATATATGCATTTCTCCATCTGGTAGCAAATATCTTAGCTTAGAACGCGTACTTGAGATAAAGTGAAAGCCTTTAGCTTTGTACTTCAATGTATTATATTTCAATATTTGTTAAATTTATAATATGTATTCGGTAAGTACGCAGCGTAGCCTCACACTAGATGGACTGACGACAATAGTGAAAGTAACGGGAACCGGTGGATGCAACTCGCATCTTGTTGTTCGAAATGGCGTTCTAAGGGGGAGGCCTATTTTCAGCAGTGGACGCCTTCTGGATGATGATGAAGATTTTTTTTTTTTTTTATTGTGACTCGATATATGACAGCACCTCGCTTGATGTTAAGCCGAAGTGTGGTCCATGAATGAATGTCACTGCTACTACAATTCAATAACTGTGAGTAGCAATCACATCCACTATGCCGGCCTAGATGGAACCGGCAACTTACAAGCTGATCCCGAAACGTGGCCAAATCACTTCACGGTCTGTATACTCAGAGGTGGTGGTACTACCCCGGATCGGCAGACTGGGTACCACTGCCTACCACTCTTTGATAACCAGACCCGAAGCAAATATCCATCTCTTTTTTTTATTAACAAATATTTGCAATATTTAACATTATTAAATATTACAAATAAAAGCTATGAAACAAATATTTGCTCCGACCGGGAATCAAACCCGAGACTTTACGCGCAACAAACCAATCTCTAAACCGTTCGTCCACGCCTGTCGTCAAAATACAAATACATAATATAAGGTATGTTTTTTCTTATCGTAACTGGATATATTATAACAGCACCCCGCCTCATGTTAAGCTGGAGTGTGGTCAATGAATAAATAGAGGTGAGTGCTACTACAGTCAAATAACTGTGCAAGTAGCAGTCACATCCACTATGCCGGTTGAAACCGCTAACTCACATCACGCGACGGAAAGAAAAGAAAAGAAAGTATACAGACTTCACGGTCTGTATACTTCTAAGTGGTGGTACCAAATAAAGCTCTATTTATCCGTTAATATTCCACAAGGAAAATACGTAAAGTTTGTTGAACGCATTAATTTCAAACTTGGTAGGTAAATTTCACAAAATTGTGTCCTAACCTAAACTACCGTTAAACATGTGCGAATAATTTAAACGTACATTAACATGCCATAAAAGAGAGACTTCGGCCCTCGTTCGCAATTATTGTACCATTAATGTCACCTACACGTTTATAATTTGACTATATTTCTTTTATAATTAATTTATATTGACCTTATGTACGTATTACGTATATACTGCTTGTAGAACATTTATTATCTGTATAAAATGACAACAGGCGTATCGTAGTCGTTAGCACACCAGTCCGTTATGCGGAAGTCCCGGGTTTGATACCCTGTTGTAGCAATTATTTGGTTTAGCTTTTATTTGTAATAAATATTTATCTATTTGATTGAATTTACAAAAAAAGAGGCAGTAACTTGGTTCGCGTCTGGTTGTCAAAGAGTGATAGGCAGTAGTGCCCAGTCTGCCGATCCGGGGTAGTACCACCCTGGAAGGTAAGCAGGGTATGTCTATTTGCGCTGACTGAATCACATATTAAACGTGAATTACTTATTTTTTTGTTATACAATAACTTAATAAAACTTTATTGTTATTAATCAATTAATGACAATATTACCAGAAACTAGCTAAAACAATTTCCTTCACCCACAAGAATATCTGTATCGCCAGTTAATTTAAACCATGACCAATTGCACAGCAATCTCTTGCTGTTTTCTTGAAAAAAAAAACCTTGAGTATAATTGAGAGAATTGTGTCTAGATCGTGTATATTCATTTTTAATTGTCTTTGCCTAATCCTGTAACCGTGATAATATTATTATTTGACAGATAAAAAAAAAGTTTAAGTTGTATAAGGCAATACAAATGGAAAAAAATAATTAGAGAAAAATATAGTTTGTAAAAATTAATCAATTATATTCTTCATTATATTCATTCGAGTATGTTCATTTAAAAACCTAATGTGCAATGTACAAAGGCAGAGTTAATTGCGAAGGTATTCTTTTTCAGTCAAACCTTTCATTCAGGACGTTGTGTTCTGTTGTAAATAAATTCACTAACCGGCGATACCGACCATTAGCAAAAGTAATCTCGAATTGAAAATTATTTATTTACTTCAACAGATAACGCATGACAGATGCGTCATAAAAACTCAAACTGATTACAGTAGCCCGGACCGCTTTGGAATATCCATCAATCTGGGTTGAATAAGACATTTTTCCGGAGACTTATTTTTGTTGCTCCAAGGGGAATTGCTGGGTTTTCCCTTTATTATTTTGTCATCAGATGAAAATATATAGGCTAAGTTTTCTTAAGGATATAAAAGTCATAAATTAAAGATGAATATTGTTGACTACTTATGTTCTTACTTAATGTAGCTACAATATTTATAGTTGAAGAAACGCCTCAGAAATAAGCGGATATGTTCCTTCGTATAAATTCTTGTCAAAGGAATAATACACAAGTTTATTCCGATTCGGCGGAGCCATTTTTCAGATCTGTTTGATTGTGAACTAAAACTTTATAGTTCCTTGATCTCGACGTTATTGTGATATAGACGTAATGTTTATACTATATATACGGTATTTGTGTAATTTACGTAATATATAAATAATGTTTTGTTTCTGAGCTATTTTAACGTAATTGACACGAGGCCTTGTTTAATCAACCTTGGAACTTTCTAGTGATGCGGACAAATACACCTCTGGCTGACATGTCAGTCGTCGGGGCAGATGTCGAGTTGCAATGAAAAAAGAAATGTATTGTGTATTGTGTTGAGTTATAACGATTTCAAGAGTAAAGACCGTGAAATGTTATTCAAAGTAGTAGCAGTCGCCTCTATTCATAGATCGCACTTAGCAACAAGCGTCGTGCTATAATATTTCGTGCTAGAATAAAAAAATAAGAGCAAAATAAATTGACAATATTTTTATTAAGACGTTACATAATCTCGGCGTGTAGTCGATAAGCATGTTTTCAATATGCCTTCAACATTTGTATATTATATAGGAATAGATATAGATGTTACGTATTAAATCACTCTACCTACTTCAAAGGGCCTCTTCTCTTGTAACGGACATGATGACACTTTTGTAATATCAATATTGACAGAACAATAATGGAGATTCACAAGGGACTCTAACAATCGACAATGACCTATATAATAATAATAATAGGCAATTAATCACTATCCAGAACCTTCTAAGCCTAAACAGACTTTTGGTCGGTTAGAGGATTAATCGGTTAGGTAAGCTACTATGTCTTGTAGAGTTTATTGACTGATACCAACTTATACTTTTTTTTATTGTGTCACGACATCTGATCATGACCCACCTGATGATAAGCAAGAGGGGGTCCAATAATGAGGATCGCTTAAAGGATCCAAGGTTAAAGTATGGAGAGAACACATGGGCTGGCAAAGCATTTCACTTGTCGATTGTTCTACAAAGAAAAGACGCACCGAACTTTTTAGTTCGGCTGCCGATTCGGTCGATAGAATGCGGATGCTTTCCCCGGCCTGTGCGGGTATTACGGGTGTGAAAAGACGAGGTAGGAATAAGGTTAAAGAGCTCTACGGAACATTCTCCGTGGTATAGGCGATAGAGGACGCACAGAGCCGCCATTCAGGGGCTCCTGAATGTGTGTGGCCTCTGCATCACCTATAATTCGGACAGCTCGGCGCTGCAATGTATTCAACTAACTGGGTTTCTTCATAAAATACGTTGAATAGAAATATGGGAGATTTTTTATTATTAAAAGTGATGCGACACATGTCAGACCCTAATGTTAGGATGGAGTGCGGTCAATGAACAGAGACAAGCCCGATGCATTACAGAATTTATGCAGTCTCAAAATAATAACATCATCATACAGCGTTCAAAACGATAAGAAATGATCGCACTTTAGCGTATCTTAAGTAACGTCTATGCGCATTTATAAAAAAAAACAAAAGCATTTATTTATAAAACAAAATAAATAAACACAGAAGAAATAGTCCACGTACAAAATCGTTTAGAGAGATCCCCCCTTTAGCATAGAATAGCCGTTAGCATAAGTCCATATTTTACTTTCAAAGTGGATATTAAAGCTGGTAGGTAGATGTTAGAGTATTTTTATGAATCATCAACTTCTGCTTACATTTTGCGGCTTAACTCGCTCACTTTACTCCCTCTACATGCTCTCTTGATTTCAAAAGAAGAAATTTCAAGATTGCATCTGAAATGGTAAACGCAGTTATAACTCGTGAATTTAGAATATAATAATATTTTTTAGAGTTTTTCTTAGATTATCCAGGAACGTTTATTAATGAATTAAACAAATTTTATTCGGCTCACTATCGCACTACAATTTTTACACTACAATTTAAGTGTAATAAAATGTACAATCATTAATCAAAAATAAACGCGATTGCAAGCCGCATATATTTTTTTTGATTTTATAATATTTTTATTGTTATTGTCGCTTGTCATATGACAGTATCCTGCCTTATTGTAAGAAGAAAAGCGATCGATCAATTGAGGTGACTGCTACTACAGTTAAAGGAATGCAAGGAGCAGTTGCATCTACAATGCCGGACTAGTAAGAGCTGACAATTGAAAGATTCCAAAACAGAGTCACTTCACGGGCTGTATTTTTTAAAATTATAACACGACATCTGACCTCGATTCGCCTGATGATAAGCAAGAGGAGGTCCAAAAGTGACGACAACTGAAAAAAAGCGAGTTTATTCACGGCTGCTTCAGTCGCCGTCACTATGCCGGCCAAAGGTGCTTCTTTACGCATCGCTTGAAGGATCCAAGGTCATAGGATGGAGAGAACACATGGGCTGGCAAAGCATTCCACTTGTCGTTTACTTGTATACTTGAAATTGGTGGTACTACCCCGGATTGGTAAACTGAACAAATAACCACTAACTAAGTTTGGGCCCTCGTCTATTTCCGAGTAATTTCAGCCCATGAGTTCTTTCCATCCTATGACCTTAGATCCTTCAAGCGATGCGTGAAGAAGCACCTTAGGCCAGCATAGTGATGGCGGCTGGGGCAGCCGGGAACTGACTCGGTTTTTTCAGTCGTCGTCACTCTTGGACCTCCTCTTGCTCATCATCAGGCGGGTCGAGGTCAGATGTCGTGTTACAAAGAAAAAACTATTTGTCTACCCCTCTTATCTCTCTACACATCCAGACCCGTAGAAAATATCTGTCTCATATTTTTGTTTACTTAACTAATAATGTTTGTATTATTAACAACTTTTTATTCCTTTCAGGAATCAAGCCCAGGACCAACGCGCAGCTTCTTCTGGTCAAGATCTATAATCTAATCTATAAACTCATATAGAAAATACGTTCAACTTATTCATTTTATCTTTTTTGTTTGCAATAGTGTGTCCATTATCAGATTGAGTTACAAAGAGTGAAGCATTCTTATCTCACAAAAGTTTGGGCGCTCGTCTATTTCCGAGTAATCAGTACTCTCTTTAGTTTTATCCTCTTATGACATAGGTATAGATATATGTCATGTAGATATATGCGAATATGACAATGCCATAAAAACGATATGGCAATGGCTGGCATAGTGACAAATGGAGGCGTTAAATAACAACAACTAGCAGTGAATCCACTATGCAGGCCTATTTAGAACCGGCTACTTTCAAACTGATCCCGAAACAGTTTAAAAGTTGTCTTATTCACTTTATGGTTTGTACACTTGAAAATGTACGGACCTGAAGATGATAAAATAAAAAGCTATTTTCTACATAAACTTAGTTTTTTTTATACAGTCCTTGTGGAGATATATTCAAGTTCAAGGTCAAAAAAGAAGGATAAAATATTCTGTCCAGGATAATGTGAAGATCAACTAACGGATAGCCACTTGAATTTTGATCAGGGTATTTTTATGCTTAGACACACTTTTTTGGTACAATATTCAATAATATTGAAGTAAACTATATTATAAGTACGAAATATATTTTAAACTAATAAAATAAAATTTTATTTATATATTTAGACGACAGTCGTGGCAAATTGTTCAGGACACCAGTTTGTTACGCGTAAAATCCCAGGTTCGATTAGCATATTCCTATTCCTAGAATAAATAGGAAAATGCAAAAAAAATTAAATATAATGAAGGTAAAACTTTGCTTAATCAAATGAACTGCCTAGGTCTAACAAATTTAGCACAAAACTGAAGTTCTTGCTTTCACGTACAAGTTTTGGTGAATTTTCGTCTAGTGCCGCTGAACTAAATTATTCATTGTATGGGCCACTGCGCTCGGCAGGTCACACTCAACTTTACTATTCCCATGCGAGTCGCTTACAGAATAATGTATTATACTACCACCCGTAATGCGTACGTGGACAAAGATTATTACACTGCACTAAGCTGGATAGTGTCGGGTGACTACATCGTGTTAAGGGATTAGGATTTAATTAACACACAACTTTATGTTGAGCCGCCGTATCTTCGCTAAATGAGACTTAATATATCTACTATATACACACGTACATACATATACACAATATGTTGGTTATATTACATTATTTTCTACTTGTAAAATTGAAACGCGACGTCTGACCGTGCTTCGACTTGGTAAGTAAGGGTCCAAGAGCACTGATGACGCGACGATTTCTTGCTTCTTACTATCGCGTTAAATTTGATTACTTAATCCGAAGTTTCGAAAGATACGGGGCGACCGCGGTGTAGTGGCAGTGCAATGGCCACGCAAACCGAGAGTACTTTAAAAACCACTTGCCGGTACCAATGTATCTTTGATATATGTACTTTGGTTGTCCTATTTCTATGATGACAGGACTTTAGTAGCTTAGTATAGAAATGTGAATAAAAAAAATTTAGAAAAAAAGATTTGCGAATTTCTAACAATTTTATAGTTTTATTCGTGATCGCGGCTCTAGCAAAAGAATTGTAACGTCTGGGTAAATATAAAAATTGTATGTATATATAAAAAATAAAAATAAAATAAATAAATAAAATAATATGCCTAATAACCCGTTAGGCATATTATTTTATAACAAAAGCTTTCTTTACTCTCTTCTAATATTTATTTTGTATTTATAAACTATTATTTTTAAGGTTTAGTTATTATATTTTAAAAAACAATTTAATAACAAGTTTGTATTTTTAAAGTAAACATGGTCACCATTCGCGTGTTGCGGTTGTATGAAGTTGTCTTTATAAACAAAGACTCATTGTCCAAGAAGATACAAAGGTCGCCCATATAGTGATATCAACACTTTTGTGGTGACAAAACACTTTTTCGTCTTATTTTCTTTGTACTGTTTTTATTCGTAAAAAATATTCATTTTCTTTATTTATATTCGTTAAATTTAGTTTTTATGTGAAAAAACATAGATTTATTATGTTTAAAATACCAAATACTTTTGAAGTAGCCAATGAAAAATTCAACTTTTTTATTGGATACCTACTTGTACATACGGAAAATCTTTAACTCTTGCTTCAAAAATATGGTATTATTTAATTTATGATATAAACTATAGAATAAATAAATAAATGAATATAATAAGATATACTATATATCATTCACCAATTTAAATTTGGGAAAATAGGAACCACAATAAAATAAGCCAGCTTTCTTTTTTCGTACAACATACCAGTAACTAAATAAAGCTTAAGTTTTTTTTTCGGATTTGTAGCCTTAGCACATTTTGTATTGGAGAAAGAGCATTTCTTTCAATAGTGGTAATACCCTGAGGGAAGATTGTAAAATGTACTGGGTATATTAAATTCGCCCGACAAATTTCGTGATACCGGCAAGTCCTTTGTTAGGTTTCACCAGTAAATTCTCTCTAGATTTGGAATTGTATAAACTTTACGTTTGAGTATTGTTATTTTATTATAATTTCTTTTATTATTAATGTGGTACGATATATGACTGCACACCAAAATCAAAACATTTACCCTGAATTGTTCTTCTTGGGCTCTTTTACATTGACAAATGATTCAAAAACTGGTTTTAGATATACTCTGAAAGAAATTCATTCCATTTTTATCTTTCTGTGTCCCGACCAGGACTTCCATTCCGACCAACTAAAACGGATTAACTATTATTCTTTCTCAACGGATCAACTTTTTGGATTGGAAAAAGTTGATCCGATGTAATATTCAAGTAAACTTTTCTTACATTCTAGAAAACTAAAACTAGTATTAAACCTTTATATTATTTGATATTTCAACTTATATTCGCTAATGAGAAACTGGTCAAATACTAAATACTTTAGTTTAATTTGTAGGGTAAAACTGCCTATGATACTTTGTTGTAGCTAGTACCTACTAGCGTTGAAATTGCCATTCTTCGTTTAATTGTTTAAATTCGATTTTTTTTACAAACTGATTATTTAATTGGTCCGATTGGAACAAATCCATTTATCGAGTTCCATTCTGACCAACCAGTTAGTCGGTTTAGTTGGTCAGAATGGATATAAATAATTCAACTAATAAGATTCTCGTCATTAAACATTAACGAGTATTTAGTACTGTTATCATTTTCGTTTTTTTTTTATTTAATATAAAATATCTGATCAACTAGTTGGTCCGATCGGAACAAATACATTTATCGAGTTCTATTCTGACCAAACAGTTGGTCGGTTTGGTTGATCGGAATGGATGGACACGACACGATATCTGACGTCGACTTGCCTATTGGTAAGCTAGGGGAAGAAAAATTACTGTAACAACTGAAAATACCAATTCAGTAATAGCCACTTATAGTAAAAACGCTTCATAATAATATTTTTTTAATAGTTAATATATATTTATTCAAGTAAATTATTAATGTTAAAAATACACTATATAAATTCACGAGCTTTTTCTATAAAATGACAACTGCTGAAGAAATGGGGAACCTACTTGTGTATTCTGAAGGTAAAGTGATATTTTCATTCTTTTCTAGAGAAAATTGTTATATACAGGATGTGTCATAAAATAATTTCACATTTATTTGTTATTTTACTTCGAAAACATGTTATTGAAAGGTTGCTTTACGACCAATAAAGATAGAGATCCTGATTTTGACGCTGCACTTTTCCTCCTAAAATCCCAATAAGTTTTCAGTTTTACGTACTCTTATTACTACAAAACTAACTAAGGCATATAAAAAAATACCTAATTAAGTTAAAGGATTTAATTAAAGCATTTAGAAATAAACGGATCATATCTTTTTTTTACATTGTAATGCGTATAATCTGCCGACTGACAAAAAAAAAACCCAGTTTACAGCTGCTTTAGTTTAGTCGTTATCACTATGCCAGTTACGGATGCTTTTTCACGTCTCACTTGAAGGATCCATGGCTATAGGATGGGAATGTTATATGTTTTCAATTCGACTGTAAATCCCTTTTTTTGTATTTATAACTCGATATCTCATATAAAAATGACAAACAAAAATAAATATAAAATAAATTACAAACAGCTGAAATTATAGTCAATTGGAATCTTTACTATATTACTTCTAGTACCTCCAAAAATATGTGTACAAAGTTTCATGATGATCAGTTAAGTAGTTGTTGCGTAAAAACGTAATAATACATATATTAAAAATCATTAACATATGTATTATTTAAATATCAGAAAGTCTTTTCTAACTGTTAAACAGCGAAGCAAGTTGAAGTAAGCAAGCGCCATTATAATTTACCCCTCATTCAAGAAACGTCCTATACTTAGAAGTGGGTTATTTGGTCCGCAGGGGCGGTCCGATCCACTTCGCTTGAATACAAAATATGCAAATTCATAACTTGCGGAACCGACGTAGTTTGCACCGGCATTTGTCAAACACTTCTATAACTTTGTAAGGAAAATATTGGCAGTTTTTTTTATCTTCTTATTGTCTTATCGTAAGGAACACAAACTTGTAGTGGAGATAGTATCTGGGTTCTTATTAGGACGCAATGCCTCAGAAGGGTGGAACATTTGTCTGATATGCTGTCGACACAATACACAGACTATTTATCACTCTAACAACAACCAAAATCTTTCCTTTGATCTCTTTTGTATAAAACTTGACAGTTCTTTGATTCTTTGATAATTGTATCATAGAAACAGGACAACCAAAGAACATGCATAATATATATCCAAGATACATTGATACCGGCAAGTGGTTTTGAACCGGAGGCTCTGGATTTGTGAGGCCATCTCACTACCTCTACACCACAGTCGTCTTAAATTGACTCTTTTAGATTATTAGTATTGTACCTCGATATACTCGTATGACAGAACCCGCCTGATTTAAAGCTGGGGTATGGTCCATGAATAAAGGTAACTGCCATTATAGTTAAATAAGCGTGAGTTGCAGTCACATTCACTATCCCGGCCTAGTACTACCCCGAATCGGATGGCATACCACCATTTCCTATTGGATTGTTAATCTATTCTTTGTCTACTTTAAATGGTTTAACTGTTAAATGGACATATACGAATAATAATATAGAATTATTGTTTATATTGTTGTAAATAAAAATATTATTGGACTTCGAAAAAAATCGACAAAGATTGTATTATTTTTTTATTTTATTTTTTATTTTGC